>CM053407.1:109289734-109337726 GCA_028644305.1 Xerus rutilus
TCACGCTTGTAATCCCAGCACTTAGGGAGGCTGAGACAGGAGAATCGCGAGTTCAAAGCCAGCCTCAGCAATGGCGAGGCGCTAAGCAACTCAGTGAGACCCTGTCTCTACATAAAACACAAAATAGGGCTGGGGATGTGGCTCAGGGGTCAAGTGCCCCTGAGTTCAATCCCCGGTACCAAAAAAAAAAAAAAAAAAATGCATCAAATGCCTCTAGCTTACGGAACATCCTAGCTTAGTGTGTCCTACCTTAAATATACCGGCATTCCTGGTTGGGCCGCTCTCCTCCATGCAGTGATTCAGGCACCCAGGCTTCTATCTCGGTGGCTGTGCCATTCAACACAATACCTCAGAGTCCCCTTCATCCAGCTGGTGGGTGAGGAGAGAGAGATGAGAAGACGCCTGCCTATTAATCCCAGCAGTCCCAAAGTGGGGCACACCACTTTTTCCTTCTTCTCACAGCCTATTGGCCAGACTTTGTCACATGATCCACCTAGCTGCAAAGGATGCTGGGAAATGTAGTCCCCGCCCAAGCAAGATTGCCTAGAGAGGTAGAGTCAGGTGGGGTGTGTGGAGGGTGTGTCTCTTCCTGAACCAGGGGTGACATCGATGCTGGGATCTGCACCAGTCCTTAGTAAAAAGAGCCATGATTCCCATTGGATCCTATGGGACACAGTACACGCCGCACCATGGTCACAATCCCCAAATGTCTCCCATGGAAGCCTTTCATCACCTGGGATTCTGCCCAACCTTCACCCAAGTCACAGATGAGGACACGAGGTCCAGCGTTGCTCTGTGTCTTGCCCAAGGTGTAGCAGCAAGCGCTCGAAGTCAGATCTCTAGGGGAATATAGTCATGGAAGAGGCCAGGGTAGGGGTTCCCTATCTGTGGCTAAAGGAGGGGACCCTCCAAGTGTCCCCAGACACCAAGGTCTGCCGTGAGGCTGTGAGCAAACCAGCAGAAAAGCAGAGAAGCAGGGGTGTGCTTTCTGGACCCTCCAGTCTGTTCTTCAAGCTCATTAAAAATGCCCCCTACAGGGCTGGGGTTGTGGCTCAGTGGTAAAGCGCTTGCCTCGCATGCGTGAGGCCCTGGGTTCGATCCTCAGCACCACATAAAAATGAATAAAGATATTGTATCCATCTACAACTAAAAAATAATATTTAAAAAAAAAATGCCCCCTACAGCCTTGCTTGACCCTCTTTGGTGGCTCTGTCAGCCCTCAGGTGGCTGTCATGGGCATTTCTTTCTTTTTTTGGAGGGGGGTACCGGGGATTGAACTCAGAGGCCCTCGACCACTGAGCCACACCCCCAGCCCTATTTTGTGTTTTATGTAGAGACAGGGTCTCACTGAGTTGCTCAGGACCTCGCTGTTGCTGAGGCTGGCTTTGAACTCGCGATCCTCCTGCCTCAGCCTCCTGAGCTGCTGCGATGGCAGGCGTGGGCCCCCACACTGGCTGTCACTGGCATTTCTCTATATGCAATGCCTAACAGAGACCCAGCCACCCTTCAGGGCTGAGCACGCACTTGTTGAGTGAAAGGACACGACCCCCAAGAAAACTTAGCTACCTTGCAACCACTTTCAACCCCTGGGCGTGGTTGTGGACTGTGGGGGTTGGACTTGGCCAGCTCCTATGTCACTCTCTGGAAACTAGTCCTACTCCCAGACGGGGAAATGGAGATGCTGTCCTTGACCCTGGCCCTCTCTCCGTCTGCTGCCTGTGTCTCTGGCCGGACCGGGTCCTGCCCAACTAGGAGCCAACAGGGAGTTGGCCAGCCTCCAGGAGAGACCACATGACCACAGGGGGACCCTCCCTTCACTGGGCAGCCCAGCTTCCTTGGCCCTTGTCTCAAGTCACAAGGGGTTGAAAAGTGACCTCTGGGCATGTGTAATTAGACCTCGCCTGGCATCAGGGTGGACGGACGTTTTACCTTGGCTAATGTTGACCAAAGCGTCCCCACGTGCCGTCACAGAGCTGAGCCCTCTGCACGCATGCTCTGACCCTTTCCACAAGCGGCTGGAAGGTGTTACCAGTTCCCCTATTTTCCACTGGGGACTCTGAGGCCCAGGAGGGTCATGCCTTTGCCCCGAGGCCCCTCAGCCTGGAGGAGGTTGAGGCCGGACTTGAATCTGAATCCCTGCAGCTCGGTGACCACCTGTCTCTTTCAACCATGAGTGGCATCCTCGTGTCTCCAGGCAAAGCCACGCTCACCTGAGCCATCAGGAAAAACGTGTGCTGTGGGCTTTCGGGTACTGGCGGTCCCCACCTCTGGCCACTTGTGTGCTGGCTCACTGGCCTCCTTCCTTCTTCCTCTCCCAGGTCCCGCCTCCTGGCTTTTACGTGTGTATGTCCCTCTGCCCGGAGTGCCTTTCACCCAGATCGCCTCCTCCAGGGAGGCTGCCGGGACTACACCTGCCCCCATCTGCTCAGTTTAGCTCCTTCTTGGAGCTGACCTCCGGTGAAATGATCCTGTTGTTTGTCCCCCCAGCTGGACAAACTGTGCGAGGACAGATTGTGTCTCTCACTCCCTGCAGTCTCCAGCCTCGGGGACCCAGCTGGGCACATATAAGATCCTATAAATAGCTGTTGAGTAAGTGACTGGCTGAGGACAAGGGCTTGTCAGGGGTGGGAGGCCACCAGGGTCCATGGGCAGGGGGACGTCTGTAGGGACTGAGCCTCAGGTCACCTGTGTGCCTCAGAGTGGGGTCTCCTGCAGCGGCAGGGGAGCCTGACTGGTCTCAGGAGGGAGAGTTCAGGCTTTGTGGGCAGGCACCACAGGTGGCCAGCTCAGGTCTGGGACAGCATGGCCAGTCTTTGACCCAGGACACTGGACACTCATGGCTTCTGGACCAGAGCCAGTCCCGTGTTGTGGCCCGGGTGTCCTGACAAGCTGTTGGTCTTTGGGCTGGGCCAGGGACCTACATGGTGGGACAGCAGGACCTGAAGGTGGGCAGGATACTAGGTGGCATCGGGGGTAGGGAAATAGCATTGGATGGGATCCAGCCAAGCTCCCTGCTCCCCACTGGGAAGGAACATTCAGGAATGGACAGAGGCTGGTCCAGGAGACACCCTGAGCTCCTTTTTCTTTAACAAAATGCTTAATATGATCCAAAATGACTTTTCAAGCTTCAATGCTGTTTATTCTGCGAGTTGGGTCCTATCATTACCCTCCTGTTACAGAGAGGATAATGGAGGCCCAGAGGCGGGAAGCAATTTCCCCAAGGTCACACAGCACAGCTGGACCTGGGGTTTGAATCTACCCTTCTGGTCTCAGAATCTGTGCTTCTAGCTGTTCTGCTGCTTGCTTTGGGGCGAGAGACTCTAAGACTACGAGGCAGTGGTGTGCAAATATGCAAAGAAGTTGGTGTTCTCCACACACCCGTTCTTCCTCAGAAACCCAATATGCAAAGTGTAGAAGAAGGAGCCACTCTGGCCAAAGTTGGAGGTGGGGTCCTGAGACCTCTATGCTCAGCCCCATTTTGCCCCCACCCCACCTGACCCTCCTCTCTGGGGTCCTGGCTGTAAGTCCCACCTCTTATTCTCAAAGACTCTCACATTCCAAAAAGCTGGCAGCAGACAGAATTGACCCTTCCATTGCTGATATCTTTCAGCATCTTCTTGGCCTCCAGAATGTTTGCAAATAATACAGGTCTGCTGACGGAGGTGGGTGAGGGGTCCCCTACTATCTTTCTTCTTTGAAGCCCTCCAAAGTGCCCCTAGGGTTCCCTGGGATAAGAATGTGCTCAGGAGCCGGGCGCGGTGGTGCACACCTGTCATCCCAACTGCTCGGGAGGCTGAGGCAGGAGGATTGCAAGTTCAAAGCCAGCCTCAGCAATAGCGAGGCCCTAAGCAACTCAGTGAGACCCTCTCTACATAAAATACAACTAGGAATGGGGATGTGGCTCGGTGGTTGGGTGTCCCTGGGTTCAATCCCTGTACCAAAAAAAAAAAAAGAATGTGCTCAGGAACCCTACAGGGTCCTAATATTCCAAACATTCCATCTCCCTAGGACAGTGCCACATTCGAAAGATTCTTCTCTTTATGGAAAGCCAATGTGCGTTCAGTAAAATGCACAAGGATCGTGTGAAACACTTCTGAAACCACTGCCCAGGTCAAGATAAGCGCCGTCTCTGGTCGCGGACAGTTCCTGTGCGCCCGTTCCCTCCGGTTCTGAAACGCTCAGGCTTCCCGGGGAGCTTCTAAGGCAGAAGTCAGCCAGGCACGGCCTGCGGGCCAAACTGGGCCACTGCCTGTGTTTGTCAATAAAGTTTTATTGGAACACAGCCGGACCATTTGCCTACTAGTGTGAGGGCTGCTTTGGTGCTTCCAGGGCAGACGTGGAGTAGTTTGAGACTGTCTAGGCCCCAAAGGTCCAAAATATATGTCTCTTTGCCAAAATATTTTTGGAGCCCTGTTCAAAAGCAGTGTTATCGACTGGAAATTTCTGTGACAACGAGGACTCTTTAGGCCTTTGCTGTCCAGTAGAATAGCCATGAGCCACAGGTGACCCCTGAGGACTTGGAATGTCAACTGAAGGACTGCAGTTGTAATTTTATTTAATGTGAATGAATTGACATGTAGATATTCTCCTTGGCCCAAGTTCTGGAGAGTTCTAACATAAAGACGCTCGTGTCTTTATGTAATGTTATGTTATGTTATGTGTCTGTACATCTGAGAGTCAGTCTATTATCCTGGGAAGGGACGCTGGCGTGTCCTCAAAGATGGGTCCCCAGGGAAGGAAGGGGGGGCCCCAGGAAAGATCTCAGGCCAGCAGCCCTGGGGTTAATGCCGAAGCATCTAGAACTGCTGGTGTTTTCTTAAAAGATGTTGTTTGTATTGATAGATTTCTTGGATGATGCTTTAGCAGAGAGAGAGAGAGAGAGAGAGAGAGAGAGGGAGGAAAAAAAAAGAAAAAAATCAATGCGTGGCTGATTGTACCAGGAAGGCGGTGAATTGGGGGGAAGCTGTAGCCGCATATTGGGAAATAGATTTTTCTGCCCTCCAGACATTAGCTTGAAGTTCTTTGAAATGAGGGACCACAGTCTGTGTCAGAAATGAAAGATTAAGGAGGTTAATATGCTGGCCTCCCCTCCCCCTTTTTAATTTCCACGTCCCGGGTGCCCTTGGCCTCCTGAGGAGGACGCACAGGGTCCCCCTGCCGCCCTCCCTCTGACGTCCCCTCCCCCCCACATCTGGGGGCTTGTGGAGGGACAGCTGCCCCCGTCCCCCGCTCCTGGGGCTGGATGAGGCCGGACGGGCAGACCTGCCAGCCGTTGTCCCTGGGGAGGAGCTCGGAGCTGTGGCGTTGGTGACTCTTTCCCTGGGAGTTTCTCCAGGGGCTGTGGCTGGGTCCTGGTCCTTCTGGGTCCCTGGGCTTTGGGCAGGTCCAGCAGGAGCCCAGAGGGACCCCTGTGCTGAGGACACTGAGCCCCCCGCCCCCACCCCAATTTCATGCATGGCAGACAAACAAGCACGGTGTGAAGTTCATGTGTGTGGAAAATGAGCCTCGGCCCGGACGAGGGGGAGGATTTTGTCTCTGGAGGGCAAAGGAGATGATGGCGTCCCTCCAGGTGGCCTTTTTCTTCACAGTTGAACCTCCAGTGGCTGAGTGAGCTGGAAGTCCCGGCCCCTGGGTCAGGGCTGTGTGGCCTCCTTTTGGCCCCCAGTGCAGGGTCTTGTGACTGGCTCCTTCCCGTCCTGGGACCTCGGCCTCCAGGCACGGCCGTTCCGTCTCTGGGTCACACTATCACAACACCAAGGGCAACGATGGGCCCTTTGCTCAGGAAGCTCTGGCAGCACCTGCAACTGCTGGCATCCCAGCGGCTCTGGAGGCTGAGGCAGGAGGATCGCGAGTTCAAAGCCAGCCTCAGCAACGGGGAGGCGCTAAGCAACTCAGTGAGACCCTGTCTCTACATAAAACACAAAATAGGGCTGGGGATGTGGCTCAGTGGTTGGGGACTCCTGAGTTCAATCCCTGGTACCCCTCTCCCCCCAAAAAGGCTCTAGCAAGGCTGGGTTAGAAACTGGGGTCCTGACCAGCCAAAGCAACCACACGGGCACAGCATGACCCCAGGTCTTGGTGACACAAATGTGGGGACACCCTGGACCTGGCAACTCTCCCCTGGGATCCAGGCTCAGGAGGGGAAGGGTCCAGCCCACCCTCTCCACCCCACTCAAAGCCCTCGCCCCTCGCCAGCCCTGAGTTCTCTCCATTCTTGGCTGTGCTCAGCGGCACCCCCAGCTTCGGGCTCATTCTGGGCATGTGCCAGGAAGCAGGCTCCATCCGGGGGACCATCCCGTGCAGGGACACCACAGGGCTCATGGAGGCCCTGAGTATGAAGGATCTGGAAGGCAAGGCAGAGGACGTCCCCCTGAATGCCCTTCCCCTAGTTCTCTCCAGCGACTCCAGCGCCCTCTTCTTAAACAGCACAGGCCGAGCCTGGTTTTCTTGTTGGCACTGTGGCTGGGGAGTGTCAGTCTCCCCCAAGGCAGGACGCTCAGCCAGGGCAGCTCTTTTTTGTCCATCTCTGCATTCCCAGAACCTGGTGTTTGTCACCTACCCACCAGGAAAGTGAGAAAGGTCATGCCCGTGAACATTTATTGAGCACTTACTATGTGCTATGCACTGCGCTCAGTATTTCCGTGGACAATGGCCCCCTACCTTTCTCCCAGCACAGGAGAAGGTAAGTGGTTCAGGAAATACACTTAATAATTGTTTCCTGACGCCTTTGCAGACCAATTCCACTGGGGGTCCCAGAGGGCTCCCTGGGCTGTCCCCAGCTCCCCAGGCTGCTGTATCCCAGGTGGAGCTCAGTATGAAGTCGCCCTGAGCCAATGGATTCAGTTCCCCCTGCTCTGCAGGGCTGGGAGCTGCTTCATGTGGGTGCCTCTTGGAAAAGCCCAGATTTCTGGGGCTGCTTTTGTCCAGGCCACTGGAAGCTCTGTCTGTCTGTCTGTCCTTGGGGCTGCACATTTCCAGCCCTGACCCCTGGCCCCTGTCATTCCATCGGCGTTGGTGAAATGGGACAGACGTAAAGTCCTGGACTACAGGACTTGGAATAAGACCCTTTCATCCATCTGTCCATCTATCCGTCCGTTCATGTTGTGAACCAGGACACACATGTTGGCTGAACCCATTCCCTTCCTTCCTGACACATGAATAGACCCTATTTCCCAGCCTCCTTTGAGGTGAGGCTGCGTGGTGTTCTGGCAGCAGGATGTGGGCAGACGTGGCTTAAGTCACATAAAGCTCTGGCCCATGAACCGACACCTGCCCCCACAATTTTTCCCTCTCTCCCTTTGCTCGCTGAGAACAGGGTACTTTGAGGTTCTAGAGGGGAGAAGAGTGCGGTGGAAGGCACCTGGGCCTCTGAATGGCTACCTGTTGATTGAGAACCCTACATGACCTTCAGCAGCAGAAGAAAGGCTTGTGTTATGGCCGAGAACTGAGGCCTACCTGTTATAACATCTAGGGAGAGCCTAATTGATACAGCGCACTGAACAGACGTTTATTGAGCGTGTACTATGTGCCAGGCATTGCGCTAAGTGCTGAGATGCGGTTGTGAACAAGGTAGTCGAAGACCCTGCCCTTGGGACATTCCAGATGGAGAGATCTAGAACAAATGGCATTATTTCACACTAGTTATGTACAGAAAAGCCAAGGAAAGTACATTGACGGTAGAGAGGACCAGGCTGAAAGGGAAGTTCTTGATCAAGTGCTTAGGGAAGGTTTTCCTCAGAAGGGAACATGATATCTGTCCTGAGACTGGAGGGTCGTGAGGAAGCAGGCCATGCCAAGATCTGCAGGAAGGGCACTCGAGGCCTGGAGAACAGCTGGTGCAAAGGCCCTGAGGTGGAGCAGAAATGAGGCCAGGGTGGCTGAGGGGTGAGCAGGAGATGCTGTGGAGAGCGAGGAGGGAGTCAAGCTATAGAGTCAAGGAAAGCAAAGGAATTTGGGTGCCAGCTGCTGTGGATGGAGTGGCCCCCAAAGGTTCGTTTGCTGGCGTCTTAATACCACAAGATTGGGAGGTGTGGCCCAGTGGGGTGTGGCCCTGTGGGTGTGGTTCAGAGGGAGGAACCAGTGGGTGTGGTCCAGTGAGGGGTGTGAGCCCGTGGTCTGTGGCCTTGGTGGGGAGTTAGTTCTTTGGGTCATGGGGATGAGCCCCATGAATGGATTTATGTTTTTCTTTTTTCTTTTCTTTTTTCCCCTCAGACCAGGGATTGAACTCAGGAACTCAGGGCACTCGACCCCTGAGCCACCTCCCCAGCCCTATTTTGTGTTTTATGTAGAGACAGGGTCTCACTGAGTTGCTTAGCGCCTCGCCATTGCTGAGGCTGGCTTTGAACTCGCGAGCCTCCTGTCTGAGCCTCCCTAAGTGCTGGGATTACAGGCGTGAGCCACCGCGCCCGGCTGGATTTATGTTTTTCTCTGGGGAATGTTTCCGCCATCTCTAGGGTCGGGATCCTGTCCCCGTTTCCCTGTTTTGCATGACCCGCTTGCTCTTTTGCTCTCCACCATACGTTGAAGCAGCCCGGAGCCCTCACAGAAAGCTGAGCAGATGCAGAGTGGGGCTCTTGGGCTTCCCAGCCTCCAGAATCTAAGCAAACCCATCTTCTTCATAAATGATCTAGTCTCAGGCATTCTGTTATAGCAACAGAAAGTGACCTAAAGTACTAGTCAAAAGTATTTTAGGAGTTCTATGACTTTGTGCTAAGCCAAATAGATGCACAAATAAATGCCGATCAGTTCTCCTCGAGCTCAGCGTCTAGGTGACCACTGTCCATCGGACACTTAGATCTTCTCTTAAGTGGCTGTCAAACTCTTGTTTGCCGCCAGCAGCAGGGAGCTCACGGTTCTAATGGCTCCAAGTCCTTCCTTCCATCATCTCTTGGGACTTCCACCCAGGGGCTCAGAGATCCAATAAGTTGCCCCCTTCTGTCGTCTGGGAGCAGGGACACAACTTCGTGCCAGTCTTTGGGGAATACAAAAGAAAATGAAAGTTCTTGCCGGCAAGTAGCGCGTGGCCTCTAGGAGGGCTCTTTGGGCAGGGCGACACTTGGCAGAGGTGTCCTCCATCACCTTCCACTTCCCTTCATTTCAGGCAGATGAAGGCAATCCAACCCCTCCCGCCTCCGCCTCAGGGATGCTTAACAAAAGGAGAAGAGAGAACTGAGTCTGTGGCTTTTGAATTTCAAAAATTTATTTTAAGTCTCTATAATCCGGCTTTTGAGCCTCAAGAGTATAATCCTTGAAGGACCCAGCGACAGAATTTAGAAAATAAGAGACCATGTGAAAAAGTGAGGCTGGTCTAAGGCGGTCGTTGGCTTCCCAGCGGAGAGGACAGTTCCCGGGGAGGGTCTGGGAGAGGAGATAGTTCTCCTGGAGGGCAGGGGAACCCCACCTAAAAAGTAGGCAGGTGGGGCAGACCAACAGAGGAGAGATCTTTTGAGAGGATGCAGAGGTTGGCTACAGAAAGAGAGCAGTGGCGTCTGCCTCACATGTGCATCACATGAGTCTGGGAATGTGTTCCCGCCTCCTGCTACCCTGTCTATTAATCAGAGTTTCCTCATGTTAGCCCAGGGCGGACCTGAGGTCTCTTCTGCTGGCTTGGCTAAGCTACAGGGTATAAGCTGCAGGGAGCTCCACGTGGTTACCTGAAGGGGAGAACAAAGCCGATGGAGATGAAATGTGACCTGAGATGAGCAGCTTCCTGTTAGCATGGAGACTCTGGATCCAGCCATACCTGAAGCTGTGCCTTCAAGAACTTTTCAGGTCTGTGAGAAGACAAAGGTTGGCTCTCGGTTTGTTTCTTAAGACACTGCGATTGGGGCTTCTGTCAATTGCAGCCAGAAGTTCTGACGATACCATCCAGCAACAGGAGCGTGGGAGTGGAGAGTCCCATGTGTCAACCCTGTAGGATATTTTCTCATTCAATTCTCCCCACCATCCAGAGAGCTCTTAGGTCCCAGACAAGGTGGAGGAAACTCAGAAAGCACGGAAGGAGCCAGGCTCCGCGGCACAGCAATGACAGCGACCAAGGTTTGCATCCATGTCACCTTACACCGGAGGAGGTGGGGGCTGCAGCTCTGGGTCCCCACGTGCTCAGATGCGAGCAGGGGCGTGTCCAGAGGGCGCAGCGTCTCGCCAGCCAGGGGCTGCGCGCATGTGGGTCGGGAGCCGAGCAGATGGTCCTTGGACTCGGCCACATCGTGTAGGTTTATGGCGTCGCAGGTTCTCCTCCCCGCTGCGTTTATAGGGTTGTCGTCAGGATTTCCTTTTTGATATACGAGAGACGCGCCTGGGCCCGGCCTCCGCACAGGGGCATCTGCGAGTAAATCACCGCCAAGCAGCGGCGAGCCCGGTGCGCTGCGGGATAAATCTTCTGGGCAACGTGCGCCCGTGTGACCCCGGGGACCAAACAGCGTGAAGAGGTCAAGTGCAAGGGGCCAAAGCAACTTGTCCTTTGCCCCCATCTGGACCAGAGGACCGCAGGGAGATGGCGGGAGGGCGTGTGGGTCTTCCAGGATGGTTTTTTAACAAAGTCCTGCAAATCGAGGGGTCGCCAAACCGCAGCAATTTATTTTCTCACACTTTTGGAGACCAGAAGTGATTGTCCCCAGGGTCGTGATGGCTACGAAGGCTCCAGGGGGGGATTCTTGTTTCCCTTTTCTGGCTTCTGGGGCTTGCCCGCCGTCCTCGGCAATGACCGGCTCAGAGAGGCGCCCCCTCCAGCTCCGCCAGGGCCCTCGCAGGGCGCTCCCCTTGTGGGTCTTTGTGCCTGCGTCCATGTCGCCTCTCCTTTCTTTTAAAAGATACCCATCGCCAGACACGAGCCCTTTCTCAGCCGTTTAACCTCAACGTGGTCACATTCCCAAAGATCTCTCTTCCAAATGCAGGCGCATCTTGAGGACCCAAGTAGACGTCGATCGGGGTGGCGGGAGCATGCTATTGACCTCGGTCCAAAAGAGGACAGGGCAGTTCCAGCAGGAGGAGGGGCTTGTTTGGAGGTGGGAGGGGCTTCAGAACACGCCCAGGGCCTTTGGGAGATTTCCTTAAGCAAAGAGTGTCACAACAGCTTCTTTTTGTCCCAGTGAACAGGCCTCTATGAGACTGAGTGACGCTGCTAGGGATCGTTTGTGGTCTTTCCCCAGCGGGTTAAATGTTGCAGGCGTGGTCTTCACTGTCGCAATATATAGGTGGTGGGACCTTTAAGAGGCGGGGCCTAGTGTCACAAGATTGGCCTCTCCCTGTGCTCTGGCTTCCTGGCTCACTACCCAGTCTTTCAATCCTGGTGGTCCCCTGGGCATGGTGATACCGTCAGCCCTAAGGCCCTCACCAGAGCCAAGCTCATGCCAGCCCCGTACCCTTGAACCTCCCAGAAGTTTGAGCTAAATAAACCTCTTTTCTCTATAAAGTAGCCCAGTCTCAAGTATTTCATTATAGTAACAAACTCAGATGCACACAAAGCCATTCCTCGAGTCCAGCAACTCCCCTCCTACGAACAGCCCCGACTCCTTGAAATGTGTTGTTATGGGCTTTGGAAGATGGGCGCGACTAGAATATTCTCGGCAGTCTTATTCATCTTGGCTGAAAGCTGGAGACCACTCAGTACTTTGGTAGTTTACAGAAAGAGCCACAGATCTGTGCAGCCCGTCCCACTCAGAGGCACAGAGTTAGTTCTTCTCCCCTTGGATCTGGGCTGGTCACGTGATGTGCTGTGGCCAATAAAATGAGGTGGAAGGACTGTGTGCTGGTTCCCAGCCTGGGCTTCAAGAGACCTGTGCTTTTCTTGGAGCCCTGTGAAAAGTCCAGGCTAGCCTGCTGGAGGAGAGATGGGTGGAGCCGAGAGGGCCGGCCCAGCTGCTGTCCTCCTGGACCAGCCAGCGCCAGCTGCAGAGGGCAGATGCAGGAGCTGGTCCAGCCAAGATCGGCCAAGCCCAGCCCAGACCAGAATATCCACCCAGCGGATCCACCTGCAGAGCTATGTGGTATATAAAAGTTGGTCGTGCCAGGCACGGTGGCACATGCCTGTAATCCCAGCACTTAGGGAGGCTGAGACAGGAGAATCGCGAGTTCAAAGCCAGCCTCAGCAACGGCGAGGCGCTAAGCAACTCAGTGAGACCCTGTCTCTACATAAAACACAAAATAGGGCTGGGGATGTGGCTCAGTGGTCGGGGGCCCCTGAGTTCAATCTCCAGTACCAAAAAAAAAGTTGGCTGTTTTTAACCACTAAGCTTGGGATATTTTGTTACTCAGCAGTAACTACCAACTACACTATCAACAGCAAAACGGATGAATACTTGTGACATAGCCATACATAGCCATCGGAAGAATAAGCAGACTGTCACCACAGGGCACCATAGACGAATGTCACAGATACTGTGTGTGTGAAAGAAGCCCGTCAGGATAGAGCCAGGCTTTCTAATTCCATGCATACAAAAAGTACGAAAATAGGTGAAAGTCATCTCTGGTGAGCTAAGTCAGTCAGGATAGAGGCTCCCTTGCAAGGCAGTGACCAGGAGGGATCCCCAGGAGGCAGAGGAACCCCGATGTCACACACAGAGAGACACACGAGACCAGAGGGGAGGGCTTGGCGTGGGGCAGGTCCCCTGGGCCTGACTGGGATGGGAGTCCGTCCTATAATCTCCCCCTTTGGGGAGGAGGCCCACGTGTTCAGCTGCCCGGCGCTCACAGCAGCTTAGTTAAGTTCGATTCACCTGCGGTGAGAGGCGGGCGGATTAAGGACCTGACTCAAGATCAGCCACCAATGGCTCCATTACCCTTGAGCCATCTGGAAAGTCACCTCATCTCCCTGAGTTTCTGTGTCCTTATTTATGAAATGGGACACGGGTGGCGAGGGCTGCTGTGGGTGAGCGGCCTGTGCTCCCTCCTCTGGTCTCCTGGTCAGTGCAAGGACAGGGAGCCCCTGGGACCCATGGATCTTTTCTGCAGGCCCTGGACAGAGACAGGGATCTGGGCAGGGTCAGCTCGTCCTATCCCCGTGGGCCAGCGCTATAGGACAGGATGGGATCCCCACCCTGCAGCCGGGTTCTGCGAGGGAGAACACCGAGACATAGCGTATGTGCCACTGCAGGGTGGGGACAGGCCCTGGGCAGCTTCCCCGGTGGGCTTTCTCCAGCTCCAGGTTTCCTTTCTGGAAGCATCAGGGTGAGCGTGTGGAGAGGGGTTGGAGCAGGGGGTGCCCGAGCCCCTGGACCCAGAGGCTGAGAGAGCGCACAAGTGGAAAGGACAGACAGGATGAGAGGGACAGACGGACACAGGAGCCAAGAGATCAAGCAAAGTTCATTCCACAAATATTTATTGAGCACCTACTACGTGCCCGGTGCTGGGGATCCGCATCCAGAGAGCCTGGCAGATGGAATTAGCAGCAGAGCGCGGCTTTCCGGGACGGGTCTGGGGGCAGAGCCCCAGCTGTCCCATGGAAGGGTCTCACCTTTGCCACTCACCCCCCGCCCCCCCTGTTTCCCCTGCTCCACCCTCAGGACCTGGGCTGGGCTAGGTGGGCAGCAGATGTGTCCCCAAGAGTCAGGGGAACCCTCGAAGCAACCACAGCACCCTGGGCCAGATGCTGGCGTTGTGGTCCCCCCTGGGGTCCCGGGGCCCAGGGATCTGTGTTTAGCAGGGATGCCTCCCAGGGCTCAGGGGCGTGGAAGCCCAGGTGGCTGCCACGTGTCCTGGGGGAGGGCCGTCCCTGGGGGTCTCCTCGCTGTCACAGCCACACACGTCCTTTCGCAAACACACACGGGCCGTGATTGATTCCCTGCCGTCCCCCCGCAGCCCCGCGGCCTGACTGAATGGCCCCGGTGCTGCCCAGACACCCGTTGGGACCGCGGCCCGGCCTCTGCCCTGGAAGCCGTTTGTTTGCTTTTAGACACGGCCTTTGTGTCCGGCTGAAAGGACACCAGCGGCCTCCAGAGCCCCTCCAAGCTGAGCCAGGCTGAGGACCGTCCTGCCTCTGGGGTGCTGTCGTGGAGGCCCTGGGGGCCAGGCGGTGGCTGGCCTGGGCAGGCCCTCTCACACTCCAGCGTGGACACTGGTCACTCTGGGACCCCAGGGAGGACCCCGTGCTCCTGCTCTGAGGCAGCCCTAGGACACAGCAGCCCAGGGGTTGGGCCCCTCCCTCCCTCCTCTTTTCCTTTTATATTAATTAACTGAGCAACTACCATGAGCCAGGCACAGGCAGGTCCAGGGTCTTCACCTGCTGCCTGCATGATGCTTAAAAAATCAGGCTCCAAGCTGGTACAGTGGTGCCTGCCTGTAATCCCCATGACTCTGGAGGCTGAGGCAGGAGAATCGCAAGTTGGAGGCCAGCCTCAGCAACTTAGCGAGACCCTGTCTTCAACATAAAAAATAAAAAGGGCTGGGGATGTGGCTCAGTGGTTAAGGCCCCTGGGTTCAATCCTCGGTACCAAAACAAGAACAGCGAAACAAAAATAAAAACAAAAAACAAGCAGGAGAAACAGGCTCTGGAATCGCACACCCCTGTGCTTGACCCCCGTCCGGTGTCCCGCGCTCTGTGCTGCAGCTTCACGAAGCTGAAACGGGTTTCACAAAGCCACAACACCCCGCAGGAGAGACAAATGCCCAGCACACAGTAGGTGCTCAGGCCTCCTTTCTTCCCTCCTCCCTCCCATCTCTCGTGCCCACTGTCCCTGGGCTTTCTCTGCCTCTGGGCCTGTGTTGGCGAGACGGGAGAACCGGGCCAGGAATGTAGTACCTGGGGCCTAACCCTCACCTTGCTGGACACTGCTGTGTGACCTTAGGTATGTGCCTGCCCCTCTCTGGTCTATCTGGATCATCTCAATAGTCCTTTCTTCCAGCTGTGTTGAGATTGTGAGCTCCTGGGGGAGCCAGACTCTGTCTCTCTTTCCTGTATGTTTTCCGTCCTGCCTGGGGTAAGTTGGGGGGGCTCGAGATAAATATGAGAGGGCATGGATCCTCATAATGTCCAGGGGCTGAAGTTTGCAGGTTGGGCTGGAGGGCTCTCTCTGGCCCTTCTGCTGGGGGAAATGGACTGGGGTTGGGGGTGGGAGTGGAAAACTTATTTTTGTGGAAACTGCAGCCCCGGCCTCCACCACAGCCTCCACCACGGCCTCCACCACGGGTGGGCCAAACACAGGATGGAGTGAGATTAGGGGGCCAAGTCTGGCTTCAAGGACCTTTCTGGCTCCTATCCCTGCCCACTTGCGATTCTCCTTCCAAAGTTGTTTGGTTCTGTCCCTTCAGCCCAGCAGTGGCCCCACCCACCCACCATCCCTCCACCTCCCAAGCGCTGGGGTCTGTGTCGAGCCCACGGGAGGGAGGTCCTTCAATCAACCTGGCAGGGCAGGGGGGAGGTGGCCCTATGGGACTTAGCCAGGGGACAGAAGGGATCCCGGCACAGGGAGCCCCTGGGCCCCGCTCTGGGTGACAGCCGCACCTGTAATCCCAGTGACTCAGGAGGCCGAGGCGGGAGGATCGCAAGATCCAGCACAGCCTGGGCACTAGAGAGGCCCTGTGTCCAAATACGATTTTTAAAAAAAGAAGAAAAGTGGGGCCTGGGGATGCGGCCCCGTGAGGAGCCCTCCCGGGTTCAAAAAACTAGTAAGGACAAGAAGGAGGCTGGGGAGCCTGTCCCCTGTGCCGGCCTCTCAGAAGACCAGAGCCTCCCGGCTGGGCAGGACCAGGCTGCGGGAGCCCAGCCTCCTCCCTCCCTCCAGAGGCCCCGGGAGGCCCTGCGGGTGGGGCCTGGACGTGGGAAGGCTGCAAACTGGTTTGGGGCGGTAGGGCTTTCCTGTCACTGCCGGTGGCCCCGTCTTTGTCCTCCCGTGTCACAGAAGAATGCAGCGCAGTCGGGATAAAGGCAGCTTTGTCTGGAGGCCTCGGCAGGGGGAAGGGAGGCCTGGAGGGCGGGAGGCCGGCCAGGAAAGGGTTACCCCTCCCTGCAGGCTGCGCCCCACCCCCGGCTCGGGGCAGGAAGCACCTATGCCCTGGACACCCACGCCCTCCACACCCTGCGCCCCTTCCTGACCGGCCGGCCGCTTCCCTTTCTCTGAGCCTCAGTTTCTTGCTCTGGGTAGCTGGAGTCAAACGTCCACCTTGGCGGGAGCGGGTAGTGGGCTGTGTCTGCAAGGTGAGAAAAAGTAGCCCAGAGAGGTGAAGCAACTTCCCCGATGTCACACAGCTGGGCCGTGGGAGAGATGGTGTAGTCAGGTACCTCTGCTTCACCAAGGGCGCAGCAGAGTGGCCGGGGTCCCAGGGCCCTTTCGACTTTCCAAAGAAGAAAGAGGAACCCTCATTGGAATACACACATTTACAAGCGAAGCCACCGAGGGCTGGGTTCTGGGTTGGCCTTGTTACTGCTGCTCTATCCCCCCAGGTTCCTGGCACAGGTGGGCAGGAAAACTCCAAGGCACAAGCTCAGACGGCTGCCCCTGAGGGGCTGTGTGACCTCAGGCAGGTCCTGGCCCTCTCTGTGCCTCAGTGTTCCCCTGAAATGGATCTAATGTGACACAAGTCTCCACGGGGCTGTTGGGAAACTTCAAGGAGACATATGCAGAGTCAGCTCTGGCCATGAGGATTAGGGGGACAATGGAGATCTGCTTGCTGGCTGCTCTCAGGGTCTTCCCAAGGTCAGGCTGAGGGAGGGGCTGCTCCTGGCTGCTCCTGCCCAGGAAGGAAGGGTGTGAGATCTGGGGGCCGCAGCCCTGGAGCGAGGTGGAGGAACTGGAGGTTGCTGCCGGGCTCTGCCCATGGGGAGGAGCTGTCGGGGCCCCTGCCCCTCCTCACAGTGACGAATGTGGACAGACAGATGGGGCAGGGCTGGGCCTGCTTAGTCATGGCCCAGATATAACCCCGCTCCCGGTGGCTCCCTCCAACTGACTCCCTCAGAGCAGCTGCAGCCGGTCCCAGTGGGCCTGAAGCCTCACCAAGGGGTCCAAGCTCACCTTCTCTAGATATAAGAGGAAACGGAAACCCAGAGAGGGGAGGTAACTTACCCAAAGTCACACAGCACATGAGGGACGGAGGCCTTTGCCCACTCACTGACTTGGCAAATGTGTCTGAGGCACTACGGATGGATTAAGTCTTTCAGGGAAGGTCATTCCCAGAGGAAGGTGGCCTCAGGTGGCCAGTGACAGGGACTGGGTAGGAGCTGAGGCTCAAGCAGCGAATTGCTGGCGGAAGGGAAGGCCTGGTGCCTTGCTGTGCCTGAGGCAGGAGCAGGAAGAGGTGTCAAGCAGGATGAGCCTCTGGGGTCTGATGGGAGCCAGGAGCCCCAGGAGGGGGAGGCCAGATGGAGCCCTTGGCTGGTGGGTGTGCCCCCCCTAGAGAGCCTCCCAGGTGCCCAGCCTGTCACAGCGGGCCGCCCATGAATGCCCCATGCCGGTGGAAAATGTCACTTCAGGATTCCTTGTTCAAAAAGGAGGAAAATGTGGGCAACGGAGATCATCAGAGCAGAGCGAAAGGACCAGAGGGTGGGGGCAGGGGGCTGTCTGCCAAGTCATATTGCTGTCTGGTGGCCCGTCCTGATCTGTGACAACATCTCACCGTGACGTGCAACTACCAATCAGAATCGAGGAGGGGAAGAAAAGGCAGGAAAGGTGCCAAGAAAGAGAACCCTAAATATTCAGATAGCAAACGTTTCCTCTTTGTACCTCTTTTGCTCATATCTGGGCTTCAGTGGCCTGTGGGGCCTCACTTACAAAATACAGGTTCAGGCTGGGCACGGTGGCCCACACCTGTAATCCCAGCCACTTGGGAGGCTGAGGCAGGAGGATTGCAAGTCGGAGGCCAGCCTCAGCAACTTGACGGGACTTTAAGCAACTTAGCGAGACCCTGTCTCAAAATAAAAAATGAAAAGCGTTGGGGATGCATGTAGCTCAGAGTCACAGCACTCCCGGGGCTTGATTCTAATACTACAAATAACAGCAACAAAACCACCGTTTCAAAGATAAAACCATGAAGAATTTCAAAACGGTGTTAGTCAAGCTTAGACTCAACCTGAGGCCTTCTGAGTGCAGGGCCTTGAGGGGCTTCCGACACCCCACATCCACGGCCCTGATCATGCCCATTTTACAGCTGAGAAAACTGGTCCTCAGGGGAGGGAAACGTGCCGGCTTTCCCATTTCAGTTCCAGAGTGCCCTCGTCCTCTGCCCCTCTAGACAAGAGTCACAGGCAGTGGAAACTCAATCAGAGGAGCTGTTCACACAGATACAAAAGGAAAAGCGTCATGGCCCTGGGGGAGGACACTGGCTGAGTGGCTGTGTGACCTCAGACAGGTCACACAAACTCTCTGTGCCAGTATGCTCTCGGTGGAGACAGGGTCCAGGACTTCTTCTCCCTCTGCGCTAACACCGGCCATGGCTGCCTACATACCCCCGTGTCTGAGGCTTGAATCAGTCATAAAAAAACAAAACCACAGTGCCCCAAAGTCCTTGCTGCCTACTCAGGTCTTATTTTTTTTGGCTGCTAAGGAGGCTAATAAATGGCTTGCCACTTGACGTAATCATCAAGGGCTCCAGTGAGCTGTGGGCAGTTTCCTTCTTCCTCGGCCAGGCCTGGGGCGCCCGCCATGGAGGCTGGCAGTGATGGATGGTGTCATAGTGGGGCTGCCCAGCGGGTGAGGGGCGGCGGGGGGCCGTGCCCTCTCCTGTGGGCTCCTGGGCCATCCATTATGGGAAGGGGCGGCTGACGTGGGGGTTCATGGCAGCTTCCAGGTGGCTTCCAGGGACAGGCAGAACTTCCCAGGGCAAAAGCAACGAAAGGGTGGTCTTCAGGGCAGGTCATCCAAGCAGACACAGGAACACTTTCAAGGTCATAAACCCGGGAAACATTTAAAAATTTTGATTAAAACGTAAACGATAGATTGAAAAAAAAAAGGGTCTCAACTTTCTGCTCTGCTCAGCACCCTTTACGATGTGACTTGGCATTTTCTTCCAGCAAGAGAGGGTCTACTCTGGGGGCTGGGTCATGTGACTTGTGGCCCATAGAAAGTGGCAGACGTGATCCCGGAGCAGCTCGGTCTAGGAGGGCCTTCATCTTTGCTTGCTCTGCTGACTCCATGGGAGCAAGCCTGGGGTTGGCCTGCTGGGGTTGGACAATGAGGGACCACTTGGAGCAGAGGCCAGCCCTGGCTAGAGAGGAGAGTCCTCTTCCAGTCCATATCATCGACCACAGATGTGTAAGTGACGCTGGAGGGACCAGAACCACCTACCTGACCTGTAGACATGCGAGCAGCATGAGCAATCACTAATGTCTGCTGTGTTAGGCCTTTGAGTTTTGTGGGGGTTTGTTACACAGCAGTAGCTGACTGATACAAATCACGATACCCAGTGTTGATAATGGTGGCGGAGAACAGCTTTCTCGTACATAACATAATGAAGCAGGAAGCCAGAGAGGATTCAGGGGTCAGGCCCACTGTTCTTATAACAACCCACTCTCTGGAGACCTGGGGTGGCACAAGAACTACTTTGATGGGGCTGCTCCAAATTTCCTAATTACTCCCCACTGGGCCCCCAACTCTTAAAAGTCCCATCACTTCTTTTTTTTTAATTTTTTAATTTGTTTTAATTAGTTATACGTGACAGTAGGGTATGCGTGCACTTGGATATGGCGTATGTAGAGGGAGTGTCAATTCTCATTTTTCTTCTGGTACATGTTGTACAATCACATTGGTCCTGCCGTCACAGACGTACATAAGGGAATGACGTCTGTTTCATTCTACTGTCCTTCCTGTCCCCATGTCCCCTCTCTTCCCTTCACTGCCCTCCCCATTACTTTTTTTTTTTGGTACTGGAGATTGAACTCAGGGGCACTCGACCACTGAGCCACATCCCCAGCCCTATTTCGTGTTTTATGTAGAGACAGGGTCTCACTGAGTTGCTTAGCGCCTCGCCATTGCTGAGGCTGGCTTTGAACTCGCGATCCTCCTGCCTCAGCCTCCCGAAGTGCTGGGATTACACATCACTTCTTAATACCACCCCTTTGGAGCTAAGTTTCCATACAGGAACCCTTGGAGGGACACACCTGGCTCCTGTCCCCACAGGGCCAGTCACACCTAACCAGGACATCAGTCTGAGAGACCCTGGTCACCAGGGACTTTGGCTCCCTAGGGGCTAGGACCAGGACCAGGAGCTCCTCTGTGTCCTCAGCACCCTGGGAGCTCTGGCACCCTAGGGGAGTCCAAGGAGCAGAGAGGAGGAAATCCTAAGTCCGTGGCCGCGATGAGGAGGGGTCTGGGGACCTCAAATGGGCAGCGGCTCCTGGCACGTCCCCTGCTACGCTCTCCGAAGCCCACCCCCACATCCTTCTCAGTTTGGAGCGAGCCCCCCCACGCCCTGTTTCTTCTTTGCTGAAATTTCTCATTGGATTTTCCAGACCTGGAGGAAGATGAAAAATAGTCTAACCTCACATTCTTGCTGGAGTCTGAATTTTCCTTTTTGCCAAATAACCTCTTTGCCCTGATTAACAAAAATTATTTATGGTGGAAACTTTAAAGAATAATAAAAGTACAAAAGTTGCAGGACTAGTACCCCACCACGCCCACCTCCACCCAGGGGCCACCCCAGGGTATAATTCCCTGCCCTCTAGGGTTTTATTTTTTTATTTTTTGGTACCGGGGATTGAACCCAGGGTGCTTAACCACTGAGCCACATCCTCAGCCCTATTTGGTGTTTTATTTAGAGTCTCCCAGAGTTGCTTAGTGCCTCCCTAAGTTGCTGAGGCTGGCCTTAAACTGGAGATCCTCCTGCCTCAGCCTCCCAAGTGGCTAGGATCCTGGCATGCGCCACTGCGCCCAGCATCTCCAGGGGTTTCTTTGCCTGATCAGCCTCTAGCTCCCGGGCACCATCTTGGAACCTGCTGGGTCAGCATCATGTCAAAGTCATGGGCAGAGACACCTCTGTGACCCATTCCCCTAGGGAACCTGGGTGGATGGGACTGATCCCTGTGGTCTGAGGAGCCCCATGGCCTCGTGGAAAGGATGGAAAAACAGGCACAGGGCTTGAAGGGGTCCCAGAACCCCACCCTGAGCCCAAGAAGCTTGTCTCTAGCTGCTTTGGATATTGGGGGCACCTACGATTCTGACCAGGAGACACCTCTGCTCCAGCATCCTGATCAGTGTCTCCCAGCAGATTGGGGCTGGGACCCAGGCATCCGTCCTGTCTGGCACACTCATGGGACATTCACTGGTGGGCGTCATCTATAGATAAAACAGTGAGACCAAGAGCAGAGGGGACTCTTTTAGGTGGAGACTGAGAGATAGCCTCTTAGGGAGGCAGCCTCTAAACAGAGGCTGGAGGCTGGGAAGAGGCAGAGGAGGCTGGAGTCAGCACCGCAGAGTCTGGAGCTGGCCTGGCGGGCCGGAGGGAAGAAGCAGGCAGAGTTGGCAGGGCCGGGAACTGGGGCTCAGTGGCCTTGGTGAGAGGTGACCAGAGGATTTTAACTAGGGAGGGACGTGACCAGATGCACGTTCCAGAGGCTGCCCTGGGGCTGAGGCTGGAGGCCTGCCGAGGGTCAGGTCTCTAGGTCCAGCCTCCTGGCGTAGGTTCTGGGCATGCCCTTACTCCGAGGAGGGTGTCCCTCTTGGGGACTGTGGTGGGTGGCCCGTCAACCCTGCCACAGGTCAAGGCCCCGTTGTTCTTGGGGGGTAGGGTGGAGGCGGCTTGCCGAGAGATGGGAACAGCAAATCCCTTCCCAGACCTGGCAGGGGCCTGCATGCCTGCCTTGAATGGCTCCAGTGTCACCCGTCCCTGGGGCATCTGC
Organism: Xerus rutilus; assembly: GCA_028644305.1. Taxonomy (NCBI): domain Eukaryota; kingdom Metazoa; phylum Chordata; class Mammalia; order Rodentia; family Sciuridae; genus Xerus; species Xerus rutilus. The sequence continues at coordinate 109,311,498 of CM053407.1, forward strand.
CAGCGCCGGGCTGGCCGTGTCCTGTTTTGTTCAGTCTTCCAGTGACCTCAGTGTCATGATGGGCCAAGAGCCCGGTGACCAGAGTTCCCTGGGTCAGGCCAGAGCCCGAGCCCAGCAGCCCCCTCCACCCACGCATCAGAGTGGCCCCTCGTGCTCAGAGTCGCCAAGTCACCTGCCCAGGGCCACACAGCCTGTCGGGGGTGCGCTGGCCTGTTGGTGTGGTCTCTGCAAGCTCCTCGGGGTCTCACGGGGGGACGGGGTCAGGGTGGGGCTTCCACCTGGTGGGAACAGCCTATGCCAAGTCCTGGATGGCACAGTTTGTAAACATAAACTTCTTGTTGTTGCTGTTTTGGTGATTGCACTTCCGGGACACAATTCATATATTGTACAATTCAGCCATTGGACATGTGCAGGTCAGTTGTTTCTCGTATATTCAAGAATTGGGCAGCCGGGCACAATTGGTGGCGCACGCCTGTCATCCCAGCGGCTCGGGAGGCTGAGGCAAGAGGATCATGAGTTCAAAGCCAGCCTCAGCAATGGCGAGGCGCTAAGCAACTCAGTGAGACCCTGTCTCTACATAAAACACAAAATAGGGCTGGGGATGTGGCTCAGGGGTCGGGGCCCCTGAGTTCAATCCCTGGTACTCCTCACCAAAAAAAGAAAGAAAGAATCGTGTAGCTATTAGGAAAACTTTTGAAATCTTTTCACGGTTTCAAAAAAACAGACCCCAGGGGTTGGGGGTATAGCTCAGTGGCAGAGCGCTGGCCTGGCAAATGTGAGGCGCTGGGTTCGATCCTCAGCACCACGTAAAAATAAATAAATCAAATAAAGACATTGTGTCCATCTCCAACTAAAAACAAAACGCCCTGCCGACTGGCAACTCTTCCCAACCCCTAATCCACTCTCTTTCACTACAGAGTTAGCCATTCTGGGCATTTAATTTAAACAAGCTGATACAATGTATGTTCTGGGTGTTTTTTCCCAGGCAGACTAACCTTCTCATGTCTTCAAGTTTCTTCCACGAGGCACTGTGTCTCAGTGCTTCACTCCTTTTTGGTGGCAGAATAATATTCCATTGTGTGGATGGGCCACGTTTCCTTTGTTCACTCATCTGCTGACAGACATTTGGATTATTTCCACCTTTTGGCTCTTGGAATTATGTTGCTATGAATATTTGTGCCCAAGTTTTTATGTGTCTTTCTATATTTTCACCTCTTCTGGGTATTCCTTGGAGTCGAGTAGCTGGGTCACATAGTAACTTTGATCTTTAGCTTTTCAAGGAACTGCCAGACTGTTTTCCCAAGGCTATTTTTGAAGAGTGAACACATGTGTTCACTTGAATTTGTACACATGTGTTTAGTACGTGAACACGATTGTGTGTGTATCAAAATGTGAAATCATCCTTGAGAAGGAGTAGTTATGCTAGGTTGGTTCCACATATATACTGTATCAGCCTGTTTGCTGCTGCTGTAACAAAAGGACAGAGACTGGGTAATTTATGAAAGAATAGGCACACAGTTCTGGAGGCTGGGAAGTTCAGCTCTGGGGTGCCAGCATCTAGCCGAGGTCTTTGTGCTCCAGCGTCCCGTGTCGTGTCGGAACACGGAAGGACAGGTGTGCGGGCAAGATGGACAGCAGGGGCCTGGCCTAGCCATCCTTAAGCCACACCTGCAGGGAACGATATCGACCCTCTTAGTCCCAGCATCCTCATCGCCTCTTGAAGGCCTCATCTCTAAACGCTGTCATGATGGCAATTTCATTCCAACATGAGTTTGGGGACATTGAACCCACAGCCTGGCGCTGGACGGGAAGGGGGCTCCAGGCCCCGGGGATCAGTGTAGGCAGGAACCGGAGGTAGGAGCCAGAGGTGGGACTGAGTTCTTTCTTTGGAAAGTGCTCGAAAGTGGTTGGATCCGCAGCAGAAGTCCCCACTTGAGGACACACACTTTCCTCCCACCTTTCCAGCCGGGGTCACCAACCCACAGCATCTCATGCAAATCGTATGCAAATCTCCCCCCCAGCCAGCAGCCCCCAGGCACCCAGAGGAGGGGGACATATTCTCGACTGGGTCCTTCCCTTCATTAATTTCTGAGCCGTAGTACATTACTCATGGATAATTAAGAGTGAGCTATTAATACAACATTTAATATTCAAGTGCAGCCAAGAGGAGGGCACGCAGTCACAGAATCCTAGCGAAAAGACGCTGAGGTTTGGAGAGGAGGTTTTTATTTTTTCCTTCCAGATGTTATAGCCTGCATCCAAATGGGGGCCGAGAGCTTCATTTATTGACAGGATACAAATAAAGCCTCCTTGAGGGGCCAGCAGAGATGGCTGGACTGTAATTAAAGCCACTGGTGTAGCGTCTCCATGTCTGGGCATGTCCAGAGCCAGGAGCTGTCCCCAGGGGTCCCTCGGCTGGTGGGGAATTGGTGGTGAGGACGCTGGTCAGAGGCAGAGGAGAAATCGTGGAAACGTGGCCGTGTCTGTGCACACCTGGGACCAGGAGCAGCTGGATTCTGGCTGTCCCCTAGCTCCTGTGCACCCTTCCCTGGGTGACCTTGAAAATAAGGACCCTCCTCTGTCTCAGCCTCATTGATCCCACGGCCTGACCCAGAAAGGGAGCTCAATAAATATGGCTGGATAAAAATGTCCTGAGCATCTTGAGGCCTCAGTTTACAAAGCTGTAAAATGGGCTCTCGTGGAGTCCCCTGTAAGGACCATCCCACCTTCCTTTGCTCTGAGGGTGTAGGTGCAGGGGACACATGGGGTGACTTAAATGCCAGCAGTGAGCCGGACACCATGGCACATGCCTGTCATCCCAGCAGTTTGGGAGGCTGAGGCAGGAGGATCACGAGTTCAAAGCCAGCCTCAGCAATGGCGAGGCGCTAAGCAACTCAGTGAGACCCTGTCTCTACATAAAACTCAAAATAGGGCTGGGGATGTGGCTCAGTGGTCGAGTGCTCCTGAGTTCAATCCCCAGTACCTGTACCCCCCCCCCAAAATGCCAGCAGCGGTTAGTCTGCTAAAGGAGGCCATGTGGCATTTGTAGATGGCGAAGCTGAGGCTGCTGACCAAGTGGCTCATGAAGTGGTCACTGGAAGGACCTGAGACCAGAGCCGAGGAGTCAGAAGGAAAGCCTGCTCTTTGCCGGGCACGCTCGTGCACACGTAGATACTTGAATTCTCACAACCAACGTGCAAGGCACAATCATCTTCTTCCATTTTGTAGGTGAGGCTGGGGAGGCCCAGAGACATCAAGGAACTTGTCCAAAGCTGCCCAGCAGAGGCTGGAATTCCTGGCGTCTGTCTCCCAGCGAGCGCTCTCTGGGGATGCTGGGAGCGGAGTCTGCCTCTTGGGCCCCTCATCCTGCGGTAGGAATAATGGGGTCAGAACCAACCTGCTGGGGTCATTCTGGGGGACAAACAAGCGACCGTCCTTCAGGCTGGAGCCGGGCTCGTGGGAATTGCCCGAAGCATCTTACTGCTGGGAACCAGTCGGGCGCCCGTTTCACAGATGGGAACACTGAGGCTCGCAGGTGCAAAGTGACTCAGGATCTCCAACAGCCGAATCCAAAGTGGGCTTCGCCCGCCCAGCAGGGTCAGGAGGACAGTGAGGAAACCACCCCGTGGGGGGGCAGCCACGGGAGGTGCATGGACTCCTTCTCCTCCCGACCCCTCATCACCCTTTGAATGTGCGGTCAGGAGCTCCTGAGGTCTCTCCATCTGTGGTGGCAGATGCAGAGAGAAAGGGTGACTTTCCTTGGGCGACGGTTCTGTGCGTCTTCCTCTCCACCGAGGACAGTGAGGTCGTGACTGGCATTCAACAGGAGTCCAGGGGCGCCTGCTCACCTTTGCGTTGGCTGCTGGAAGAAGCCAAGCAAAGTCCCAGAGCCTCCATCTCTTGGAGCTCACAGTTTCCCAGAGGCAGGGGACACGTTCATGTACACGTGACTTTGCTGGGGGGCTTTAGATCCATACAGTCCCCGATTCCCAGGCACAGCGGGCTGCTACAACCTCCACAGCCCGTGCCTTTCCTTGGTCCCATCTGAACATCATCTGTAAAAGGTCATTAGGATGCCTGTTTTGCAGGTGAGGAGACTGAGCCCGACTCAGAGGGCACAGCCTTGCCCAGGGTCACACAGTAAGCCAGGTGGGGAGGGCGGCGATCCTAACTGAGCAACTACTTATTCCTGAAGCTAGCAATGGAGAATTCCCTATTCTTCATTTGATGCCCGAGGCAGCTTATTTCACAGATGAGGGGATGACAGATGTCATTGCTGAAGGTCACATAGCTGGGACGGTCTGACCTTGAAGCCTGGCTCTTGTCTGCAGACCCTCTCCTTCAGGAGAGCTGCTGTGTTCTGTGAGCTCAGAGAAGAGGGGCACCCTGGGTGCCTCCTTTGCTGTTATAGCCTCAGGCCTGGGAACAGGACCCAGCCTCCAACTGGCTTATTGAGTTAATCAAAGGTAGGATGTGGGGTCCCCCAAACAACCTCACACCCACCTGTCTACCTGTGTCCCCCTAATTCACACACCGATGGTCTAACCCTGCAGTGTGGTGGTGTTTGAAGACAGGGCCCGAGTCTGTGCACACACAGGAGAGGCCACGGTGAGAGGTCCTCTTCAGCCAGGGGTGAGCCCTCGCCAGAGGCCAAAGCCTCCAGCACTCCTGGAGCCCAGCCTCCAGCCCTGGAAGAAATCACTGTCTGCTGTTTAAGCCGCCGGTCTGTGGTGTTTTGGTAGGGCGGCCTGTCTTAATAAGTTTGGGGAATTATTAGAAAAAATTGCTACAGACTGGGTGGCTTTGGGAACAGAAATTTCTTTCTCACAGTTCTGGAAACGTTGGAAGTTTGAGATCAGGTGCCAGCATGGTCGGGTTCTGTTGAGATGTCTGTCTCTTGCTGACTCCTCATATTGTGTGTGTGTGTGTGTGTGTGTGTGAGAGAGAGAGGGAGAGAGATTGAGATCTACCGCTTACGTCCTGATTACCTCCCAGAGTTCCTGCCTCCTGATCCCCTCCTGTGTTAGTCAGCTTCCCATCACTATAACAAAACACCTGAGAAAATCAACTCATAAAGACAGAAGGTTTATTCAGTCCATGATTGACTGCTCCTGCTGCCCGGGGCCTGGGGTGAGGCCACACAGCATGGTGGGGCCACAGAGCAGAGCGGAAGAAAATCACTCACCTTGGGGCCGGGGAGGAAGGAGCGAGAAGGGGCTGAGGTCCCACCATCCCCTGGAGGACATGCCACCATCTCCCCATAGCACCACCTTGGGGACCAAGCCTTGAACACACAGACCATTGGGGGTGGCTTATCCAAGCCCTTATCCACCTCTCCCTGGCGGGTGCCTGTTTCTGGGGGACCATGTACACCACGGTCCACGCCCCTTTCTTCTCCCCCCACACTGCCGCCTAGCCCTCCACCCCCATCATCCATCCATCCATCCTAGTTTATTTCAGGGCTGGGATGGGACCCTGGGCCGTGTGCATGCCAGGCAGGTGCTCCCCGGAGCTCCTCCTCAGCCCTGCCCCTGGCTCAGTGCACCCCGACACCCCCATACTGCACTGCACCAAGCATCCCCTGAGGGGCTCCCTGAGCGCAGCTCCATCTGGGACACGGTGCTGTGGTTCCTCTTGCTCTCCAGGGCACAGGAAAACCTTAGGTTCCACCACACCAAGCAGACTCTGTTTTCTTGTTTTGGTGCCGGGGACTGAACCCCAGGGCGCTAACCACCAAGCCACATCCCCAGCCCTGTTTTGTGTTTTATTTAGAGACAGGGTCTCACTGAGTTGCTTAGCGCCTCGCTAAGTTGCTGAGGCTGCCTTTGAACTCGCCATCCTCCTGCCTCAGCCTCCTGAGCCTCTGGGATGGCAGGCAAGCGCAACAGTGCCTGGCCATACTCTCCATTTTTGATTAAAAAAAAAAATCCAATCAGCCTTGTGTTTGCACAATGAGGCGACAAATAGGAAATTAATTTTATTTACAAAGATAGAAATGATGAAAATCCAGCAGCTGTGCCGACATTTCAGGCTGCAAAGGCCAGAGCATTCAGGGAGGCCCTTCCCGGGAAGCTGGCCTGGAGAGGCCAAGTACGAAGGCCCTGAGGGCGTGGCCAGGGACCCGCCCGCAGCCAGCCCGCCAGCCCCACCGCGGTGCCACGCAAATCACCAGGAGTCTCATTTGCATATGCAGCAGTCATTTGCATGCGGATCCGCTCATTTCCATATCCCCTGGTTCTGCGGCCCCAGGGCTGCAGACCAACCCGAGAGTGGCTGCCCCATCCTTCAGACTGGGGGTGGGGGAAGGGGGTGGAGAGAGAGAGACAGAGAGACAGAGACAGAGAGACAGAGACAGAGAGAGACAGAGAGAGAGACAGAGATAGAGAGACAGAGACAGAGAGACAGAGACAGAGACAGAGAGAGACAGAGACAGAGAGACAGAGACAGAGAGACAGAGAGACAGAGAGAGACAGACAGAGAGACAGAGATAGAGAGACAGAGACAGAGAGACAGAGACAGAGAGAGACAGAGACAGAGAGAGACAGAGAGATAGACAGAGAGAGAGACAGAGATAGAGAGACAGAGACAGAGAGACAGAGACAGAGAGACAGAGAGAGAGACAGAGAGACAGAGACAGAGACAGAGAGAGAGGGAAAGCGAGAGGGAGACAAGGGCAGGTGGGCATCTCTTCAAGACAGAGACGCACCATCTGGGCACCAGGAAGAGAAGAAGGTGCCCCCGTCTGGACCTGGACCCTGGGGGGTGGGTGACAGAGGACGGGGCCTGGGGACTCTCAGCACTGGCAGAGCTGGCTCCAGCACCAGCCTCGTCACACGCTTGGCTCTGGAATCTTGGGCAGGTGACAGCGGATCTCGTGCCTCCGTTTCCATCTGGCAGTGGTGACATCCCACCAGCCTCCCCGGGTTGTCAGGAGGACCCCCCGGGGCTGTGGGGACATTGTCTGGCGTGGAGCAGCTCCTGGGTTCCTGCTCCCCTGCTTTATTCTGGTTGGTGGCAGTGACCGTGAGGTGTGAGCAGGTGGCCCTGCCTGGTGCGCCGTCCTGGGTGGGCCAGCCGCGTCCACCCTCTGCCCTGCCCCTCTCCTCTCTGGGCCCCGGGGTTCCCCAGGGGCTGGGGCTCCACCTCCAAGGCTGGTTCCGACTTCTTCCCCCTTCCACTGTCTTGAGCGATGGTGACAATGGCCAGAACAGACGGTGACAGTGGCAGTGAGTGAGGGAAATACTGCTGGCCACCACGTACCTCCTGAGGTCCACGTTCCAGACGAGACATGGAGGCCAGACCCAGGCTCAGCCGTGTTCTCTGCAGGCTGGGAAGAGGACTCCCCCTTGGCCGCTGCCTGTCCCCCTGCCCCCCAGGAGGCCCTGAGCCCACCAGCAGCCTGGACCCCTTCATATCAGTGGGAGGAAGGGCACTCCAGGGGCCCAGCACTGCCCGACCTTGACCTTGACCTTGGCAGGTTGGGCTTTGCCCATCAGATCCCTGCTTTAGACAGGGTGAGCCTGGGGCTCGCTGGGCAAGAAGATGGGGTACCTTGGAGGTGAGGGAGGACCTGCATGTCCCACACCATGTTTCTGATTCTGTGACCCTTTGATCCCTCATCCTGCCCCACCTTGGGAACTCTCTGACCCCCACTTCTCACTACAGCCTGAAATCTCTCTCCTCCTCAAGTTTCCTGGATGAGTGAGTGTGATGCAAAGGCCCTGTGGTCTGCATACTCCGGCATCTTTCTTTCTGTTGCCGTGTGTGTGCGCATGCGTGCGTGCGAGCGTGCGCTGAATTACGCAAGCTCAGTGGGGTCATTTATGTTTCATGTCTCTGCCTTGCGTTGCAGGTGAGGTGTGCAGGTATGAGGAACAGGTCAGACCCAGGGGACTCTGGATGCTTTCAGGTTCCGGCTGGTGCCTGCTCGAAGCACCTCCTCTGGGTGCTTGTTTTAGCTGGGTTCACAATTTGCATGGAAGGTGTGTAGGGAGGGCACCTGCCTCTCTGCAGGAATGATTGCTATTGGCCTCAGGACCCACCTGGGGGGATTCCCCGTCTCCTCCTTCCAGTCTGGAACAGTGGCCCTTAGGCAGAGACTGGATAGCACATGTGACCAGGGAGGGTGGGCCGTGCCCTGTGGCTGTACCAGGAGCTCCTGCTGCCTGCAGGCCTGGGCACCCGGGACCTGTTCCCCGCAGGTATCTCGGAGGGCCTGGGGAGGTGTCTGAAGCCCTCTCCTCAGCCCTGCCCTCTGCTGTCCCTGGTGTTGTCTCTCTGTCCCAGGGCCACCCTGCAGTTTTAAATTTAGCCCCTGCAAAGCCTTATAAAGCCTGGGGCCCATCCATCTTTCCAGCTCTGGCTCCTGAGTGGGATGGGAGGACCTCTCAGGAACTTTCTGGAAGTGTAGAAGCTGCTTAGTCAGGAGGATGGTCAGAGAGGGCGAGGGACCCTCGCGGGCTCCCTGAGGCACATCGTGTCTGGGCTGCTCTCTCTCCGGGTCAGGTGAAGCCATGTGGGGACGGGGACACTTTCCTGGCAGTTGGAGGATGTCTGACAGCTGGCTCGTCCTCCTTTCTGTGTGACCTTCGGCCAGACCCCGGCTCAGTTTCCCCGCTTCTCCGAGGCGCTCTGCTGGAGCCCTGGTCCCGCTGAGGGTGCTGCGAGGACCGCGTGGCCGGAGGGCGTCGGGTGCGCCTGGGCTGCCCTTGTGTTTCCCAGAAGCCCTGGCGCTGAGGAGCCGTGGGCCCACCTGTCCCTGGGGGGCTGTGGGTGCATAGAAGGGGCCCCAGTAGCCTGAAAGTGTCCTCTCCGAGCCTGGCAGGTGCATAGAAGGGGCTGGTGACACCTTCCAGGGTGACACTTGGAATGTTGGCCAACCAAGGTCACACAGCCTGTGAGGGCCAGCTGGGAGCCATTCTCTGCCGTGAGGTGTGGCCCCGGGGGGTGACACAGGTGGCCCCTGTGCAAGTCCTGTGCACGTCCAGGGGACAGGGGCTGAGGGATTAGTGCCCAGGGACACACAGTCACTGGGTGCTGAACGGGACAGCTGGTGGCGGGGAGGAGGCACTGGGAACAACCCGACCCCCCCAGCACTTGGTCCTGTCACTCCTGGGGGATTTGGTGAGCTGGTGGGTACCTTGCTCGGGGACATGCTGTGCTGGGTGGCGGAGGTCGGGTACGGGCAGGTCCTCTGTGAGACTGACGCTGTGGGGGCCGATGTGTCTGAATGACTAAGTCAACACACAGCCCTGGGGACCCCCTGACACCCAGGTTCCTCCTCCCAAGACCTTTGTCCAGAAGCCAGGGTCCCGCCTGCGCCCACTCGGCAGGGCCTGGGTCTCCTTCCAAAGGGAGCCTGAGCCCACGTCCCCCGCTCTGCCTGCCACCCGGGCACCTGTGGCACCTGCTTCTCCCCCACCCCATCCCCTCTCAGGTGACCTTGGCAGCATGCGTGGCCTTGTGGTTGGTCCCAGTTGGAAACTTGTGGCCTTTAAAAGCAAACTAACGTCAGCTCGGGCTCAGCTGTTGGTCCGGGGAGGCCCTGGGTGAGGCCCTGGGGGAGGCCGGCCGCAGGCTGAGCTGAGCGGGGCGGCCTCCGCCTGTCCCTGTCCCGGTTCTTGCATCTCCTCCCACTGGGAGCTTTGGTCTTGTGTCCTGGGCTTCTCTCGCGTGGTCCTCACGGGGACATCGAGGCACAGGGACATGTCTGGGTCAGGACTGGGGGGCAGGCGGAGGAGCAGGGTGGGAGGATTTGGGGGGACAGGCACCTTCACCCAGATGGGGTGGTTGTCCCCTCAAGTGTCCTCCCTCTGTCCTCCATCCAGCCTGTCCCCTCTTCCTGGGGGAGGGCGAGGATCGAGGACTTCCCTCCCCGTCTCTCTTCCCTTTCTTTCCCTCCTCCGGATCTCTGTGCCGGCTCCAGCCTCCATCTGCCCTTGCTCCTCCTCCTGTCCCCTCTCCCCTCCTGTTTGCTCCGCGCCCTTGGTCCTGACCGCTGTCCAATCCCACAGCCCCTCCCCTGAACTCTCACGATGTCCGCGTAACCCATGGCCCCTGGGCGGCCGAGGACCTTGGGAACAGAGGTCAGCAGAGCATCCTGGAGCCCAGAGACCTGAGAGCCGAGTGCCCAGGACCCGAACCAGGGCTTGGTGCCTCCTGACAGGGGACAGAAATGAGGGTGGGGGAAGCGGCCCTCACCGAGAAAGGACCAGGGGCTGGCTCTGCGGGGTTCCAGCAGCCCCTCCCTGCACTGCCACCACCTTCATCTAACAACCCTTTATTGAGCACCTACTATGCACCAGGCACAGTTCTAGGCCACTGGGGACAAAAACTTCAGTTTGCAAAAACTTCTGTGCCCTGGATTAAGCCCGGGAGGAGCCAGAATCACACACCCAAGGAACAGGCAGCAGGCAGGTGCTCCAGCTTTGGGCGTAACCGGGGGCCACCCATGTCACTTACTTGCTACTTTTGTTTAAGCTGACACACGGTAAATCCAGCAGTGTATTTTAAAAAGGAACCTTTATATTGCTGTAAATAATGGGAAACCAAAACACAAAGTGTCTTCAAAATAATAATAATAAAAAATAAATAAAATCAAGGGCAGTGGGAATAAAATGCCGGAAGGAGACTCCGGGCTTGACATTGGGCCTTGATTTTTAGGGGGGACCTGAGGCCCGCATCCCAACCTACCTTCATGGTGAAGGGGAACTGGCGAGGGTCGGCGCTACCAAAGATAGAAAGAATAGGAAGATGACGGAAAAGAAAGAAGGTACCTCGCTGCATCTTCCTTCCCAGTGAGAAGAGGCCATGGTGCTAGTGACTAGGGAGGCTGAGGTGGGAGGCTCACAGATTGGAGGCCAGCCTCAGCCACTTAGTGAGGCCCTGTGTCAAAAAAATAAAAAGGGCTGGGGATGCGGCTCAGTGGCCAAGCGCCTGGGGTTCGTGTGCGTGCGCGTGGCTGGGAGACCGCCTAACCCTCCCCGGCGGACCTGCCACCCTCAATCTGTCTCCATCATTTCCCGGCGGGGGCCTCGACTTTTCCCAGCTCCGTGTGTATCCACAGAAGGACCACAGCCAGGCTCGGCCTGTTTCAGAACTTCCCGTGGGCGCGACCGTCCCCTGCGCGGACTCCGCGATGGCTTCCTTGGCTCGGCCTCCCGTTTTGAGACTGATCCCTGTTGATACGTGACGCTCCAGTTGACACGCTGTGGCTGCTACAGACGATTCCGCAGTATGAACGTGTCACTCTGCATCGGATCAGCTTCCCGGTGATGGACGCGTAGGTCGCTTCCAATTTTTTTTTCTTCCTCTTACCACCCAAGCTGTAGGAACGTTCCTGTCCCCGTCGACACGTGGTCTACGGTGACCATAGGGACTATGATAAGAGTGGCTCCGGGGGACTGGGTGCTGGCTTCGTCCAGACCATTCTGAGCACCGCAGCCCACCCCACTTTCACATCCTCACTCTCTAAAGCCCAGATCCCAGCCTTGTTCTCGGGTGTCAGACACAGGTCTGGAGACCAGAGAAGCTAAGCAGTTTTCCCAGAGTCACTCAGCAAGGAAGGGAGAACCAGAATGAAAACCCAGGCTCATTGGGCTTAAGCACTGCGCTGTCTGGTCTCCTTCTCCCCATTGCTCTGCTCCATCCAGAGAGGCCTCGGTCATAGCTCCCACACACCCTCAGCCTGGTCTTGCCTCTGAGCATCCACACTGGCTATTCCCTCAGCTCGAATACCTTTCCCGTCTCATCTCCAGTTCTGCCTTGGAGACCCTTCCCGAATGTCCTATTTCCTTCCCAGCATTCACCACTGAGTGATGATGGCCTGCTGTCTGTGGGCTCCATCCAGGCAGGTCCTTGATGTTGGTCCACTTCCGTGGTGCTCGGCTCTGCCTGGCATATAGTAGGTGCTCAACGCGCCGTGTTTGACGGGGCCCTGGCGCCCGGCCGGGGGTGTGCAGGGAGCTCTCATTCCGTCCCGCGGTGATCCCTCCAAGTGGGGGACGGTCTTCATTTTACAGGCGAGGAGGAGGAGGCAGCTCAGAGGGGTTTGGTAACTTGCCCAGGGTCGCACAGCAAGGGCAAGCCAAGGTGGGACGTGAGGCTAGGTTGCTCCTGGTGTCCCCTGACTTTCCTGGCCTCCATGGACTCTTAGTGCCTCGGGATTCTCCGTGTTTGGAAATGACACTTGCACTTCACAAAAGGGGACACTGAGGCTCAGAGAGGGACCCTGCCTCGTCCAAGATCACCCGGCGAGTCGGCAGAAGGCCCAGCTGAGTGTCCCTGGCCACACTGTTCCAGGACCCTCCGCCCATCAGAACGAGGGTGACGCGTGTCACCTTGGGGGCTGGTGGCCTAGAAGGCAAAGCTCCACAGAGAGCGTGAGAAGGACCAGAGCTGTGTCTGTCACTGTCCCTTATCCAGGTCATCAGGCTGGAGCCACCAGGCTGGGAGGGGGGCTGCTGCAGCAGGGACGGTCAGCTGGCTGGGCCGCAGGGAGCCTCGGGCCCCAGGAGCTGTCACCGCTGACTGATGGATGGGGACAGCTTCCAGTCGCCCGCCATCCCCGCCACGAGCCCCGTGGCCATCTCGGTGGCCGCCCACGCTGGCCTCCCGCCCGGGCGCCTCGCTTTGAACGTCCACAAGGCCTTTTGTTCCCGCAGCAGGAGCACCGGGGTGTGGAGGGGCCCCTTTCAGAGGAAGGAGCCGCCTGCCGGGCTGCCCCTGGCCTCCGCCCCCACCGCGTCCTCTAATTACCTGTGGGCAGGAGGGGCGCCCAGGGCTGCAGCTGAGCCGCAGGAATCGGATGGGGGAAGGGGCTAGGGGAGGCCAGGGAGGCCTGGAATTCCAGCCAGCAGGACGGGGGTGCTGGGAGGTGCTTCTCCAGATCACGGGTTGGAAAGCCAGGCCCAGAGAGGGCAATAGCTTTGCTCAAGGTCACACAGCAAGTCAGAAGTTGGGCTTGGGTGGGACTCAGGGGTGTTTCGAGTCTCCCGGTGAGGAGCAGGAAGGGAACTGGTTGAATATCCATTTGATGCCTGCTGACCTGCTGCTACAGATGGTTCTGTTTCTGGTGACCCTCACTGTGCAACTCTGAGTCCCTCTGTGAGCCTCAGTTTCTTTATTTAGGAACTGTGTTTATTTATGGGGGCTCTCATCTATTCAAGGCCTCCAGGAGACAGAAATTAGACACAGTCTCCAACCTCAAGGTACTCACTGCCAAGTAAGGGCCAGGGCGTCAGGAGACAGATTGGCCTATGTGGCAAGGGGTGTGGTAGCTGGGCAGGGGCAGCCATGGGACCTCAGAGAGGACAGAGAAGGCTTCCCTGAGGTTGCAGTGCCTGAGGATTTTATCCAGAGAACCCCTGGGAGCTGTGCCTGAGGTTAACGCGTGTGAGAATGGTCTCTCTGGCTGCGAGGAGCCATTGGAAGAGCCGAGGCAGAGGCAGCGGGTAGCGAGGTGTCTACTGCAATGGTCCCAGCAAGAGGTGATGAAGGGCTGGTCTGGGCACCAGTCACTACCTCTGCACACAAGCAGGCTCTGAGCCAGCAGGCCACAGACTCTTGGCACAGCTGCAGTTTGGTTGTCCCTTAACAAAGCTAAATATAGGCCTCTCAAATGACTGGGCAATTCCAGTCCGAGTACTCAGCTCCAAGGGAATAGGACACGGGGACTCGGATCCTTGAAGGCTGGTGTTCAGGCCGCGTTGTTCCTAGTAGCCAAAGGTGGGAACAGCCCCAGCGTCGTCTGTCTGCGGTGGGAGTGTGAACCCAGCGTGGTCTCTCCGCACAGGGACTCTTGTTCGGCCACAGACAGGCACACGGCTCTGCCCGCGCTGCTGCTGGGTGCCCCCGACCTCCCCGTGCTGGGTGAAGGAAGGCGCTGCCAGGACAGGTACAGAGTGTCTTTTGGACGAGGAAACGTTTTTGAAGTACCTAGCGGATGGCTACGCGAGACCCGTCCACCTAAAGTGTTCAGAACGGCAACTTTTATTTAAAAAAATCAATTATGGACCCCGCCCCCCACGCATGGAGCTGCACAATTTGCTTTTGGTCTTTCAGTATCAGGGACTGAACCCGGGACACTGAACCCAGGGGCTTTGAACCACTGAGCCACGCCTCCGGCCCGTTTTATTTTTTTATTTGGAGACAGTGTCTTACTAAGTTGCTCAGGGCCTCACTCAATTGCTGAGGCTGGCCTCAAACTTGCTATCCTCCTGCCTCTGCCTCCTGAGTCCCTGGGATGACAGGTGTGCCCCATTACTTGCCTGGCAAGTTGTCACTTGAAACAGCTGAATGGTGCAGGGTAGGAATGATGCCTTGTAAAGCTATTCAAAAAATAGGGGGTGAGAAAGCCATGGGGAGGGGTTCTGAGGTCTTCAGTCAAATGGAAAGAGGGGTGGTCGCCTTCGGGGAGATGAAGGCACCGTGTACCCAGTTTGGCAAATAATGGCAGGCGGCTCTTGTCTCCTCCTTGTGCATACACAAATTTTCTCAGAGCCTTTGGGAGATCTCTAGCCCTCTTCCTATGCTGATTTGCTGTGTGCCCTTTGGCAAGTCACACAGCCTCTCTGAGCCCGGAGTCCTCCAGTTTGCAGACAGCTGTCGGCTGAGCTCAGGGTCCAGCGTTGGCTCCTTTCTTTCAGTCCTGGCCAGAGGCCGAGGGAGGCCGGCCCCAGGGGTGGGAGAGCCGCCCGCAGAGAGCTCACGCGCATGCGTCCCAGGCTGCGCCAGCCTTAGCACGCGGTGGTCCGAGGCTGGCCCCGGGTCGGCTCAGCCCCCGCTCGCCGGCCGGTCCCCGTGTCTAGGTCCTTCCCATTTGGAGTCGGTCACGGATTTCGTTCCTGCTGCAAATGATCTCCATGTGTGGGGGATTGGGTTTCCCGGCTGGCCTGTCCCCGCCCGCGGCCCGGCCCCCCGCGGCTCGCGGTGACCCCAGAGGCCGGCAGGATGCGCCTGGCATCTGGTTTTCCCATCAGCGCAGGGGCGCGTTAGGGTTGTCGTGACCCATGGAGCCCCCGGGAGAGGGGGGCGCAGGATGGCAACCGGGGACCCCGAGCAGGAGCCGCGCCAAAGAAAACACCCGCGCCGAGGGGGCTCCGGGGCGGAGACGCCAGGGCACGAGCACGCACGCGTGCAAACGCGCGACCTCGGGAGGGAGCACTTTTGCACACGTCGGAGCAGACCCTCCCGCCTCTGCCCCGGCCGGCGCAGGGGCTTGCTCCTCTCTGCGCATGCTCCGCGCAGCCCCGGGAGGGCCCTGGGGACCTGCGCGGGTCCCTTCCCCTCCCCCGAAGGCCGCAGGTAAAAAGGCAGCTCCCGCCTGCTGCCTCAGGTGATGCCCACGCCAACTCTGTGTTTGTCTCGGTTTTGTGGCAGAGGAAGAGGTTCAGAGAGGTTTAGTCATCAGCCCAAGGTCACCCAGCTCCTCAGTAGGAGACTGAGTTCAACACCGGAGCCCAGGTTCCCCCACTGCTGGTGCTAAACAAGGGCCAGCTATGAGGCAGATAGGCCTGTGCCCCCAGCCAACTGGCCAGTCACTGCCCCTTACCTGCCATTCAGACAGGGCCGCCTGACTTCTTTTTCTTGTCTGGTTTTATCTTATTTGGTTTTTGTGCTGCTGGGGATCGAGCCCGCCGGTGCTCTTGCCTGAGACATGTCCTCAGTTCTTTTTCACTTTTTATTCCGAAGCCTGGTCTCACTTAGTTGCCCAGGCTGGCCTCCAACTTGCGATCCTCCTGCTTCAGCCTCCCCGTAGCTGGGATCACAGGCGTGGCTGAGCCCTTGCGCCCAGCTGGGGCTGCGGGGATTTCTGAGGACCCATCAGGCCCTTCCCTGCTGGAGGCCTCGGGCACCTGCCAGCCCCTCTCTGGGCTTCTGGGCTTCGGTTTGCCTCTCTGGCCTGCTCCCCACTCGACGTGGACTGAGTGGGGAGAGGGGCGCCCATTTCTCAGCAGGGGAAACTGAGGTTCAGTACCGCCTGAGCCACAGCACGGCCAGGCCAGGGCAGGGCAGGGCAGGGGCTGGTGACTTCCTGGCCAGGGTTCACCTGCCCTTCAGCTCCTGGCCGCCTTCCTCCTCTCCAGGGCAGCTGTCAGTCAAGCCCGAGGAGCCTCCAGATGCTCCAGCCCCCCTGGGAGGGCATCGCCCCGTCCCCCTGCGTCTCGGTGGCCCTGAGGATGAAGGTGAGTTGGCGAGAACACAGCGAGAGCTCCTGGTCCATCGCGTGTGTGGCATTAATGTCACCTACGAACGTGACTTTAGTCACGGGCGTGGCACTGGGGCTGCCTCTGGAGCAAGTCTTCCAGTTCGCTGCCTCAGGGCCTGGGGTCGAGTCAGCCTCTCAGGGTGGCCTTGGCCTCTCCGAGCCTCCCTTCTGGCGTCTGCGAGGTGGGAACCTGAGCCCAGTCTCCCCACCATCATTGGCAGCCACGGAACCCTGGGAGCCCACGCCGGCTCCGTTCAGCGTCCCGAGTCCCCAGGCCCGCTCTGTGCACCTGGGGCGGCTCTGCCCCCCCCGCCCAGCGGGGGGCTGCTCCCTGCGGGGCGGTGTCAGGTTCCAGCTCTTGGCAGCGCCTGCGAGGCCCCGGCTGATCCTCCATCCCGGCTGAAAACACCCCTTGCAAATCCCTTTCTGAAGTGCGGCCTCCTCCCATTGGCCCCGGGACACGCCAGGGGCTAAATTAAGACCTGCAGTCAGCAGAGTCCCGTCCCCAGCTGTCACCCGAGGCAGCCCATCCCCGGGGACCCGGTGCTTCTGGCACAGACGGATTCTGAAACCAGGGTGGGCAGGAAGGGCCACTTGCCCCCTCCAGAGCAAGGCTGCAGGTTCCCTGGCCTGAGCCCCGGAGGCCGGGGCTGTGACCTGCAGGGGACCAGCTGGGCATCTGTTCCCCACAAGCTCTTGGGGCTGTGGGACACGGGCAGCCCACACCTGGGTGCCCTCACAGGGG
Source organism: Xerus rutilus (assembly GCA_028644305.1). NCBI lineage: Eukaryota > Metazoa > Chordata > Mammalia > Rodentia > Sciuridae > Xerus > Xerus rutilus. Next base: position 109,328,450 of record CM053407.1, read on the forward strand.
CACCAGATGCCCTGAGCAGGGCTGGGTCCGAGTGGTCTCTGTCCTCGGGTGGCATGGTGGCTGGGAGGGAGGATGTCCAGGTCCTTGGAACATTCTGGAATTTCCTCGCCGCTGGCAAGGGCAGAGCTTTGGGGCTGCTCTTCCCCTTGGCCCTTGAGTTTGAACTTTCCAGATTGCTCTGCTGCCTGCTCCAGGGGGTCTCCCTGATGCCGTCCCCACCTGCAGTGCCCCAGGCCCCCAGCTCCCTCTCACCACCTCACCTCTCCGCGTGCCCTTCCTGCCTAGCGAGGCTGGCTCCACGCAGCTGACGCCTCTTGCTCCCACATCTCTGCTGTGAGTGTCCCAGATTGCCCCCCACCCCCACAGAGCCCCGTGTTCTGGTCTAAGCCACTGATTTTCCCGTTGGAAGTGTGAGCTCCTGGAGGCGGGGCCCTGTGGGTGTCCTCTCTGCTTCTGCCAGCTGAGGGGGTTTGTTGAACGAATGCCTGACCTTGACCTTGTTGAATGGCCTCAGCTGAACCTTTTTAAAAGGCTGGTTCTAAACCTCACTGTGACTGGGGGACCTGGGCCGGGGCTCCATGGAGGAGGGTGAACCACCAAGGCTGGGGGCCTTTGACAGGTCCCTCAAGGCCTGGGGACGCTGGCCCACCTGCCAGGAGCCAGAGGCCATGTGGTAAGGGACAGAGGTGGAGTGACGGCCTGTCCCCAGCCACACTGGGGAGAGAGTTCTGGATCTCATCTTCCAAAGAGCCTGGGGGAAAGAGGAAGCAGCCCCGGAGAGTCCCTAAGACAGTAGCATCACTGCGGAGGCTCCTGGCCCGACCCAGCCTCCCGATGGTGGTGGTTTCTCCCCTGACCCAGCTGTGCGTGGCCTGGAGCGCCGGCCTGGTGCCAGGCTCCACGAGGTGAGCAGCCTGCTGTGGCACCTGCCGAGGGTCCACGCTCTCCTCGCTGCTGAGCCCTCTCCCCAGCCCTTTTTATTTTTTATTTTGAGACAAGTTGTCCCTAAGTTGCTGAGGGCCTCGCTGAGTTGCGGAGGCTGGCCTCCAACTTGAGATCCTCCAGCTTCAGCCTCCTGAGTCGCTGGGATCACAGGCGTGCACCACTTTGCCACAAACATGTATTGAGCACCTACTACGAGTTAGGGCTGTTCTTGGTGCTAGGATACAGCTGAAGTCAGGAGGGCCAGGTCCAGGGGTGGAGATGGCTTTTGAGCTTTGTGGCCAGGACACGTGGGACTCACCGGGTGTGTGTTTGGGCGTGTGGAATCAGGGATGCCTTTCTGCAGGAAGTGAAGTTTAAGCCGAGGCCCAGAGGCGGGAGGAACAGAGATGGAAGGGAGCTGGGGGACGCAGCGCAGGAGAGGAGGTGCCCGGGCCTGCTCTGCTCCTCTGGTCCCCTCTGCCACACTTTTCCGTTTTCTCATCCAGCCTCCACTAGCTCTGCAGGTCTCGGCGGGGACATCACCTCCTCTGGGAGGTCTGCCTGCCTCAGGGCCATGTTGGTGGCCACCTCTGGGTCCCCGTAGCTCCCTGTGTCCCCCTCACTGCGTCTGCAGATGAGACCTGGTGGGGTCCCAGCCCAGGTGCCAGCGATGAAGCTGAGTCAGGGGAGGAGCCAGACTGCTCCCAGGCCTCTGTGGACCTGCAGCCCGGGCACTCACACACAGCCACCTCCGGTCCCCAAGGCTCCCCGCTGATGACCCCCTGGCCCCCGGGGACGACATGGGGAGGCAGGTGGGTCCACCTCCCCAGGACAGGGCTGTGCTTCACCCACCGCACGGAACACGTGGGGTCTGATTTGGATTCTTGGCCGTTTGGAACCCTTTGCAAGGATTTGCGCAGAGGAACCCAGGCGGGCCCTCCCAGCCAGGGACGCGCGTGTGAGCCCACGTGTGGATAGGCACCCATGCGGACGCTTAGGCAGGTAACCGCACACAAACGCACGCACACACGCAAGGGTGATGTGACAGGTGACTGGCAGCCCCGGTGGCTGCAGCCTGCAGACACGGAGGGATTCCATTGGGGATGATCAGGAAGGGTGCACAGTGCCAGGCTGGGGGCTGGAGGCTGTGAGACTGGGGACCAGGAAGTTGCAGACTGGTTTGCAGGCAGCACTTTGTGGATGTAGAGCATCCAGAGGTCGATTTCCACATGAACAAGAAGGGAGGGGACCCGGGCCCCCCTGGCATCCAGTCTGGCTTCCCCACCACCTCAGAGGTGTCGCTGCATCTTACGGGCCTCAGCTGGCCCTCTCCGCAGAGGGTACTGACCTAGGTTGGAACCGTCTGGATATTGGGGTCCGTCCCTTCTCTGTGTGCCCAGAAGCCAAGGCCCGAGGACATCGGCATCGTCAGTCTGAGCTCAGCATCTTCCCCTGGTTCCAGGCCGAGTGGGGGTCGCTGGCCCCAGCCCCGCGGCTCCTGCGGTGCCGAGCAGGTGGAGGGCGCTCTGGCTGCGCTGGGGCCCCGCCGCCTGGTTTGTATTTCTAACGCCCAGATCTGGGCTGGTGACAGGTGTCTGCTAAGTGAGGTAATAGGCAATTGAGTGGGTTCCGCTTTGCCGAGGGCCCTCATAAATCACGCCTGTCAGGGGCCGCGGCCTGGTCCAGGGCAGTGGCCGCGTGTCGGCAATTAGCCAGCCTGTGCCGGCGGCTGGACCGCAGCCTGATCGCCAGCACCCCAGCCCTGGCAGGGGCCCCGGGGGCTTTGTCCCCCACTCCTCCCTGCCTCCTTGCGTGACCTTGGACAAAGCGAGGGGAGACGGCCGGTGTAGGAGCAGCCCCCAGGGCCGCCCCAGTGAGGGCCCACTGTGGACCTCGGTTTCCTCATCTGTGCAGTGGGCTCCATGAAGTGACTGAGGGGCAGAGGCAGCTGAGCCTGCCGACGCAAGGACGAGGGACGCTGATGACGTGATAATAAGGGACACTTGGGTGGCATGTGCTCAGTGCCACACCCTCTGGCCGGTGAAGTCCCTCCGTGCTACCTGCCCTCTTTGCTACCCTGCCGTGGTTCCCAGGCCCATTCTGGGGGGACAGGGGCAAGGGGGAAGCCAAGCGGCTGGACCAGCAGGAGTGGTAGCAACCAGGGCAGAGTGGGGATCCCGCGGTCACCCCAAACCCTGTGGGCTACGCCCTCTCCATCCCCATTTCACAGATGAGGACACCGAGGCACTGCAGGGTCAAAGCCCAGCAGGCTTGAGGACAGGCGGGACTCGAACACGGGCCCACTGGCTCCTGAGTCCCTACACCTCTCCCGAGTCCTTGATAGACCCATAGGGTGACCTGTGCTTTGGGAGGGCGGGAGCCCCCTGTCGGTCAGCGGCAGCTGGACATACCCCAGGTGGGGTACGGGGGCGGGGTGTATTGGGAGGGTTCTGAGCCCTTCAAGGCAGGGATGTCAGTGGAGAAACTGAAGCCAGAGAGGGCGAGGAACTTGCCCGAGGTCACCCAGCCATGGGGGAGCAGGTGTGAGGCTCGAAGCCTCCTAGACTCTCTTGGGTCGGGTCCCCTTCTAATCCACTAATGTTTACTTGTGGGGCATTGGACATACGATATTAAGCCCCGAGCCAGGGACGGGGATGCGCACCTGCAGTCCCAGCTGCCCAGAGGCGGAGACAGGAGGATCACTGGAGCCGGGACACAGGAACAAATAATGACATGGAGACCTACAGGGTGCCGGCCCCTCAGGCAGCTCAGTTCCTTTCACTGGTCGCCTGGGAGCCTGGCTTTTATCTGGTCTCAGTTTCCCCACTTGGTGGCTCAGCTCTGAGCCCTGGCTCCCCCCAGCCTTGCTCTGCTCATCTGTAAAATGGGCTCATGAGGATTCAGGGGGAGCCCGGTGAAAGCGAGGTTGAAGAACCCGGCATCTCTTTCTTTTTGGGGATGGGGCGTACCAGGGATTGAACTCAGGGGCCCTCGACCACTGAGCCACATCCCCAGCCCTATTTTGTGTTTTATGTAGAGACAGGGTCTCACTGAGTTGCTCAGGGCCTCCCCGTTGCTGAGGCCGGCTTTGAACTCGCGATCCTCCTGCCTCAGCCTCCAGAGCCACTGGGCTGAGGGGCGGGCGCCACCGCGCACATTTCTAGGTAATGTCAGTAAAGGGGATTTTTTTTTTCTTTCCTTGTTGCTGCCTTTTCCTAAATTCGGATTTCAGCCTGAGGCTGACAACGTGGTGGGCACAGTCTCCAAAAGGGTGTCTTCTCAGATAGGGACCCTAGTCCAAGGGGGAGACAAACGGCCCGTGGACGCCCACGCGCACACTCAGGGCCTCAGGAACAGCCTGTGCGCTGGGCACGGCGGCTGCAGGACAATCCAGACCCTTAGACAGCCCTGCCCTCCCGCACGTGTCCCCCAGGGTGGCGCAGGCCTGGCCTCCGCACCCCCCAGCGCACCCGGTCCCCTGGTCGCGAAGCTTCCCTCTCTCCTTCCCGGGTGGGGGGCAGTGGCCGGGAGCTCAGAGACCCGCGAGGGTGGCAAACACGGCTGGGGGTCCTTCCCCTGACCCTGCCTCCTGGGGACCCCTGCAGCCTCCGCCCCCTCTGCGATGGGGGCGGGGCGGGAGGCGGGGGAGGAGCCGCTTCGACGGAGGCCCCGCCCCCACGGCCTGCGGGCGCTCGGGGCCCCGCCTGGTGCTGGGCGGGGCGTCCTGACCGTCGCCGCCTCTTTGGGGGACCGAGCCCAGGGCCACCCCGCGCCCTTGCAGGGCCCGCCAGGTGCACAGGGCTCGGCCTGACTTCCTCCTGGGGCAGCCCTGGGACTGGGGTGGGGCAGAGGGCCCTGGGGACTGCCATCTGCGGGCCGTCTTAGCTGCCTGCCCACCTCGTCCCTGTCCCCGTCCCCGGGGGCCAGGCGGGGCCGGGATCGATGGCGAGCCCAGCTGCCCGGCGGCGCCCCATTACGGGCTGGCCTGCTCTGGGTCTAATTGATGACACTGGGGCCTCTGTGAGGGCCCAGGTGGCAGGGCCCGGGCAGCCTCTGGCTCCCCCAAGGCACGGCCTGGCTGGGGACAGGGGAGCGGGAAAGAAAGAAGGCGCGGGGAGGGGGCATCTGTGAGTCCTAATTAAGTGGCGAGTGGCACAGTCTGGGCTGCCCCTAATTTGGTTTGAGATAATGAGCCAGGGAAATTGGCTCCCGTCTGAGCGGAGCTGAAGCCCCATCTGGGCTGGGCCCTGGGAATAGCCTCCAGTCGTGGTCCTCGTCCTTGCTGCCTGCTGCTGGGGGAGGGGCCAGGGCAGGCCAAGCTGGGGGACCCAGCAGTGTGCAGAGCTCCCTTCTCCGTGCTTTCAAAGTGGGGATGCCGTTGCTGCCCCACTTTACAGATGGACAAACTGAGGCCCCGAGAGGAAAAAGGAAGCGTTTCTGTTCCTGCCTCGCTGGATCCAAGATCACCGCCAGATTTTTCTCCGACAACCTCTCCTCTTTCATCCTGAGATTCTGCTTTCTTTGGACTTGCAGCATTGCCCAGTGGAGCAATCGAAAACAGAATGCTCTGTTAAATTCAAATCCCAGGTAAACTGTGACTACAATGAGTATAAGTATATCCCATGCACCATGTGGGATATACTTACACTAAAAAAAATTTTTGTTTGTTCTATTTTATCTGCAAACACTATCCACCATTCAGAAGGGTCTTGGGGAATCTAGGGACAGAGAAAACTAACCCTAGGGCCCATCAGACTTAGGTTCAAACCGTTTTTGTCACTTTTTTCCTGGGTGGTTGTGGTAAAGAGAAAAATGTCCTCCTCACCACAGAAGGGTCCCTGGAACCTGTACCACTGTCTCACCTGACAGAAGAGACTTGCAATTAAGGTTCTTGAGACAAGAGAGATCGTTCTGCATTATCTGAGTGGGTCAGTGTTATCATAAAAGTCCTTCTAAGAGGGAGGCAGAAGGTCAGAATCAGAGATGTGACCATGGGACCAGAGGTTGGACTGATGTGCTTCAAAGACAGAAGGAAAAACCACGAGCCAAAGAACGTGGGTGACGTGGAGAAGCTGGAAAAGCCAAGTGTATCAGTTCATTCTCTGTTACTGTAAGGAAATACCTGAGGCTGAGCAGCTTAATAGAGAAAAGAGGTTTATGCAGCACAGAGTTCTAGAAGTTCAAGGGCCTGGTGTGGGCGTTAGCCGGGCCCTGGCCAAGGCCTCATGGCAGATGGTTCCACAGTGATGGAAATACGTGTGGTAGTGAGAGGTCATATTGCCAGGCAGAAAGCCAGAGAGACAGGGGGTTGGCCAGGCTGGCTCCTCAGAACCCTCTCATGAGAACTAACTCGGGGTCCCATGAGAACTTAGTCCCTTCAGAGGCCAGACCCCCATCCACCCAAAGACCTCGCCAGGGGCCTCCTCGTCACGTCAACAAAGGGGGCCAATGTCAAGTCTAGCAACAGAGGAAGGGGTCCTCGTCCAGAGCCTCGGGGGGAAAGCCACCCTGCCTTGACCTTAGCCCCTGGGACTCCTTTTGGGACTCTGATCTCTAGAACCATAAGGTCAGACATGTGTACTGTTTCAAACTTCCACATTTGTGGCAACGCATTGCGGTAGCCACAGGAGGTGGCTTTGGGGGGCGGTGCTTCAACTCCTGGGACTCAGGCTTCTTGGGGGGATGGTCCTGTCTTCCACGCAGGTGGATGTGAGGTTTACCGGAGGCGGACACTGGCCCTCCCGGGTGGACGGCTGCAGAACCTCACAGGTGCTCCGGGTGCCCAGTGGTGACCCCTTCCTTCCCCAGCCAGCACTTACACCTTCAGGCGTCAGGAGGGAGCCCCTGGGCTGAGGTGCCCTCCGGGACTTCAGCTGAACCCCAACTCCAGGGAATGGCTCAGAGCACCTCCCAGAGCGGCTCTTCAGAAACCAGGATCTTGATGAGAGTCCCTCAGTGTCACACGGCTTTCCGCTGTGACAGAGGGTCTCGAACAACGTCAAGGAGCTGAGGTTTATGTTGGCTCATGGTTTTGGGGGTCTCAGTCCATGGCCGGCTGGCTCCCGTGTTTCTGGGCCTCTGATGAAGCAGAAGGTCATGGTGGGAGGGTGTGGCAGGGGAGAGGGGCTCAGCTTATGGCGGCTGGGGAGAAAGGGAGGGGGCTAGGGGAAGACAGTTTCCAAGGACATGCCCCCAAGGATCCAGTCCCTTTAGCCAGGCACCACCTCCTACAGTGTCCCCCACCTTCCAGTGGTGTATTCAGTTTTAAATCCATCAGTGGAGCCCCGTGGTAGCGCACATGCCCATCATCCCAGCACTTAGGGAGGCTGAGACAGGAGGATCACGAGTTCAAAGCTACCCTCAGCAATGGCGAGGCACTAAGCAACTCAGTGAGACCCTGTCTCTACATAAAACACAAAATAGGGCTGGGGATGTGGCTCAGTGGTCGAGTGTCCCTGAGTTCAATCCCTGGGACCAAAAAAAATAAATCAAATCAAATATTCATCAATGAATTCATCCACTGATGAGGTCTGACCCCTCCTGATCCGCTTACTCCCCAAGCCCCACCACCTCTGGCTTTGCTTGTCTGGGGACCAAGCCTTCAACACATACGCTTTTGGGGACATTCTAGAATCCAAGCCACAACGTTCTAACTCTGCCAGTTCCCAGCTAGGTGGCCTGGGGGACGGAGCCAACCGAGCCTCAGTCTCTGCAGTGGGGATCAGGTCCACACACCTCTCGGGGAGCCCTGAGGCTGAGGAGACACCGCGAAGCCCTCAGGGAGTACAGTGCTCAGGGCCTGCTCTGTGCTCCCGCTTCACAAATGAAGGAGCCAGAGCCGGGCAGAATGGAATGTGTACCTGCTGTGGTCCCGCAGGTCCCGGACCCTGAGCTGCCTGAGGCAGCCCTGTCTGTCCATGTGTGACCTGCACCAGAGGGAAGGGCATGACTCCGAGACCGTGCTGACTCTGCTGTGCATGTGGCCAGGTTCTAAGCCTCCAGATGACTGTGGACCCTAACAGGTGGCCCCAGGAGGTGGGGAGGTCTCATTCTGATGAGCAGCTATGCTCGCGTCATGCCTGGGGTCCTCTTTAAGACCGACTTCAGAGCCAGAAATCCAGCTGGCGAGACTCAGCCTCAGCCCTTCCACTTTTAGGGCTCCATCTTTAAGAAATAAACAATTGCATTGTAGTAAACCTTTTAGAAGCAATCTAGCTGCCCAACCATAGGGGATCAGTTAAATGAGTAAGGCTGTATCCTCACAAAGGAATATGGCCAGCCTGTTTATAGAGTGTAGCATAGCAGAATACGTCAGGTGGACAGGGACGAAGGTTCTGCTCGTGTATTTGTATTGTCACTGCAGTATCTCCAGGATCTAGGATACTTCCTAGATACATACAGTAGGTGCTCAATAAAAATCCATTCATGGATGAGTGAAGAAATGAATGCTGAATGACATGGAAAAATCATTTTGCTATTCTTAAATTATCCACATGATCCCATTTTTTAAAATAAATGTGCATAATTGTGTATGGAGAAAACTTAAAGATGATGAAATCAGCTTGGTGATTTCCAGAGTTGCCTGCTACAGGCAATTCTTTTTCATGACTTTTCAGTTATTGGTCTTTTCTATAATTTACTCAATAAAGGGATTACATTTGAAATAAGAAAATGATGCAATTTTTTTTCTTTTGGGGTACCAGGGGTTGAACTCAGGGGCACTTTACCACTGAGCCACATCTCCAGCTCCTTTTACTTTCTATTTTGAGGCAGGGTCTCACTGAGTGGCTGAGTCTGGCCTCAAACTTGTGATCCTCCTGCCTCAGCCTCCTGAGCCACTGGGACGACAGGCGTGCGCCACCATGGCTGGCCAAGTCATTTCTTTCTGAAACAGTGACATTGTCTGTGGATGGTGACCATGCAGCCCTCCACAGCCTCTATTAAATAGATTCAAAGTCCTGAAAACTCTGAAACCACAGTTCCTGAGAACACGAGGTTCCGTGCTCCAGGGCCCACCTGCGGGGCCGTGCAACCAGGCTCTAGATCACATCCTGACAGGCATTTCAAAGCTCCATGACCAAGATGTCAAATCTGGAATTTTAATCCGTAACAAAGCAGGACATTTTCTCATGTTTCATTGCGGAAATCCCGGACTCCACACACCCGGAGCCGGGTGCCCCAGCCCCCTGTCCAGATGGAGTGTAGAAGGCCCCAGTGATGGAGCGGCCACCATCCTTGATACTCCCCGGGCTGTGGCAGGGCAAAGATCCTGGGTGTCCTGAAGGGCCCCCAGGATCCACTGAAGAAGGGGCCGGGGGCTGGGGAGGCTGTTAAACCTGGTGAGGGCGGGGGG
>CM053407.1:109337826-109350800 GCA_028644305.1 Xerus rutilus
AAGAAAGGGAAGCTCCCGATCCTCCTCGGTGGGAAGGAGGCTTCTTCATTTATGGGTAAAATTCACAAAATGGGAAAACAAACAACAAAAAACCTCTCATCACTGTTTTTTTTTTTTTTTTTTTGGTACCGGGGATTGAGCTCAGGGGCCCTCGTCCGCTAAGCCGCATCCCCAGCCCTATTTTGTGTTTTATGTAGAGACAGGGTCTCACTGAGTTGCTTCCTGCCTCGCCATTGCTGAGGCTGGCTTTGAACTCGCGATCCTCCTGCCTCAGCCTCCCGATCTGCTGGTATGACAGGCGTGTGCCACTGCACCAGGCTCAACGTTATCTTTTTATTCTTTTCTTTTTCCTGTATGTTTCTCTCCCATCTCTGGATTTGAATATAGTAAGGCAAAGCCCCAGACTCAGTCAGGTGTGACTTGAACGTTGGTTCCATGACAGTTTCCAGGGCCACTGGGACGACAGGCACTGATGCTGGAGACCCACCTTCTATGCAGGGCAGGGTCCCTTGGAAGCCTCCCTGGCCTCTCCATGCTCACACCCTGGCCTTGTGACAAGTCTCTGGGCTGAACCTTCATTGGCCTGTGGGTCCTTGGTCAAAAGGGACAACATAATTCATCACAAAGCAGCACTCTGAACGTAGGCCCAAGTGTCCCGTTGGAATGTTAAGAGTGTGGTGTTAATGGGTCTGAGCAATGCATCTGAGGATGGCCAGAGGCCATCACTGTAAGTGTGGCTGGGCCCAAGAATGTCCAGCGGCCCTCAGTAAAATCCAAGAATGTGCTCGGTCTGCCCTGGAGACCAGGAGCTGCCATTTACCTCCGGGGCAGCTTGTGGACGGGACACCTGGTTTTCTCTCCCTGAAGCCTCCCAGCACTTCCTGAAACTGGGGGCTCCTGCTTCAGGTGCTCAACTCAGCGAGCCTGCTCTGGGCAACACCCAGCCCTCTCTACCAGAGTTTCTGGGAGCTCATTGTTTTGGGGGTTACTTTTACTTTGTGACCCCCTAATATCCACATAGGCTGCTGGTACCAAATATCCCTTTGACTCACTGGAAGGCCCAGGCCCTGTCATGAAGGGAGCGAGGGAGGACAGGCGCGTGGGGCCCCGGTGTCCCTGCGCCGTGACGGGGCACTTCTTGGTCTTGTATTACCAGGTGCTACCCCTCAGAAGGTTGGGGGATGTCCAGGGACGTTCTAAGAAGCGGGACCCGTGGGGTCCTGCAGGCTGGACCTTCCTCCTTACTGGGGACGGGGCCAGAGGCAGCCCAGAGCTTGCTGCTCAAGGCCTTGGGACACTGGGGACTTCTGCCCTGCGTGATGGAGGAGAAGGACTCTGGTAGGTTCTCCTAGGAACCAGGCAGCTCCTCTTCAAAGCATTCAAACAATAAAAATAAAACCAAACCAAAAGACATCCTCAAGAGCAGGTTAGAGCCGGGTCTGCTTCCTGGCGGAGATGGTGGAGTTTCCCGGTCTTCCTCCTCCCGCTCTGCTCTGCCTGGTTTCATCCTGTGGATTCCAGGGTCATTTGGGTTTCCTTTTTAGTGGTGGCAGTGTGGACCTGAGCCAGTCCTCTGGGAACGTCTGATAGAATGCACAGGACGTGCGGGTCTGGCTGGGGTGGGACGGGGCGGGAGCCCTCTGGTCCTGCTTCCCTCCATCCACCCCGCTGTGCGTATTTGAAGCAACTTCCTGGAACCCCTAGGGTTCCCCAGAGGACAGTTTGAAAACCACTGCTGGATGCCAGGTGCGGTGGCACAGGCCTGTTATCCCAGCGGCTTGGGAGGCTGAGGCAGGAGGATCCCAAGTTCAAATCCAGCCTCAGGAAAAAGCGAGGCCCTGAGCAACTCAGTGAGACCCTGTCTCTACATAAAACACAAAATAGGGCTGGGGATGTGGCTCAGTGGTCGAGTGACCCTGGGTTCAATCCCCGGTGCCCCAAAACAAAACTAAAAACAAAACAAAACAAAAATCCAGGGGTAGAGTCTCAAGTAAAGGCTTTTAGGGATCCTGCTCCCCAGAGGCCACTTGGGGCCTTTCGAGGGCTCCGTGGGGGTGGCCTGGCCCCTGCATTCTGGGCTTTCGGCTCTTTCCTCTTCTCTTTCTTCACCTTCCTCCCCCTTCACTTGAATTCCCGGACATGTCACCCTGAAGGGTGGAGGGGCGCATCTGCACAGAGCCACACACTGTAGCTACAGAAACAACACAGTTTTCCATGTTATTATTATCACTATTATTTTGAGGTAGGGAGGCTCCAAGGGAAAAAGAATCTGTATCCAGAGTAGATGCTCATAGGTGGTTTCAGCTGTGTGGCCTCAGGCAAATTGCTCACCCTCTCTGAGTTTTAGTTTCCTCATTGGCAAATGAGGACCCAATGGGGGTCCTGGCCCTGCCACTCAGGAGGCATGTCTCTCCTGTTTTAAAGCCTGGCAGAGGTACAGAAAAGGGTCACGAGGGTAGATGAAGGTCATAGAAGCCGCTGCAAAGTAAAGCCCTGGGGTGCTGATCATCCTGGCCAGGGGTGGGGCAGGGGCTGCTGATGGACAGCTCTGAGCACATTGCTCCATGGTCCAGGCCTGAGTTCAAATCCCTGGACTGTCCTGAGGGCTTGTCTCCCGTCCCCTTCCTTCTTTGGTTCCATCAGGACACACTTGCTCTTCTTCTAGACCTGCCCATCTGCTCCTGGCCTCAGGGCCTTTGCTTCACAGTTGAGTCCTCGCTGCTCCTTGCCTGAGGCCTGAAGGCCCCCCCACCCCAGCTTCAGCTGCCCCCAGGGAGCCGCCCTCCACCCCAACCTAAATCAGGGGCCTCCCTACCTCCTCCGAGGCTCCGGGCAGCTTCCCTTCTGGAGCCTCCATGGGGTTGTGATCGTTTGGCCCTGACCCTGCCTCTGGGTCCAGGCGCTCTGTAAATGACAGAATATGGCTCCTCCCAAGGCCCATCAGTCGTGTGTCCCACCGAGGAGAACAGAGGGAGTGAGCCCCCAGGGGGCCCGGAAGTCACCGCTCAGGACGCCCCTGTCCCCCCAGTGCACCTGCCCTGCACAGGACCTCCTGTGGCCCCAGGGACCAATTTGCTCAGGACTCCCCAGGGCCGACTTTGTCATTCCAGATTTCAGATGAGGAAACCGAGGCTCCGGCCCAGGTGCCTCCAGAACCGGGCAGCCCAGAAGTGGCTGGAACTCGGGCTCCACCCAGGGTCCCCTCTTGGAAGGCTGGCCTCCCAGAGGGGCCTCCAGGCCAGCCCAGCAGTGCCTGGAGCACAGCCATAAAGCCACTTGCCCAAGGTCACAGGCGCGTCCAGAGGCTGGGGCTCAGCGGGCTGGGCTCCCGCGCAGAGGGCTGGCCTGGGGCTGCGATCCCGCCTCTGGCCCTGCCCCCCAGCGACCGGGCGGCCTTGACCTTGGCTGGGGCGTCCAGGCCTGCGTTTCAGCCGCCGCGGGCCCGCGCGCAGTTAATTAGCGGGTCTCGGAAGTTCATCAATAATGGATGCGGCGGTGGCTGATGGCCGGCGCGCGGCGGGCGGTGAGCGACCGTAAATCAGCGTGACGGGCGCTGACCACGCGCTCCCGCAGTCCCCAGGCCGGGAGCAGGCCGGGGGGCGCCTGCGGGGCCCAACTCTCCGCCTGCCCGGCTTCCCAGCCTCTCCCTCTCTGGGTTTCTGACTCTATTCTCTGTCCCTGTCCCAGAAATACGAGCTCCACCCTCGGTGGGTGCCTGGGTCCCTCTCATTTTCTTGGCATGCCCACCAGTGTGCCAGGTCCCCATGTGTGTCAGTAACACACGCACTCTGCGCAACAGGCACACGGCGGTTTGTATGCAGCAGACCCAGGTGTGCATCCTGCTTAACACGCCAATGGCAGATGGGGAGGAGGCGAGAGGCATGTGCAAAGGCCCTGTGGTCAGAGCGAACAGTTTTGTTAGGGGACCTAAAGTGGCTGCTTTGGCCACTTTCTCTGGCTTTCTCTGGAGGGATCCTAGGATAATCAGTAATTTTGTAATCTGGTGCCAAGAGTGACTCAGTTTTTTGCACAGGCTTGCCAAGGACATGCGCCTCAAATCCAGGTTGTCCAGCTGCCTGCACTCTGGCTTTAACCAAGCAGCCTGCACCTGGCCCCTCCCGAGTCAGTCACTCTTCCTCGTCCCCAGGGACCTCAGCTTTGGGGCAAGCTGGATGCAGGGGCAGAGGGCCAGCCGCGAGGAGACGGCTGTAAATCTCTAGTGAGCTGCTGTGGCCAGTGCTCTGCCTGCCCTCAGGGGCTGCAGATTTCACTGCAAAGACAGCTGCTGCCCCCCGGGACAGCCACGCTGGACTAGAACCCAGCAGGCGGCGGCCCTCAGCACCTCCACACCTGCCAGTCTGTCCCATGCTGGACTCATGTGCTCTGCTTGGAAGAGACTGGAGACTGGCCACCTCCTGCCCGGGCGGAACACGTTACAGTTCAGGCAGGAGTTTTCACAGGCCTTAGAGAAGCCCTCCACATCGCCAGGGAGCCAGCTGGCGGAGGCACACGCTTTTATGATTGAGGAAGAAACAGGGTCAGAGCGGGTGAGCCAGGTGACCAAGGCAGCACAATATTATGTTGAGCTGGCCACTGGAATCTAGGACTCCTGGGTCCTGTAGAGAAAGGGGATTTTCCCTTCTTAGGAAATCTGACCCCTCACCTAGTCACCCGTTAGCCTGCTGTTCTTTTCGTCCATCCACCCATCCACCCACCCATCCATCCATCCATCCACCCACCCATCCGTCCATCCATCCATCCATCCACCCATCCATTCATCAATCCACCTGTCCATCCACCCGTCCATCCACCCATCTACCTACCCATCCATCCATCCATCCGTCCATCCGTCCATCCACCCACCCATCTGTCCATCCACCCATCTGTCCATCCATCCATCTGTCCATCCATCCATCCACCCATCCACTCACCCACCCATCTACCTTTCTATTTATCCATCCCTCAATTAATCCAACCACCCACCCAACTATCCATCCATCCACCTGTCCATTCACCAGTCATTCCATCCGTCCATCCATCCACTCGTCCACCCACCCACCCGCCCACCCCTTCAATGACCGTCTATGGGACACACACTATGTCCAGGTTCTAGAGGTAAATAGAACAGTCCCTGCCTGAGACAGGCGTGTGGTGAGGGGTCAGAGGGCAAGGCCGCGAGCCCCTCTAACACGCCAGCCCTGCGTAGGGTGCCTGGGCTGGGGGTCTGCACCAGGACCCTGCAGCCCTCCCGTCCCGACGCCTCTGGTCCTCTCTTCTCTGGGGCTCACTGTGCTGACCGCTGACGAGCGTCCTGTGGTCATCCCACCTGTTTCTGTCACAGCCATTAAGAGGCAGGACTGGGTGGTTGGTGTCATTGGGTCACCGTGTGGGTCTTGTGACGCTGAGCACTGGGTATCTTGCTGCAGCACTGGGAGGTGGGGCTGCTGGTGGCTTTGGAGGGCGTTGGGAGCCTGTAGGGCGAGTGGGGCTCTGTGAGTGGGGCTCTGTCTCGGGGGGCTGGGCACAGAGGTTTCTGGGGGCGCCTGGGGCAGGCACCCGGCAGGCTCAGCCCAGCTGCGGCCTGTGCGGGAACATCTTTGCCTGCCAGAGGGTGGGGGCTGCCGGCAGCCTGAGCCTGGGGTGCTCCGGGGAGAAGGGCCCAGGATAGCCACCTGCCCGTCTGCGCCCTGGCCTCTGGCAGGCCCTGCCCGCCCCGGGGTGCGAGTAACCCCTCATTTGAGCCTGACCTGCAGCTGCAGGCCTAGGGCTCTTTCAGGACCTGAGGCAGAGGCAGGAAGGGGCAGCACCTGGGGTCTTCCCTGGGGCCAACCTGGCCTCTGGGATCCAGGTCTTTCCTGCACCCCATTGTCCGGGCGCACTGTCCTCCATGAGCTCTCGCCACTGGGGAGGAGCCGGTGACAGATCCTTCCCAAGGGACCTCAGAAAGCCTTTTCCTAAAGGCAGACGGCCCCAGTGCAGTGCATGTGACATGGAACCCGGGGTAGCTGTCCCTGCGCCCAGCTCCAGCACTCTGTCCAACCCTCCCCAGTGCCCGCCCACTCCCAGCACCACTGTCCCAGGTCCAGGCAGGACGAGAGACACCGGGCACCACCTGGGTACCACCTCAGCCTATCCTCTGGCTCTGGAGAACCTGGCCTTCCTGCTGTGTGACCGTGGGCAGGACACACACCGTCTCTGGGCCTCATGCAGCACCGGACAGGACGCCGATGGAGATTCTCGCTCTTGCATTTTCTGGTTGGATTGTTTTGAGATTCGAGTGCCCTCGCATTCCAGGAAGGCCCCCTCCACCTCTTTTCATGGATATTATGATTCTAAGATTCCGTGAATCTCAGATTCTGTCTTTCCAGGATTTTCTAAACCACGCTCCCAGGTGAGTGTTCTGAGGTGCCAGGCAGGTGAGCTCAGTGTTGATCTACCCTAGGTCACACCCAGAGGTGTCCCCCTCTTAGGCCTGGCTGGCACTGCAGGTTATTTCCACTGTCACCGGTCTGCAGGGCCAGGTCCTCTCTCCCTCCGTCCGTCCCTCCCTCCCTCAAACACATTCGTTTTCTTTCTTTTTCCCTTCTTTATCTTTCATTCGTTTATACATTCAACAAACACAACGCAGAGGCAACCCCACAGACACGTGTATACACGTATGATTTGAGAGTTTCACTTTAGACATAGAAATGACCCAAGACCCCCTTTCCAACAAGGTGTGACAGATCAGATCTCTTTAAATCCCTCCTCTACCCGTTTCAGGCTGTGTGAGCTCATTCAAGTCACTTTGCCTCTCTGGGCCTCAGTTTCCTCATCTAATAAATGGGCACCTTCGCTGCCTTCCCTGCCTGCTGAGGGAAAGGGTAGGAGGTAGAGGGGGGAAGGTTTTCCTGGCTGAAGCAGGTTCCCTGGTGAGACACCAGGACTACTATTTTGGTAGGGAGACAAGGCATCAGGTGGAGAGACAGGGACTGTCCTGGGAGTCTCAGGAGGGGTCTGGGGGCCTTGGAGGCACCTTGTCCCCTGGGCCCCAGCCTCAAAGGCCCTTGAATGGGTCGCAGACTCAGAGAAGCCCAGCGTGAAATCTGGGCGCACGCGGAGCTGCAGAGCCAGGGCCGGGAGGACGCCGCAGGTCCTTTGATGTGCTTTGGGGGTGTGTAATTAACTGTAACTGAAATATTATTTGATCTTTTATGTGGAAAATCAAATTGTGTCGTGTCAGACACGAATAAATACCCTCGGCCGGTTCGGGCTGCGCTGCCGCCCCGCCCCCGCCCCGCCTCTCGCGGGAAATGCGACCCCGGCCTTTAAAGCCCCCCCTTTCGGGCCGTGAAAGGCCCCATTGTCCTGGGGAAGGGGCGGGCAGGGGGCTGGGACGGCTGAGCGGCTGGGGAGGGGGCTGGGGCTCAGCAGCCTAGCCTCGCCGCCCCAGCCTCTGTCCCAGGCCACTGGGGGACCTTGGGCACAGCACTTCAGCTGCTTGAGTCTCAGTTTCCCTCAGGGACCCCTCCACCCCGGAGTCCCTTTGATCAGTGACAGGCAGTCACAGTGCTGATGGTGGAATCTGAGGCTTTGGCAGCTCCTTGCACACACAAGTGACAGGTAGCCTCCTGGCCAAGCCCGAATCCACTCCTGGCAGGGGACTTGGGTCCCGATCTTTTCCTCCAGGGAAGCCAGAGGAGGATGGGGAATACAGGGAGCCTGGTGACCAGACCCTGGAGCCAGACCGAGCTCAGTTTCTGCCCGACCACTGCTGCTCACGGGCTATGTGTCCTCTCTGAGCCTCAGTGTCCTCTTCTGTAGGACGAGGCTGACCTCCCTCCTAGGGATTTTGCACACTCTATTCCACCTGTGAAAGATGCCCTTCCCTCCCTCCTCCTCCTAGCTGACCCCTTTGTCTGGGCTCAACTTAGACAGTACTTACTCTTAGGGGAAACCATTATTATTATTATTATTATTATTGTTATTATTATTATTATTTGTACTGGGGATTGAACTCAGGGGCACTCGACCACTGAGCCACATCCCCAGCCCTATTTTGTGTTTTATGTAGAGACAGGGTCTCACTGAGTTGCTTAGTGCCTCGCCATTGCTGAGGCTGGCTTTGAACTCGCGATCCTCCTGCCTCAGCCTCCCTAAGTGCTGGGATCACAGGCGTGCGCCACCCGCGCCCGGCTTAGGGAACTGTTTTATTTTTATTTTATTTTTATGCAGTGCCAGGGGTGGAGGCCAGGACCCCTTGCATGCTGTGCCCCTGAGCCTCGCCTCCAGAACCTGAAGAGGCATCTTTGCTTATGCATCCAAACTGGTCACGTCTATCCCCTTCCCTGGCTGTCCCAGGTCCTCTCCCAACACCTGCCACCCCTGCCTCTGTGTCCTCAGTGGAGTCCCAGAGCCAGGAACAGGGGAAGGCCCAGAGTGGATGCTCCACGAGGGGACCAGTAGCTGGCGTCACTCTGCAAACCTGGGTCCCATCGGGTGGCTCCCCCGCCAGGGGGCTGTGTCCAGAATCCTCTGAAAGATGTTTTACCAGTCTCTACAGGAAAACCTGGGGCTGGGAGCAGGAGGGCAGAGACGGCCAAGTGCAAACACGGGGAGCTGGGGCCGCGCCAAGTCAAACATCCTGGAATTAAAAAAATAAACAACCAGAAAGAGAAGCCACGATTATTGTCTGAACCTGCGATGTTGATGTGCCTGGGAGACAGGGCCATGGGCCGTCCCACCGGCTGCCAGCTGCTCTGCTCGAGGGGCTGAGAGGAGGACGGAGCTCCCATCCCCCAAGCAATGCCTCTCATCGCACATCTGGAGAGACTGAGGCCAGGAAGGGAGAAGCTTCCAGAAGTCACAGGAGGGACTGAGCGCAGGACAGTGTTGGCTGTCTGACAATGGACTCCTTGAACAGTGCTCATCCTATAAGGTGGCAAGTGAGAGAAACAGTATCTATCAAACAGCCTTGGTCTGCACCCGTGCCGCTACCTTTATTTATTTATTTGGTACCGGGGATCAAACCCAGGGGTGCTTAACCACGGAGCCACTTCTCTAGCCCTTTTTATTTTTTTTATTTTGAGACAGGATCTCACTATGTTGCTTAGGGCCTTGCTAAGTTGCTGAGGCTGGCCTCCAACTTGCCATCCTCCTGTCTCAGCCTCCTGAGCTGCTGGGATGATAGGTGAGCGCCCCTGTGCCCGGCCTGAATGCATTCTCGATGTCTCAGTCATCTGGTGGTCCCTTTTTCTAAGGGTTGCCACAGATGTGAGAGGAGTAAGAGGTGGCTAGAGGGATGTGGGTCCTTGTCATTCATCCACATGGCCCCCCAGGTCATGTAGGGCACAGGCCTTGCTCTGTGGAAGGAAGCCTGTCTTCACAGCCAGAGTTGTCTAGCAGGGTGGCCTGGCAGGGAGGAATCTTGTCACTGGAGTGTACAAACAGGGACTGGGGCTGGGGATTTCCACCCTGGGAGCACGGCTGTCTCTAAGGCTCTTCCTTTGACAAGCCCCAGCATGTCCAGGGGCTTGGCGACCACATCTCAGGCACTGCAGTGAGCACAGCCGGGTAGGGGCCCGTCTTCGCCAGGCCCACCTGCCCGCCTCTGCCTCTCCCCCACTGCATTTCTCCCTAGTGGCCATGACTAGCCTTTGCTATTTTGTCCGCTGTCGTGGTCAGTGACTGCTGTGTAACAAACCATCCCAGGACTTAGCCACTTAAATATCCACAGTCCTTGAGATCATTTGGACAGGGCCCTGCAGGAATGGCTCCTCTGTTCCAAGTGAAGATGGCGGGGGCTGTTTGGGAGGGAGACCAATGGCTGGGAGACCCCTTGGACCGGGGCTCACTCCATGATTGACATGTGGCCGGGGCGGGGTTCTGGTCCCTCCCCACAGCTCTTGGGTTTCCGCAGGCTTGGAAGCTGGATTCAGAGAGGCCTCCCCCTGACTTGACGGTCTGGTGTGAGGAAGGCCTGCCCGGCTTCATCCATTCACACACGTGTTCACACCTGTGGGCAAAGAGGACAAAAATCACAGACTTGGCAAGACACGGTCAGGGCCTGGCAGAGGGGCATCTGATGTCCAGCTGGCCAAAGCCAGGGGGCCCTGGAGGCTCTGGTCCGCCTGTCACAGCGCATTCCAGGACTTGCAGCCTGTGAACTGGCACTAGCCCAGGAAAGGGGTCACCTTCAAGGCAAAGAAAGGCTGCGTCCAGCACGGGCTGACCTCCAGCCAGGGACCACGGCAGCTGGGGCCTCGCTGGGCGTGGTGGTGGGGGCACAGGTGGCCTCCCTCTGCGAGCCATTTCCCCCGGGGCCAGATCAGCCGCAACCAGAGTAATGAAACCCAGGAATGCTGGTGACATTTTTCTAAAGAGGAAAAATGTGGAGTTTCGAGTCAAACGGAAAGACTCACCGGGTTCACGGCGAGACCGAGCTCACTTCTGAGAACAAACTGCCACGGAGGGAGCACAGGGGGCCGGGCGATGCTCACTCCCCGCCCCGCACGCCGCCTGTGGCATTTGGGGGCGGTGGCTGATAAAACGTGTGTGCACACGATTGTGGCATGATGTGCCCGGCCCTCTCCATTTTCCTTCTGAGAAAGTTGGTGTGTCTGTCTGTCTCAGGCTGAAGCTCAGAGGGACTTGCCCAAGGTGACAGCTGCAGCCTCTGTCTGGCTGAGAGAGGGCATCTTGGCCAGTCTTCTGGCCTGAGATGGTGGCTTTTGGAGTCTGTCCGGCTGCAAGCTCTTTCCTGCCACTTATGTCCGTGCGGAACCTCTGCTGTGTGTTGCGCTGCGGAGGGTCAAGGTGGACCACTGGACGCGCTCCAAACTCAACTTGGCTCACCTGGCCGCTGGCTCTTCCCTGAGGTGGTCCCATGAGTAGCAGGGCCACCTGGGCCTTTCCCAGATGTCCCTCAACTTCTTTCCCCTCTTACTCGCGACCACTCCCACGGCCTTGAGGCGATTCCTCCCAATTCTCTCTTAAATCCGCCTCTCTCCACCCCCACTGCCACCACCCCGCTGAGAGCACTATCTTCTGTCCCCTCAGTGACCGTCAGTTTTCTGGAGTCCCTTCTTGTCCCCCACAGCCCATCTTCCACAAAGCAGCCAGGGGCGCCTCTCCAACGTGGAGCTCAGTCTGCCTGAAACACTCCCAAGGCATCTGCAGGGGCTTGGTTCCCACCTGCTGGACAGCTGGCCCCACTGTCCCCCGGCCCTGCCCACTGCCAGCCACGCCCACTCTGATCCCACCCACCGCCAGCCACGCCCACCCGTTGATCCCACCCACTGCCAGCCACGCCCACAGAAAGCCCCGCCCTCCTGCCCTCCCAAGACTAACCATGCCCATCTCCCGTCCACACCCACTGCCAGCCACGCCCTGCTCCCACCCATGGCCAGTCCCGCCCATGGAAATCCCCGCCCCCTCGCCCAGACCACGCCCATTCCGGGTCCCACCCACTCCCAACCTTTCCTATTAACCAGCTCCTCCTCTTCCAGCCCTGCCCATCACCTGATGAGTCTCACCCCACCCCACTGTGGTTCGCTTCGGTTTTACTGGGAGGGTGTTGCAGATGCGCAGTCTGCGATCTCCCCAGAGGATCCGAGCTGCCATCCCCAGGGAAAGGGACCTGGGCTGGATGCTTGGAGCCCGGACAGACAGAAGCAGGGAAGCCACGGCAGGCGAGCCTGTCAAGTACGGGTCCCTTCCGCCAGCAGCCTTCCTGGCCCGTCCCGCTGGCCGTGCACAGGGATGAGCTGAGGTCTTCAGCGTGGAGAAGCAGCTCCCCGCTGATCGCACTCCAGTCCTGTCCTGAAGGCTGGGTGTGCGGCTGTCCCGGCTTTTCATCAGTTGAGGCTCAGGCAGAGTTACAGTATCAATAAATAACAATCGTACCATCAGTCCAGCGTTTTCTTCAAGCCCGGCGTTGTATATGGTCAGTTTTATTTCATCATTAGCAGGCGGGAAACGCATGATTCTTCCCACTTCACAGAACGAGAAACTGAAATTCCGTCCTGTGGATTCGAGCCCAGGTTTGCAGGCTTCAGAGGTCAGAAAGATTAAACTCTGCCTGGCATCATGGCGCACGCCTGTAATCCCCGCGGTTTGGGAGGCTGAGGCAGGAGGATAGCAAGTTGGAGGCCAGCGATGGCAATTTAGCAAGGCCCTAAACAATTTAGTGAGATCCTGTTTCAAAATAAAAAATAAAAAGGGCTGAGGATGTGGCTCAGTGATAAAGTGCCCCTGGGCTCAATCCCTGGTACCAAAAGAAAAAAAAAAAAGATTAAACTCTGAGCATCAGAAATAGCCCGAGGGCTGTCTCACTGTTCACCGGTGTTTTTTAGAAATCGGAGGCAGCTCAGTTCTGTGTTCTGAATCAAAGCTCAGTATCTGCTCCCAGAGTTTTAGTTTACAGGGAAGGCCAAGCTCCCCACAGTGCACCTTACAGAAACTCCCCAGGGCTGGCTTTCCAGAGCCCGCCCCAGTGCACACTAGATGGAGATTGAAACTGTGGCACTCTGAAGTGCCCCAATAGTATCACAAAGTAACCACACATGTAGGACACCCATCCGAGTGAAACCGGGTATGTGGTGAATAAGCTAGGACATGTGACCAGCGGATTCCAGGCTGGAAAATGCTTTGAAAAGGTTAGTCATTTATATTATACCCTGTTCTGTACAGGGAACCATGTTCACTATTAAAAAAATGGAAAATCAAGACAAGGATAAAACAACTCCCTCTCAGACCCACTATTACTGTTTTGTTAACTAATCTTTCATACTTTTAAAGCTATAAGTAGGGATGTCACATTGCCCAACTCCAGAGGGTATCATATTCTAAGTGACTATGTTTGTCCAGTGCACAACGTGGGCAACCGTATGGCAACCCTGGTTATGCATCTGTCTGTTGGTGTTTATTCTTTATAGAAATGACAATAAATTACACTATTTGAAAAGTCGCATTTCTCACCACACAAGTCATTCTTT
>CM053407.1:109351300-109383974 GCA_028644305.1 Xerus rutilus
GGAGGCTACCAAGAAGAAGGTGTTTAATGAGGTGGGTAAATATTAGGTGAGCAGTGGATGGCCACAGCTGGGAGCTGGGCCAAGGGTGTGTCCCGACTGGGAAGCCTGGCGGGTTCTGACTGTCTGGGACCCTGGAGCAGCTGCTTCAAGTTCCTGTTCTCCACTTCGGAGTGAGCATCTGAGTCCAATTCTCATCGTGTCCTTCCTTCCCAGAAGCGGCCTGGAGTGGGTAAGAGCAAGGCCAGGCCTCATGGCCAGTCCTGGGTCCAAACCCTGAGTCACTAGCTGTGTGATATCAGGCACCGTATTCTGCCACTGAGAACCTCGGTTTCTTCCTCTGTGAACTGGAGCGAATCGAATGCAGCTGAGATTCTAGGAGATGGACTTGGATGGAGGTGATTGTACTTGAAAAGTAACTCCAGGGCAGGTGAGGGCGAAGCTGGTGACTCACCTCTCCAAGTCCACTTTCTGCAAACAGTTGGTGCCCATAAGCCTGGTGTGGAGGCTGGAGAAATCTCTCAGGAGCCTCAAAAGAGAGGCCACGAGGAGTATGGCAGCGAGGAGTGTCCCAGGCAGGGGAGCAGCAGAGCCAAGGCCAGGAGGTGGGATGGACTCTGGGCTGGTTAGCCAAGTGCCACCTGCAGGCGCCGGGAGATGAGGAGGGGAGGTGGGGTGGGCCCTGCCGGGGGCACGATCAGATCCCATCTTTCTTTCCCTTAACATTCTTTCTGCCTCATTCCTTCACAGGCGTGTGTGAAAGTCACCACCCACGTGTTTCCTCAGCGATGACAGTTGTTTCCTCTTTTCCTCTTTCCTTGGCTCTTTCCCCTCCTGTCGTCCCTTTAGTGTGGCTACAGCAGACTGAGGGAATGATAAACAACTCAAGCCTCTGGCTCAGGGTCCCCGAGGCTGGGAGTCCAGGAGGCTGGAGGCCACGCCTGGCCAGCCTCGCCCCTGGCGGAAGTCAACTGAGCATGCGCGAGAGCCCCATCTCTCCACACGGTCAAAATGGCCAGCACAGCTCTAGAGGGAGGGAGGAAACACACCTGCAGTCCATTGCAGCTCCCCTGCTAGGCGTCGCCCAAGTTAACAGCCTTGTCTTGATTGCCCTATGATGGTCCTAATTGTCGGAATGCTGTGTCATCACGACCCAAATGCAGTGCAGAATGTGCTGGCCGCGCCTTTCACAGCAACAAAATCATTCCGCACCCGCGTTCTTCTCCAAATGCCTCCTGGTGATCCCTGGAGCCCATTGCATTGCTCTGTGTTCTCCTGTGCCGGGCTGCGTAATACTCCAGAGAGCAGATGCGGGAATGTGCCCCGCCTTCCCGCTCGTGCGCTTTCCCGTTTCCTGACGGATGGAACTTGCTGGATTTTGTCTTTCTTACTCTTTGCCTGCTGCTGAGAGGATGCTGCTGGAAACAGCCCCAGCCCGTGGCCTTAAGTACCCGCGTTTGTTTCTGTGGGTGAGACCCTCACAGAGGGCATGGTTGGGGCATAAGGCAGATTCTGCATTTGCAAAGACCTAGAAGGATGGCGCTTCTGAGCAGCCGCGACGCAGAGGGCGATTCCTTCCCAGGCCCGTGGGGCTCCTGTTTCAGCCTCTCGGGCTGCTCCAGGGCTCCCTGGCTTGGGTGTGGGGCATGGGTTGGGGGGCGGGGAGAGTTTGTTCAGGTTGATTATTTGATTGGCATCTGTATTCCCCACCCCCGCAGCGCTTCTGCCGGACGGTGAGTTCCCTGAAGGTAGCGTGTGGTCTCCTTGCCCATCTCTGACCAGCAGGAGGGGTGGGTGGAGGTGATGGGGCAGGTGGGCGGAGGGGGCGTGGAAGGTGGGTGGACGGGTCAATGGCGAGTGGGCGGCGGTTTCTGGAGGCCTCTCTTTCTGCCCTCCTGGGTGTGAACAAACACTAACCCAGCCAGCCCTTGCCTTCTCCTTAACCCTGAGGGAATGCCCCCGACTGGCTTGAGACTTGGGGGCAGAGCCCAGTGGCCGCAGGTTTTCAACTCCTCCCCTGCCTGAGCCCCCAGCCCCCTCAGCAGAGGAAGCCTGTCCAGGATTGGAGACCAGGCGCCCCGTGGAAGAATGAGGGGGCGGATGCCTTTTCTCGAGATTTGATGACAGTTCTTTAAAATCATCCATTTGGCCTAAGTCAAATCTTGAGTAGGAAACAGGCCCAGAGGGGGCCCGTGATCGACCTAAAGCTAAACAGTGGGGTTTTAAGTAACATTTATTGAACACCTACTGTGTGCAGGGAGCTGTGCTGTATGCACAGCGCCTCCCGCCCAAATGAACCCTGTGGACCGTGACTCTTACTATTGGCATTTTGCAGATCAGAACGGGAGCTCAGAGAAGTTCATTCACTGATCTGAAATCACACAGCTCCTTAGTGGCCTGAGTGTCCTCATCTGCAGTCTGGCCTTAGGTCAGCGATCACTGTATTCTTGGGAGAGATGTTATGATCTCTGACCTTGAAGGGTCTTTCTGGCCCTGCCTACAGGGCTGTGTGCACATCGTGTGTGAAGCTCTCAGGCTCCCTGGATCCCGCACCGCCCGGGGGGATTCTTTCCTGAACAGCGCAGCCTGGGGCCATCAGCGTAAGCTCCTAGGGAGGAGGTGGCTGCCCGATCACTCGGCCACTCTGGGAACAGCAGTAAAGAGGGCATTTCATTCTCACGGAATTCATCTTTTTTAACAAAAGCAAAACAGATCAAGACATTTATAAATGACACCTGGGTGTTTTCCAGCCTTTGTCCAGGGGGGTCCCGGGGCAGATGAGTGAGCGGGGACAGTGACAGTACCTCGATCTGCACCCAAAGTGAGTGAGCTCCCCGTCGTTGGTGGCAAGCAAGCAGACTCTCAAGGACCCCTCGACAGGGCCTGGCCTTCAAGCCTCCGCCCAGCCCTGGGGGTGTCCAGGACTATGGGCTGGACACTGGCCAGGATCCCCTCCTTTGGAAGCCCCCAAGCCTGATGGCTGGGACCCCTGGGTTCAGCTGCGTTGCTCTGGCTTCTGGCCCCTTAGACCTGCCAGCTTCTGCCAGGTGCCCCTCCTGGCGGCCTCCTAGGCTGGTCCCGGGGTTGCTGGGGCGACGCTGGATCCGTGCCCGCTCGGAGCCACCAATGTGCTGGAGGGCAGCAGCTGCTCCTGGCGCCTGTCTGGACGGGTCCCTTGGGTGGGAACTGTTCCTGTGGGTGTTTCCAAGCACCTGGGCTCGGGGGAGGTGCTGGTTCCCCTGTGGCTCCACCTGGGCACCTTCCTCCTGGCCATGTGGGGTGGAGGCAGCCCAGCTCCCGCCCCTGTGCCTACAGTGCCCACGGGGTGGGGAGTCTGCATCGGGGTCTGTCTGATCTGTCACAGAGCTGTGGCCACTCTGGGGGAACCTGGACGGCCTTGGGCGACGAGGAAGGCTTCCCGGGACGAGGGTCCAGGGACACGGGTCCAGGGCCCACCCTGCCTGTCAGGACTATGTCCCCTGGTGGAGTCCTCTCTGATTCCAGGCAGGATGCTGGGTGTCCTTGGGTGTATTCCACGAGACCCCCCAACAGCCTGTCATTTCCCCCCTGTCCCTGATCTGTGCTTCAAGTGTGGCTGTGTCCACAAAAGGGGCCCTGCCCTGTGAAAGTCCCCGTGGCTCCTGGACCCTGTGGGACCCAGAGCCCCTTCCTCAGCCCTTAGCAGGTCAGAGAGATCTTCAAAAAGCCACCCCCTGCCTTGACAGGCGGGAGACAACACCGTCTACTGACCCTCGCTGTTCAGCTTTGGGGAGGCCACGAGCCCTCTCTGGGCCTCAGTTTCCTGGCTGAGATTTAACTCAGGCCAAATCAATGACTTCAGAGAATCCCTTTCCCAACTTTTTTTCCCCCTCTTGTTTTTGAGCAATGTCCTTCTTTTGAGTGAATCTTAGATCAAACGAAAGGGGGATAAGCGGGACCCCAGTGGGAATCTAGAAGATTCTCCCGTGGAGATGGAGGCAGATGGGGAGGCAGACAGGGCACACGGCTGCCTGGCCCCGTCCTGACGACCGCCTGCATCCTGTCCTCTGGGCTCCCGTCACGGAGAGGAGGGGGTTCACCCGTCCCCAGGGCAGGAGGGGGTGAGGGTGGGGGAGCCCGCGAGGCCCTGGAGCAGGCGGGCGGCCGGGAGCGCCAACGGCTCGCAGTCCACCCGGCCAGGGCTCCTGACTTCACGATGAGGGCATTTTGGGGGAAACTGTCTCTCCCACATCTGGATCGGGGCAGGGACCAGCTGTCATTCCTTCTCAGCGTTCACACGGTTGTCACGCGTGGGGACAGGCCACCAAATGCTGGGGAGGGGGGACCTGCTGGATCCTCTCCCTCCTGCTGTTTCCGAGTGTCCCCTGGCAGAGGCCGCAGGACCCCGAGGGCTCAGGCCCCAGGACTTGAGCCAGGAGCCTCTGCAGGCAGCAGGCTGTCCCGGAGGACTTCCTGGAGGAGGCCGCCCAGCTCCGTCCTGCTGCAGAGGCCCCCAGAGCCAAGCCGCCCTGTGGGAGTGTCCACCAGGGACCCTGGGAGGTCGGTCACATTCGCCCCATTTCACAGACGGTGAAACCGAGGCTCGGGTCTCGTGGAGACAGGAGGGCTGTCCAGGCTGCTGCGGCCTCCCCGCGTCCCCACCTGCCCCAGGCGTCCTCGCGGCCTCCCCCAAGGCCGGCGTGTCATTTACCCAGCCTGAGTCCTGCCGAGTGACACATGGACTCCCTCTGCATGGCAGGACCTGCAGCCCGAGGGGGGCACAGGCAGGGCCCAGGAGCGTCTGGCGAGGTCAGCTCTGCCCAGGGACTCCGTGCGACCCCCTGGCGTGGGTGGGGCTGGCGGGGACCCCAATCCTCTGTTTCCAGCGAGGGGCAGGGGACTGCCTCAGCCTCCCCGCGTCCCCACCTGCCCCAGGCGTCCTCTTGGCCTCCCCCGCGTGTGTCAGCAGGGAGGGGGGCAGCCCAGAGCAGGTGAGTCCCCGCCAGCTCTGGCTCTGCCATTCATGAGGGGTCTCCAACCTCCTCCATGGCTCCAGCCTGTCACCTGGGGCAGGGGACTCGGGGTCAGATCCTCGCTGGTCCCCTCTCAGCTGTAGGACGGGGATCCAGAATGGCACCTGCGTCACCCCAGCCCCTGCCACCGGGCTCTGGAATCCCCTGGGTCTCCAACCAAGTAGCTGCTCAATGGAAGGTTGAGGTGAGAGATTCAAAGTACGAGCCCCCAGTGGTGGGGAGGGAGAAGACGGAAGCCATGTGAAAGGCTCGGCACACAGCAGGTGCTTAGTAAGGGGCCACTTCCACTGCCCTGATGTCAACCGCCTGCAGTGCTGGGGCAGGATGGCCGTCGGGCCCGGGGAGGGCTTCCGTCCCTTCTGTTTCACTGGGGAGGAAACCGAGGCCCAGCTGAAGGCGGCACCCAGCTCATTTCTGGAAGCTTCGTCGGCCCCCTTGACGGGTTCTGCACCGTTATCGACCCAATGTCACTCTTCAAATCCGCTTGACGTTAACTCGTTTAAAGATAAAGAGGACCCCAGCCTCAGCCCCAGCAACCACATCCACACGCCCCGCTCGGAAGTGGCGACGATATTTTTAATACACATTAAAATAAATATTTGAGAATAATTTTTTTTTGGCCTGGGTCGCCTGCCGCCTCCTCCCAGCCACAGGGGCGTTCGAGACCCAGGGGGTTGAGGCTGCTTGTTCTGTGTGAATGTGTCCCCAAAGGTCCGTGGGTCAGAGACACCATCCTCAGAGTCACCTGCAGATGACATTCAGAGGTGGGGCCTCATGGGCGTGAGTGCCTGTCCCGCCTTGGGAGGTTCTCTGGGTGCAGGGGGGCCTTGGTGAAATTCATGTCCTTGGACTTGCCGGCTTCTTGAACCCTGAGCTGAGCCAAATAAACTTGTTCTGTATGAACTGCTGCGTTTCAGGTGTTCTGTGTGAGGATCACCTGTCTGAGGTCACGAGAGCGCTCAGAGAAGGTCAGTGATTTGCCTAAAGTCACACAGCACACACAGTTCAGGCTGCAGTCTGAGCAAAACAGCTCTGAGAAGGCTGATGCCAGTCCCGGAGGTGTCCCCTGCCTTTCCAACATACGTGGGTTAGCAGAGGTGGAGGTCACCCAAGAGGAAGCCCGGCCTGGCTTTAGAAGGAGCCAGTTAATCCTCACAGGTGCCTCTTCAGGAAGGCTCTTCAAATGTGCCCTGTTCACATTTGAAAGTTGAAGGGAACGAGCCTCAGAGAGGTAAAGCAACTCTCCAGAGGACACACAGCAATCAAATGGTAGAGCCGGGATTTGAACCCCAGATCTGGGTGCTGTGCTTCAGAGAGTGTAACCAAGCACACGCGGGTCTGGCACAAGGGACCCTGGGACGATGACGCAGTGGACACAGGACAGCTGGGGGCCTTCCGCTCTTGGCCCAGCCAACCTCCTTTCCCCCAGCCTGCCACCTGCGTGCCGCCCTACGTCTCCCCCACCTTCCCCCTCCAGGAACAGCCCGAGGCGTGGTTTTAACTTGGAGAACGTCCTGGCTCGAGCCTCCCGGGCCCAGCACGCAGCCTGCTCGGCCAGGGCCCGGCTTCCCCCAGCCCGCGGCCCGGCTCCTCGGCTCCTGGAGGCCAGACGGCTAAAGGTCTTGGGAATTTTTGCAAGACTCTTGAACCTGGCTGGGAGCCAGAGGGAAACAGCCCTGCGGAGGCCGAGCGTCTGGGACCCAGAGAAATATGGCATTCCTGCGGCAGGCGGTGCCTGGGTTTACGGGGGGCGGGCAGGCCTGGGGGCCGGATCTCTGCACAAAAGAGGAGGGTGACGGCCGGAGCTCCTGCGGCTCTTGCTGCGGGTCGGTATCACTTGGTCTCCATGCCCAGCCCTCTGTGCAAAGCTGTTGTGGGCCGCCCGTCATCTCTGAGCTCAGAGAGGTCTAGCAACTGGCCCAGGGTCACACAGCCAGGGAGGTGTGGGGATGGAATCCAAGCCCAGTCTTCACCTGTGCACCCGGACACCCTATGGAGGTCACAGCAAGGACGACGTAGCACACGTGTGCACACGAAGAACACGTTCCACACACGCGTGTGCACGCGGGACCTGTACAGGCAGCACGCATCCAGGCTGGAGGCACCACACAAGACCCGGAGCAGAGCGCTCACCTGGCTCCCTGGAGCGGGGCCAGCCGTCCCTCAGACCCCAGAGTTGTGACTTCCTCCCTCAGCCTCCCAGATGTTTGCTGAGGCTCCTGACAGCTGGCCAGATGTGTCCTGCAACTCAGCCACAAGGTCAGCGCTGGGCTGCAGGGCTCCTGTCCTGAGGGGCGGCCGGCAGCGGGGGGCTCAGCTCTGTGCTTCAGGCAGGACCCCTGGGCCTCCGGGAGACCGGAGGCTGGCCTCCGCCTTTTCAGAGCCTCAGAGTGTGCTGGCTTCCCGCTGCCCCTGACTTTCCAAGGAGAAGCCCGGCCTCTCACCTGCTGGGTCACCTTGGGCATGTTGCTGGACCTCTCTGAGCCTCAGTTTTCTCGTCTGTAACGGGGTGACCCATGTCATGAGCTTCAGTGACCCGGACGGTGCCTGGTCATTGGATCTGTTTCCAGAGACAGCGTGGCAGGGACATCTGGCCACCCTGGTGTCCTGGCCAGCGCCCTGGCTGTCCTAGGCTCCCTCTGGACCACACCCTGCTTCTCTCCTTCCTGATTTCTGAGTTTAGACAGGAATCCCTGGGACCTCGGCCTCCTCAGACTCACCTTCAGGGCCGTCACAGCGTCTCCCTCTGAGGGTCTCTGCGGGAGCAGGGCTGCAGTCCCACGGCCAGTGACAGGGCTCCCTGTCAAGGGCAAGGAGAGACAGGGCAGCCGGGCAGGGTGCTCTGGTTGGGGCGTCCCTGCCATCCCTGGCCCTTCTTCTAAAGTCTCTCGCCTCCTTTTGTAGCCTGAGCACCTACTGTGTGCTTCCCGGACTTCCTGAGTGATCCTTTTATAGATGAGGAGACCACAGCTCAGAGAGGGATGGCACTTTCCCTAAGGACGCACAGCAGACCAGCGTGTGGTTTCCCTGACTCCCAGCTCCATCCCTGGATCCTCTTTTCTTCTCCTTCACACCAAACTCCCCCCATCTCTGTCCCCTGCCTGTGCCCCTCTCCTCCCTCCTAGTCACCTTCAGTTCCTCTTTCCTCCTCTGTTGTGATTCTTTCACCAAAAGTCTGTACCCCACCTTCCCACCTGTCATCGTCAGCCAAACACATCTGGAGGGAGCGCTGGCTTTTGGCAGCGTGACCAGACCCCCCTCTGCCCCAGGACCAAGCTCAGTCCAGCCCCTGCCCTCCCCTGCTCTCCGAGGGGGCAGGGCCTTCCGTCCAACTTATGAGCAAGAACAGAGCAGGCCAGGCCTGCCAGGGTCCCCCGTGGAGCCCAGGCCTGGGCTGGCTCTGGGTGCAGGTGTGGCTGACCACAGAGACCCCACCCTCCATCTCTGTGCTGTGCATTTCAAAACTTGAGATTGAATGCATCAGCTCTCAGGTGCGCACGACCAAAGCCTGCGGCTTGGTGCATTTTTAGGGGGATACGGGGATTGAACTCAGGGGCCCTCGACCACTGAGCCACATCCCCAGCCCTGTTTGGTATTTTCTTTAGAGACAGGGTCTCACTGAGTTGCTTAGGGCCTCTGCTGCTGAGGCCGGCTTTGAACTCATGATCCTCCTGTCTCAGCCTCCTGAGCCGCCAGCTAGCTTGGCACATTCTTGTTATTTTATTTAGGGCTGGGGGTGGAACTCAGGGTTTTGTGCAGGCCAACCAAGGTTCTTCTAGGCCCTCTACCCCCAGTGCCCATGCATGTAAACACCTACACCGCTCCTCCCAAAACAACCTGTTCTGAGCACCCAGGAACGTCCCCTGAGCCCACCTCCCAGATGACACAATCTTCACCCAAAATGACAGCCTGAGCCGTGCCTGGGCCTCAACTAGCTGCTTGTAGGACTTTGAAGGAGCAGCTTCACTGCCCCGGCCTCAGTTTCCTGCTCTGTCAAACGGAACTGTGATCCTGCCCCTCCCCGTCTTTGGTGCCCACAGCACGGAAGGCGGGTCTTGCTGTCGCCCTCTGTGCCCTGGAGCCCAGCTCCCAGCACCCCTCGGGCTCACCGAGGCTGCTGCTGCCCCTGATGTCAGGCCCTAGTCCCTCTCTGAGCCCAGAGGCCCCGGCCTGAGAGGACCCCAGGAATCAGGCCTGCCTCCCGGGCAGAGGGAAGGAGGCTCGGGGGCCCCTGACCCGGCCGCTCACCCGACCCCAGGGCCCAGGCTGCAGGAGTCACCCCACTCAGCCCGGCCCGGGCCCCCCCAATTCATGTATTTTGTATTATGAAATGACTGCGGTCACCATGGCAACATGAAGGAGCCGATCTCATTACTGCGGCCCGGACACATTATTTTCTCCGAGGAATTTCTTCTTTTCATTATTTTTCTCCAAAGGTCAGTTATCCTCTCAGGCGGGGCGGGGGCGAGGAAGGTGAGGGGATGGCGGGTCCCGGGTGGGATTTACAATCCCGTTGCCTTTTCCCAGCTCGGAGGCCGGAGGCCGGCCAGGAGATTTTCTCCAAGCCAGGAGGTTCCCTGTAACCCCTGCAGTGCCAGCAGGCAGCACGTGGACCCGTGCCCTCCAGGCCACTCCGGAACCCCCCTGTCTGGGGGCCTCCACCTCCCTTCTCGGGTTCCCTGTGGACCGACTTCAGGTCCGTGGATTGTCTGATTGGCCACTGAGCCTTGGGGGAGCTGGAAGCCCACTGGCTTTGCCTCTTGGATCTCCCACGGAGGGGAAAACACCCCTTTCAAAGTGAACACTAGTGATGATAAAAACCCACCTCCAGGTCGGGAAGGCCACCCAGGGCTCCAGTTCAGAAGGTAGGTTCCAGAGTCAGAGGCGCCTGAGTTCAACTGCTGCTTCGGCCCCTTTCAGGCTGTGTGACTTTGGGAAAGTGGCTGTGCCTCTCTGAGCCTCAGTTCCTCCTCCGTAGAACAAGCCTCACACCTCACAGGTGCTGGGTAAGGATGGAGTGGGCCATGCGTGTTGGTGGCTGAGCCGCGTGTGTGGCACGCAGCAAACAAGAAACACTGGGCAATTGTCTTGCAGTCTGTGTGAGTCAGTTGCTGTGTGTATCAGTCAGCTATCACCGTGGAACAAATCACCCGCCCTGACGTTTCAGTGGCTTAAAGAAGTAAGAAACATTCGTTGTCTCTCCTGGTTTCTGTGGGTCAGGAATGCGGGAGCAGCTCAGTTGCAGAGGTCTGGGTCTGGCGGGGGTCTGTGGTAGGGGTGTCAGGTGTTCAGAGCTGTGGCCATTGGAAGAGCTGACTGGGACTGGAAGGTCTAATTCTTTTTAAAAAAATTTTTGTTATTAGAACATTACGGTCACACCTAGTAGTTGGGATCATTTGGACAAAATCAGACGTGCAGGGAGTTTGGGTCCAATCCCTGTGCCCGCTCTCCTCACCTCCCGTTCTCCCCCCTTTACTGATCTTGCACTTGAATTTATTTATTTTATTTTATTATTTTTTATTTGAGGGGGTACTGGGGATTGCACTCAGGGGCACTCAACCACTGAGCCACATCCCCAGCCCTATTTTGGGTTTTATGTAGAGACAGGGTCTCCCTGAGTTGCTTAGCGCCTCGCCGTTGCTGAGGCTGGCTTTGAACTCGAGATCCTCCTGCCTCAGCCTCTCGAGCTGCTGGGATGACAGGCGTGTGCCACTCCTGTTTTGCACTTTTACTTAGTTATTTTTGACTGGGACGTCCTACACACACTGGGGTGGAATACCCTTGGGCACTTTGGGATATGTATATGGCCTGATTTGTCCATCCACCCCATATGTCCTCTCTTTTGGCCTCCTTCCTCCGCCTCCCTCTTATTCTCCGTGGAAGGTCTACTTCCATGGTGGCCTCGGTTTCTCTAGGTCTCCACATGAGTCCTTCCTCAGACCTCCTGGTGGCTGGCTTTCCCTCGTATC
The DNA here is from genome assembly GCA_028644305.1 of Xerus rutilus. Lineage (NCBI taxonomy): Eukaryota > Metazoa > Chordata > Mammalia > Rodentia > Sciuridae > Xerus > Xerus rutilus. The sequence continues at coordinate 109,362,279 of CM053407.1, forward strand.
AGGCATCTAAGAGAACACACTCAAAGCCAAGATGGCGTTCATGACCAGGCCTCAGAAGTCCCATGCCCTCTTCTGCCACGGTAGTCCATGAGTCTCAGTGGTTAGCTCTGATCCAGTGTGTGTTGGGGGACTGCAAGGAGATGTGACACAGAAGACCAGGGCCACAGGGAGCTGGCATCGTGTGCCTCCTCCTTTGCATAGATCTCATTTGATGTGCCCAAGGAAGATCCCCATTTTACACAGGAAGAAACTGAGACTCAGAAAAGGAGAGTGACTTGCCTGAGGCTTGCAGAACGACCAGCCTGGCTCCGGGTCTGGGTTCTTCCTTCTGACTCAGTAACGCAGCTGATCAGATTCTGCTGAGAAGAGAAAACTTTTAGGCGGCTGGAGCCTGTCTGTCTGTCTTGCAGCTGGTGGGGGCCGACGGGTCCACCCACACTCCGAGCAACGCCAGTCAAAACAGCCGCCCCCCGGCCCCCGGCGGAGCCAGAAGAAGATGCATGTTTGTAAAACTGATGCTTTTTTGTCGACAGGCAAATGTCTATATTACGTGGACCCCAATGGGTGGAAGATGCCGGAATGCCGTCAATCATCCAGAGATTTTTTTTTTCTTTAAAAAAGCAAGACTCTTTCACCTCCAACCAGGATGAGTGATGTTTGCATTGTGCTTGCAGATTTTTCTCTCTGACTTGGCAGGTTCCTGGGGTGCCCGGGGCAGCCTGAGTCCTTTTGAACCAAGCAGGAAGGATTTTCAGGTTTTTTTCAGGAAGCGGGGAGCTGCCCTCCACGGAGAGGAAGGGCAGGGCTCAGAGCGACTCGTGGACAAGGAGGCAGCTCTGAGATGCGGGGTGCCCGAGGGCCTGGGGGGTCCTTACCAGCTTGCTTCTTGGCTCCATCTGGCTCAGAATTTCTGGTTGACTTTGAGAAATGCCGCATGTGCCGCCCTCTGATGTCAGAACCTGCTAGAACACTGGCTGGGCGTGCAGGTGCGCAGGGCCCGACCCTGCAGTGTCTCATTCACAGGGCTCAGTGGCTGGTGGTCTGGGTGTCTGCATTTTCCATACCGATCCATCTCCTTCTAGAGGTGTCCAGCCCACGGCCACTGGGCCCTGGGCCCAGCGGGGCTGCGTCTCCAGGGAGCCATCCTTGACCCCCTCTTTCTTGGTGGCACCTGTCATGACCCTGGATTGACAAGCCCCATTTTTGCAGTCTGTTTCAGAGACACACACACAAAGCCCCGCGTCAGATTCTTGTTTTCAAGCTTTGGAAGCCATTCACCCATCCAACCATTCATCCCTCTGACAAGTCCGTACTGAGCACCTACTGTATGCCAGGTACTGGGGATCCAGTAGTGACTGAGACAGTGTGGTTGTCCCTGTCCCCATGGATTCATCCTCCCCAATCTTACAGGGGGAGATGGGTCAAATAGGTCAAGAGACAGACCCAGACATTACCTGTAAATGATCCACTTCCCCCAGGAAATAAACCTGGAGCAGTAAGTGACATCTTTTTACTAGAGGACTGGCCAGGGGTGGTCTCTCTCTGAGAAGAGAAATTTTGGTTTGGGATCTAAAGTTGAGAGGAGGCTGTTTGTACAAAAGGTAGGGGATGCTGTGTCAGTCAGGGAGAAACAGCATGTGTAAAGGTCCTGGGGCAGGTGAGATCTGAGCCTGTTCAAGACATGAGAAGAAACCAGCGGTGCTGCAGAGGCTGAGCACCATGGGGTGGGCCAGGCTAGACCACACGGACACTGCGGCAGAGCCTGGATTTTATTCTGAGTCACACGAGAAGCTCTTGGAAGGGCTCTGTGGGTTCAGGTTCAAGGAGCACCAGAGAGGATTCTTGGGGCCAGATCCGCTGGGTAACCCTGGAAGGCTCCTAAGCTCCCGTCCTCGGCTGCTGCCTGTGTGGAGTCTTTGCCAAGGTGACTTGCTGAGATGCCCCAGGTGGGCAGATGCTCACAAACGGTGCCCTAGGGTGCTGGGGACCCTGGGGTGCCAGTGGCCACGAGCTGCATCGTTACCCCGGGCCCAGAAAAGCTTGTCCAGCAAAGGCTTTGGGCCTCTCTGAGCCACCACGCTGCCCCGCCCACTGCCCCTTCCTGAGGACAAGAGACTCCTTCACCCAATCCTCGGGCATCAACGGGGGTGTGGGTGCCTGTGCTTCCTGGCTGGAACTTTTCATTTCTGCTCAAAGGATGAATGGTCTTTGGAGCGGTTGAGGATCCACGCGGGGAGGTGGGAGAGCTGAGCCCCGAGAGCGTGCAGGAGCCCGGGGTGGACTCCCTGGTTCCCCGTAGAGGAGGCTCTTTCCCCTGGGAAGGGACGAGGGCTGCAGATCATCTCCTCCTGGATGGACAGCTGGAGCGTGGGCTGCTGTGGATCCACCTGTCCATCCACGAGGTGATGGTTCATGGGTGCTGAGTGGCCCTGGGACCCAGCAGCGAGTGAGACAGATGGCCTCCCTGGGCTTCCAGGATGGAAACGTCTGTGTTTTGTGAGCACCTGCTACATGCTGAGGATTTCTCCCACGAGGTGTGTGTGGGGGCGAGGAGGGGTCCCTCGCTCTCCTGTAGCCAGCAAGATTTAATTAAGCACCTACTGGGGGTGAACCCGGCTCTGGTCAAGGGTATAATCTCTGAGGCTGGAGAATCTAGACTTGAACTTCAGCTCCGCCTGTGCGTACGTGGCCCTTGGAAAAATCCCTCTACTGGCCTGAGCTTTGTTTCTTCATCTCTAATACCAGACGGTTATTCTGAAGATTAACGAAGATAGAATTTAGCTGTTTCTTCCGCTGTCCTTAGGAATGGAGTCAACCTGGAAGACTCCAGAATGCCGCAGCCCTAGCCAGTAAAGGACATGGCAAACTTTTCTTATTTGGACTATTCTCCCCGAGTCATCTGAGCAGCTCTGCGGGCCTGCCCATGGCGTATGAACTGCTGAGAGCAGATCAAAGCATATGGACAGACAGTTGTGTCAGGTGCGTGTCTGACCGAGCTCGCTCTCTCTCTCTCTCTCACCTGAACCCAAGCTTCAGCCCCAGGGACTTCGATTCTGAAGCTTGGGACACAAATCTTAGGTTCCTAAGAACTCTCCTTGGGAAAAATCTCGTGAAACCCCCTTTGCACACTGGATTCCTGCCAGGCTCGGGCGTCTGAGGAGCCTTATTCATTTGGCAGATGTATCAACGATCCAGATACATCTTTCAGGAAATTTTTTTTTGTTTTTTGTTTTGGGTATTGGGTGTTTGCTCTCATTAAGACCCTGGAAAACACCGGCTTTGGTGCTGGAGCATCCGGTTTACGCAAAACACTCGTGAGCACTAGAATTTGCTTTTTTTTTGATTTAGTCTCTTGCTGGCTTGAAGGACTGGATTTTATAACGGGTCAATTTCAGACCATTTGATATTGATATATGAAGATCCTCAGGGATTATTGAATGCATTTTTCATCCAGCCGCGATAGTATCATATAAAGAAAATGGAATTGACTGTTAAGTACAAATTGGAAAAGACATGGTCATTTAAGATAACTCCTTATCTGTATACAAGGAAATGGTATCAGGGAAATAGACCACCAGTTGACAGAAATAAATTTCACCTTGGGTCCCTCTTGCACACCTCCTCTGCCGTTCCCACTCGCCTGGGATTATTCCATTACCCCTGAGGCCCTGCTGGAGGATGCATCTGCAAGGAGAGGAAAGTTCTCTGCTGCGTTATTCTGGAAGAGACGATTGGATCAGAGGATCCGGGACCATTAATGGGCAACCCGTGGGGAGCTGGGAATGGGGCAGATTTAGTCTGCAAGGTGACAAGTCTCTCCCCATAGAGCCTCTGACAAGAGCAGACGAAGAGCTGAGGACAGCACGTCCACTCAGGTGACCCCCGCTGTTCACGCTGGGGCTTGGGTCCTGGGCCCATACCGACCATCCTCCGGCAGTACATGCGCTTCACGTGTCTTTGACATGTCACGGTTTGCGAGATCCTCTGGAGTGGCACGTCCGTCTGGAGTGGTGGTGGCGGGTGAAACTACCTGGGAAGGTTGTCCCTGACTCCGAAGCCGGTCCCACTTCCTGTACTGCTCACAGGCTGAGTGGCTTTGCAGTGTGGCCAGAAAGTGCCCCGCAAGCCCAGAGGTCCTCTTCGCTGGTTGGTGGGGTGGCTGGGGACTTGTCTCTGGGCCCTTGGAGAAGCAGGGTGCACTTGCCATCTCCCCTTCTCTGGTTCTGGGGGTGAGGGTGGAGCAAAAGAGCTGCCTGCTTATGCTGCCCCCCCAGGTCCTGTGGCTGGGGACGTCAGCGGGGTGTGCGCCCCTAAGCAGGAGAGGCTCTGGGCGGGCCTTGCATATGATAGGCAGGTGCCGGACCACTGAGCTCTGTCCTCAGCCCTTTTAATTTTATTTTAAGACAGGGTTTTCTTTTCTTTTTGTTCTGTGTTTTATGTAGAGACAGTGTCTCACTGAGTTGCTCAGGGCCTCGCCGTTGCTGAGGCTGGCTTTGAACTCGTGATCCTCCTGCCTCAGCCTCCCGAGCCGCTGGGAGGACAGGTGTGCGCCACTGCGCCTGGCCAGGGTTTTCACTAAGTTGCCCAGGCCGGCCTCGAACTGGTGATCTTCCTGCCTCAGGCTCCTGTGTGGCTGGCATTACAGGCGTGTGCCTGGCAATGACCCCCATTTTACAACTGAGGTTCAAACAAGTCACACAGATAAACGAGTGGAGGGATGAGAATGTGCACCTAGGCCTGTCGGACGCCAATGTCATTAACGCATTCATCTAGTTATCTTGTCACCCATGTGTTCCCTTACCCACCTGCCCATGCGTCCGTCCGTCCACCCAGTTTTCTGTAGGTCCTTCCTTTCCCCTTCCTTCTATCCGGTGCCAATCAAGCACACACCAGGTGAAGCCTGGACTTTCCCAGGCCACCACATCCTGCGTCTCACAAGTGACCAGCATGACTGGGGACTCGGATCACGGAGGGAGCTCCGTCTATGATTTGCCAAGAGGCAAAGGCTGGAAGTGGTTCCCACCGGAGCAGGACCTCAGAGAGCCCAGGTGGAGACAGGGCCTGCCGGGGTGGGAAGAGGCAGCTCAGAGGCTCTCGCTTTGCCCCAGAAACCCGCAGGTCCGTCCTCTCCACTAGGGTCTGACTGAGGGGACCCTGGGCCCTTTCTTCCTGAGGTCCATGAATCTCCGACTCAACAAGGCAGGACTTCACTAAATGAATCAGAAGTCCTCCAGCCACTTGGGCCACCCTCTCTTTGACCTTCCACTCAGGCAGGGCTGAACTACTGGCCTAAAGGTGGACACACCCTGGCACCCTTGGCAGGAGCTGTCCCAAGCTCAGCAGAACCTTGCTGGGACCTAGAGCTCTGAGTTCGAATCCTGCCAGTAGCATTTGGTCAAGGCTCCTCCCCATTCCAGCTCTGAGATAAGGAGATTGTTCTGGATGCTTCTGAAGTCTCTTCTAGCCTGGCCTGGGTTTGGCTTGATTTTCTCTAATGCACAATGGCTGACGGGAACCCCGACTATCTACCCCAAATATGGTCTTTGTGTTGCAGGAATTCACAGGCTAGAGGGAAGCTGTGATTCACAACCATAGTGATGTAGGCATGGTAAGCCCTGCAAATTTGTATTAGTTTTCTCTTATTGCCACAAATTAAAATCACCACAAATTTGGTGGCTTAACATAATGGAAAATAATGGAAATTTATTCGCCCACAGTTCTGGAGGTCAGGAATCTGAAATCGAGGTGTGCGCCGGGCTGCGCTCCCCCGCAGGCTCTCCAGAGGCTACGCCTGGCCTCTTGCAGATTCTGAGGGCTTCGGGTTTCCTCTCCTCACTGGGCGCTTTGCTCCCCCAGGACCTGGACCTCGGCACTTGGTCCTCGTCCGCGTGAGTCGAAGACTGCCCGAGAGCTGGCAGGGGCGACGCCCATTGTACAGAGGGGGAGAGTGAGGTCCGTCCTCTTCCGAGTCTCCGTAGCTGCCTCCCGGAGTCCCAAGGAGGCCTGCACCTGGCCTGGGCCAGCGGAGGGCAGCGTGGGCGCTAGGGGGCCTTTTTGGGAAATGAATCGGTCATCTCCAACCGAGGCTGTGGGTGGAGGGGAGATCCCATGACCATTCTCATTTTACAGGTGGGGAAACTGGCTTGGAGAGGGGATTCGCCCTGCCTGACCGCTTGTGCCTTAACAGGTGTCTTCTGCCCTTGAACTTGGAGAGGGGAGAAACTAGCCAGCCCTCCACCAGCCAGGATAAGGTGGAGCCAGGACTGGAACCCAGATCTATCGGACTCCAGAGCTTTCTGGGACTAGGACGCATGTCTGTCTCTCCGAGTTCAAGTTCACGTAATAAGAACAAGTGCTGATGTTTGTTGAGGGCTTCTGTGTCTGGCACTGAGCTAGCCACCCCCTGACATGACCCCGAGGACCCCTCTCACGGAGGGCAGGGCCCAGGGGCAGGAGCCTGAGTGGAGAGCAGTTATTGTCCCCAAGGGAGAGGGACAGCAGTGGAATGGGCTCTGACCACCTTGGCTGGAGCTGCCCTTGGCCTCCATCTGGTTTATTGTAGTAGCCTTCTTCCGGGCCTCCCTGCCTCCATCATCCCTGACCTCATGCCACCTCCCCTGGCTCCGGCCCCCACCCAGGCCTCCTGCTCCTGCTGGCCCCTAGCGCAGCACCTCTGCCTCAGGCCTCGGGTTTACAGTTCTAGAATGTTCCTTGTCTGTGGATGCACATGGCGCCCACCTCTTCTGCGCCCTCTGCTTGGCCTCCTCCTCTGGGTGCTCGGAGTCCCTGGGACTTCCCACCACATAGGAGAGTGGTTAGGGGTCAGCCTCAAGGTCACGCAGGCATTGGCTCAAGTTCCAGCTGGGCCGCGTGTCAGCTGTGTGACCTTGGGTAAGTGGCTGAACTTCACTGTGCCTCGGGGCCCTCACCTGTGCATTGGGGGTGCCCACTGCACCTGCCTCTTTAGGAGGGAGTGAGGATTGCGGAGGCCGGGCCTCGAGCACACGGGGAATACAGTAGATGCTCAACAAGTGGCAGACGTCACCACTGCCAGTGCAGCGGAGATCCTCTGACTTTCAGCCATAGGCTTGGAAGGTCACCTAATCGTTCTTCCTCTTGTAGGTGGGGAAACGGGAATATGCCTGAGCCTGCCATGGGTACGGTTTTGCTTTTCCCTCCAAGTGAACAGCCTGGCCTGCAGCCAAACCCACACTAGCGACCACGCCTCAACTCACAGCCACGCCCACACCCATAGCCACACCCACAATGTCCACACCCACACCCTGAGCAGCCTGCAACTTCCCACGGATCCTGGGAGATGACTGTACCTTGTAGTCACCAGGATGCACTTGGAGCTCCTGGCCAAGCCCCCCAACAATAGGGGTGGATCTCTGCCCAGACCTTGAGGAGCACGTACACCCTGCACCTGGAAGTTGGCTGTATGAGTCAGGGTTCTCCAGAGAGGTCAAATCATGGGATAGATATCCATATACAGCCAGCCCTCGCATCCACCTGCTCTGTACTGGCGAATTCGACAACCATGCATCAAAAATATCCCCTCCCACAATGCATCTGTGCTGAACATGTGAGACTCCTTTCTTGGAGTTATTCTCTAAACAGTCCAGTGTAATAATTATTTCCATTACCTTAGGTATGGTAAATCATCTGCAGATGCTTTCCGGTGTGCCTGAGGATGTGCGCACGTTCTGTGCAAATACGATAGCATTGTACGTTAGCGAATTGAGCACCTACTGTATTTCCCGTGTGGCTCTCGTGACCTGCAGGGCGTCCTGGAACCAATCTCTCATGGATCCTGAGAGATGACTCTATGTATCTTTAAATAGCTATATACTGCTCTATCTGTCTCTCCTTCTATCCAGGGAGATTTATTACAAGGTTTTGGCTGGCATGAGTTCAGAGGCTGAGAGTCCATGACCTGTTCTCTGCTAACTGGAGACCCAGGAAAGCTAGTGGCTAGTTTGAAGGCCTGACAGCCAGTGGTGTAGATTCCAGTTGGAGCGGAAGTGCTGGGAACCTGGAGTTCCAGGGCAGGCGACCCCTGTCTCAGGGCACTGACAAATTGGATGCAGGCCGTCTGCCTCACTCAGTCCGCCAATTCAAATGCTCATCTCTTCCAGGAACACCCTCACAGACACACCCAGACATAATGGTTAACGAGCTATGCAGGCTTTGGGTGGCCCAAGCAGGACGACACAAAATTAACCAGCACAGCGACCTTCCCCCAGGAGGGGCTCCTGGTGGGAAAAGGCTCATCAGGTGTTCTTCCAATGACCCAAGGCCTGAGTGGCCCATTTTGGGAGTTCCTATGATTCCCCGCCAGGATCAGCGTAACCCTGTTGCAAAGTGGGCGGCCGGATTGGAGGGGTGAAGGTCTCACTCTAAGGATTCACCCATGGGAGTAGATGGTAAGCCACAGAGAGGCGCTGAGTGAGCATGGCATGGGCGTGGCAGGGGAACAAAGTGGGTGTGGCTGTGTGTGGGTGTGGCCACGGCTGCGGGTGTGGCCATGGGCGTGACTGCGAGCGGGGTGTGGCTATGGATGTGGGTGTGGCTGTGGGCATGGGCGTGACTGCGAGCGGGGTGTGGCTATGGATGTGGGTGTGGCTGTGGGCATGGGCGTGGCCATGAGTACTGGTGTGGCTATGAATGTGGGCGTGGCCGAGAGTGACTGCGGATTGGGCGTGGCCGTGGCTGTGGCCGTGGCCGTGGCCGTGGCCGTGGCTGTGGGCGTGGCCGGGCGTGGCCGGCCCCGGACACTGCAGAGACCTTCCTGCGCCCCAGGGGAACCGCGCCTTCTGCTCTGCTTTCGCCTGGCGTGTCTTCTGCTCTGAGTCTGGAACCCTCCCGAGGCCGCCACACCAGCCAGAGGTACAAAAGGGGTCTGACTTTCTGGAGCCCACACAGGTCGGAAACTCGAGATTTCCTAACACTCACACATTCCAGGGCTCGGATACCCTAGGGATCCTACAGCCCGTGGGGTCAGGACCCCAGTCGGCAGGAGCCCCTCCTCGTGCCCCCGACACCGGTACTGGGCTACACAGCATTCTGGTGGTGAAATGGGCTCTGTGGCTCTTATTCGTGTTTTTAAATAAGCGTTTCGGTTTGAAACCATGTTCACGCGCAGTTGCCAGAAATACTGCAGAGAGATTCCATCTGCCCTTCCCCAGATTTCCCCCAGTGGTGACATCTTGCCCGTTCTACAGCCCGATGTCCCAACCTGGATGTTGTCATTGGCACTGTGGAGATGCAGAACATTCCCATCACCATAAGGATCCCTCCTGTCGTCCTTTAACAGCCCGGCACACTTGCCTTCTGCCCCCAACACCTCCTTTGGTCCTGGCAGCCCCAAATCTGTCGTTTCTACAACTTTGTCATTTTTAACAGTGGTATGTGAATGGAACTGCGGTCTGTGACTCTTTGGATTTGGAGCCTTTTTGACTCAGCATAAGTCTCTGGAGATGGATCCAAGTTGTCGCGTTTATCAATAATCATTCCTTGTTCCTCCTGCATAGTATTCCCTGGTCTGAGGTGCCCCGTTCACCTGTTGAAGGACGTCTGGGTTGTTTCCAGATTTGGGCTTTTAGGAATAAAACTGCTACAAACATTCTTGTGCAGGTTTTTATGTGAACATGGGTCTTCATTTCTCTGGGATAAATGCCCAAGAGTACAATTGCTGGGTTGTGTAGTGGAGTGTTTACTTTTAAAAGAAATTACCAGCCTGCTCCCCGCCTTTCACATTTCCACTGGTCACTGAGGAGTGAGCTGGTTTCTCCTCGTCTTCACCAGCATTTTCTCTTGCTGTGGTTTTTAATTTTTGTTATTCTGATGCGAGAGTGGTGAGACCTCACAGTGGTTTTAATGTGCATTTCCCTAACGTAATGATCCCTTGCTCTGTGGTTAAAATGCTCTGAGCCACTGTTGGGTCCACTGCTGGCCCATTTCACAGATGAGAGAGACTGAGGCCCAGGGATGGCACCGGACTTGCGGTGGGACCCTTGAGGCTTCACCCTGACGCCGTGTGACATGCCTTCTCAGGGGAAAACAGCTCTGGGAAATGATGCTTTTTTTCCCTTGGGGACACGGGAGGCTTTATTGTGACATTTTAAACTAGGCATGCCAGCTTCCTGTGCTGTCTTGTGACTGTATTCCTGCCCATTTGGAGAGCTGGCTTCAAGCTGTCTCTGAGGGATGGATGGTCGCCACAGGACTGTTCTGGATGACCACTGGGTCATACCGTGTGGACAGCCCCTCTTTATAGACCTGGAACCTTCTTAAGATGCCCTGAGTGGGATGGCAGGGCCAGGCTATGAAGGGTTGCTAGACACTGACCCCCGAGGGTCACGCACAGAGGACCAAGTATCTCTATGGAGGCACTAACATACGTCCCCAGAGAGGAGCGCGGCCACCAGGGAGACTTAAGACTCCAGCTGGCCAGTCCGAACCACACAGGTCCACCTGGGATCCCCGGCTGCCTGCTTCTCTCTCTCTGTCCCCTTGTGTCCCACTGTCTGCTGCTTCTCAGACACCTTCTCCCTGCTTGGCCTGGCAGATCTGTGGCGTGACTTATTTTTTCTTATTTTTTTGGAGACAAGCGGCATCTGCGAGACCCAGGAGCAGACAAACGCGGCATCTGTGGATGAAGCGAGTCTGCAGAGACGACACCACACACACACACACACAATTTTTTAAAAGCATGGTAATAAATGCTATTCAAAAACAAAAAAAAAAAAGAAAGAAAAGAAAGAAAGAAAAAAAAGAAAGAAAAACCCACCCCGCAACCCCACAATCTCTGAAAAACACAGCTCATTGAAATGACAAGCCGAAAATCATTTGCTAAGCGCTGAAACCGGTCCCTTTGTCAACCATATCCTTCTGTTGACAGTTACCTTTCAATTCCGTGATTGTGCTGCAAGCGCTGATTTTTATTCAATGTTCTATTCACCCTGCGTATTAATGAAAAGGGGGGAGGGAAAAAACTTGTAAGAATGGTGTTTAATAGGCTGAAAGACAAGCCGTCTGGGTCCCCCGGCCGAGCCCCTCTTATCAGCGGCTCACAGTGGGGCTGACGCGGGCGCCCTGTCCAGGCTCAACTTGGCGCACCCACCCGCTCTCGGCCGCTGCAATGGAGACCCTGTCATGGATGGACTGATTTTTTAAAATTATGTATGTATATGTTTAAAAGCTCGATGACCTTTCCTTCCTGCCCAGGAGGAAGGGCAGGCAAGGGTCCCGGCGACCGCATCATTCACACACGGGCCCAGTGATGTTTACTGAGCATCTACTAGGTGCCGGGTGCTGGGATATACAGGCATCGTACTTGGAACCTGGAAGTAGGTAAGCAAACTGGGTGTCAGGAGAGGTCAGTGTGGACCCACTGACTCCTGGGAGACTGTGGACCCCAAATGGCAGGCGTGGGGCTGGGGACTCCGGGGGCTGGCTTTCCTGAGTGGTCCCTGGCTCTGCACCTGCCCAGACTGTCCCCCATGGGGCATCCTCCTTCCCTCAGTCCCCCAGGTCCCTCTGCAGCTCAGGCCAGCTCTCCCTCCCCTCCCCACCCCTCCCCGGGGCCCTGCGGCACTTCCTGACTGGGCTCCCCATCCCTGGCCCCTCCATCCCTCATCTTCAAAGAGCAGAGAGACACTCCAGGTTCACACATCAGATCTCGCCCTGTCTGTGCAGGACTGGCCACGGCTCTTAGCCCAAGGCCCTCAGGACACTGCCCCCACTGGGGCGCTGCCAGCCTGTCCCCATCCTGTTAGCTCCATCCCCGCCCCCCAGAACCTCGTGCCCCTTGAGTAAGCCGACTGTTCCCGCTGCCTGGAACGCCCTTCCCCAGGTCCTCACGAGGCCGTCCCTTTCTCCATGTGGGTTTCTCTTTGACACCCTCCCTGGGCACCAGTCCTGAGTGACGCCTCTCCTTCAGTACCTGTCCCCATCTTCCACCCTCTGCGCTGGCCTGTAGCTCCTGTGGACAGCTCTGTGCCCGCTGGGCTCTCTCTACCTCAGATGCATAGCTGGAGTGCCACCTGGCCAGGTCCCAGTTCTGGAGCTGATCTACTGCCAGGTGACATCCTGGTTCAGAGTGGCAGTGCCACGGCCTCATCACCCCCTCTTTCTGTGTTGAGCAGCGTTGATGAGGAATGGCCACTGTCCTCAAGGTCACACATGTAGTCACTCAACAAACGTCTATCCTTGTGAGCAGGCGATGTGCAAATATTAGCGACCCAGGAATAAGAGCTGACCTTTTTGACGGGCAGACTGAGATCGAAAGTTAACAAACACGGAGCAGGATGAGGGACTGGGGCGATGCTGTTGTTGGGGGGGCAATCAGGGAGGGCTCCCTGGAGGAGGCGATCATTGCAGAGGCCTGAAGTGCTCTGTCAGGGGCAGGTTGGTGGGGGTGGGGTGAGGCAAGAGGAACAGAGGGTGAAGGGCCTCTCAGGTCCCAGGACGAGCATAGATCTGGTCCTGGGTGCTACACGGAACCTGGGATACGTTTTAGGGACAGACTTATATTTAGCCCATTGATAACTTTTAGCAGGTCCCCAGGATATGCCCGATCAGCGAATTAGTGAGGAAATCGTAGGGTCCCCCACCGTGGCCCACTGGAGGCCAGCATCCTGCCTGTTGGGCCTGACCCCCTCTCCACATTGGCCCCGCCTGGCAGGTGTCCCCTGGGAAGGCTCCTCCTCACCATCTCAGACCCTCTGCCTGCTCTGGGGTCTCGGCCCCCGGGAGGAGCAGAGCTTCCTGGTGAGCATCTCAAGCCAGCTCAGCCCAAATCCCTGTAGGTACACCACCGGCCACCAGCCTCCTTGGGATACAGTGGAAATCCAGACAGTCCCTGGGCTCTGGGCTCCCAGGGGCCCCTCTCCTTTCCTTCCTCTGCTGAGCTTGCTGACCAGGCAGATTTTAATATATGCGCACCGTGGGGCTATTTGCATTTGGATACAATTGAGACCAGAAATGGCCTCTTCTGAGCCTCTTCTGGGGGCTCAGAGGCCGGGCAGAGTGGTCCTGGTCAGACTGAGCCCTGGCAGCCCTGATGTCCCGGGGGAGGGTCCAAACCGCCCCCTCCCCACCTTGCTGGGCCTGTGTGCATGGGGCTCAGTTTGTCCATCCCAGGCTGGGGCAAGCCCTGGGCTTGGTGGCATCTGGCGGGACAGTGTTTCCTGCCCCTCCCATGTGTTGGGCCCCAGGCGTGTTCCTGGCCCTTGGTCCTCAGGGGTGTGCAGTCTCAATGGGGTCACAGACAAGAACAAGCCACAGGGGCCCGGGGAGGTCCAGTGGGGGGTCACCTTAGGACAGTCAGGGAACGAGACAGGTCAATTGAAAACATGTCCCCAGCCTCCCTTCCTTCTCTGCAGCCACTGCTCTTTGGCCCCCCCATGGAAATGGGGGATCTCCCCGCTGTCCCCTGCTTGACTTGTGACTTGCTTTGGCCCATCGGTGTGGTGTCAATGAGGAAGCCCAACTCCAACACCAGGCCTCACTTTTCCTCTTTTGGACTCTGCCACCACCTGGAGGAGGCACCACAAGGAACAGAGACGCGCCCTCCCAGGCAAAGCCCACCCAAGCCGACTTGAATTTGGCAGAGCAATGTTTGACATGCAACATCGCTGCCACATGCTCACGAGCAGGCTCAACAAACGCCTGCAGTTTGAGGCCACACATTTTGAGATGTTTTGTTACGCAGCACTAGCTAACAGGTGCAAGCACCAGTCTGAGCAGGCGACATTTCATTGGAGACCTAAAGGATGAGCAAACAGGAGAGAAAAGCCACCAGAAGAGAAGTCCCAGGAGAGGGAACAACAGGCCCAGAGGCCCAGAGATGGGACACGGGAAGGCTGATTTGGGGGACAGAGAGGAGCTGCTGAGGTTGGGGTTGGGTGAATGTGGAAGGTGTAAATGGTCCCAGCCTGAAGACCAGCAGCTGAGCATCTGGGTTCTCTACCATCTAGAGGGAGGGCTAGAATCCGGGTGATCCATGCAGCTGCTTATTTTAACAGCGTAGATGGCGGGGTGTAGATGGGGTAGGGGACGGACATGTAACTACCAATAAAGGAAATGTCTCCTCGTGTCCACATGTTCCAGCCTGGCAAAGCCCCTTCTCACAGGCAAATTGTGTGTCACATTTGTACAGGTCTTTTAAGGACATTTGATGCAAATATAAGTAAATTCTTAAAAAGAGGATCCACCCTCCACCTTTTACACAAATGATGTCATAGTCACTCCATTTTGTCCACTCCCTAGAATTTGGAGGTTGTCTACATTAGCAAATAGAATGCTTCTTCACTCATTTTATACAGTTGTGTAATATTCCACTACATGAAAATGGCTTCATTTTATCTATCTGGTTTCCTATTGGTGGGTGCCTGGGTGGTTTAAAATCCTTCACTGATAGATGTGCATCTATCTGCATGTAGCATAAATTCCTCCCTTTGGAATTGTCCATTGATCATATTGATAGATTTTAATCTAATTGTCCTTATAGATGACACCAATGGACATTCTTTTTTTTTTTTTTTAATATTTTTTTAGTTGTAGATGGACACAATGTCTTTATTTTATTGCTTTGTATGTGGTACTGAGGATCAAACCCAGGGCCTCACGCATGCAAGGCAAGCGCTCTACCGCTGAGCTACAATCCCAGCCCCTGGACATTCTTTTTTTAAAATATGTTTTAGTTGTTGATGGACCTTTATTATTTATTTATTTATATGTGGTACTGAGGATTGAACCCAGTGCCTCATGCATGCTGGACAAGTGCTCCACTGAGCCACAACCCCAGCCCCCCAAACGGACACTCTTCCCAGCAGAGGATGAGAGTGGTGTGGCTGACTCTTGAGCAGGAAGATCCTCTCCTCCTCTAGGAAGGCTTCCTAGACTTCCAAGCTGGTTCAGGAGCGTCATCTGGGCCCCCACTCAGCCTGTGACAGTTTCCCAAGATCCCTGAGACTTGAGACCTGAGATCAAACCTTGGAGTCCCCAGTCTTGGCACGGGGCTCAAAGCACAGACCCGCATCCTTTCTGCACACCCTGTTGACCAGGGTCCCCAGGGAGTGGAATCTCCTTCCGTGTGTTTCCCTACGTCAGGCCAGGGCCTCACCCTCTGGCCCTGACAGCTGCGGGCCCCTCTGCGTGGTGTCCAGGACAGAGCCCCTTCTCCCAGCCTCTGGAGTGTCTCCACCTTCTCCCTTGAACAAATAATAATTGTTAGAAAAAGGCCTGTGGATAAATTATTATCGTGACCCTCATTCCAGTGCAAAAAACTTTTGCCAGCTGCCGAGTGAAAAGTCAAAATTTGCATTTAAATAGAAAATGTTAGGCGGGCTGAACAGGGAGCCCAGGCCCCCCAGAGGCCTCTCCTGGGTGGAGATGCAGTCCCCTTCCCCAGGAGCCCAGGGGCAGGGACAAGAGTTGGACCTGCTCCTTTTGGGGCTCCTGGCCTTGGAGTCACAGGTTCCAGTCCCTGCCCAAGGCTCTGCAGTGCAGCCAGGTAGACCTCGTAGATGCCTTCCATCCAACACCCTTGAACCTGAACCTCGCTCCCTGCACCTCACCAATGGTGAAGGCGTGTAAGAACTCGACAGATGAGCCTGGTTTAGAGCTGGACAGACCAAGGCTCGGAGCCTGGGCCTTAGGACGTGTAGCAAATCCCGCTAGTTAGTCCCACCTGTGAGGCTGGGCTCACTCCAGCAGCTCGTCCAAGTGCTTGAACTCCCTGCTCAGCGGGGCGCTCACTCCCTGGGGCCAGCTGGTGCCGTGTGGCCCCACTTGTGTCTTCTGCGGGCTTTGGCCCCGGGCCGCCCCGTCTGAGAGCCCCAGCGGGTCCTGTGCTGGCCTCTTTCTCAGGACGGTACTGTCCTCGTGGGCAGAAGGAGGTGCTGCCTTGTGTTAATCTCTGACCCCCTTTTTCTGGGGAATCCTCAAACTTCTCTGCACCCGACAGTTCACCAGACTCCCGAGTCTCGCCCCTGGGCAGCCGGGAAGTTCACAGCAACTTCCCAGGACAGGAAAGAGGCTGAGAAAGGACGGCCGGTGCGCAGCCGGGGGACGGCACCCACAGGACGTGGTGCCACGTCTCCCTCCTGTCTGGGTGACTCGGGCACTCTGGGGTCGCTGAGCTTCCTCCCTGTGAAATAGGAGACAGGGACGAATCTTAGTGTGTCCACGCTCAGGCTTGGTGATGTGCACCTGTGCTCAACAAGAGCTCCTGACTGGCTTGTGGGCCATTTTAATATAATTTGCACAAGGTGGAAATAAGGACTTTCCATTCAACTTGGCAATTGTATCTTGAGGTCTGACTGTGTGCTTGGTGCCAGTGACCATTTCTCTCTCTCTCTCTCTCTCTTTTTTTTGGTTGGTCCTGGGGATGGAACCCAGGGCCTTGCACATGCTAGGCAGGCACTCCACCCCTGAGCCACGGCCCCTGCACCCCTGTAACTTCTTTTCTTAGAGGTGATTGAATGTATCTGAGGGTCAGAGATACTATCTGCTTTGCAACCGTCTGTGCCCACACTGTCCAACACACAGTAGGTGCTTGACAAATGTTTGGGTCTGGATGAGTATATAAAAAGCTCCTTTGTCTTCAGCCCTTAGGACAGAGGCTGGCACATAGTAGGTGCTCAATAAAAACTTGTCTGAATTCTGACTGGCTTAGTCAGAATAGGCCGTTGGGCCTACATGGGTCCCACATGGGGCCTTCCTCAGTTGATATGCGCTGGCTGTAGCCCTACTGTGCGCCTGCTGGGCTGGGATGCAGGAGATGGAAGGGAAGAGCAGAGGTCTCTGTACTGCCAGGTCCGTGAGACTGAGCGCCAGCCAGCTCTGGATGGCAGAGCATGCAGCTGCTGAAGGTGCTCAGAGCTGCCTGGAAGGAGGGCTGAGGGCCGGGGAGACCTCAGTGATCTTCCTGGGGCAGAGGGTGCCTTGCGATGGGCCAGGGCAAGCTCAGGACAGGGTCAGAGGCAGCCTCCTGTCCAGTGAACCGAGGTCCAGGGGGGCGGGCAGGACGAGGATGTGGTATGGACAGAGAGGACAGGCAGCTGGAGGATGGGCTCGGGGGCTGGGGTCCCTGCACAGTGTCCGTCTCCCACGGAGGAGCCGATTAGAGGCCTGGCTCGCAGCAGGGGGCTTCTTGGGCTGCTCCTTGTCCCCTGCTGGCCTTTCTGCTCCGCCTCCTCCCCCCCTGTGCTTCAGGGCATCTGGGAGAGGAAGCTGTCGCTCCAGCCTCCCAGGGACCCGCACTGAGCTAGTCACTGTGCACACGAGGGGCAGGTCCAGAAAGCGGGTCCCATCTCTTGTCCTGGATCTGGGACTTGACGATGAACTCCTGCCTCCGGAGCCCGGGGTTGGCATGATCACCCCTCTCTAAACCCCAGCGACAGAACCCCATAGGCATTTTTATCCCCATTTTAGATGAGGACACTGATGCTCAGAGAGGTCAAGACGTCAGCCCTGGACCACACAGCCAGAGAGCCTTAGAGCGGAGCATCCGGCACAGTCAGATTTCAAGACTGTCCTTAAATAAAGAAAAATATGTGTAATTTTTTAATGTAGTTAACATCAAAATAGGAAAATACGCAATTCACATCGTTTTCAGAGACAGGAAGTAGCTGTAGGTGTGGGGAGCCGCGTCTCGGGGAGTCACATGGAGGGGAGCGGGGCGGGGGCCCCTCCTTTGGGCTACGAGCGTCCAAGTTTCTTCTCAGACGACGCGCACCTATATTCCTTTGGCAGAAAATAAGCAAATAATTATAAAAAGTGACGGTGGCCTGACGTGCGCTCTTGGGAGCATCCTCAGGGTCCTGGGGGCACGTGAGCCGGGGCCCTGACACCCTGCTCCGGCCCGTGGGGATCGGCTTCCCGTCCCCTGGTCACACAGGGTCCCCGCCTGGCCTCTTCTCCACTCCAGGAGGGACTCCCTGCATGACGGGTGAGGCTGGGACCTGCCCGTGTGTCACAGCCAGGATGGGCCCTGGCCCCGAGCTGCGTGTCTTAACTGTGTCCCTCCAGTGCTACCATGCGGGGAGCCCCTAAGGGTGGATCCTGGGACCCCAGCTCTCTCCTCCCGGCTTCTCCCTCCCTCCCCGGCAGGGCTGACCACACAGACCGGTGCCTGCCCTCCAGGGGAGCCTGGCCGGCTTCAGAGAGACAGACAGACAGACGATGCCCCGGATACGTACTCACGTCCCTCTGAAGGAGACTGCCCTTGTGAGAAGGCAGGTGACAGGGAGGGACTCAAGGAGCAAGGAATGCTTGAGCTGAAGGAGAGAGGGACAGAGCCGATGGGGACGCATGGAACAAATTTCCAAGCCGAGGGAACAGCACAGGCGAGGGATACAAGGAGAGCAAGTGGTCACTCGTCCAGGGAACCCTGTCCAGTGTGTCAGGATAGATGGGAGGAGGGGGCAGGAGGAGGAGCAGGAGGAGAGGGGTGGGGCGGGGGAGCCCTGGGGGACCTCACCTCAGGGTTCAGGGCACCCACCCTGGAAGAGGACTGGGGGGCTCGGAGGGCCGTTGTCCCCTCTGCAGGCAGGAGAAGGTGCCCCCCCAGGGTGGGACGGGCCTTGTGAGAGACACACAATTGAGCTGAGCCCGTGGAAAGGTTAACGAGGTCCCTTCTGTCCCTGGTCAGGTCACTTCACACGTTTACAATGTACCAGTCAAACCAATTAGCCGTAAAAGTGTCGAGGGGACTGCGTTTTATTGGATTCTGCTCCACTCGGAATTGGTTAAATAATGTCCGCTAAGAAAAATAAAAGCACCACACACAGGGTGGGGTCCCTGGTGGCTCCCGAGGTGGCCCTGGAAACGGGCCGGACCAGGGCTGCGAAGGGCTGGCTGAGCTTCTGCAGGGCACCTCTGCCCACGGGGGGGACAGGCGGTCCTCGCAGACCTGCAGCCCCCACGGGTCTCGGCCCCAGCACAGCACCAGCATCCCCCGCAGCACTTGTAAGACACAGTGGACACCTGGGGCCTGTTGCCGCCCAGCTGCGTCTGCGCCTGGGGACGGCAGCGCTCATTTTTCCAAGTGGCCATGGGTGCTACAGGCCCACGGCTCTCGACCAGGCCTGATATCCAGGGAATGTTTGGCAATGTCCAGAGACGGTTTGGGTGGTCCCCACTGGAGGGGGCAGTTACCTGTATGAAGTGGGTGGTGGCCAGGGACATGCACAGAAGGTCCCCGGGACAAAGCATGCTCCATGCTTGGGAGCTGACGGTGCCGACGCTGGGCTGGGAAATTCTGTCCCAATCTCATCCACGAGATTGACAGCCGTGGAAATGGGTGGGCTGTGCCTAGGGTCACACAGAGAGGAGACAGAGGGTCCCCGCAGGCAGGACCCCCCACTTTTGCCCTTGGGATGGTATATTCGGAGATCTTGATGTCAGATCCCGTGGGCCAAGTGGACCAGGTAACTTTGGCTGGGGGGGACATTGCCTGACCCAGGCTGGGGCTTGTCTCAGGATCTGGGGACTCACTTCCCCTGTGGACACCCCAAGACTGACCCCACTCCTTGAGCAGGCTGGGCCCCCAAAAGATGGATCCAGAGAAAGAAAAGAAACAGAACTTTCGATGTCACTGGAGTTCTCAGCCCCGGGCTGCTGGTCTCAGAGCCCCCCAAGGCCTGCCCATGTGGCCACTCATCCCTCCTGGGGCCGTAATCTGAGCCGAGCTGGGGGCTGGGGGAGCAGGCTAATTGCAGGCTTGGGGGAAGGCCACCTGAGGAAGGACAGCGGGTGGGCGGGCATCTGGGGCCTGATGGTACCTGATTAGTGAAATTGCCGGCACCTGTTTGCTTTTATTGCAAACATAAACACGGCCGGGGACAATCCCAGCGAGCCTGATGCTTTCCGCATCTGCAGCTCTGGGCAAGGTCCTGGTTGGTGGGGCAGCTGGCAGGCAAGGCCTCAGCACCACGCAAGGCAGAGGGTGTCGCTGGAAAAGCCCTAGATCAGTGCCTGTGCAAAGCCATGTGACCCCCGCGGGCTTCCTGTAAAACATTATCACCGTTCTTGCTGAGGGGCCGGAGCATGGAGCCGTGTCCTTCCAGTGATCCGGCCAGGAAGCAGCCACTGCGGGATCTGGACCCGGGTCTTCTGCCTGCCCAGGCCCTCCTCTTGCGGACCGGGGGCCCAGAGCCCTGGAGACTTTGCTGATTTTGCATCTGCGGTGGCGGGAAAGAAAATACGACTCTGGTCTCCTGACGATTTGCTGGGCGATGGCCAAAAAAAAGACGCTGTCCCCTCCTTCTGTGCCTCAGGCTCTATAGAAAGTGGTCATCTGGTGGCCTGTGTTCTGCTCTTTGAACCTCAGGGCAAAGAGTCTGGAGGGTGAGAACTTGACCTTCGGAAGCGTCTGGGGTCAAGTCCAGCACCGCCAGGAACATCGGCTTCAGTCCTCCAGGCTTCCCGCGGGTCCCAGGGCTGGAGACGAACCCCAGGCTGGTCCCCACGATGCAGGCCCCCACCCGCTCAGCCATTGTCCGGCACTGGGCCCACAGGCCAGCCGGCCGAGGAGACCACTTCACTTGACCCGTCCCTGTCCCAGGCGCTTGATGAGGTGGACACTCTGGAGATGTTTCAGGGAGAGAGCCCTTGGGAGCCAGCGGGAAGGTCGGGGCGCCGGCGGGGACCCTCCAGTTGATGTTGGCGAGCCCTCGAGTCACATGCATGCCTCTCCCACTCAGTGACAGATGCTTCCAGTCCCCATAGGCTGTCACGGTGCCATTTGAGCAGATGCCAGCGGTTGGGGACAGTGTGCGCTGAAATCCCCTCTGTGGGAACGGAGTGGGGGGGCTTCTCCACCATTGTGGCACCTGGAAGGGGAGGAAGCCGAAGGGTCCCCAACCCCAAAAGAAAGGACGTGTCATCCCTCCGTCCAGCGGAGCATTTGCTCTGGCTTCGTGATTCATGGGCTGGTCAGGTTAGATCACAGTATCTTTTTCTCATTCCTCTGATCCATTTGTGTTTTTTTATTTTTAAAATTTTGGTACCAGGGATTGAACTTGGGGCCCTCCACCCCTGAGCCACATCCCCAGCCCTGTTTTGTATTTATTTAGGGACAGGGTCTCACTGAGTTGCTTAGGGCCTCACCGTTGCTGAGGCTGGCTTTGAACTCGTGATCCTCCTGCCTCAGCCTCCCTAAGTGCTGGGATTCTAGGCATGTGTCACCGCGTCTGGCTTGATTTGTGTTTTGAATTTGAATCCTGACTTCCTGCTGTCCTTCGGTATGTTGGAGCCTCGGTTTCCACAGCTGGGACATGGGGACGCTGGTGGCACAGGATCACACCAGGTGGAACACTCTGTTGTTCCCTGTGGGCACCAGGCCAACCCCATGGGGTGGGTCTGTAGTGTACAGAGGTGGTGGCAGTGGCCGGTCCCTGGGCCAGTATGTGGGAGGTGGGTTGGGCCTGGGGACCTGTTTCTAGGTCCTTCCTTCCTCCTGTGACCTGCTCTTCTGCTTAACCTTAGCATAGGCACGTGGTGCCGGGGCCTGGTGACAGCCCTGGGCCGCCGGCCCTGCTGCCAGCTGAGTGTAGACCCACACTCAGGTCCCTCCCAACCTGGGCGTCCCCAGCACGGGGGCTGTCTTCTCTGGGGCCCTGTTGCCAGCACAGGGCATCCTGACGTTCATCTTTTCCAACGAGCACCATCCAGAAGACTCCTCTG
>CM053407.1:109384474-109401921 GCA_028644305.1 Xerus rutilus
AGGAAGCAGGGGCTGGGAGGCCACCAGGGGCCCAGGGCCACCTAGCCAGGGCTCCAGCTCAGAGGAGCCCGCTTGTTGAACTTGGTTTAGCACGCGCACAGCATTTTGATGGTGACTGCTGGGTCTGGAGGGAAAGACGTAGCCCTGATACGACTCTACCCTGTACCTCTTCATATGTGAGTGTCCCGGGACGAGGGAGCCAGCTTCCTGGGGAACTCAGTTTCCTGATCTCTACAGTGGGGGAGACTAAGGGGCCCTCTTTTGTAGGCTAGCTGGGACACTCAAATACTGCTTTTTTTGAGGAGGATACCAAGGATTGAGCCCAGGGATTCTCTACCACTGAGCCACATCCCCAGCCCTATTTGGTATTTTATTTAGAGACAGAGTCTCACTGAGTTGCTTAGGGTCTTGCTAAGTTGCTGAGGCTGGCTTTGAACTCGCGATCCTCCTGCCTCAGCCTCCTGAGCCGCTGGGATTCCAGGCGTGTGCCACCGTGCGTGGCCCCAATACTGCTTACACAACGGATCAGTGTCTGTCGCAGTTTCCAGCTTTACCCTGGGTGGTGAGCCCTCCCATACGCCTGTTGGGCTCACCAGCAGTTACGGCATTTCTATTTGTTGCAATTCCTCGAGGGGTTTGAGGCTCGCGCTGCTAAACACGGGGGCAGGGACTCCTTTCTGTCAACTGCGGCCTCCCCCTCCAGACCCTGGGCTCAGCCCTCAGCCCGGCTCCTCCTGACCCCGGGCTCCATCACGCCCTGGCGGGCCGCCTGCCAGCAGCCGTCTGGAAGCCCAGAGCCCCACTGATTCACGCAGTCCCTGTGACCCCCAGCGGGCCCCTGTGGACACGGGGAGGAAGGGCCTGTGTGTTGGCGGGGGAGGGGGCCAGAAGGGCAGGAGAGGAGCTGATGAAATTTCAGGATGTGCCGGGGTCAGCTTCCCGTCGGGGCGTCTAGGTTGGGGAAAGTGATCGCCACCCCGAACACGCTCCTTAATGAGGCCCAGCCCTGCTTACAAGCCGGCTCTTTCCTGCCTTTCCCCGCAGGAAACCCTCAATCCTGAACACCCAGTTGTATTTATATATATTTTGTATCCACTGGTATTTAGAGAGCTGGAATCAGGCAGGGGGAGGACAACAAAAAAAAACAGACTAAGGTTCATTCTAGACGGCGGGAGGCGTCACAGCTGAGCCCCTGAGCGCGTGGGACCAGCCGGTGAGAAGCCGTGGACAGTGGTCCAGGGCGCTCCCTCCACGTCTGGGCTGTAATTAACGGAACCAAGCCCGTCCCTCTGAGGAGCAGAATCGAGCATCCTGAGCAACAGAGACGGCAGAATCTTCAAGGGGGACAGGGACGGAGACCAGGGGACCAGGAAGGCCAACGTTGCATGATTCTTCGTGAGCTTTGCCCGGCCAGGTCTGGATGGCAGCGTACGGGACCCACTGGGGCTAAGCCGAATGTGGAAGCCTGTCTCTCTCTAGCTTGTTGCAGAAGAGAGTGACCAGGGAGGTAGATCAGAGACTGAGAAGGTGGCCGTGTGGCCCTTCCGCGAGGGATAGCCAAGGCCCACTAAAAAGCCAGGCCCATTTCTGCCCCAAATCTGAGCGGCTTGGGGACAATTCCTTCTTCTCATGGGGGACAAGGTAGGGAGACGGGATATTGAGACACTCATATTGAGAAAGGATGCACACCCCCCTGTCCCAGTACATTTCAGGGGGCTCGTGGGGCCAGTTTAGAGGTGCCCTCCCAAGGTCATGAAGGTGGACAGGGTGGTCACCGTGGACCTTGCTAGGAGTCCCCACAGAAAAGAGGGGCTGGGAGGGCATCCCCAGGGGAAGGCACCATAAGGCAGCTGTCCTCCTGCCCAGTGGCTCCACACCAGGGATCTGCAGGTGACTTGGCCAAGGTCACTAGGCTGCTAAGCATCAAACCCAGCCCTTAACCCGGGTCCTTCTGATTCCAAAGACCAAACCACTTTAAAAAAAAAATTATTTCTACCAAGTCATTCTATCTATGCAAACGATGTATAAACATCTCTACAAATAACGTGTAGTACAGACATAAGATAGAAAGTAAGCCGGGCGCAGTGGCGCTCGCCTGTCACCCCAGCAGCTCGGGAGGCTGAGGCAGGAGGATCCGAGTTCAAAGCCAGCCTCAGCAACAGCGAGGCCCTAAGCAACTCAGTGAGACCCTGTCTCTACGTAAAACACAAAACAGGGCTGGGGATGTGGCTCAGTGGTCGAGTGCCCCTGAGTTCAATCCCCGGGACCCCCCAAAAAGATCCGTGGAGCCCCTGTGGGCCCTTTCCCCAGCTCCCCGGTGACATCGTCTTCCTAGACCTCCATATACATGATCAAAACCAAGAGGTGGACGTTGGGTCTGCACGATGGGCAGCCTTGTTCACGCCTTCTTTTATTTTTTCGCTCCCTCAGGGAACAGTTCTAGGAAGGTCTGCGCAGACTGGGACGGCCACCAGGACAGGCAGGATGCAGAAGTCCCATCGCCCCGGGACACTCCCCGTGTCCACCCGGGGCTGCCTTTCTCATGCCAGGCGGGGCCGCCTTCCGCCCTGGGTTCCTGCCACGCCCCAGCCCCGGGCATTGGGCGGCACACAGCTCTTTGGGCCCCTCGGCCAGAGTCTCCTCGCGTGTCTCTCTGGGGGTGCGGTGGCAGGGTCAGCTGCGTGTGTCCCCCGCGGGCGCCACATTACTGGATGGCCTTCCCAGCGGTCGTGATCCATTGTGCTCCACAGTGGCTTGCTACGCTGTCTCCCAAGAGGCCTGCCCTGGCCACTGTCTCTGCATCTGGACGGTGCTGCTGACGGAAGCCGTTCACATTCCTCACCCAGGTCACCCGCAGCCCCTCTGTCACTCGGTGTGTCTGCGTTAGAGCCCCACGGGGGGGTCGTCACTGCACTTGCTGTAGGTTGGATCTTAAACGTTCCCACGGGCACTGTGGGAGTCGAGGACCTCCGGATGGAGACCCTCTTTTGCTTCCTGGCCGCAGTTAAGTGGTTTTGCTCTCCGACCCCTGGCACTACCCGCCATCCCTTGCTGCCTCACCACAGGCTCAAAGGCAGCTGGCCAGCTGATCATGGGCTGGAACCTCCCACACTGTCAACTCCAAAGTAACCTTTTCTCTTTATAAATTGATTACCTTGGGTTATTTGTTACAGTGACGGAAAGCTGACTAACACAATATAGGAAGAATCAGAGATATGGATGAGTGGTAAAGTAACTTGCCTAAGGGCGTCCAACCAGAAACTACTAGTTCTAGGGTTGAACTCAGGCGACCCCTTGGTGTCTCTTCTATCCAGCACGCTCCTCAAGGGGACACGCCACCCTCCTGGTACACAACTTAGGCCTCTCACTCAGGGACCTTGGAGCACCATCCAAGGCACATTATGAACAGGCAGGGTGGGTGCATCAGCCCTGGCTGGGTCAGGGCTAGGGGCCTGATGGATACCTGGAGCTTGAAGCCAGGCCCCCTTCCCCCGCGAGCATCCTGCAGGTCCCTAAGGACACACGGAAGGCTGAATCCTATTATGCCATTAGCTTGGGTGTTCTGGGGCCAGCTCTGTGTCTGCTTGACAAAATAGAGCCCCGAGCAGAGCCCTGATCACTTTAACCAGGTGGAATTGAGATTCCACTTCAAGCGGCTTCTCCGTTATTACTGGCTTTAGTGTTGCCGAGGCACCAACAGCAATAAATAGGCCACCAATCTGCTGTCTGAAGGTTCTTCTCTGCACCATGCCATGCAGAAAAATGTCAACAAAAACAAACTGCTCGCTCCCACCAGGCGGACCAGGGCCTCAGAGTGGTGACGTGGGCCTCCATCTCTCCTCCTCTCTTTTTCTTTCCAGAGAAGCCATCGTCTGAGTGAAGCGGCTGCTGACGTTATTCTCCTGGGATGCGGAGCCAGGCAGGATGGCTTAGGAGGAGGTGACCCACAGGAGGGCCGCAGACTGAGTCCCGCTCTGGGGATGGAAAGAGGGGAAGGGAGGCTGGTGGGCTGCGTGGGGAGACCCAGAGACGGGTCCTCAGGGGGCGACGGGCGACCTGGGGTCCTGGACTCCAGGAAATTCACTGCCCATTTCTGGGGCCCAGTTTCCACTCTGTGACATGGGTCCACTCCACGGCTCTCCGATGCAGTGGGTGTTTGCCATCTGGCTTTTTATTCTAATTTTCTGGGTTCTGATCTGGCAGGGACGGGCGGGGCGGGTACCATTCTGTAATTCTGGGATTGCTGACATCCATCCCATGCAAAATCCTGTGGCCTCGCTGTCCTCTGTGGACTCCGGTAGGGTGTGGATGTGACATAATAAAGTGAATAAAGCAGTGACCTCTCAAGCTAGCAGGATCCACCATGCAGAGCAGTGTGGGGACCGTCCAGTCACAGAGGGGCTGTGCTGGGTTTAAGTTCTGCCCATGTACTAGCGGCTCGGTCCCCAGCCTGGCACTGTGGGGAAGTGGTGGACCCTTTAGGGGGCGGGGCCTAACGGGATGCTTTAGGTCTTGGGGGATGTGCCCCTGGAGGGGATTGCAGGGCTCCGGTCTCTTCCTCTTCCTCCTCCTCTTGTTCAGTTATCTGGCCACGAGGGCAGCAGCTTTGCTCTTGACCGCTCCTTACCACAGGCCCAAAGCAACAGGGGGAATGGCACAGACTGAAACTCTGAGCCCAATTGAACCTTTTCTCTTTCTAAGTTGATGGATCTCAGGCATTTGTCACAGTAACGGAAAGCTGACTAACACAGCCACATTCCATTTTCCATGGAGTCCCACAGATTACACAGCCAGTCCTGCATGTAGCCGTTAGGAAAAGGGAGGCCAAAGGACTCGGTTCAAGTCCCACATGTCATAGCCTCTCCTTGTCTCAATGGCCTCCTCTGCACCATGGAGCTAGCGCCTCGCTGAGGTCCTGCTGTGCAGCCTTGGCCCAGCACTGGGCTTCTCAGAAGGGATTGAGATGAACAGTCTCATTCCTGGCTTTTGAGAGCTCACCTGGGCTGGCCATTCCACCTACTGCTTTGCCTACATGTCACAGACAAGGAAACTGAGGCGTAGGGGCTAAAGGGTGGGCAGGGCTGCTCCTAGCACAGCAAGAACCAAGACTCAGACAGACACAGAGCAAATCCAAGATGATTTGTCTTGGATGAGGCCGGACTCACCCCTGGATCTGAGTGACCCAGGCAGAATCCATGCACCTAACCACTGGACCACACTGCCTCTCCGTTGACTTAACTTTTCACTAAGAAAATCTCACAATTGTGAGAGCAAAACAGCAGTGTGAAGAACCTCCACAAGCTGGGCCCGCTGGCACACGCCTGTCATCCCAGCAGCTGGGGAGGCTGAGGCAGGAGGATCACATCTCGAGGCCAGCCTCAGCAACTTAGTGAGGTCCTAAGCAACTCAGTGAGACCCTGTCTCAAAGTAAAAGATTACAAAAGGGCTTGGGATGTGGCTCAGTGGTTAAGTGCCCCTGGGTTCAATCCCTGGTCCCCATTGGGTTGTCTGGCCGGGGCAGCCTGTGTTCCTGGGACTGCAGCGGTCTGGACTTTTCCATGATTCCTAGACTCCAGGAGCGGATGCCGGGGACGTGCCGACATTTGGAGAATTCATTCTGCAAGGGAGCAGCCTGTGTGGGTTTGTTCAGATGACCTCAAGCTGGAATGTCCTCCTAGGAGTTTGTTTAAAATAATCACGTTTGGTCCTGCTTCTCAGCCCATTCTAGGCAGGGTCTGGTTTCACATCCAGCCACGTCCCAGGGCGGCTTTAAACCCGTCTTGATCTGCCCCCATCCAAATACTTCTCTTGCTTTGTTTTCTTTTCTTTTTCTTTCTTTTTTTGGGGGGGGTTACCAGGAATTAAACCCAGGGGTGTTTAGGCACTGAGCCACATCCCCAGCCCTTCTAAAAAAATATTTTATTTATAGACAGGGCCTTGCTCAGTGGATTAGGGCTTCACTAAGTTGCAGAGGCTGGCCTCGACATGTGATCCTCCTGCCTCAGCCTCGCAGCTGCTAGGATTAGAGGCATGTGCCACCATGCCTGGCTATTTCCTTTCCCCTCCCTTCCTTTCCTCTTCTTTCTTGTCTTTTCTTAACACATCATTCCTTGACTGGAACCATGGAATGGGAATTGGCATGTGACCAAGCCAGATTGGGAACTTGGACATCACTGACTGCAGGGGCCTTTGGTTTCTACTCCTGCCTAACAAAGAAGCCCTGATGTAGTCTCTTCAGACCAGTAACAGGGATTCCCTCTCCATGTCCCGGTGAAGCTTAGCCGGCTTCTCTGCCGAGGGTCCTGTAGGCTGGGATCAGGTGTCGGTGGCTGGGGCTCTGGTCTCATCCGAGGGTCCGTTGGCGGAGCCGCTGCTCCCAGCATCGCCGGGGCTGGAGGCCTCAGAGCCCGTGGCTGCAGGACGGAGAGCGTCAGCTGCTGGCTGGTATGCACAGAGCCCACCCTTGGCACCCAGTGACGGCACGTGCTTCTCCGCCTGGTCCCACAGCCCACACCAGGGGAGGCTGCTGCCTCCACGTGGGCCGAGGTGTGAGAGATCCCAGCCCGGGGGCGCCAGGTGCTCGTGTATGTCATCTTACATGCCACCAACTTGCCACCCCTGCAGGTTTGAAGCAGGTCACGGGCCCTGTCCACATGCCAGGAGGGCAATAGGCAGGACCGGACCACCAGGAGGAAGGGCCCTGTGGAGTCTGCCTGCCGGAGAGGCTGGTTCTCGCAGTCTGCTGGCCGATGGCTTACTCTGTCTCAGCCACGGAGAAGAAAACAGAGACACAGATGTGGTCGCCACTGCCCTGGGGGGACTTTAGTGGGTCACCGGGTGGGTCACAGTGGTGGGGTGGGGGAGGTGGAGCCCCAGCTCTGACCTTGCTGTGAATCTTCAGACATGACCTCACCCTCTCTGGGCCTCTCTGGGCCCCTCTGTCCAGGGAAATGCATAGCACAGGGCAGTGGGCAGGAGTCTCAGCCCCAGGTGGGAAAGGTGGGGCCGGTGACTTCTATTGTGGAGCCTCCGTGTGCTCTGGCCTCTTGCTGTGGCCCAGGTGGCTCTGACCGGGGCTCTGGAGTGGATGGCAATGTCCAAGGTACTGGCTTGTAAACTGGGACGCTTTTTAAATAAGGACTGCGCCTTCTGGTAGCTTTCAGGGAGGGTTCAGGGCGTGTGGTTCCCGACACACCGGAGCAGCTGTTCTGGATCCTCCACCCGGGCTGGACCTCGAGAGGACGGAAGGGACACTGTTCCAGGCATGAGAGGCCCTGAAGGGCTCCTTGGGCTGGCTGCCGGGAGCAGAGGCTCTGGTCTTCCCAAGAGCTGGGCCTCCTCCTTCTGGGATGAGAACCTTCCATGGCTCCCCAGTGCCTGAGACAGGTACCAGATCCTGCCCGCGGCTCACAAGGCCTGGTGTGGACCAGCCCTCGATTCCTCAGGTTTTGTGTGGACACTGTGACCGGGGATTCAGCCCTGCAGATGGCCAAGGCCCAGGCCAGCCTTCCTCACTGAGCGGCTCACGGTGTCCAACACACTCCAAATCTCAGGACACCAGGATTGTTTAAAAGCTGGTCTTACCATCAAATAGGGAATCCGAAGCCCAGAGGACCAAGAGCCACCCAAGTTCAAAGGCTCCCAGGAGCCTTTGTCCCTGGCCTGTCATGGATCATGCCTTCAGATATCTGAATCAAGTGCGTTTCCCTTAATTAGGGAACAGCAATGAGACCACTGTAGACACTTTGGGAAAAAATATAAAAGTGGAATATCTAAACCTAAATGTTTCTGCCAGCCAAAACGCAGATCTACCAGGTCGGAAGTCTCATTTATGGGCCCCAGGTCAAGACTATTGTGTTCCCTCAAAGAAGAACCTCCCACCGGGCACAGTGGCACATGCTTATTATAATCCCAGAGGCTCGGGAGGCTGAGGCAGGAGGATTGCCAGTTCGAGGCCAGCCTCAGCAACTTAGTGAGGTCCTTAAGCAGCTCAGCGAGACCCTGTCTTAAGAGAAAAAAAGAGGCTGGGGACGTAGCTCAGTGGTCAATCTGGGTGTGAATTCTGGCCTGGCTTGCTCTGGCTCTGTGGGGCTGTCTTTGTGGGTACAGTACCTGTGGGGTCCTCCTGGGTCCTCACTCAGGAGAAGGGTCTTACACTGGTTCTAATTCTCTTCGGCTTCACTTTAAAAGTCCTGCTAATGTTTGAACCAGGCTCCCCGTGTTTGCATTTGGCACTGGGCCCCCAGAGCCTGTAGCTGTCCCCGTGGCTTGGAGACCTTGGACAAGTCATTCTTCCTCCCTGGGACCTTAACTCCTCATTTGAGAAGGCAGACCCCACTGTACTGCTGCAACAGTCACAGGAGCCACCATCTGATGCCCAAGGTATTCCTTGCGTTGACTGAGCACAAGTTCAATGCCTGAGCTCAACGACCTCACTCAATCTCCTAGTCACTCGGCCTGGAAGGAACTATGATCAGATTCATTTTATAGATGAAGAAACCCAGGTTCAGAGTGGCGTGAATGCCACACCCCTGGGGACCCTCCCAGCGTGCCTGGCTCCGCCCCCTGCGGTGCTGAATGCACACAGCACATTCAGGGGCGTGGCCAGTGGCGGGTGAAGTCGGTTCACGCCTCCCTCCCTGGATGCAGACTGTTCTAGTGACGTGTCTGCCCAACGCTCTCTCCCTCTCCTTTCCTTTCTGAGTCAGGAGCGTGGAAACGTCCAACTTTCATGTGAGAACACACTGTCTCTAAGGTGGAAGCTTGGTTTCTCCCCAGCCCTTCCCCAGCCTCCGCCCTCCCCACCAGGTCCTCCAGATCCGGCCTCCCTGACAGGCCGGGGCCTGAGCGACTTCAGCTGCCTGGCTTGGCAAGCGCCTCCGTGAGCTCATGGGCCCATGCTGTGCTGCAGGGAGGCCTGGGGGACCTGTTTCCCGGGTCCCCCTGGAAACTTTCCTTTCCGTGTGCCCTGAGATTCTGGGGATGCCTCGCCCGCTGCAGCTGGGTGGCGAGGCCCTCACCAAGTCCCCCTGTCCACAAGCTGCTGGGTGACATTAGACAGGCTCTCGCCTCTTTGGACTCGGTTTTCCCTCTCTGACAGAGGGGGGCCTTTCCCTCTGCCTCTTCACGCCGGAAAACCAAGAAAGCACGCACACCGTGCATCAGGCAGCAGCTTCCGCCAGCTCCTCCGCTGCAGCTGTGGCTCTTCCGCGTCCACCCAGAGGCCAATTTCCCCAGCTGCTTCTTGTCTCCATTCCGTGTCCCCTTCCCACGGGGACCTGTCTGGGCCACCCTATCAAAATCGAGACCTGCTCGGCCCACCTGGCCCTCACCATCCTCTTGTCTCTAGATTTGCTCATTTTAGTTTAGTTTTTCTTGTTCTTCACACATGAGGGACTGTCACGCCCTCGTTTCTATCACTATTATTTCTTTAGAAAAATGCTCGCATGGTCACCGCGGCCGGGAGCGCTGTGGGGAACCAGAGCCGCCCGCCCCAGCCTCTGGATCCAGGAGAGGAGCCTGCGCCCCGTTCCTGCTGGACCCTAGAACCTGCTCATTTCCCACGCTCCCTGCTCCAGGGTGGGCTCCGGGAGGCCGGGGACCCAACTCGCGCATCTGTTCAGATTCCGCGCTCGGCCTGTGTAGTAGGTTCTATCGCGGCGTCCGCTTCACAGATGAGGAAACCGCGGCGGAAGCAAGGAGTGATTGGCAAGTTGGGAGGTTCTGTGTGAGGATGGGTCAGAAGGGGGAGCCCTCCTGCAGACACATCCAGAACCACTCAGAAGGCCCAGGCCCAGAAATGGTGCCACTGGGCCCCGTGTGAAGGTCTTTGCGACCTGCGGTGGTGGGTACCACTGCCGCTGCTTTGTGGAAAGAACAGAAGATGCGTGGGGAGATCCTGGTTTTTTGGGGGGGGGCAGTACTGGGGATTGAACTCAGGAGCCCTCGACCCCTGAGCCACATCCCCAGCCCTATTTTGTATTTTGTTTAGAGACAGGATCTCACTGAGTCGCTTAGCACCTTGCTAAGTTGCTGAGGCTGGCTTGGAACTCACCATCCTCCTGCCTTGGCCTCCTGAGCTGCTAGGATAGCAGCTGTGTGCCACTGTTCCAGGCAGAGATCCAGTTTCTTATTTGCTCATTTTGGACACTTCATATAATGGAATGACACTGTATGTGGCCTTTTGTGTCTGACATCTGTCACTTGGTATAATTCTTCAGAGGTTTATCTACACGCTGGCATATATCAGTGTACTGTTCCTTTTTAGGGCTGAGTAATATTCCATGGTATAGATAGACCATGTTGTGTTTATCCATTCATCTATGAGAGGACACGGGGCTATTTCCGTTTTTGAGGGGCTACAATGGACAAGGCTTCTGTGGACACTGGTGGACAAATTTTCATGTGGACACAAGTTTTATCTCCTTTGAGATAGGAGTGGAGTTGCTGGCCTCTACAGCTCCATGTTTTGCCTTGAGGAACAACAGCAGCCAGGTTTGGGCTTCTGGCTTGCCTGGGTTAGGAGTAAGGAACCCCAACTTCCAGCTTGGGATTGACCTTCTACAGCACCACCCCGAGCTACTCCCCCAGCTCCCGTCTACTGCCCCAAACAGAGAGCCCGGTCACCACTTGCTAGAAGTTTTCTTCGGTCTGTAATGGTGTAGACGTGCCGCTAACCCGCAGGCTTTCCTAGGGCCCTGGACGCGCCTCCGCCGTCTTTACCTTCCCCGGTGTTGACACTGCCTTACAGGCAGGGGCGTCCGGTCAGCGCCTCTGAGAAGCCAAGGTGATTGCATTGCCCAGGCTGGGAATGGGTTTTCGGGGTTGGCAGGGCTGCTTGGAAACTCCATCAACTTGAACTCTAAGCTCCTGAGGGTCGGGCCAGGGCTGGGCCCGCTGACGGCTGTGTCCCTTATTTCTGGCATGACACCTGGGTGCAGTCCCTGGCAGATGTTCCTGAGGGTTTGGAGACCGTCCAGAGGACACAACGCATCCTCCAGCTGGGAGAGGGGACGCCAAGGAATCACCTGGTCTGGGCGTCACGACACTTGGATCTGAATCCTTATTCTGCCTCCAACTCACCCTTTGACCCGGGGAAAGTCCATTTCGCCCTCTAAGCCTCGGTTTCCCCATCTGTAGGATGGGAACATCGAATTCAGGCCATCCTGGAATTGCCTTTGCCAAGGTGAGAAACCAGACTTGCAAGGAGACCCTGCCCACGCCGTTCCTGGCTGGCTCGGGAGGGGTCATGAAGGCTGTTTTAAACAGGTTGTTATTATTATTATTTGTTGTTGTTGTTGGGACCAAAAGATCTGATACAAACAGTGTAGATGTTACTTGGGCTCACGGTTTCGGAGGTTCGGTCCATGGTCGGCCGACTCCATAGCTGTGGGCCTGAGGTGAGGCAGAGTGTCATGTCAGCACCTTCTATCCAGGCCAGTCCTGGAGAAGGCCCTGTGGGCTGGTCCACCGGTCAAGAAAAACTAGGAAGGGTCACGGCCTGGGGCTCGGGAGCATCAGGCTGCAGGGGTCTGGGCTCTGGTGTGTGGAAACCTCCTGTCCTAGTCTGTTATGTGTTGCTATAACAAAACACCCAAGGCCGGGAACTTTATAGAGAAGATAGGTTCATTGAGTTCACACTTCTGGAGGTTCAAGGGCATGATGCCGGCCTCTGCTCAGCTCTGGTCAGGGCATCACCATGGTGGGAATATGTGCAAAAGGGACAGGAAGGGGCCAGGGGCACCCTTTCATAACCACCTGGAAGCTGATCCACTCCTGCAGACTGACCTGTCCAGCCCAGCAGGACGGCATCAATCTATCCACGAGGGTGGAGCCCATGGCTTAACTGAACTTCCACCAGGCCCCAGCTCTGAGAGGCCACAGTGAGGACATGAGCACCTTTCGGGGACACACTCAGAAGGTAGGGACTCGGAGCACAGGGCTTTGGTTACCAAAACGTCCAGGGTCCAACTCCCATTCAGTGAAGCACTTGAGGACACGGGCCGTGAAACCAGGCAGGACTGCATGTCACACCAGCAGCCTGGCCCTGGCTCCTCGCTTGCTCTGGAGCTGAGGACTTCACTTCTCTCAACCTCAGTTTCTTTATCTGTGAAATGGGCATGAACAGTCCCGCGGATGCCGCTTCCCCCTTAGCGCTTGACCTGGTGCTGGGCCCACCTCACAGAGAAAGAAACAGAGGTTCCGAGAAGTGAAGTCGTCTGTGAGACCCGTCCACGTGGTTGGTTGTGGGTATCCGTGGTTGGGACTCCGTTGCTAGGAGTTTTGCATTCCATGAATTGTATATGGTCTCTGCACGCGTTTGCCTACTGATGGACGCTGGGGGAGTTCCTCCCTGGGGCTCTTAAGAAGGCTGGTCCTGCCAGCAGCTTCCTGGGTCTCTGGTGCCCACACGCATGCTTTCTGGGGGTGTCTGCTTAGGGGCGAGGCTGCTGTCTCTGGGCAGAGGCTTGCCTGTCTCCAGTGGGACCACCAAGCAGGCTTCCTAAGTGGTGTGTCGATCAGCTACTTTCACGTTTAAACTTACTTTTTAAAATTGAGGTGAAATTCACATAACACAAAATCAACCGTTGGAAAAGCATCACGTAGGTGCTACTTAATATATTTACAAGGTTTTGCAAGCATCATCTTCGTCTAGTTCCAAACCATTTTTTATCACCCTCAAAAGAAAACCTGGATGAGGTGATGCACACCTGGAATCCCAGTTACTCGGAAGGTTGAGGCAGGAGGATCGCAAGTTCAAAGCCAGTCTGGGCCACTTAGTGAGACCCTGTCTCAAATGGGAATGTAGCTCAGTGGTAGATGTCTCCCTAGCATGCCTAAGGCTCTGAGTTCAATCCCCAGCACTGGACAAAAAGAGAGAAAGAGATTCCAGGACCCTTTAACAGTCACCCTGCATTCCTTCTTCCCCCAGCCCCTGACCACCACCAATCTGCTTTCTCCCTATGGATTTATCTCTTCCAAATCTTTCATAGAAATGGAGTCACACAATATCTGTCGGTCTTGTTCTGCCTTACTTCACATAGCAGAATGTTCTCAAGGTTCATTCCCGATGTAGCATGGATCAGTGCTTCGTTCCCTTTGACAGCCGTCTAATATTTCACTGTATGGACGTACCACATTCTGACCATCCGTGGACGTACCACATTCTGACCATCCATGGACAATATTTTAAACACTGAGCATAAACATCCAAAATAGGCAGATTGTTAGAAAAGTTCAGATGGAAGGCTTAGCGTCAAAAAACAAGTCACCCTATCTCTTGAGATGACGACATTATCTATGGACTGTTGTCATGAACACACTTCAGACACACACACATCCCAAGGTGACAGAAACAGAGTCCCCTCAGGAATCTTATCCTGCAGCCATCTTTCTTCCCTTTCTTTGAAGTGATGGGAGGGGAGACAGCAGCTCTCCACACCCTCAACTGGGATTCGCCACGATGTGGTGGTTTTGCTTGGGGCTCCCATGCCGGAGCCCGGAACGTTCCGCTTGCTGTCTGAGTCTGTCTACAAAGGGGTCCCTGTGTGTGAGCAGGGCTGTGAGGGCCCCTGGGGGTCAGGTGGGGGCCCAGGAAGACAGCTGGAGGCCCCTTTCCCTGCAGACCCTTTCTCCCTCCCTCCCTGAGCAACTTGGTTCTAATGATGCTGCCGAGCCCCCACTTCCCTTCCTCCCTTAACAATGAGGACGGTGGAGAGCATGCTGAAGTTCTGGGATTGCTTTTTCTTGCTTCTCCAAAGAGAAATGCCACTGGACACACCTTTAAACTTCTCTGACCCTCGGTTTCCTCATCTGGACAATGGGGAGAGCACTGACCACCTTACACTAAGTGGAGTGATTTCTAGAAAGGGCTGGGTGTGTGGCGTTGGCGGGCCCTGCAAAATACCCACAGGATTGCTCTCATTGCAGAGACGCCCGTCTTTTCCAGCTGCCTTGCTGTGCAGGGGCAGGGATTCCCAGAGCCGGAGGTTGCTCCCTCTTAGGAAAGGTCTCTGGCGTGATCGTGGGGACGTGGGGCCGCCTGTGGCCCAGGCAGTTATGAAGAGCGTTGTCCCCCCGGGTCTCAGCGCTCGCTGAGGCCTGATGAAGCCCAGCAGCCACCACTCCATGTTTCTGAAGAGTCACAGTTCCAGAGAGGGGCAGCCTGTCGCCCGTACGGTGGACCCAGATCCAAGTCTTGCTGCTGGCCACCTGCTCTGCTGCAGAACCCTTCCTTCCCAGAGGGGATCCCTCTCCCCCAGAAGTGAGTGAGGGTCTGGTGGGTGCCTTTCAAGGGCATATCCCAGCTCGGATGTCAGCAGCAGGGACGGGAGATGCAGGGGCTTCCTGGAGCACAGAGAGCAGGCCGGCTGGTGGCCTCCACCCAGGGCAGGAGTAGATCTGGGACACCTAGAGACGGAGACAGGGCAGGGCGGAGGCAGAAGCCCCCGAGAGGGACGGCCAGGGGCGGGGGGCCGGGCGGGGCAGGGGCTTCCCTCTCCCCATGTGTTTTGAGTTCAGGCCTGGCTGCCCCTCGGCCCTATTTGCTTTGGAAGGGGCGCCTGTTAACTCCCTCCTGCCCGGCTGCGGCCTCAGCCTGGGCCCTGCCTGGTCCTCGCTGGGTTAGATGTCCACACACCTCTGCACCGTGAGTGTGGTCACCCTGACACAGCGGGACACATCGGCACTCACTTTCTCTCTCCCTCTCTCTTTTTTGTTTTCTGTTTTTTTGGCACCAGGGATTGAACTCGGGGACCCTCGACCACTGAGCCACAGCCCCAGCCCTATTTTGTGTTTTATGTAGAGACAGGGTCTCACTGAGTTGCTTAGCAGCCTCGCCATTGCTGAGGCTGGCTTTGAACTCGCGATCCTCCTGTCTCAGCCTCCTGAGCCGCTGGGGTGACAGGTGTGCACCACTGCACCTGGCCTCATTTTCTCTCTTAGCCTTTACCAGGACTGGACCAGCCAGCTGCCACCTTCTCTGCCACCTGGGGAAACTGAGGCTTGGACATACACAGGAACCATGTGTGCAGCCATGTTGTGGGTGGCCTAG
The DNA here is from genome assembly GCA_028644305.1 of Xerus rutilus. Taxonomy (NCBI): domain Eukaryota; kingdom Metazoa; phylum Chordata; class Mammalia; order Rodentia; family Sciuridae; genus Xerus; species Xerus rutilus. The sequence continues at coordinate 109,399,527 of CM053407.1, forward strand.
CTGGAGTCAAACCTTGCTGTCCTTGGCTCTGGGTCCCTTCTTTGGGGGGGAGGGTGGTTTCCAATCGGCCCCCTTGTCCACTCCAGGATGTGGCTGGGAGACAGCCCAGCTGCAGCTCAGAGCAGATGGACCTTGGGGTCGGGCCACCACTGCCAAGTCCCTGTGCAGGGAATGTTTGAGCTACAAATAATTGCAAAAGGACTTTTAGGGCTTAGAGGGTGTCCCCACCTGTGGACACCCCTGTGAGTAAGGAGGCGATAGAGGCTTCCTTCCTGGAGGGGGCGGTTCTCAAAAGCTATCCTCTTATTTCTATCCACTTTTTAAAAATATTTGATCAGGCCGGGTGCGGTGGCACATGGGGTCATCCCAGTGGCTTGGGAGGCTGAGGCAGGAGGATGGCGAGTTCAAAGCAGCCTCAGCAACTCAGTGAGACCCTGTCTCTACATAAAACACAAAATAGGGCTGGGGGTGTGGCTCAGTGGTCGAGTGCCCCCGAGTTCAATCCCCGGCACCAAAACAACAACAGAAAGATCTGATCTGAGAGGAAGTGAGCACCCGAGATCCCAGATTTATCTTCTGGCCTCTTTCATCCCCATTTCACAGGTGCAGCCACTTGGCCGAGCTGCAGTGCAAGTCCAGGTCACCTGGATGCTCGTTGGCCCCACGGCCTGGGCAGCTGTGCCCTGGGGCCCGTGCAGGAAGGCTGCCCCAGACCTCTGTGACCTGCCGTGACTGCAGAGACCCTCCCATTGCCACCTGCTCAGGTGTAGGAGGGGCTGCGGTGGCTACGGAGCGGGTGTGGTGAAATGGACCAGAGAAGGGTCTGCACCCTTGTTCGTCCATTCAACCAACAGGATCCAAGCTCTCTGCTTGGGATTCCCAGCAAGAAGGCTCACCAGGACATGCCTCAGGGCCCGGACATTCTCATTACCCTTCGGTTTCCTGATCGCTGTGTGGCTCTGGGCAGTTTGCTTTCCCTCTCTGGTCCTCCATTTCTCTGGCTATAAAATGAGGAGCGTGGACTCCACTTTCAGCATTCCCTCCTGCTCTAAAGTTACTTAGGTGTCTCCTCGTGGCAGGTAGCACCTGTGTCCCCCTCTGAACCTCGTGGCAGCTGTGTTGGGCTGACGCTGGGAGCATCAGGCTGGCCTGCTGTATGTCTTCGGGCTTCCTAGTGCCTGCTCGGTACCAGTCCTTTAAAGGTCCTGAGTGATGCCCTGGAGCGTTTCCACTCCATGTACCTGAAGACACAGAAGGACCACCGCACGCCCAAGGCCCAGCAAGGTTCTGACCCAGGTGGACGATGGACCAGAGAGGTCAGGAATTTGGAAGGAAATGATTGGTAAGGTGGTTTTTGCAGAAATCCAAGAGGTAGAGGGAGGGAGAATGGTGGCTTAGCACAGGGTGATGGTGCAAAAAGGGGAGGTACAGGAAGAGATTCAGAGCCATTTAGAAGGTAGAACTGGCAGGATTGGGTGAGGCATATATCAGTCAGCTACTAACACTTTACTGCTGAGTAACAAGCATCCCCAAGCAAAATGGAATAAATTGACAAGCATTGATTTAGCTCATGAGTTTCCATGTTGATTTAGATTGGATTTGATTGGATGGTTCTTCTGAATTAGGCTGGTTTACATATCCATGGATGGCCTGGCTACCCGTTGATCCAGGATGACCTTGGCTGGGCACAACTCAGCTCTGCCCCCTTGTCGATCATCCTCCAACAGGCTACACTGGGCATGTTCTCATGGTAGTCACAGAGGAGCAGGAGGAGGAGGAGCAGAAGGAAGAGGAGCAGGAGGAAGAGGAGGAGCAAGAGAGGAAGAGGAGGAGGGAGAGGCTTGCTGTGTGACCTCAGGGGAGTCACTTGACTTCCCTGTGTCTCAGGTCTCTCATTTGTGAAATGAAAGGGTTTGGATAAGAAAATATGAAAACCCCATTCTGACCCCACCACTCACGACATTGAGTGGGTTTCTTTCCTGAAGGACTTATCAGTGCCTTTACTGGGGGTCTAAATGCTGGTGAGGAGATGGCAGGCAGCTTTCCAAATCTGATTCATCCCTAGGTTTTCCTGTTTGCTTTTGTTGAAGAGTGTCTTAAAGGACAGAGTCTGGGACTCTGAGTTTGGGCAATACTGAGCTCATGGGAACACACCTGGACTTGAGCATCCCTCCCCAGCCCTGCTCACCTGAAATTCACATACTCTCTCATTTTTCCTGTCCCCTTACCTTAGGCAGAGCATGTGGCTTCCCAGCCAGGGGCAATGTTTGCAAGAACAGGGGTGAATTCTTTTTTTTTTTTTTTTTTTTTTAATTTTTTTAGGTATAGATGGACACAATGTCTTTATTTTATTGCTTTGTATGTGGTGCCAAGGATCGAACCCAGGGCCTCACGC
>CM053407.1:109402421-109438508 GCA_028644305.1 Xerus rutilus
AGGACCCCTCCCGGGGAGCAGATGTGCCCAGGCGCTGGGTTTGAATGTTAGCCTGCTGGCATCATTTTCCTGGAGGATTTCCAATGGGGACACTGGCTGAGGACAAAAGCCTAGGGAGGACGTTGGATGGGAACATGGGGTGGAAGGTTTAGATCCAACCTTTGCCTTTTCCATCTCTGTGATCTTGGGGTTGTGCCTCAGTTTCCCATTTGTACAATGGGGGTGACCTTGCAGGGACATGGTGAGGAATGGACATAATATGCAAAAAGTCATCTGAGTCAGTCCTCAATAAAGAGAAGTTGTCGTTAGTATTGCTACTGTTACTTCTCCTGCACTTCCTCCAATAATTATTACTACCTGTGCTATTACTTATTCTACCATCGCTACACCCATGCCTGCGTCACTGTCACTCACCCCTTATTTTTCTGAATGCCTGTCCTGCCATCTCTCTATGGTAGAATGAAAAGAACCTGGCCGTCAGGATACCTGGGGACTAACTAGCTGTTCTCAATATGCTGTGTGACCTTGGGTCCATGATTACCCTTTCTGAACTTTTTCTTTAAACTTTTTCTTTTGAAATCAGATTATAACCTCAGGAATTTGTGAAAATACCATGAAGAACCGTGTGCCCTTCCCCAAGTGCCCTCACTGTCGACTCTTAATTTAGCACAGTGTCATTAGTGTGTAGTTGGCCCTCTGTATCTGTGGGTTCCTCACAGCAGAATTCAAGCAACCGTGTTTCTAAAAATATTTTTTTTAAAATTGCATCTCTGCTGAACCTGGGTGGATATTTTCTTGTCATTACTTCTTGAACAATAATGTCTAACAACTACTTGTGTAGCCTTTACACGGCGGCGTTAGGTCGTACAAGTCATCTAGAGATGATTTAACCACACGGGAGGCTATGTAGGTCATGCACCAGGGACTCAAGCATTTGCATATTTTTTGGTATCATGGAGGCGTGGGGGTGGGAGTCTCAGAACCCTCCCCAAGGTTGCTGAGGGACCATTGTATGATATAACCTCAAAATCAGGAAATCCATGCTGATGGATCCCTGGGACCCACAGACACTAGGGCACTTTGGGCAGTGGGCTTCTATGCATGCGTGTTCCAAGCGACCTGCTGACGGGAGCAGATTCTGGGGTCCACCAGCACCACTGAGATGTGGCATGATCCAGTGCCCTGGGGCCATGGCCTCCACCTCCATCAAGGTCACGCCCATCCCTGACCAGGTGGTGCCAACTGGCTTATTATCTGCACACCCTCCTGTCCTGCCCTTGACAGTACAGATGGATCAGTCGTTCCTTCTAAGCTTCTGATTGCCTTTTTTTTTTGTACCAGGGATTGATCCCATCACTGAGCCACATCCTAGCCCTTTTTAATATTTTATTTAGGGACAGAGTCTTGCCGAGTTGCTCAGGGCCTCTCTGAGTTGCGGAGGCTGCCTTTGAACTCATGATCCTCCTGCTTCAGCCTCCCGAGCTGCTGGGATGACAGGTGTGCGCCACCGCACCTGGCTGTGACTGCCTTCTGAGATCTTCTTAGATGCTCTACTTCAAAGAGCCCCGATCCCCTGCAGGACCCCCTTCTCTGCACCGTCATCTCAGCCTGTGGGACAGACCTAACGCATACAGGGAAATCGAGGACCAGAGCGCCCTCGACTATGGAGCAAATGAGTCGGGGGGTCCAGTTTGTCCTCAGGCTCCCGAGGTTCCACCAGCCCCATGGAAACAGAAACCAACAGCCTGGCCAGGTGACAGATCTCCAAACAGCCTCGTTCCTTGGGTGGCGTCTGGCTTTGGGTCCTTCCCGCTCACAGGCCAGTTTTCCCAGATGTGCGCCCTGCCCATCTGTGGCCATGGAGAAGCCGAGGCCGCGGTGCACTTGGAGAGAGCCAGCAGGCAGGCCCAGCCCTGTCCCGGGGAACTGGGGCCACCAGCTTCATGCCCAGAAGGCCCTGGGTAACAAGAGCGACCGGAGTGTCAATACAGGCCACTGGAGGGCTGACCCACGCCCTCCCCTGAGTTAAGATCTTCTCTGTGACTCTCCTGCCACCCAAGCCCACCCTGGAGGGGCAAAAGTAAATAGTGACATTTAACCTGATCTCCTAGGGGCTCCCCGCCCTGCCCGAGGCCCTGCCACTCAGAGGGGGAAATCTGGCCTCCTTCCTGTCCCCAGGCCACTGGGCCACCCCCAAGCCTCCCACGTAGAGAAATGAGCAGATAACCTCAGCCCCCCAGAGGAGAGGGCGGGTGGTGCCGGGTGGGTGCAGGGCGGGTGCCAGGTCACTACGGAGGCCCCGCCAGGATCTGGATCTGATTCCAAAAGTGGCGGGAGCATCTGAAATAGGGGCGTGACGTGAGGTGACTTCTGGTTTTAAAAAGATGACGCTGAGCGCCATGTGGCCACGTAACTGCAGAAGGCAGGGACCGACGTTGGAAGTGGCTGGCGATGTCCAGAGAGGTGACAATGGCATTGGGTGGGGTGGCGGCTGAGCAGGGAGGGGCTGGTCTGACCTGTGATGGATTTGCACCTAGGAGGTGACAAGGATGGTACTCAGGGCCACCAGGAGCAATGGTGGAGTTGGGAGTTCTGTGTGGGGTCCCAGATGACCAGGGGTCTTCCAGGCGCAGTGGAGGCTCCCACACGGGAGGCTGGCACGGAGATGGGGCATCCTTAGGCCCAAGACCAGAGGAGGTCACAGGCAGGGAGGGACCCAGGACCCCTGTGTCAGGGAGGAAGGGCGCTTGGTCCAGGAGGCCCCTGCAGAGGGACCTCAGGTCCGGGACACTGGCTCGCCTGGGCCTGAGTGCACCGTGCCTGTCCTCCTAGGGTCTCGTGGGGCGGGGTCTCGAGAGGCAATGGATTCCACCACCTGGCGGACTCCTGTGACCCCAGGCTGGAGGATGTTCAGAGGGCAGCAGGGTCGGGAGGACCCAGGGCTCAGAGAGACCCCTGCACCTGTGGCAACGTCACACGGGGTGCAGGACACCTTAGTGGCCGGTGGAGAAGGGTGGGTCGTCCAGGAAACAGAAAACCACGGTTGGCTCATACCTGGGGCCATGCAGCCCGTGAGGTGGCCGCGCTGACCCACCTGCAGGTGTTCATGTGCTGTGGGGCCCTGTCCCCTTGAGCAGGGCTGGGACCCGTGACTCGCTTCCCCCCAGCAGGAGGATGGCAAAGGGCATGGGGGTCTGTCCTGGTCACCAGGCAGCGTCGCTCTCTCCTTCCTCTGCTCCCTTCCACTCTCCTTCTCTCTCTCAGTTACTGACTTTGAATGAGCAAATTTCCACCAACCTTCCAGCTGCAAAGAAATGACTTTTGGCCAGGTGCGGTGGCGCACTCCTGTCATCTCAGCAGCTTGGGAGGCTGAGGCAGGAGGATCATGAATTCAAAGCCAGCCTCAGCAACTTAGCAAGGTGCTGAGCAACTCAGTGAGACCCTGTCTCTACATAAAACACAAAATAGGGCTGGGGATGTGGCTCAGTGGTCGAGTGCCCCTGAGTTCAATCCCTGATACCAAAGTAAATAAATAAATCTTAAAGAAAAAGATTGAAAAATGTGATGATCTTAAACTTAAAATTTCTTTTCAACTAACAAAAGTCATCATAAGTAAACTAAAAGAAAAGGCAAGTCTAGACAGAGATAGGTAAACACATACAACAGAGTGATGGAACCCGTAATATGTAAAGAGCTCTAACAATTCAATAAAAAAAGCAACACTGACCACTTAGTAGATAAGTAGGCAATGAGCTTGAGCTTGGCCAGAAAATTCTCCAAAGAGAAATCTCAGTGGTCCATTGTCAAGGACACAGATAAGGGGCGTGTTCCATGACCCCCCGTGAGTGTGTAAAATCACGGGGAGCACAGAACTCCAGGCTCCTCTTCCCATACATACCACCTAGGATAAGGGCTAATCTGTAGAGCAGACGCAGCGCGGGATCCGCAGCAGTATCCAGAGGTAAAGTGGACCAGCTAGCGAGACACTGTCCCAGAGGTGTCCTCCTACCCATCCGTCCCCGTGCCCCTCACCATCTCCCTCCCGTGCCTCCTCCCTCCCCCAGTCTTCCTCCCTCCGTGAGATGGACACTCCAGCTCCTCATCCTCCAGGGAAGCCCGTGACAGGATCTCCTTCCTTTTCATGGACCAGCCACATTTCAAGTGTTCCGTGGCCGCATGTGGCTGGTGGCTCTGGTGTTGGACATCGGGTCTAGACTATTGCGACGATGGCAGCATCATCTTTAGGATGCTGCTGTTCTAGAAGGTTCTGTAGGCTTTTCATTTTTCCTAATGATGTTTAAAAAGCAGGAACTGGAAAATAGCAGAGGAGCAGGTGCCGCGTGTTAAGGGTTCTCTTGATGAGTTTGGCTATGGGGGGGAGATGGCAGATTGGCCGGGCCGAGGGGTCCAGGGAGCGCGTCATCATCTCTGGGTGGTCAGTAGAGGAGATGGCCGAGGTGGAGGAGCAGGGGCAGGGAGGGGCTCTCCGAGGAGGACGTGGTCCCCAGAGGCCTGAGGGCCCCTGGCTGACGGCCCTGTCCCGGTGACGCCTGCCCCTCACCCTTCCAGGCTCTCGAAGGTGGAGATAAATAGGGCTGCCATGCCTGTCACCAATATTTGAAAAACATATTAATCACTTTAACAAATATTAGCTCAGAACAGCAATAAAGCAGCCTCTGGATCGTCCTCTCTGCGGCTGGATCACAATGGAAAATATGCTAATGTGACGCCTAATTGGTTGTGTCTGAGCGCCTTCCCGTGTGAGGGGACCCATTGGAGGGGCTTCCCTGGACGCCTCGCCCGATCCCGCAGCGCGGCCCTCTGGGGGGGACTCCAGGTCAACCCACTGGTGGACCCCGCGGCTGTCACTCCATGGAGACTTTGAGGACCCCCCGTAGGCCTGGGTCTGGAACCCGTGTACACCTCTCCATCTCAAAGCCGGGACACTCACCATGGAAGGTTCTGGAAACATCACCTCCCCCCCCATGGACAGCTCAGGGCGCAGTTCCCAGGATAACTGCAGGGTCCACAGACGGACGGGCCAGCTTCCGGGACCACGGAGGCTGATGAGCGCCCACCCTTTGGGTCCTGGTCCTCCTCTCCCACCTGAAGGGCCCTTGGTTCAAGTCAAGTTCAAGTTCAAGCTCTCTCCTCCATCCTCTTGGCCGGGCCCGGGTCCGCTGGCAGCGTGTCCCGCCTGGCCTGCTGCTGAGGCCCCCCAGAGTCCTCCCACGAGCCCAGGAGGCACAGGACATGGTGTCCTCTGGGAGCTCCAGCCCCTGGGTGGGATGCCCGTGAGGCCCCTGTCCCACCCTCTGGGCAGTGACGCAGCTCCTGGAAATGACAGGACTTCCAGCCTGGCAGGTCCCAGCAGCAGCTTCTCAGCTCTGGGCTTTCGGCAAGAATCCAACCGACGTGCATGTGTCGGGTCCCAGGGAAAGTTTAGGTGTGATTTTGACCAACTGCACCAGGGACCCTTCTTCTTTAGATTCTTTCTAACTCTTTGAAAAAGGTCGCGCCTTGCAGCGTGTACCAACTGGGTTTGCCCCACGAGACATAGCTTGGGGACCTTTCTTCTTCCTGGCTCGCCTTCCTTCTAAACAGATGAAAACACCTTGGTTTTAAAGTCCCCGGCTTGATCTGGGTGCTGTGGACTTTGCGATAGGCCGTTGAGCTGCGCGCTGGGACCAAGTGCAGGAAGTGGCTGGTGGGGCACTGTGTGGGTGAGACTCTGGGTGCACAGGCATGGGGGCGCCCCCTACCAGAAGTGACTTGCTCATGGTGGCCACATGCACAAGCAGGGACACATGTCACTATTTATCCCATTGATGAGAAAACACCCGGAGCTCATGCTCACGCCCCTCTGCAGAGACGTGTGCAAAAACATGGGTCTCGGAATGATCTGGAGCTGCAGAGGCTTGGGAGCAACTTAATACAGAGATGGGCTGAGGGAAGGACAGCGCGTCCAGGGACGAGACCGTCAGTCTCCAGGAAGGACCACTGGGTGCTCTGGCCACATGAGACCGGCTCTGGGTACGTGGCCAAAGGACAAAAGGAGGGGATCTACGAAACCGCCATTTGTTTATGGAGAAAGGAAAACACCCGTGACACACGCACACACACACACACACACACAGGCACATTCTGTAAGGGTAGAGAACTTTCTGGAAAGAGAGATAAGAGGCTTGGCCACACAGCTGAGCTCCGGGAGGGCTCTGGCCGAACGCGCGGGGGGCTTTACAATCCAGGGAAAAGCTCACTTTGAAGAACCAGGGTGCTTCCCCTACACCCAGTCCCCACCAAGCCTCCAGGATTTCCGACCCCCCATGTAGCCTCCGGTCTACCCCCGGGGCCCCAGAGAACCTGAGCCAGGCCAGCTGCTCCGCAGGCCCCGGCTGGGCTGGTCTGAGGAGCAAGGCCAGCCAGCTGTGCTGCCAACAATACGGGGGACAAAGGAACCTTTGTGTTTCTGCTCCTGCCCGGCAGGGCTGGGCCTCTCCAGTTACAGCCCAGAGGGCTTTCCTGCCGCCAGGAGCCCAGGGCAAGTGCTGCTGCAGGATCACCTGTCACACGTGGGGGAGGGCGAGGGTCCCCTCAGTGTCCCAGTGAAAGGCTTCCTCTCAGCCTCCAGCAGGTCAGCCCCACTTGGGGAGGAGTGGCCGGTCCCTGGTGGCATGGCTGGGAGCCAGGAGGCCGGCTGGGGTCCTGGAGCACCTGGGCAAGCAGCTTCGCATGTCTGCGCCTCGGTTTCCTCATCTAGAAGACGAGGTGATAACCGTGCTAAGCTTGTGGGGAGGATTTGAATACGAGGTGCACGGGAGCCCCTCGCTCAAGAGATGGTACCTTGGAAAAGTGGGAGAGGAAATAAAAGAAGCTGCAGCTGCCTTGGGGGACAGTCTGGTAGCCCTCAAATCATGCACCCTGGAGGTGTCCTATGACCCAGGAATCCCACTCCTAGGTGTTCTGCCTGCCTGGAAATGCACACAGCACTGTTCACAACAGCCAGAAGCTGGAAACAGGCTTCTGCCCATGAACAGATCCACAGAGGAACGAAATGCCGTCTATCCAAAGAATGGAATAGTATGCAGCCTTCAAAAAGGATGAAGCACCAGTCTATGATACAAGATGGACAAGCTTCGAAAACCCAATGCTGAGTGAAAGGAACCAGTCAAAAAAGGTCCCATTTGTTTGCAGCATCCAGAAAAAGCCAGTCTATAGACTGAAGGCGAAGTCGTGGTTTTCAGGGGCTGGGGCGGGTGAGAGGATGGGGGGTGATAGCCAATGGGTACTGTTTATTTTGGGGATGATGAAAATATTCTAAAATTGACTGTGGTGACAGGCGCACGTGTCTGCAAATGTCCCCAGGATGGTGGAATTGTGTGTGGTCACTGGGTGAAGCTGACGGTATGAAATGATCTCAATAAAGATAATTTTTAAAAACGCTTTAACGATATTGGCCAAATGGCGTTTGGAGTGTGTGCACAGACGGGTGTGTGGAAAACAAGCCCCACCATTATGTCCAACTACGGTGCACCAGTAAAAATAATCAAAAGAAAAGCTATTCCTTAAAAATGAAGCTTGAGAAATTCTAGGCAGAGCCAAGACCAGAGCGAGAGGCAGAGAGGCAGAGCGAGCGCGGGTCGTATCGCCCTTATTTTGACTTTCTGTTACCCAGCATTCCCCCCGAGTCTAAAGCAGGATGAGCAGAATCAGGCGTCCTGAGTTCTGCTGGCCCCTCCTCCGAGGGTCTCCGTGAGCCCCTCCAGCCCCTCCCCTCCACATCCGCCGTCTGGACCCGCGCTGGGCATGCTCAGCCTCCTCCTGGGCGCTGCTCCAGGCACACCGAGAGCACGTCTGCAAGGTCACTTCAGAACCCGGGCCTCGCGAGTGTCAGTGGACACCTGCCCTCGGTGCCTGTGCCCTCCCCTTGGCATCCAGCAGGACCAATTCTTCCCAGAAAACCGTCCACCCCAGGTGGACTCCTACTTGGAGTCCAGAATCCCTGGAGGGACAGGCAAGGGTGGGCACTGAGGAGACTCAGGTGTGGCCCCTGGGCTGGGCCGTCTTCCACCCTCTGGCTGCTCCAAGGACCCTCTGGGCCCCTGCCCACCTCGGTGCCCCTGACCACGGCCAAGCTGCCATCTCTACTCATTTCTGTCTTAAAAGATGTCTCCTTGGCGTCCCTCCTGACAGCGTGGACTGCATCCACGTAGCAATGGAGGGAGTTTCCAACACCTGCTGGCACCAGTCCCGGGTCCCACCCCTCACTGCTTCAGCTGCAGGCCTCCTCCACTGACCTCTCCGCTCTGCCACTCTCTCCCCTGCACTCCTCTTGACCCCACCATGTTGCAACTGCACCGGCCCTTTCCCCTACCTCCCACCTCCATGGGAGGCACAGCATCCCTGTCCCTCCATATCCATGGGGGATGGTCCCAGGACCCCTATCGATGCCCAAATCTGCAAACACAGATCCCTTATATACAATGGCACGGTATTTGTCCAGACCCTCCGTAGTCCCCACCACCCTCTGTATACTTTAATCATCTCTGGGTGACTTCTCATCCCTGAGACACCCCCTGCAGTCTTGTCCCAGGGTGGGGCTCAAGGGCCCACAGACCCTGCCCCCTCACCCCCAGTCACCGTGGGGAAGGGACCACAGAATTCAAAAGTCAGAACCTTGGACACGGAGATCGGGGACCCCGCTCATCCCCACACCAGAGAGGGTCCCCCAAGGGGGCCGCTGGAGGAAAGCCAGGAGGGGCCAAGCTGGTCAAATGGCAGCAGCGCCAGCCAGCCCAGCCCAGCGGGCCTGCAGTCCAGCCGGGAGGCCACAGGAAGCCGGCGCTCCAGGTCCCCCTGCCTGAGCCCCGCCCAAGACTCCAGGTGTTGCTCAGGGAGAAGCTGCTTCTTCTGACTCACAAAGAACCCCCCTTCTCCCCCAGAATCTTCCACCTGGTCCTGACTCGCCTCATTCCTTCCGCCTGGGGACCCCAGGATGTTTTCCAGGGGAGGAGCCCAGCCCACCTGGGGCAGAGGCCCCCAAGGGGAGCACCCAGCCTGGGGGCAGGTTGTCTTCAGGCAGGTGCCAGGTGTTGGGAGTGGCCTGGAGGGGGCGAGGGGCGGAGGGCTGGGCAGGCGGAGGAGGCCCAGGCGCTGGGGATCTAGGGACAGGCTGGAGAAGCGGGAGTGGAGGGAGGCACTGTGTGGGAGCCTGTTCTGTCACACACTGCTGTGTTGCCCTGGGGAATCGCACGCCCTCTCTGGGCTCAGGCACTGGACAGCGAAGGGCTTGGAGTTGGTCTTCCGTCTCTCACAGCCAAACTCTTCAGTGTGATCAGGGACTTGGGGCTTTCCGTCCTCCGTGCATCCTGTTCCTCTCCATGTCCAGCCCTGCTCCATGCACTGAGGACACAGTGACAGCCAAACAGGTCCCTGGCCGAGGCGGACGCTCAACACCAGTTCCAACCCAACGCAGGGAACACGGGCTCCTCCCCAGCCCCGGGCACGTCGGACTCCGTTAAATCCTCAGAATATGTTGAGGACTGGGTTCCTAGGACATCCCCATTTTCCAGGTGGGGACACGGAGGGAAGGGGGCGGCTACACCCCTGGGGTTCGCACCCTGGGAAGGGAGGATTAGGCCTGGGAGTGGATGGGGGTCCCCAGGCTCCAGGGCCCCGCTCAGGTCGCTCCTGAACAGGAGCAGGCAGAGGGCACCTGGCTGCAGAGCCCAGGCTCCGCCCAAGGCCTCAGCTGGGGGCGGGGGGCGGAGTCAGCCACAGCAGCACAGGCTGCCATTGGCTGACAGGACTCTCCAAAGCTCTGATTGGTGGGCTTCAGTCAAGAGCTTGATTCTGACCCATCAGTGTAGCCAGAGAAATGGAGTCAGTTGACTGGCTAATTGTAGGGGGCGTGCCCCAGTCCTTGAGCTGGTGGGTGTGGCCAGGGCCGTCCAATCCACATGGAGAGTCAAGGAAGGCGAGCCAATGACCTTAGCAGAAGAGGGAAGAAAAGATGGACTGCCCCAATCCAGTATTTTAGGTAAATCAATTTATGACTCCCTCAACAGCTCTCAGGCACAGAGACGCCAAGAGACTTACCCGAGGCCACACAGCTTATGAGTGCGGGTGCTCGAACCCTAAAAGTTTGGCTCCTGAATATTTTTTTTTAAACTGCAGTGCTAACTACCTCTCAGAATAAAGCTTAGATTATGATTTCACTTCATTGATCTCTGCTGTCCTCTAGGCTTCCCCCGACTGACCCGTGACTTCACGCACGGCCCGGTGGGCCACACCTGGCTGGCACCCTGAGCTCCGCCTCCGTCCTGTCGTTCCTAGTGGCGAAATCATCATGGGATCTGCAGAAACACGGTGGCCACGCTGGTTCCAGCCCCAGCTGCCTCTTGTCCACACGGCACGGGGACCCGCTTTGGGCAGTGTCTGCAGCAACGTCAAGTGGCTGCTCGAGGACACTTCTTAGAGAAGGACCTTGAGGTCAACAGCGCAGCTTCTGGACAAGGGCGGTGCATTTGTGGAGAAGGGAGCCGGGGTTAGAATATCCCAGTCAACCCCATTATTCTTCTTGGTTCTCCTGAAAAGATTTCTTCTGCCTTAATGAGTCTCGTTTGATTATTGCTTAAATAGTCAGTGAGATGTCCCCAAACCCGCACTTTTAAATGAAAATGTCCCTTCTCTGGCTTTGGCTAAACACATTCTGGAAATAAACCCAGCATTTCCCTTCTCTCTCTCTCCCTTCCTTTCTCGTCTCCCCCTCTGTGAGTCTGTTTTCTGCTGCTGTAACACAACACCTGAGACCCGAAAATGGATAACGAATAGAAATGCATTTGGCTTCCCCTTCAGGAGAACGCCCAGGTCAAGGACCCACATCTGGTGAGGACCTCGTCGCCTGGTTGGAAGACGGCAGAAGGCATCACGCGGAGAGAGGGATGAGAACCGCGAGTTCCAAGCCAGCCTCAGCAAGGGCCAGGCCCTAAGCAACTCAGTGAGACCCTGTCTCTACATAGAACACGGAACAGGGCTGGGATGTGGCTCAGTGGTGGAGGGTCCCCGAGTTCAGTCCCTGGCACCCAAAGAGAAAAAAAAGAAACGCACTTGAGCCCCGTGCCTTGGTAATGGCGCTCATCCGTTCCTGAGCACAGAGCCCGATGACCTTACCATCTCTGAAGGGATCCGTTTGGGGATCGAGTTTCCAACACATTAACTCTGGGGACACATTCGAGCCTCCTCTGCTCAGCCAGCCCCGACTAACCCTGTTCTGTGTATTTCTGGCTTGTGAGGCCCCAAAATGACTGGGACCGGCCCTTGCCCTCAAGGAGCTGCCCGTCTTCTAAGGGATGCAGACAGGCAGTCATCCTGCAGAGGGGCCCTAAGGACCGGCTTAGGGAGGACCTACGGGGATGTGACTGGAGACATGGCTGGGGCTCAGACAGGCCGCCCAGGGATTTGTCATGATAGAGGAGGGCAGGAGAGTCATCCAGGACCAAGAGAGCACTGGAATAGGAGTCCAGAGACACAGTCCAGGCTCTGTTACGGTTGAGTCTGTGAGTCACGGTGCTTCTATGACCCTCAGTCTCTTCATCTGTCAAAGCTGAGGCTGTTTTGCTGGCCTTGAGGCGCTTTCTGACGCAAACACCCAGTATGTGTGTGAGTGAGGCTCCTTTCCTCGGCCTCCCTGTAACGTCCTCCAGCCCCACAACCCTGCGAAGGTCTGGACCCCGCGTGCACCGTCCACCTCAGAGATAAACCGACCTCCCTGCTCCTGATGGGTGTGTTCACTGAGGGGCGCCCGGGGTGTCCGTGCTCGCCACCTAATTGATTTTGATTGTGTTGTCCCAGCTGTGGTTTAATTACGAGAGCCTCCGTGATGCTCAAAACACAATGCCAAGTGTTCCATTATTAACACACCCCGTGGTCTATTACTAATTCATCAGGTAAGTTTGGATTCCGAATGAATAATGGACGTGCAGGCCTGGATCTGGGGAGCCTGGCGCTTCAGTGAACCAGCCTGCTGGGCGCCAGGGGCGGCGAGGGGTTCGCCACCCAGAGGCCACCACCGCCCGGTGCCTGGGGTTTCTTTCCTCCTTCTCCACATTTGTTACGCTGCACCCCCATCCATCATCCCCCTGCCTGTGCGCCTGCCCCACGCCACCGCACATGGCCGTCTCCCCGCCCGACTGTGTACCCACCCGCCAGGTGGGCCCTGCACACTGGCGCCTGGGGACGGTGACGTGCTCTGATGGGGGGCGGTCGTGGGAGCCCGGGGAGCTCCCTGTGGCCTGCGGGGAGGGACAGGGCTCAGGAGAGCTTCCTGGGGCAGCAGCCAGGGAGCCGGGCTCTGAGATGGCGCAGCCGGCGGCAGGCGTCGGAGGCTTGGGACAGCGTCTGCCAGGTGGCCGGGTCAGCCAGGTGGCTGCCTAGCTTTGGGGACCGGGGTGTGAGTGCCTCGAGTGTGAGCCCAGGGGGGCCGAGGGAAGGAGCTGGCGGGAGGGATGTCCAATTGGCATGAGTTCGTCTCCTTGTCCTCCGAGGACAAGGGACCCAGTGATCCCTAACGTGGCCATTTAAGAAGAAGCCTCATGTGTACAGAAATCTAACTGCTCAGTCTGGGGGGCCAGACCACCAAGTGCAGGGAACGTGGAGGGGACTTTGCTGCAGAGGGCAGCAGGGGTCATATCATTGAGGGGCTCAGTGGTGACGCTAAGGAGGTTAGATGCTTCCTGAGAGCACTCCTAGCCACAGGAGAACTTGCAGCCAGGAAGCTGCATGAGCAGAGGCCACCACACTGAGGTTGGGCTGGAGGCTGTGAGCCCGAGGGCTGGAGGGAAGCCGCTGTGGCCTCTAGGGGAGGGTTTGGATGGGCTCCTCCATCTGCTTGCTGTGTGACCTTGAGCAAGTTACCTAACCTCTCTGTGCCTTTGAAAAATGGAAATCACAATCCCTGGAGGATCCCATGGGTTTACACAGGAAGGACCCTTGGAACTAGGTCTGGGAGTGCCGGCTTATCTTGCCACCGAGGGCGTGATGAGGGCCTCAGACTGTCCCCACCCCGGATTCAGTTTCTTTACCTGTAAACTGGGGGTTGCCACGATGCCTGCCTCTGAGCGGGGCCCAGGATTCGGGGCTTTCGTGCAGCCTCAGGCCTGGCCAGCGGCGCCACAGATCTCATGAGGTCACTTGCAAACCGAGCTCCTGGGCCCCTGGCTCAGAGGCGGTTAGGGATCTGAGACGGCCCTGGCGGGAGGTTAAACCGAGCGCGGCCCGCGTGTCAGCTTGACAGGTTGACAGAGGGGAAATTCCAGGCGAAGGGAACAGCTTGTGCGGAAGGCGGACACGGGCCTGGAACAGAAAATTCAAAATTCATTGTCTGTGAAACTCCAAACCGGCGTGGCTGGGATCCCAGGGCGTCTGGGGGACATCTCAGACCCGAGGTCCCTGCCTCTGCGAGCCCCTGACACCTCCCGCTTCGTCCCCAGTCCAGTGTCGGGCAGGGGGCCTAGCTGGACCACACGGCATCCTTTCCAGACCAGAGACCTGCATTAACTTTTCCAAGGACACACAGCCTGCTACGGCCAGGGTTGGAGTCTGACCGGTGCTGGGGGCTCGTCACGAAGGACCTCAGCAGCTCCAGATGACGAGGGATGGAAACAATTCGCAAAGCTTCAGAACACCCCGCTGGCCGAGCTGTCCCTGTCCCTTTTGTGATTCACCAGGAGAAAGAAGGAGTCTGAGCTGTGGCGTTGCCCCGCCGGCTCTGGGAAGTTTCTGCACAACATATTTTATGTGTGTTTATAGCAAAAAGAATCCTAGACCCAAATTGATTAAAAAAACGTGTTGTTATGGAAAGGATCGCGTCCGGCTCCAGAGCGCATCGCTCGGCGGGACTTGGAAAGCCGGGATTTCACATAAATAGTTGGGCCGAGTTGTTATGGCAACTGAAATTTGAAAAGTAAATAGGTTTGGGGGAAATATTTTTCCTCGTCTCTGGAGGAGCTTTCTGTCAGGGACCATTTGCAAGAAGAAGACTCAATCCAGGGCCCGGTGGGCTTGGCAGAGGATGCGAAGGAGCAGACATGAGGTCTTCCCTGCCCCGGGCCCTCTGTGTCGGTGGGGCCAGTTCCTTCCTTTTCCTGAATAAGGATTCAGAAGAGAATAACGTGGACTGGGTCTTACATGCTGTGTGACCTTGGGCCAGTGGCCTGCCCTCTCTGGGCCTCTGCTTTCCTGCCTATAGAGTGGTTTGGTTGAAATGAGTAACCATGCTGTTTAGAGACTGTTGCTTTGGGGACAGGGATGTGCTTCTGGATTTGAGCACAGGACTGAAGACCCTCATGGGTGGGGACAAGGCAGCTATCACACAGGCCCGGCTCCAGTGTCCAGTGTTCTCTCCAAACAGAGGTGCCTCTGTAGCTGTCTCTGCCCCTCGAGCTCCTGGGCTCCCTGCTGGACCCTCTGTGAGGCAGGAGCACGGTGACCGGGCTGGGGACAGGCCTGCTGGCCTCCGAGGACCCTCCGGGAGAACCGCCCTGACGGGTTCCGCCTCTTTGGGACAAGCTGCATGTGCCTAATTGCTGAAGCCCCCCGATGGCCCTGGGGACAGCAGGTCTGAGGGACAGCGAGCCGCCCAGGCTCTCATCTAGGGGGAGTGGAGCTTAGACTGGAACCCAGATCCCAACGGGTGTGCTGGCCGAGGCTCCGGGTCCCCCTGCCTCAGGTCGGGGGGTGGCGGGGAAGGCCATCTGCTCACGGCTGTCTAAACCGACGCTCAGAAGGACCAGGCCTCCCCTGACGCCCGTGGCCAGCAGGGCGGGCCTGTCTGGGGTGCCCCCGGGGTTGTGCAAATGGAAAGCTGGGCTTGGGGACGGTTGTGTAAGGTGGCGGTGGAGCCCGAGGCCCCAGCACACCCTGGAGACCAGACGCTGGCCCTGGAGGAGGCAGGGCCCGTGGCGCCCGGTGTCCCCACAGGTGCAGAGACACGGCCCTTGGCTCTGCCCTGCAGCCTCAGGAGGCTCCCCCGGCCTCCTGTCTCCTGCTTTGCAGGCTGTACTGAGGGCGGCGAGGCCCAGGTACTTGGCAGGTGTCCCGGCCACCTGATGGGGTCGCCGGTTCCTCTTATGGATGTGAGGCCCTCCGGACAAGCCTCCAGGCCGCCGCAGGAGACCCCCCTGATCGTGAGTCGCCTGCTCCAAATTTGTTTTCTCCATCCGATATTTGCCTGGGCACGTGACCTCCCCAAAGCCTCCCTTATAACGAAGTGTGGCCTGGTGACTCATGTCGATCAATGACACACCAGCAGCTTCAAGGAGACCTTTTTAAAACACAGTTGGTGAATACCGCCCTGCTTCTTCTTCCTTCTTGTCCCCCTTCCTGCTGGCTGGAATGTGAACGTGATGGCTGGCGCTCAAGCAGCTATAGTGGACCTTGAGGAAAATGCTTCCCCTGTAGGGTAGACTGCTTGCTGCCTCTGGAATTGTTATGTGAGTGAAGAATCTTATTGAAGCCACTGGTATTTGGTTTTTCTCTCGCTCAGTCATCATCTTAGTGGATAATTCAGGGGAAGCTAGCTCTCTTACCTGGTCTTCCCTTGTAGGGAATCTGAGCTGCTCAGATCGCAGAAACCCAGGGGAAGTCCATCCCTGGCAGGAGGTGGGGATGGAAGGCAGGCAGGGCAGCAGCACTAGGATTTGCCCTGGGTCCCAATCCCACAACCCTGGGCAACGGTCCTCCCTGGGAGCACCAGTTTCCTTGTCTGCCAGATGGACAGAGAGAGTGTCTGCAACGCAAAAGGAGCAGCCTGTCCATTTACGTGGCCGTCCGTCCTTCCCAGCACGTGGTGTCCTGGGCGCAGCCCTGGAGGGGCACAGGCATGGCCCATGTCAGGGGCTGGGACTGTGGTCTGTGTGCCCAATCTGCCTGCCGTCAGTCTGCCTCTTCTGTGAGGGACGGGCATGTGCGGCACAGGCCTCGTGGCCCGAACGGCTGAAGATATTGACCCCCAGTCCCTGGAAGTGTCCCCTTGGCGACCCCTGGAGGGACGAGGGTGGAGAAGGGTGACAGATTTGAAGCCACTTGGCCCCGAGGAAGCCCTGAATCCAGAGCACCCGCAGCAGCTGTGGCACTAGCTCTGGGGCCACCTGCTCGACTGGGTGGGGAAGCCGGGCTTGGCCCATGCCTGTCATTCCAGCTGCTCGGGAGGCTGAGGCAGGAGGATCTTGAGTCCAAAGCCAGCCTCAGCAACAGGAGGCCCTAAGCAACTCAATGAGACCCTGTCTCTACATAAAACACAAAACAGGGCTGGGGATGTGGCTCAGTGGTTGAGGGCCCCTGGGTTCAATCCCTGGTACCAAAAAATAACATAAAATAAAATAAAATAAAATAAAAAATACTGGGTGGGGGAAGGAGGTACCCAGAACCAGAAGCTGTAGAAAGAGAGAAATGAGAGTCACCCTGGAACATTCTCAAAGCCTTGTCTCCTCTCCCTGGACCCGGTGTTCCAGGAGCCTCTGGGGTCTCTGGACCCCCAAGGGGCCAGTACAGCCCCACAGGCTCCCCCACCTTCTCCGGCCTCCCCTTGGCCTTCAGGGTGGAGGCCCAGCCTGGCCCCCGCACCCCCCTCAGCAGCTCCCCAGTCCGGCCCCTCAGGTCGCGTCCAATTCCACCCGCGTCTCATCGAAATGAGAAATCTGAGGCCCGGGCAGCCACGGAGAGCTGATAACGCTCTGGCAGGTGACCCTCCTGGCTTGTCGCCACCCAGTCCCCTGTCTCCAAGAATTTGCTTCCTTAAGAAAAAAAAAAAGCCTGGAATGTGCGATGAGGTTGGTTTTGATAAAAGAAGAAAAAAAAGAAGAAAGAAAAAAGCGAAAGAGAAAGAGGCTGTGGACCTGGGATTCTCCCAGGCTGGGGGAGGGAGGGGTCCCGCAGCCCCCAACCTTGTGCTGGGCCACCAATCCTGTGCTTGTCCAGGAGTCGACAGCGAGGGCGGTGGATAGGGACGTGGAGTGTCCTTTGGCCTCCAGGCCTCCAGGCCTCCGCCCCAGGTCTCCATCCCTCTGTCTCTGTCCCCTGCTGGCCTTGGTCCCCCATCCGTCCTCTGCCCCCCCAACCCTGTCCCCCTCCCGAGACACCCTGCTCTCTGCGTCTGCCTCCCAGTGTTTCTCTCTCCTGGCGATGTTGGCTCCATGTCTGTCCTCTCCATGTTCCTCTGGCCCCTTCCCCAGCCTCCCAAGGCAGCCTCCCGAGTCTGAAGGAAGCTCCTCTGCCCTCTGAACCTCCTCCTGCCTGCATTGAGTGCCTGGATCCCAGAGCCTGCAGGGGGCGCTCTTTCCTCAATGCCCTTGGTCCTGGCTTGTGCCCAGGTGGGTCTGAGGATGGCTGAGAGTCTCAGGGCAGCTCACACTACACAGCGCCTCCTCCAAATGGCCTGTGGGACCAGAGTCCCTGGGAGTGAAGGTGGCCCTCAAGGCTGGGGTGCTGGGCGTGGAGGCTGGGAGGGGAGGTTGGGAGGGGAGGCTGCGAGGCTTCGAGTTGAATCTGGCCAGCCTCATTGTCTACAAGCTCAGAGCTCTGCCCAGTACACTCGTCCCACTTGCCGGTCACTCAGGTAAGGGGGCCAGGACTCTACTTAAGAGTTAGACTTGAGCAAAACCATGTTTCAAATTCTAACTGTGCCACTTCCTGGCTGGCAACCATGAGAAAGTCACTCAACATCTTGGAATCTCGGTTTCCTCATCTGCGAATGGAGGTAATGACAGCACCCGCTATCATCAGTGGTCAATGTGGAGTTCAGACTTAAATCATGAGATGCATTTGGATACTGCCTGCCACATTCTAACCACGCATGCGTGTTAACTTTTGGTATTATTATAGGAGAGTCACCTTGGGTCAAAAGGGAAAGGGCATTTCAGTTGGGGTCTTGAGGTATGTGTAGGAGTTCACCAAGCTTACAGCGGACCCTCCAGGCTGATGGTACAGCGTGAATCAATGCCATTGTATAGATGAGGAAACAGAATTTCAAAGAGGGGAAGGAAGCCTTGGTCATAATTATAAACCCCAAAGCAGAGCGTGTGGCTGGACTACAGGTAGATGTCACTTTGGTCCTGGCCCCGGGTTGCTCTAGCTTCACGCACATCCAGCTTTCCCTGCCTCTCTCACCTCCATCCCATCTGTTTCTGTTTGCAAACCTGTGATCAGGCACAGGGACAGCGCTGCCCACGGCTGGAGCTGGGAAGGACCTGGGGTGCGGGAGCAGCCGCTGTTGGCAGGCCTACAGAGCCCTTTCTCCAAGCGCAGCGTTCTTGGCCCCGAGCAGCTTGCAGATGCTGGAAGAAATGAGGAAAATGTTCCTCGGATCAGCTGATTGGTATTTGGATGTCTCCAGATCCAAAGCCTCAGCCCCTTGCCAGCCCAGGCGGCTGCACAGCCGTGCTCTGCAAGCTTGCTGTGCCGGGGAAGTGGGGGCCCCTCTCTTCCTCCCTCCTCGCGCTGTCTATGCAGCGTGAACGGTGGGAAGAGGCTTCTCCTTTCCCCTGCTTTCCGGGTGGGATCCTCACCCTTCCTTCCTGGAGGACCCGGTCAGGCCCAGCCATCGTCCCCCCTTGAGCGTGGCTTGGACCTGGGGACTTGCTTCGAAAGGGCAGGACACTGCTGAGGGTTTGAGACGTGGACTCTGAGGCTCGGCTAGACGGGCTCCTTCTCATTCTTCCTCTGCTCCTGCCGCCTCAGCCCCTAGCCTTGCAGGAAGCACACGGATTGACAGAGGACGTCCCCATGGTGACAGACAGAGCGGGCTTCTGCCTGACACACACGCAGCCAGACCTTCAGATCAGGCTGCAGCCCCAGCCTGGGCCTTGAAGGGGCCGTTGGGAGACCCTGAAGCAGAGGCGCAGGTGAACTTGGATTCCTGACCCATTGAAACCATGAGACCTCGGAGTGGCTGTTCAGAGCTGCTCTGCTCCCGGGGCTGTTTGTTACGCAGCATGGAGAACAGACACAACGGACTTGGGGAGCGTGCTGGTCCTCCAAACCCGCATCTCTCTGCAATGCTGTGGGGTCTGTCTCCCCCAAAAGTCTCACTGAAACGTAATCACCATTGTGTCCAGAGGTGGGCCCCACAGTGCAGACTGACGCACTGGATGTTTGCATAAGGAGTCCCGGGATGCAGCGAGAGTCCCCTGCTGCTCAGGGGAGCCCAGCAGATGAGTCTTCCCGCCTCAATCACCCCATCTTTCCTGACCAGACCCCAGTCCCTGTGACAGGGAGGGAGACACGGGGGCGGAGGGTGATGCCTTGGGTACCAGGCTGGAAGGGATTTCAGAACAAATGGTTTGTGCGGAGTCTGTGCTTCCCTGAGATCCCTGGAGTGCCAGACGGGGCCAGTCCTGAATCCGAAGTGTGCCTTGTGCCCACGTAGGCGCCCGGGGGAGCAGATGCCAAGGCGTAGGAGGAAGTGGTGTTTTGGGGGGGTGCCTAGGGAGCGTGGGAACAGGAGGGTGGAGGGGAGAGTCCACCCGGGTGCACGGAGCAGCTGGCCCTCACGCAGTGGGGATCTCCTGGAGCCTGTGTTTGGGCCACCAAGGAACAGGGAGGGAGCGGGACTCTGTCCTCTGGCTCCTGGTAGCTCCTGGGGCTCCCACCCCGGCAGGGCCAGGTTGCCCCAGGCATGCTTCAGGGGGACAGAGCCCCAGATGAGGGGCTGCAGCTGCTGCCCTGGACGCCATCGGGGGCCCTGGGATAGAGAGCAGAGGGGAGATGAGCAGAGGGTGCCACCCGCATCGGCACCACCATAGACACCATGAGCACCCTGTCCACTGGGGTTACGTCCATCCCTCCGGCAGCCTCTGTCCGTCTGAGTCCCCAGGCCACCTAGGGGAGCTGTGGGCGGCCATCCTACAGCTCCCGGGCTCAGCCTGGCCTTGGCTGCAGATGTCCTGCAGTTCAGGTCCAGACCCTGGGGCTCTTGGTGAGTCGTGCCGCCCGCCCCATCTCGCCCTCCACCATCTCCTCCCTCTTGTGGAGTCCCGCAAGGGCCCCTGGCAGGGCCCCAGGATGTCCTGCCTGCCTTCAGCCCACTCGGTGATCCTGGGCTTCAAAGGGTCTCTAGGGTTCAAAGGCCACCACTGGCCTCACCACCCTGGTGTTCCCTGGCGCTGGCCTCTGTGACCTGCCCTCTCAGCTCCTGCCCAGTACGAGCTCATTTCCTTCTCGAATCTGTCCCCCATGCATGTGGCACTGTGGTGACGTGGGCCCAACCAGGCCCACATGGAAACGGGCCCTGTTCACGGAGCTCACCTCCAGTAGGAGGGTGGTAGAATTCTCTGGAATGCCGTGAGTGCCAGGCACAGAGCCCGCCCCGCGTGCCCTTGTGCAGAGGAGCTTGCGGACGCCAGGCCTGAGAGGACGGTGGGTGGCCCTGGGGAAGCTCAGCAGAGCGGAGGGCCCAGGCTCAGCCGCAGCCTCTGTCTGCCCGGCTGTCCCACGCCATGCTCACATCCACAGCCGACAGGGGACAGAGCACTGGCCCAGAGGTCCCCCAGCATCTGCTCCGCTTGGCGCCCTCTCCGAGCCTCCTCCGACTGTGAAACACACCCCCAAACGGGGCAGCTTAAAGCAACACCAAACATGTTGTTCTCAAGCCTGCGATTTGGGCGGGTCCCAGCAGCACAGCTGTCTCTGCTTCATTTGGCGCCAGAGGCAGCCACTCAAAGGCTGGGCTTGGAATCATGGGAAGGTTTGTTGGCCCACGTCTGACATTCGACGCTGGCTGCCAGCTGGGGCCACATCTGGGCTGTCAGCTGGACGGCCTCCACCTGTGGCGTGGGCTTCCTCACAACATGGTGGCCACCTTCCAAGGCCCCACTTCCCAAGAGGGGGGAGGGTGAGCAGGGGTCGCTGGGTGCCCTCTGTCCTCTCGCCCTTAGAGGCCATGCAGAGTCCCCTTCCTCCACATCCTGCCCGCTCAGGCCGTTGCAAGAGGCTGTCCGTCATCACGGAGGGAAGAGCACTCCGTCTTTTCTAGGGAGTGACCTCAGAGTGCACTGTCACGATTTAGTACCCACAGCTTCTGATCCGTGAGGTGCTGATTGTCCTTCTTCAGGCCCCGGGGACACTTTGGGGACCTGTTCCTCTTACTCGGAGACACAGTATTACGATTGTCCAACCTGGGCCAAACCTGCAGCCCCAGGGCTATTGTGAATGTACGCAGAGGGCGCTGGATCTGGGACTCAGCCTGCCCCCGCCACACACGGAGGGAGGCTGCGATTTCTCCAAGGCACGATTATCGAGGAAAGAAAGAAACAGCAACATATGTCCTGTCCAAATAAAAAACAAATAAGCACTCAAGTGCAAGTCGCCCTTGAGGACAACTGCTCGATTGGCAAAGGACAGAATGCTTGTAAGAGAGACCAAGTGTGAGGTGGGGTGGATGGAGTCTTTGGGTGATCAGGGAGGGTCTTCTGACGAGGCTTGAACAGTGAGAAGGAGCCAGCCAAGGAGGGGCATTTCAGGCAAAGTGTAGCTTGTGCAAAGGCCCTGAGGTCTGAAAGCTTGGACAAGTCGAGGACTGGGGTGGCCCTGTGGCTGGAACAGTGTGAGAGTGAGCCTGTCTACAAGGCCATGGTCAGAGTTTGGCCTTCAATCCACAGGAAAAAACAAGATCCAACTTAAGATGATCTTGTTTTACCCCCTTTATTCCAGTGACAGGCATGGAGTTATAGGAAATGTCCACACGGTACATTTTCAAAACCTGTCGATTCCTCTCCCGGCTTCCTTTGGGTCTCTCAACTCGACTAATCCTTGCCAGCTTGGATGTGCCCTGTGTCCTGACCTCACGGTCTCCCTCGTCTCTCCCGACCCCCTGCGGCCCCTTGTCCACCCCACCAGGCTGCACACGAGGCTGCACACGAGGCTGCACGCCACGGCGTCTGACTCCCTGCTTCCTCTGCCGTGAGTCACCGGGACGCGTGTGCCATCCACAGGCAGCCGTGCAAGGCTGATGTTCCCTTCGGTACACGCCACCCACGCTCCCAGCCCATCCGTTGCTCCCCGGGGCACCCAATCCATCCAATCTAAATAAACAAATCCCCCAAACGGAGCCTGGTAATGGAAACGGTGACAATCCCTTATCTACGGCGTCCCTGGGTGTGCCGGGTCTGCAATAATTTGGGCCTCGCAGAGGCGGAGGAGTTATTGTAATTGTCCTGTGACGATGACAGTTTAATCAGATCTTAGAAATCAGAGGTATTACCTTGTGCACCTGCTCATGGGGACAGAGGGGGGGATGATGGCTAGAATTTCTATGCTGGCTTGTTTTTATGCCCAGGCAGGCGCCACGGGGCGTATGATTCACTGCACATGTTTGGAGAGGGCAGGGAATGAAAGAAAGGGGACAGGAACGGCACCAAGTGGCGTCCAGATGAGACTGAAGGAAGGAGGCCAATTTGTTCTCACAGGCTGTCATCCCAGCAGCTTGGGAGGCTGAGGCAGGAGGATCGCGAGTTCAAAGCCAGCCTCAACAACAGAGGCACTAAGCAACTCAGTGAGACCCTGTCTCTACATAAAACACAAGATAGGGCTGGGGAGGTGGCTCAGGGATCGAGGGCCCCGAGTTCAATCCCCAGCACTCCCTCCTCTGAAAAGGAGAACATCTGTCAATCTTCCACTTCAGGCCTGGCCCTGTGCCGTGTGGACCGAGGTGAGGCCATGCTCTGCCCCCATGGAACTGGCCAGCACCGCCAGGGAGAAAAATCTGGTGTCTCATGAAGCGTCTTGGGTGGAGCTCCCCCCAAAGCAGGGCCTGAGACACAGACTTAGGGAACGGGCAGTTATTTGGAGGTGATCTCAGGAAGTAGGACCAGGCATCAGGGGAGGAAGAATTCCAGTGAAGAGCGGGCTGTTGATCTGGTGACTGCGTGAACACTGGGGACCCATAGGCCTGGGGACCTTTTGAGGAACGGTGGGGGATGGTCATAGCTTTGAAAGCTCTGAGGCAGGAAATCAGGGGAGTGCTCATTTCTGAGGCGCTGGCCACGGCAAGTGGTGTCCAGCACAAGTGCTCTGGGACCGGTGGGCCAAGAGGGTGTGGCAGGTAGCACCATGGACAGCTCCCGCAGCCCAAGGTGGGGGGCTGAGGCCAGTTGGGGGTCAGGGTGGGAATTCTGGAGGAGGTGACGGGAGATCAAATCTGACAGCGAAGAGTCAGGGGTGGGCGTGGGGTGGGCACAAGGAAAGAGCATCCCAGAAAGAAGGAATATCATATGCAAAGGCCCGGGGGGCAGGAAGGAGGGTGGGGCTTTTTATTTTTGGTGCCGGGGATTGAACTTGACCACTGAGCCACATCCCCAGCCCTTTTTTTGTATTTTATTTAGAGACAGAGTCTCACTGAGTTGCTTAGCCTCTCACTAAGTTGCTGAGGCTGGCTTTGAACTCGCGATCCTCCTGCCTCAGCCTCCCAAGTCACTGGGATGACAGGCGTGCGCCACCACACCTGGCAAGGTTGGGACGAGGGTCAGGGAGAACAGGAACCTGCTGAAGTTTTCCAGGCAGGAGAGGAGGCTGGGCTGCCACCATTACTCTCTGTGTCTGAGGGACAAGTGACATCCTTCTCCAGACTCTGGTCTCCTCACAGCCCCGTAGAGCTCAGGGCCACGCCCTCTAGGGCTGTGAGGAGGAATAGGAAAGGTCACCTTTGTGACGCTGGCTGGCACAGAGCCTTCTGCATGGCAGGTGCCCCCAAACTCTTCCTTTCTCCTCCCCGCTCTGTTCCTGCCTTGTGACTTCAGAGTCCTGTCTTGCCAAGGCCAAGTACATCCCGGGGAGGAAATGGGCCTTGGGCATGTATCACTGATTGATGGCAGAAGGAAAAGAATGTCCACCTGGCCTTGGAACAGTCCCTTCCCTGCAGGATGGTTTGTGAGGACCTGCCCAGCCACTCTGCAAACTGTTGAGTGCCGTGCACGGGAGGAGCTGGGGACGTCTGCGCCCAACCCGGGCAGTGAGCGCCTGACTCCGTCAAGTGTTCTCTCTCCCCCGCGCCAGGCTGGAACGCAAGGGGATCCTCCCGCACGGCTCCCTCCCACCTGAGACCCCACCGAGATATCATCTCAATCCTTCCTTAATTAGGTTTCTGAGTCTGAGATCCAAGAGGCGCCGCTGCCAGAGAGGCCCTGGGGCTCGGCGCTGTCACCCCCAGGGGAACCCCTGCTGGGAGCCCGCGCCTTCACACCTTGGCATGAACGAGGTGAGACCGTGGCTGTGCTAACTGCTAAAGGCGCCCGGCCAGGGTAGGGGCCTGGTCTGAGCTGGGCTGCCTTCCTGCCAAACCCTGCTTCTCTGGAGGGCAGAGGAGATGGAGAGCCAGGGAGGGCGGCGCCGCCTCCTCTCTGGGCCTCCTCCCCGCACTGCATGTAAGTTGGCACGTTGGCCCCTGAGCCTCTGAGGACTTGGCAACTGGGAGATGGGAGTGCCAAGTGGAATTTCTATGGCACCCAGCACAGTGCCTGGTACACAGCCGGCGGTAAATAAATGCCAACCACATGAATGGATGGATGGGCAGATGGACAGATGGTGGGGTGAGTGGATGGGCGGGCAGATGGCTGAATGGACAAGATGGCGTCTGAAGTGAGCAGGCACACTAGGGCCTCACCCGTCACCCTCTGGCCACACTCTTTGGGCTGGTATAGAACATCCCAGAACCAGCTTGTTGAACACGTAGTTTTCGAGAGGACTCTTCGCTCCAGGTTTGCCTCTGAGGTGTTTGGGGGAATCCTAGCCAGATGGTCCTCCGTCCCCATCGCTGGGTGGAAGTGGCTGTGACATCTGTGTTGGGGTCCTCGGTCCTCAGAGGCAGGGAGCATGGACAGGAGCTGTTGGGCAGTGGAGTGGGGGGCGGGAGGGTGGGAGGTGGACAGAGACCACGCTCGTGCCCTCTTCTTACATGTGTGCAAGCTGTCGGGAAGCGCCAGGCTCCGGGGGGCTCCTTGGGCTGGGCCTGGAGAGGGGGTGCCGAGTTCTCCCCTATGAGCAGGTCCCTGCCTGTTCATCCATTCACCAACTGCGTATATGACATCCCCTCCAAGCGGTCACCCCCTTGCCTGCTTATTGTTTAATCTCCCCATCATCTTCTCGTTGTTCTAAACACCCCCACATCTAATATCCCGTTCCCTCATCATCCACACAGCATCTCATTGTCCTCGCCTGACATCCATCATCCATGATGCACCTGACCATCCCTCACCCTAGCCCTGCACTGTCCACACACACACACGGATCCACTCACCCATCCATCATCCACCCATTTGTCCATCCATTCATCTATCCATCTATCTGTCCATTTATCCCTCCATCCCTCCATCTATCATCCACCCACCCGTCCTCCATTTCACATACCCATACTCCCATTTACCTGACCAATCTACCCTGTGCTCCTTGGTCTCTGTCTTATTCAGTCCCAGCCTGGCCCATGGTGGGTGCTCTGCAAATATTTGAACATCAATTGAATGAAGGTGAACAGACTGAGAAAGAGGGAGGAACGGGAAGGGTGTATCAGGGTGGTAGGGACAGCCGGGCAGGGCTGAGCCACAAGTGGGGCCCATGCAGCCAGGCAGGGACGAGCATGAGCGTCTGATATCAGGTGCATCCAGACCCCAGCCTCACCAGAGAGCTAAGCCCTTCCTCTGAAGTTCGTTGTCATCACCTGTGGAGTAGAGAGAACTGTGTGTTTGTGCAATATTAGAAAGCACATTAGTTCATGTCCTTGGTATGAGTTTTGTATGGTTGCTGTAACAAATACTGCAGTCCTAGTGCTTAAAGCACCATGGACTTATTCTCTTATGGTTCTGGAAGTCAGGATCTGAAATGGGTTTTACAGGCTGAAATTGAACTTTCAGCACACCTGTTGCATTAGTCTGTTTTCTGTTACTGTAACAAAATAACTGAAGCCGGGTACTTTATTTTTAAAAAAGGTTCATTGAGCTCATAGTTTTGGAGATGGAAAGCCCAAACAGCATGGCACCAGCTCTGTTCAGCTCTGTAAGGACTCCCAGATGGCGTCCTGATGGGATAGTGTGCAAGAACCACATGGTGGGGCGAGAAGCCAGAGCTACCAGGGAGGGCCAAGCTTGTCTTTACAACACCCTGCTGCAAGAACTGAACCAGAGTCCCAGGAGAACCCAGTCAAGGCAGGGCCCCCAGGGATCTTCTGCGAGGCTCCAGCTCTTAAGGGTCCCACCACCTTTAACACGCCATCCTGAGGACTCAGCTTTCAGCACAGGGATCTCTGGGGACACACATAAGCCATATCCAGGCCATAGCAGCTGTGTTTCCCCAGATCTTCTTAAGAAAGAGCCCCTTGCTGTCTTTCCCAGCTTCCGGAGACTGCCCGCACCCCTCGGCTCGCGGGCCCTTCCTCCACCTCCAGCACCCTCCATTTCAACCTCCACTTCCAGCCTCCTCTTCCTTCTCTCTTACCCTGCCCCTCCCACCACCCTCTCCTAGGGGCCCTTGTGGTCACTGCAGAACCCCCCCTGGATGACCCAGAGCACTCTCCTCTCAAGACCCTGGACAATCACATGTGCAACGTCCCTTCTGCCTTGGAGGACAACGTCGTCATGGTGCCGGGGTCAGGGAAAGGACTTTGTGGGGATCGTTGCTTTGTCAACCAAGTGCTTTGAGAAGAAGACGGGAGCTGAGGGAGGTGGTGGGGTGAGCTGCCTGGGGCAGCGATGCTGGTCTGACCTTCAGGCTGGAGATGGGAAGGGAGGAGAGGCTGGTGGAGGAGTCTCAGGTGGCCACGTGGCTCTAAGAGAGATTCACCCAGACCGGTGGGGACCCCTGGAGCCAGTGACTCCACAGAGCAGCTGGACCAAGTCAGCCTCAATATCCCAGGAGGGGCCAGTTCCTGGCTGGAAGCTGTAGTCGAGTCACCAGGCTCTGGTGACGACGTGGTGGTCACGCTCCGTGAGGCAGGAGACTCGGTGGGTTTGCATGGCAGACGTTCCCAGCACAGGCTCTGCATGAGATGGCTGTAGGGAACACAGTGGCTCTGGGCCCCAGGGAAGCTAGGCTGAGGACCCCTGGGGGTGGGAGATCCCTGAGCCACCCAAGATGGGTGGCCGCCCACCCGAGGGAGCACCCAGGAGGCCTCGGGATTTCTTCCAGATCTTTGAGGGAAGCTCCCCAGCTCATCCTCAATCTAAAAATATATATGTTAGGGTCCCCATTCTCGGCCACTTACTCAGTGGTCATTTGTGAAGAAATATCCTTATGCCTTGTCCTGTAGAATGGTCTCAATTAGGATTTTCCATTCTATACCTGGGTGGACTGATCGCCTGTCCACCCTCAAGGACAAATATCTGCACAGCTGTTTCCGGGAGCCATCTCTAGACGTGAGAGCCAGGCAGGCAGCCGGGTGGCCACGCGGCCCTGACTCGGTTCCGTCACCCCTTGCAGACATTGCTAATTGATCACAGAACTACGTCCAGGGAGCCGGACATTATCTCAACACAGGGGGATCGCATCATGGACGAGGCACACGGAGATACTTTCAAGAATGCAAAGGGGCCGTGGCTCGTGGGAAACAGATGATGCTCAGCAGACCAGGTGCTGGGCCATCCACACCATCTGCTCAACCCCGCGTTACAGGTGGCCATGACCAATTGCCTACCAAACTGAGCACGTGACAGCCACAGGATTTGCTTTTCCAGGTGTGACCGTGGGTGGCTGTGAGGGGCGGCGTGCCCTCTAAGGACAGGTAATTCAGCCGCCTGTTCTTTCTGGGATGGAGTTTCAGATGCTTGGATTGGTTCAGCCTCCCGCATCCCCTCTCAAGCCTGGGGGGCCACACTGTCCTGCAGGGAGTGACCCGCCCTTCGTTCTGCATGTCTGAGCCTCTGTGACGTACATCCGGGTGGCATGTTGTGTCCTGGGGACGTCTGCAGGCCTTGCATCTTGGAGGACGTCCTCGTCGAAGCTAGGGCGAAGCTAGGACCCGGCCCTCCCTCCCATGCCCTGTGCTCTTCCTGGTTAGCCTCTGTGGGGACAAGGCCTGGGCCACCCCCAGGTTCCCCAAGGGCAGCAAAGGACGCTGCATACCCTGCTCCTGGTGTTTCCCGGAGTTGGTCTCTGGGTGGGCCATCGTGGAAGACAGCCAGAGAGGGATGTGGCATCCAGACTGATGAGCCCCATTATCGCCCCTTCAAAGCTCTAATAATCACCGTGTAGCCGTGAGGAGCAGGCCCAGAAGATGGATGGCGTCTCCCGCCTCCTCTGCCGCGCCCGGCCTCTCTGCAAAGGTCCTGGGGCACGCTGACGCCCGTGCAGACATCCTCCCCATCTCCCCGTGGAGGAAACTGAGTCTCGGCTGGATTGGAGCCGACTGGGTGGACAGCAGGGTCCAGCCCAGAGGCACCCGTGGGTTCCAGCGGTCAGTCCAGGGCCAGGCATTGAAATAAAGCAATCGTGATCAAAAAATCCTGGTAACCAGGGGCGACCTTGGCCATGGACCCCCTCGGCTCTGGCCGTCAGGGCCTCGTTGGATCAGTGCCTCGGATCATGGGCCTTATTACTTAGGGGCTGAGCCCATTTTACAGATGAGCGGTGGAACCCCAGTCCCATGAGTCACGGCCCCAAGACGCAGGACTGGCCGAGGGGGGCACCCCCGCAGCCCAGGCCACCCATTACTGAGGACCGGGACAGCCCCAGCGGCCTACCCCAGCAGCCTGCTCAAGCTTCAGTCTGCTTCCGAGTGAGGTGCCTGGGGACAGACCCAGGTGCGGAGCCTCCTGAGAGACCAGACCGAGGAGCTCCCTGGAGGCCGCCCTCCCCATGGCCCCTGTACAGCTCCGGAAGCCAGCAGCCAGATGTTCAGTGTCCACGCAGCAGGCTCCAGCTGTGGCCCTGAAGGCTGACGGCCTTCTTGGCTGACCCCATATGTCTGGGGGGCAGCGGGTTCAGCCCAGGATCGAGCATATGGTGGGAAGTCACCTGTGAAAGAATGAGAGTTTGTAGGAACGTTCTGGATCCATCTTGTTGGGCTGGGGAAACGCCACTGATCCTGCGCTGAAACCACCCACAAATACTCACCCACACTGGGGTCCCCTCTGGCTGGCCTTCTGAGACTAAGAGGAGGTTTCAGTTCACCGGCTGTGTGACCAGGGCAGGTTGCTTACCCTCTCTGGGCCTCGCTTCCTTACCAGTAAAGACAGCTTATGTCAGGTGGATCATCTCCCATGGTCTGCGGGGCTCTGAGGGGCCTGGACCCCAGCTCAGGAAGACCACTTGCCGCCCCCCAGCCTCTCACTAGACATTCCGCTCGCCGAGCCCATGGGCAGCGTTCCTGTCTGTGAGACGGTCTCATTCCAGGGCCCTCAGGGCTGACGCCATCCCTTGGCAGGCCCTCGGCACAGGGTTCCCACTGAACGAGTAGGTGTTATTAACGTGGACACCCAGCGTCACAGGGGACCCGCCTGTCAAGGGCACGCCACAAGATTGAGCACACGGGAGCCTCCAGGTGTGACAGCAAGTCCTAGCTGCTGTGCCCTGTCCAGCCGGGTGGCTTCAGCTGCCCCCTCTGCAGAGAATCACACCTGCATCCTGTGAGCAGGAGGTGCAGGGAAGCAGCAGCAGAAACAGGAGCCCCCCCCCACTTACTGACCCCCCAGCAGTGAGGGATGTGGAGACAGTCACCACCCCCCAGGGCTGGTGGCCTTCTGAGGACAGGGCCTGAGTGGCCTTCGCTTCTGGGTCAGAGCAGAGGGCCTCCCCGCCGAGACCTCCTTGCCATGGGGCCGCAGCCCACCTGCATTCACCTTGGGAAACCCCAGAGTCCCAGGTCAGACCTTGGTCCTGTCCTGCCGTCTCCCTGGGCCTCCGCTCACAGGCCTGGGTAATGGGGACAGTGAATTTGCCTTGCTACATCAATTGAAGGTGACCTCTTCTTGGGGGGTTCCCAGGGATCCTGGATGTCAGGGAGGGGCTCAGGGGGTCTATTGACATTGACACAGCATCTAAGCTGGGGGGAGGGCTGAGGTTGCAAATGCTGAGTGTGACAGTACTGTGCCCCAGGCCTCCGCATCTCTAAAGCCTCCAGCCTGGCCTCTCTAGCTTGCAGGTGCACTTGAAAGTGAACTTGAAATGTCCCAGAGCCATGAACTCCCTGGCTGGCCCAGCCTCCGAGAGATGGGTTCAGCCTCGCCCCAGCCCAGTCTCCTGTGGGAGTCTCTGAGCCAGCACCTGGGGCTCCCCTGTGAGGTTTGGCAGAGGGAGGCCCCGGCCAGGGGTCCTCGTCGGGGATTGGTACCCGGGATTTTAAACCAGTCATTTCCCAAACTTCCATGTGCCCAGGAGACACCCGGAGCCTGTGTTCAAATACAGCGCGGGGCTGGTTCTGCCGAGCGGGCTGCCAAGTCACAGGGCCTGGTGCGAGAAGACCACGCGAGCCCCTGAGCGAACACTCTTCAAATGAATTTCAAGTCCGAGGTCACGGACTCCACGGTGAGGCCCTTCTGAGCTCGGGGCCTGGTGTGTCTGCCCAGGTCACACACCCAGGAGGCCGACCCGAGGTTCTGCATGATGCTGCTGGTCCCCAGCCACACATGGCAGCCCAGGAACCCCTGAATTGCCCGCTGGTGTCCAGGACTGGGGTCCCAGACCTCAGCTTGCTGCCTGAACTTGGACCATGACCTTGGCCTCCCCGGGACTCAGTCTCCCCAGCGGGAAGGTGACAGGGGCAGCTGCGACGTCCTCTAAGCCACCTCCCCGCTGGCACCCTGTCTCCCCACGAAGCCCCCCTGACCTGCAGCCTCTAGTCAACAGGACAGTTGCCGCGTGGGGCTCCTCCATCCAGCCCGGCTGGAAATGATTTTTAAACAAAGCCCACGTTCCTTGAGAGCCTATTGATTTCTCGAGTTCCCAAGCCACCACCATGGGGCAATTTCCTTGCCAACCCCAGGAAATCAGCAAATGGCGAGACCCCAGCAAGCAGATACACACAGCCCTCCAGGGCGGCCCATCAGGGTCCCCTCGGCCACTTTGGCCTCCCAACGTCCGCGGGGGGGGGGCAATTGGAAGAAAACAGAGGTCAGACCCCCAAACGACACCGGCTGACTTGAATCCCGTAATGGAAGTCCCCAGGGGATTGTGGCCTCCGAGGCTCCCTGGTGGACTTCTGGCGGGGGAGAAGGACAAGCCCGAGCATGGAGAGAGCAGCGTGGCTCTGAGAACCCTTAGCAAGTGGGTGTGCTGGGCCCGGGGGAAGGGGACCCAGGATGGGAACATTAAAATTCTGTTCCTGCAGGTTTCTGGGCTCTCGCAGCCGTGCGAGCATCGATCTGTTCCAGCATTTGACTTTCAACCATGACAAAACTGTGGGCAAATTAATTGTTCTCCAGGATATTAAGCATCAGAGTCCATTAATCCTTTCTGAGCGAGATGCTTACAGAATACTAATGGGGAGGGTTCCGGGCTGCCGTGGGTGACTTTCCTGTCACCAGGGCCCCACCGGGTCCTGGCTGTCTATCTCCCCTTGGCTGTGGGTGCCCAGGGCTGAGGCCCCCCGCCCCCAACCACCATGTGCCACCTTTATTTGCCTTTGTGGCCCAGGACAGAGGGGGGACAGGTGGACCCAACCTGAGACCTCCCCCCGCCCCCACCTGGGCGTCTTCTCCCCGGGAAGCCTCAGATTGTTTTATGCAAATTCCAATATCTGTATGCAGTTGCGGCCTCGAGGAGGAACACGGGAAATAATTACCAAATTATGCACGTTGAGTTGGTTTTCCTGAATCCTGAGCCCCTTAAAAGACACAGCAAAAAAAAAAACAACCAAAAGACACAGCATTGTGAGTGTAGGAAACAGACCGAGCCCAAGGCTCTGGTCACCCTCCCGGGGGGGAGTCAGGACTTCCCAGCTCCACGCGTCTCTGGGCAAGTCATTTCAGAAGGGGGATGTCCTTTGAAATGTAGGTGGGGGCATGGTGGTGTGGGGTGCTCCCAGCTCCAGGCTGAGCAGAGCAGCCAGCAGGGCCCCGTGGGGGGACCAGGCTTCCTGCTGCTAGGCAGGCCTTCCCCGTCCCTCTATGGGAGTCGGATTTGGTGCCTCAGCTCATCTCAGGGAGGCTGATCTGAGACCCTCATCCATTCTACAGTTGGCAGCTCAGAGCCCTGGACCAAGGTGCAGCCCTGAGCTGTGGGGACGGGCTGAGCTCTGTGCTACTCTCCTGTGGGGACAAGCCCTCCCCTCCCCCAGCCCCTCCCCTGATCAGGTGAGGCTGTCACCTCCCTCCCAGGGGGGCAGTTCAGTACCACACAGAACAGGGTGTCATTCTGGCGCATCCTGGATGCTGGGAACTCACTGGGGGACGGGGTGGTCGCACCCCAATTTAGTGAATCCCAGATCTATCACAAAAAGATGGTAAAATGACCTCCACTGCCGAGGCCACCGTCACCCCCACCTGTGATATTTCCAACCCACTGACCTCTTACAGTCATTCTAGGAGTTGGGTCCTATTCTAATCTCTGCCCTTCCAGGTGAGGAAACTGAGACTCAGAGAGGCTAATCCACTTGCCCAAGGTCACACAGCAAGTCAGTAACCGTGCTGGGATTTAGACCTGCATCTGTCTGTCTTCAAAGCTCACTGGCTAAACGAAATATGTAGCTTCTTTTCAATTCCTCTTTCGCCCTGTCCTGGGGTGGGGAGGGGAGGCTTCCTCACCCCCTGCCCTACCTGCTGCTACCACCCCTGCCCATGTCTCCCAAGATGCCTCCTTGGACTGCAGCAGGCAGAGAGAAAACCAAGGCTGCTCCTTGGTAACTGCATGGATATTTATGTGCGTATAAACACCACACACGCCTTCTGCACGATTTGGAGCTAAATGCAGTGTTACTTAATTAATGCACATGTAACACTCGAGAACGTGACACCTATTAGAGCTCGCGGACAATTAACACTGGGGCCGCCGCCGTGCCCCGTAGGCAGGGCCTTGGAATCACTTCTGCATGGAGTTGCCTGCCCAGGGAAGATGCCCCCACCCACAGCCCGTCCACTACCCCACCTCCTGGAGTGGGGCTTCTTTCTCTACCTCCTTGATGTTTACCTTTTCTATTTTTAATCTCCCAAGCCCTCTTCTGTATTTAATCTGGCAATTTGGCATCCTTACATGGGAAAATTATTATACATAAAACGCCATGTTATACATTAGATGAGGTATAGAACATTTCTGTTTTGGTGGTATTTTGCACAGAAGAACTTTCTAAGCTCCGTGCAGCTGGGGCGGATGGGTCATAAAACATTTTGAATTTCCTGCTTCTTCTCATATTTCTTGTTTTAATGAAACAAAATGTTTATAGAAGGAAAAGAAGTCATCTCTTCCAGGGAGCACTCCCTGATTGCTCCAGCCTGTTCTGATGCTTTTGCCTGTGGATTATCCTCAAACGTGTACTATTGGCTCCAGGAGGGGCTAGTTGTTACCCCTCTGGGGCCATCCCTGCCCTTATGGATGGAAGGAAAGATCTAGAAATTTTTTTTTAAAAAAACCTGCTCTGATCTTTGAAGCTGCAGAGGATAAAATAAGATTTGGGTGCTGCGGGCCTCCTCCGCACGTCTATCTTCCCATCTGTCAAATGGACGGTGACTTCTTTTACTGGTGGCTCATCTGTCCTTACATGCAAAGAAACCAGGCTCGTGCAGGGCACTGTTGTGGAGGACACAGCACCTGGAACAGGCCATCAATTAGGCACCCATTACTGATTGCAGAAATAGTTGTTGAGCACCTACTGTATGCAAGGACTACAGTGCCGACTAAGATGAGCACCGCCGGATGCTTCCTTAGGGTTCCAGTCTAGCCAGGCGGAGGGTGATTAGCCCGCAAGTAAATGGAGAATCCCGGCTCCTCATAGGTGTCAGGAAAGAAGTTTCTGGTGGACAAGGTGGTGGTGGGCGGGAGCTTTCCCTGGGGCGGCCAAGAAGGGCTTCCCGAGGAGGAGGCGCCTTTGGAGCAGAGACTTGAACACAGGCAGAGCGGAGGCCGCCAGGAGGAGGCCTGATGCCCCTGGTCGGGGCCCCGCCCCCTCCTCCTGTCAATCACGGATCCCTGCGAGCCCACTGGGGGCCGTGTTCCGAGGTGGGGCGGGGCTGCTGGACGCCGCCCTCCCCTCCTTTAATCTCCCAGGCCCTCTTTTGCATTTGATCCGGCAATTTGGCATCCTTGCGTGGATGATCCTTCAAGGTCATCCACGCAGCATCTCTCCAGGGTCCCCTGCTGGCCTGAGCCTAAACCTGCCATTGCCCCAAACGTCACTGCTGTCCCTTCCCAGAGCCGGCCCTTGGTCCTCGCTCCAGCTTCCCGGATCCCATCCCAGATGGGCTGGTCCAGGGGTGCCAATCAGGGGCTCAGCTGCGGGCCCAGCAGGGGTCAGCAAGTGGCAGATTTCCCTGGGTCCCCAACTTGGGTGCTCCTGAGATTTCTCCCCAGGTCCCTCTCCAACCCCCCAGGGGCCCCTGGACCCTATGTCCTCGGGCTAGGGGGATTAGCAGGGTCCCCCGAGCTGGCCTTCGGATCCACCCCCAATACTGTTGCCAAAAGGGATTAAATAAATACGTCCAGTGGGAGGGGGAGCCCGGCTTTCAGTGCCACTGGCGGGAAATTAAATAATGTTCCTTTCTGCCGCTGTGAGCCGGAGCGAGCCGGCGGAGCGGGCGGCGGGAGGCTGGGCGATTGGCAGCTCGTGGCGAGCCCTAAATCAAAGGAGCCGATGAAATTTCTAATAGCGGGAGTGCGGCTGGCATTGGCGTATAAATAAAGTTCCCCTCTTGAAAGGCAGCTTATTCCAGCCTTGCGCCAAGGATATTAAGCCCAGAGGACCAGTGGCCGCGGCCAGGCTGGACCCAGGCCAGAAGCCAGCTGGGCCCGGGAGACGCAAGTCCTTCCCCAGCTGTGGCCCTGGCTGTTCTTGAAATGGTCCCGGGGTTGAGCTCCTGGGCATGCCCAGCCCCGACTTGGATGGGTGTGAGTTGTGACACGGGCCATAGATTGACACAGCAGGTTTTTATCCTTCTCATTGCCCAGTTGAGCAAAACAAGGCTCAGAGGGGTTAAGTGTTCTGCCCAAGGTTGCACAGCAGGCACATGGTCCCTTTGTCTATGCAGGACAGGGAAGAGGGATTCAGTCCCATTCCCTGTCTCACAGCTCTTAAAGGGGTTCAGACCACACCACAGAGGGCCTGGAGCCGCTTCGGAGTGTGACCAGGCCTGTCTCTGTTCTGCCTCCCAGGCCACTCCTGAAAGAATGAGCCGGCCGGCACTTCTTTCCAGAGGCCCACAGGCCACGGAGGTGAGAGGAGACAAGTCAGCAAACAACCCTCGGGAGCCTTTTGTGTCAGCCCAGAGCTAGCTGGACGCTGAGCTCTTGAACTCTGGAGCCAGACTGTCTGGGACCCACTGGTTTCCACCACACTGGCTGTGGGGCCCAGGGTAAGTTACCTACCTTCTCTGGGCTTCAGATTCCTCACCAGTAGGATGGGACAAATAAGAGCTCCTGCTTCCTAGTGTTGATGTGAGAATCAAAGAAAATGATGTATACAGAGGGCTCAGCACACGCTGGGCACACGTGAGTTCCCCAGACGACAGGCTGTCCTTCCCCACTGGTAAACCAATCTCCGTGCCTCCCTCCCTTCCATTTTTACTTCCATTTATCCATCCATCTGTGCACCAATTTATCCATCTATCTTTCCTTCCTTCTATCTGTCCATTCATCTTTCCATCCATCCATCATCCACCCTTCCATCCACCCACCCACCCACCCATCCACCCACCCATCCACCCACCTGTCCATCCATCCGTCCATCCATCCATCCATCCATCCATCCATCCATCTATCCATTTGTCCATCCATCCATCCACCCACCCATCCATCCACCACCCATCCACCCGTCCATCCATCCATCCATCCACCCATCCACCCACTCATCCATCCATCCATCCACCCATCCACTCACCCACCCATCCACCCACTCATCCATCCACCCACCCATCCACCCACCCATCCACCCACTCATCCATCCATCCACCCACCCATCCATCCATCCAT
>CM053407.1:109439008-109504459 GCA_028644305.1 Xerus rutilus
ATACCCATTTTACAGATGAGGAGACTGAGGCCCAGAGAAAGAGGCAATTTGCTCAAAGCACAGGCTAATGAACTGGAGGAACAAGGACCTACCGCCAGGCTGACCTCTGTGCTGTGGGAGCTCAGTGTTCAGGGGAAATCATAATTTCTTACAAAGAACAGAAAAATGGTAGTGTGGGGGGGGGGAGAGCCAGACAATGAAGCCAATGAGGAGCCTTCATTTCCACTTCCACCAACATAACGGGAGGGCATTTTCCTGTTTTCAGTCTATCCAGTGCCTGTTTTTCTTTTGCACTTGACATAATGTTTGCTCTGTAATTTTGTATCTTTTTTTCCTTTCGATACTATTATGTTACAATATGTTTCTATGTTGTTATTCTTTTTTTGTTATTGTTGTAAATACTGGAATGACTGCTTAATAGTCTCTTTAGATAAGTCAAAATGCATTTTTCTTTTTTCCCTTGGGTGGACATTTAGGTCGCTGCCCCTTCGGGGGTTCATATTTAATGCTACAGAGAGAATTATGTCTTATGCGTCCCTCTCCTTTTATGTAAAGATGCTGCTTGGCAGCTGGAGGAGAGGGACAGGGGACACCTTTTAGAAAGAGCTTGGTGCCAGCCAGGTGTGGTGGTGCATGCCTGTAATCCCAGGACTTTGGGAGGCTGAGGCAGGAGGATCGCCAGTTCAAAGCCAGCCTCAGCAACGGCGAGGCCCTAAGCAACTCAGTGAGACCCTGTCTCTACATAAAACACAAAATAGGGCTGGGGATGTGGCTCAGTGGCCGAGTGCCCCTGAGTTCAAGCCTTGGTACCAAAAAAATAAAAACTAAAGAGATAAATAAAAAAGAAAGAGCTTGGTGCCTGGTGCTACATTGTTTCAATGACACACAACCCTCCCATTATGGTTGTGGGGCGTGTGGGAGGCTCCTCATCACCCTCTGGTTTTCATGGACAGATCATTTTAATGACAAATGATTTTTTTTAAAAGTAGAGGAAATTGTACTTCCTCGCTTTAATTTCTTTCTCTCAGATTCCCACAAAGCCAAGCTTTCTCCAGCGTGTTTGTTAACCAGATGAGTTTCTATGTTTGCAAAGAGTCTGTTGATATGAGAACTAGTCTTGAAGTGAAAATAGAATCTGAAACATATTCAGAAGCAAGAAATTAAGATGGAAACTAGAAACAAGAAAAAGGACCCTGAACACATGGAATTGATCCCGCCCTGCCCTTCACGCACAAATGGTCTGGATGTGCTTGGGTGGGTGCAGGGTCTAAGACTCAACTGTGCGTAGGTGTCCTCACACAGATGGCCCCTGAGTTGGGGTTGAGAGGCCAAGATCATGAAGGGATGGAACTCACCACCATCCGGGATCCAGACCCCTCTCCATTTTAGGTCTGGTGGCCCCTGTGCTGTGGGCCAGGCTGGGGCATGCTCCAGAGCTGGGGTATAGGTTGGGGCAGCCTCTGGGGGAAACACTCTGGCCACACCATGGGTTTGTGGGATGCAAAGGGAGCCTCCTCATTGGCATCTCTACCATCTAATCTGAGTTCATCCAATGTCACAGCCACATACACTGTAGCCTTGTAGTCCCCCGCTTTCCTGGGATAGTCCACTTGCTTCTCCAGCCTGGTCACCCTCCCTCCTGCCTCTCTCACCTTGCTCTAGGCATACCCATGGCACATTTTGTACAGGCTGTTCCTTATGATTGAATGCTTTTCCCACATGGGCAGAGCAGAACATCACTGCCTCCAG
The DNA here is from genome assembly GCA_028644305.1 of Xerus rutilus. Taxonomy (NCBI): domain Eukaryota; kingdom Metazoa; phylum Chordata; class Mammalia; order Rodentia; family Sciuridae; genus Xerus; species Xerus rutilus. Next base: position 109,440,758 of record CM053407.1, read on the forward strand.
GAAGTTGGCTCTGATTGCTCCTCAGATTCTCTTTCCAGAGACCCTATTTCTCTCCTTAATGCCACTGAGCTGCCTCTGAAATGTGCTTGGCTCCTCTGCCTGCCATTGATTCTCCACCAGGGCTGCTGTGAGAAGCACCCCAACCTGGGAAGCTTGGAAACATACTGCTGGCCGGGCCCTGCCGCAGACTAATTAAATCAGCACCTCCGAGGGGTAGGAGGGCCTGGGTAGGCCTGGAAAGCTCCCCAAGGGAGCTAATGGGTAGCCTGGCTGAGAATATGGAGGTAGGTCACCTGCCACACAGTATGGATTTCACAGTCACCCAGGATGGGTCCACACAGGACAGAAGCCACAATCCCCCTCACAGCCCAGTGCCCTGCCTAGCACATCAGAGATACCAAGTCCAGGGAATGAGTTTGCAATACCAACCCCGACATGCTGGACTCAGTCATGAGACAATCTGCATCTGAAGATGATCCAGAGGTTCCCAGTGGGCTGGAACCAGTGATGGATGGGTTAGAGCATTGGCCCCATTTTCCAGATAAGGAAGCAGAGAGTTAAGTAGGGTCAAGAAGCGACTTGGGCACGCTTCCCACCTGGGACTGGAGGAGCATACTCAGTAAACGTCACAGTGGGGAGATCACCATCCATCTGTCCATCCATCCAAGGCTGACCATGAAGATTTGGGGGAAAAACAGAAGAGAAATGAGCAGGCTCTCCATCTCTTATGAAAACAATAAATAAAAGGACCATGCAGCCGGGCGCGGTGGTGCACGCCTGTCATCCCAGCACTTTGGGAGGCTGAGGCAGGAGGATCGCCAGTTCAAAGCCAGCCTCAGCAACGGCGAGGCGCTAAGCACCTCAGTGAGACCCTGTCTCTACACAAAACACAAAATAGGGCTGGAGATGTGGCTCAGGGGTCGAGGGCTCCTGGGTTCAATCTCTGGTACCCCCCAACTCAAAAAAGGCCTGTGCAGCTCTAAGGCAGAGAAATTGGGGAAATGAATAAATACAGAAGGTGCCTCACGCCGGGCTCTCGGCTTGTCTGTATTCCTGTCGGCAGCCCGGCCGCATAAACATTCGGCACGCAACACTTGCAGACACTTTTTAATAGAATCGCTTAAAACAATTAATTACCAGAGTTTTCATTCAAGCTGCAGTGCAAGAGATACGCCGGCAATAAAAGGCATTTATCCGCGGGTTTCTCGAGGCCTGTTTGTTATTAAGATGTAAATTAAATCATCACAGATGTTCCATTTTTTAATCTAGGCCTGGGAGGATCAGGGCCAAGCGTGGCCTAAACGGGTTTATTTCATTACCCACACATTCATTAGAAACCCACCGTCTTATTGGGTATCATTTTTCTTGGGTGACTTTTCCCCCCTTCTTAAACAAATTATTGGGATAATTTGTTCGTTTCCCTTTCTATTTGTTCTGGGGGCTCACGAGCTCCTGGCCAGGGCCTCCGCGGGGCGTTCTCAGGAAGATGTTCCCCTTCAGGAGGTGGGAGAGACTCGGGGCCTCGTCCGGGGGTGAAGTTGGGAGAATCATCTAGAAATTTCTAGAAAGTGATTTCCTTCTTCACTAGTGATGGGTTGGCAGGGCTGGGGCCGAAATCCCAGGTCTTTGGTTTACAAAACGTTTGATTCTTTGGGTGGGAAGGAACCTTCTCGCGATGGATAGCCCAGCCTCTGCTCCCCGCCCATGTCCTCCCAGGTTGCTCAGAGTGAAGGTCACCACTGAAGTGGCCTGCAGCCTCTTCCCACCTGCTTGCTTATCTTCTGCCTCTGTGTCATGGCTGTGAGCCCCTTGATAGCAGCGCCTGCCTGTCTGGTTCATCATGAGACGCTCAGAGTCTCGCCCAGTGCCTGGTACATCATAGATGCTCAATTAATGGATATAGTTCCCCCTGTGTCTCCCAGGGCACTGGTCCCAGCCTCCACTCCTCACAATAACAAAACAAGGCTGAGCAAGTTCCTTAAGTGAAATGGAATAGCATTTGCATATAACCACACCATCCTCCCACACACTTGGAATCATCTCTAGAGGACTTATAACCCCGTGTACAATCTAGAAGCTACGTAAATGGTTGTTATGCTGTGTTGTTCAGGGAACAAGGGCAAGAAAAGGAGTCTGCACACGTCCAGTACAGACGCAGCCATCGCAGACATGACTACCCAGCACCCGGAGGAGAGGCCAGACCACGCATGGATGCTCCCACAGACAGTGCTGGAGGCTGAGGTCTGTGAGCTGGTGGGAGCCCAGGCAGGCAGGCTGTGTCCCCATGGCATAGCATTAGCATGCATCCAAGTTTTCCTATTTGGAACTTTCTGGAATTTAGGAGGGGGGTATACGAGGGATTGAACTCAGGGGCACTCGACCACTGAGCCACATTCCCAGCCCTATTTTGTGTTTTATTTAGAAACAGCATCTCACTGAGTTGCTTAGCACCTTGCTTTTGCTGAGGCTGGCTTTGAACTCACGATCCTCCTGCCTCAGCCTCCCGAGCTGCTGGGATGACAGGCATGTGCCACTGCACCTGGCTGGATTTTTTTTTTTTTTAATAGTTTTGATCTGAGATTAGCTGACTCTGCGCATGTACAATCCTGCGATCCACATGGCCGGTTGTCCATGAATTTTAATGCTTACTATTCGAGTGTCTGGCATGGTGCGTCACACACACAGTCCCAATTTAACTTCCACTAGGAACCTGGGAGAGAGATGATGTCATCCATGGTACCCACTCCCGTGCCGGCATCGGAAAGTTGCAGAAGAATAAAGGAAGTTGCACAAAGACCCAGGACTGATGAGTGTTTGAACCCAGGTTGGCCTGGCTCCAAATCCCCGGGACCCACCCCTCCCTCCTCTACAGGTGGCCATTGAGTCCCAAATGCACTAGCATGTCGGGTGTGCGTTTACTTAGTGCCAAGCACAGGAGGTGCTTAGCACCTCCAGGGACGGCCCTGGCCATTGGCATTAGCGTCTCTGGGTCACCGTCCAAGGATCCAGCTTTGCAGATGTGGAGGCTAAACAGCCACCGCAGAAAGCTATGCGGGCTGAGAGTCAGGACCAGCCACACAGTTGCAAGCCCAGTGCAAAACGACAATGTGGTGACCTTCGTCCCCAATGGTAAGAATCTCACAGCCACAGGCCACAGAGCACCAAGCCTCTATTCCGGGAGAATGCAGAGGGCACACGCCTGGTGAGCTGGCTCTGCTCACCTAGGCTGCGCTCAGGGGCAGGTGCTTGGGGCAAGGCCATCCTGGCCGGTGCGGTGCCCTCTCCTCCTAAGTTGCCCCCTCCACTTCCCCCCAAGCCTGTCCTCTGTTCTTCCAACTCTGTCCAAAATTTCAGCAAAATCAGCCTGTCTCGGGCTTGCTCTGCCATTATTTTCATAGGTTTCTCTAACCTGCTGTGTGGAAGAAACAGAGACGCTAAGTATTTGCTGAAGGTCACATAGCCAGGGGATTCCAGTTCTGTTCTCTTTGCCACCAGCATCTGTCATACCAGTTTCTTTTGAAAAACCATCTTTTGCAGAAGCCAGGTACTCTGACAAAGCAGAAGCCCAGGCGATTGCTCTGAGGTGGGAACAGGGGTACCAGCCTTCCCCTTAATGCCCAGGGGAACTTGGATCATCTGAGACCATTGGTGGTGAGGATGGCCAGGCCCCCTGAGGGGAGGAGCCCCTGCCGGGCTGCAGAAGGAAGGCCATCCCTCCGAGGCACCAGCCCAGATGCCCCCTCCCACTCAGCAGCAGGCTGTGTGCAGGCGCGGCGGCCTCTTGCTGTGACATGATTATTTTCAGCTTCCTGCCTGTGGATGGTCGCATGTTTTCATCAAGATCAGAGGAAAAAGAATGGGAAAACATCGTGGCTTTTATCCCCCCCTGAGCGCTGCAGAAATTGCCTTTTTATCAAAGTCCTCATGGCTTCTGGACTAATTCATGCACTCTCAGAGCCGGGAGTCCCCGTACATGTCCACCTTTTTTCACTGACTTTGCAAACTCCAGGAAAGCCACCTGCAGGAGTGGTGGGAGTGAGGCAGGCAAGAGGGAGCAGGATGCAGGCAGCCACGCTGGGGGAGCTGAACTGCAGCTGGCACTGCACCTGGCATGTGGACTCCCACCAGGTGGTTACCAGGATGTGGTGCCATTAAGTGGCCCTTGTCACCCAGGGAAGAGCTAGCCACTTGTGAAGGACCCCAGGGTTGGCAAACAGGCCAGGTTTCACACCCTCTCCACACAGGCTGTGTGTCCTTGGGCAACTGTCCTGACCCCTCTCAGCCTGGTTCCCCCAGTGTGGCGTGTTCTGCTGATCCTGGCCCTGCAGATGCAGATCCCCGCCCTGTAGGGGTATTGGGAGGATTAAATGAGATGCCAGTTAGAAAGCCCCCAACATGATCCCTGGGCCACAGTTTGCTTTCAATGCAGGATCATCTGCCACCGACTTGCCCTGCTTCACGTCATCTTAGGACAAGAAGTCAATCTCATGTGATTAAAATCCGTTTTTCCCAGCCTCCCTCCATTTCTTCCCCAATTAGGTAAATGCTGAAGGTATAAATAGTTTGAAAAAGGCTTTGGACAGATGCCTGCAGAAGCCACGTGGAGTTATTAAGGTAAGACACCTGCTCCAGGCTTCTGTGGGACGCCCCTGGGCTCTGTGGTGGGCATCTGGGCCTGGCATCAGCGTGGCTGGAGCCAGGAGAAGAGGGCCCTGGTGTGGCCACCCAGCCAAAGGCCTTTTCCAGCATGCAGAGTTCATGGTAGAAGCAACAATTTTCTTCATTACATTTTTCTTTTTTTTCAAAATCGAATTCTTCATAATGAATACTGGGTTGTAACGCTCAGGGACAAACCGTATACATATGTGGACACATAAATGTTTACATACATGTATGTATACACATGTATATGCGCTCACAGTCATCCCGTATGTTTTATAGGGTGGGTTTCATATAATTTATTTTATATATAGCAGTCCCTCAATGTCTGTGGGGGATGATTCTAGGACCCCTTTGGACACCAAAATCCAAGGAGGCTCAAGTCCCTTATATAAGATGGTATGATATTGTCACAGAACCCATGAATGTCCTCCTGTATGCTACCGATCGTCTCTAGGTGACTGGCAATGCTCAAGACAAGGTAAGTGCCGTGGAAATAGTTGTCACACTGTATTGTTTAGGGAACAACAAGAAAAAAGTCTGTACCTGTTTGATGCAGAGGCAAAACTTTTAAAAAATTATTTTCAATCCATTGCTCTCAAGGGCCTAGTGTGTGTTAGGAAATCTATTTTAAATCCTTAAACCCGTAAGTAGGATTTTTTGCTCCTACGAATTGGCATCTTTTTCCCTATTTTTAACTGTTTGGCTCCAGGTTCCACCCCGAGTCATACAACTAGGACCGTGTGGCTTCTCAGGACAAGGAGTGAGGCCAGAAAATTCAACAAACAGTCGCAAGAAATGAAGAGAGGCCTGTGAGGAGACGTCTGCACAGCTGTCTCTGCTGCAGTAACGTCATTTTGAAATGTTACTGGAGATTGAACTCAGGGGCACTCGACCCCTGAGCCACATCCCCAGCCCTATTTTGTGTTTTATGTAGAGACAGGGTCTCACTGAGTTGCTTAGCGCCTTGTCATTGCTGAGGCTGGCCTCGAACTTGTGATCCTCCTGCCTCAGCCTCCCAAGCTGCTGGGATTACAGGCGTGCGCCACCAAGCTCTGCGTTACTGAGAATTTTGCTCCTTTGAGAGGAGTTCTTGTGAATTCACGCTGTGGTCTGTAAATAAATTCTCATTTGGAATAGTTCTCTCAGAATCCGGAGTCAACAATAAGGACATTTTCTGAAAAAATGTCTTTCAATTTATTGTTGAATTCATTATTTTATTTTGCTCAAGCTGCTAGAAAGTTCCAAGAAGATTTACTTCCAATGCCTGCGTGTTTTTATTATTGTTTATTGGATTACTTCTCTTCTTCTGAGTCTCCATTGCGTTGGTTTTATGATGTGGTTCTTTTTATTTTTGTACAGGATTGTCTGAAACCACTTTCCCCCCTGAATAATGGGGTACAAATATTACTTTAAAAATCAGAAGACAATGAAGCAGATTTTCCTTTGCTTTTTAAAATTAAATTCGTGTTTATGTGCAATTACTATGCATCCTCCTTATACGACATGCTGGATGATTTATGTAATAGGGGCTCCAGCCACAGTGTTTTTTAAAACTTTTATTTCTTAATTTTTTTTTGAGGATCACCCAAATGGGGGCCTAAAATGCTCTGGAAATAGCTTAAATCATTAGACAAAATATCAACAGCATTGGTTCTCCCAGAATCTGAGGAGCCACTGTGTTAGTCGGCTTCATGTTACTATAACAAAATCCCCGAGGCCAAGAGGGAAGCTTTAGCGCTAAGCCACTCAGTGAGGCCCTGTCTCTACATAAAACACAAAATAGGGCTGGGGATGTGGCTCAGTGGTCGAGTGCCCCTGAGTTCAATCCCTAGCACCAAAAATAAAAAAAGAGAAAAGCTTTATTAAGCTCACAGTTCTAGAAGTTCCAGTCTATGACGATGCAGCCCCATTGCTTTGGGTCTTTGGTGAACCATTCTGGTGCTGGATGGCAATGGCAGGGACATGGGAAACCACTCACTAGACAATCCACACAGACACACAGAACCCCATTGACCTAAGGACATCCCACTAGGCCCCACCTCCTAAGGGCCCTACCACCTCCCTGAAGAGCTACCCTGGGGATCAAGCCTTTAACACATGAACCTTTGGGGGACACTTCCTCAGACCACAATAGCCACTCTCAACTCTGAGGATGAGATGTCCTTCAGCTTCAGTGGGGCCCACGGGCTGGGACAGAGGGGAGCATGTAGACGGAGCAGTAGGATCCTGGCCCATGGTGCTTGTGTCGCTGACCAACTCGGAGGCACTCACAGATCCACAGAAGGGCCAAGACTCCTCTGCTTTGCTACCGACACACTGCTTTAGCTCTTCTCTGGGGCTGCCAGGGAGCTCAGGATGCATGTTCAGCGACATTTCTAGCCATCTTAATTCCATTCTGTAAGGCAGGGAGGGTGGAATCCCTGCGGCCTGGGCTCCTCCCCCCAGGTATGGGCCTCAGGATTTCCCTGGGTCCTGCCTGCCAGCTGCCAGCATTAGCAGTCCTGAGGGAGCCTGGCCATCCCTGAGTGCCTCGGGCAGGCCCTTGAGCATCTCCCGTTTCTCTTACCTTCTTATTCCTTTTATCATTCTCTTTCCTTTCCTTTCTTTTTCTTCCTTTATTTCTTTCTTTTTTGGTACCAGGGATTGAACCTGGGGGTGCCTAACCGTGGAGCCACATCCCCAACCCTTTTAATCTTTATTTAGAGACAGGGTCTTGCTAAGTTGCTTAGAGCCTTGCTAAGTTGCTGAGGCTGACCTCCAACTTGTGATCCTCCTGCCTCAGCCTCCGAAGCCACTGTGCCTACAGCTGTGCACCATCGTGCCCCTCTCCTTTCTTTTGCTTCGTCTTCTCCCATTTCCTCTCTCCCCAAACTTACTTTTCCCCTCTCTCTTCCCCCCTTTTTCCTTCTCTCTCAAGCTCTCACCTCTCACCTATTTTGCTCATCTGTCTCATTTTTTTCTCATTATCCTCATTTACCCTCGTGAAGCCTCTATTTCACGAGGCACCTGGAGGCCCTCGTATTGATGGGCTGCACACGCTCCTCTCCCAGAACATGTCAGCTTTTCTAATGTTTCTGAAAACAACAGGAGACCAGGAAAAGCCGCTGCCTCTCCGGGTCTCCTGACATCCTGCGCCAGGCAGGGGAACATGTCTGCTTGGATTTTCTGGAGGCCAAGACTCCTCTGGGGCTAAAGGCACACGTTTGGGGGATTTCCAGAGTCAGGATAGGCTTGATGGAAAGGCGACTGGCACTTCCCTGGGGATGTGCCCCAGGCTAGAGGCATTCCATTGCCTGCCCCAACCCTCCAGCTCACATGCAGGGCTGGCCATACCCACCTCGGATTTCCCTCTGCACCCCACTCCCCAGTTGTCGGGGGCAGGTGGGGACATTAATAGTCAGGTCTGTATCTGCCATCTGGGCTCAGTGTTTTATCTATGCTTCCCCACTCATGCCTTTGTTTATTCAACCAGCATTTATTGGTCACTTATTACATATAAGGCATTGGGAAGGTAGGAGTCAATACTACTAGGGATCTGATAAATAAGAGTGGCTGGGGTGGAACAATCACTAGCAGGCACAGAGAGTCTCAGCAAAGATACCTGGACACACTGCTCACAGGAATTCCTCTCCCAGTTGTGCGTCCAATGTAACTGTGTACAGGAGTTCAAATATTCATAGCAGAAGCACTGGCAATGTCCTCCACGGCCACTCTAGTAGAATGGATATTCCTGTGGAATATTACACAATGATAAAATGAAGACTCTACAACCATGCCCAGAGAACAGCTGACCCTCACAAACATGATGCAGAGTGAATGAGCCAAGACAAATAAGAAGGTTCCGGCTGGGCAGGGTGGTCTACAGTCCCAGGAGCTCCGGAGGCTGAGGCAGGAGGATCATGAGTTGGAGGCCAACCTCAGCAATTTAGCAATGCCTTAAGCAACTCAGTGAGATCCTGTCTCAAAATAAAATATAAAAAAGGGCTGGGGATGTGGCCCGGTACCAAAAAAAAAAAAAGAATGTTCTGGTGGCTTCCATTCCATCAAAACCAAGAGCAGGCAAAAACTAATGTGTGGGGTCCACAACTAGGACAGTCATTGTCTCTGGGGGCATTCAGTGGCATGGGTTGCAAAGAGGAGCTTGTAGGGTACTGATGAGTCAGCCTCTATGAGTCCCCAGCCCCGATTCAACCACCATGGGTTAAAAGTAGTTGGGGAGGAAAATGGCGCCTGTCCTGATGTGTCAAGACTATTTTTATGACCATCAGTCCCTAAACAATACAGTGTAACAATTATTTCCATAGCATTTACTTTGCATTAGGGATTATAAGTCATCTAGAGATGATTTAAAGTCACAGGAGCTGCAGGCAGGTTCTGTGCAAATATTACACCGTTTTATACGAGGGCTTGAGCGTCTGTGGATTTTGGTGGACACGGGGGTCCTGCAACCAGTGGGGGAGGACTGGATTCTATTTCTCAATCTGGGTGCTGGCTACAAGGCTGTGTCAAGTGTAGAAATCCTTTCAGAATCCATCACGATAGGCAGACCTTATATACCTCTATGTCATGTTTAAATGTATTAATTCTAATAATTAAAATGTGTCAATGTAGGTATTTTACTAAAGATTGAGCAGATCATGGAGGACTTCTGAGGCATCACTGGCTGAGTTGCTGGGCACCTTTCCCCTCCCTGTGCCAACACAGAATTCTAGATACACTGTGGTAATAAAGTAATAAACACAACCATACAGATTTCCCTCATATGCAAAAGAAGAGAAATCTCCAACACTTAGAAGAAAGGCAAGGCTCAAAGCAGGCTGGATGAGAGGGTAGCTGGGAAGTAGCCTGCCAAGGTCTTGGCCCTGGCACACTTGGCACTGGGGGCTGCGGCCTGGGGGGGGGGTCCTAACACCACAGGGGACCAGAGGTGTTTCAAGTTGGTGCTGAACTGAGCACAAACTAAAACAACTCCAACTCCTCCCCCCAGCCCAGAGCCTACCTGGCAATATGAGGCTTAGGCAGGGATGGCAGAACATCATTAAGGGAAAAAACTCAAACCCATCTTTCCCTCTGCATGGATGCGAGCCAAAGGGCTGACCTTTTCTATCACACCAAGGGTAAAAACCAAACACTTAGGTTGGTCTGTAAGTTCTGCGTGGTCCGATCTTTGCTTACTCCTCCTGCTTTAACCCCATCTCCTCTCATTGCCCCCCAACAGATGTATTCACATCCATACGCAGACATATGCAGGCTTCAACCACAGCAGCTGCCTTCTGACTTCTTGCATATGAGGCTGCCCTGCCCCAGGGCCTTTGCACATACCTTCGTATTTTCTTGGAATGCCTCTTTCCCTCAGACACCATGCATGTATCTCTCCCAGAGGCTGAACACTTGCCATTTGCCAGAGAAAGCTTCCTGGACAACCTTCCTGTGGTTTTTTCTCTGTTGCCAGTGTAACATGTACTATTGGTAACTATTTTGTTTGTTTATTGTTTCTTTTCTTTCTCCCCATTAGAGAGTCTGCTCTGTGAGGACAGGGCCCTGGGGGTTGCTCATGGCTTTGTTCTCAGGGTCTGGAACAGGCTGGGCCCAGAGTCATTCACAGAATGACTAACAGTCCTGGTTTTCCTGGGAAGGTCCTGGTTTTAGCACTGAGAGTTCTACATCCTGTGAAGGACTTCAGTCCAGCAAGTTAGTACCATTGACAGGTAACTGAGCGGTTAGAATGTGTATATTTTAAAATAAAAACATCCCCATTAATTTTCAATGATTTGGCCTAAGAAATTAATCTCTACCATTTAAATACAACTGATGTTGGACTCATTCCTCTTTGCACACATGATATTACTTCAGTTAGCCCGTAGGGTTTCCTGAAAACTATGTGCAATTCTTTATATACCCCTCTGGATTTTCAGACCCAATGGCAGGGGGCCCTCACCTTGTCCCACGTGCCCCATTCTCTGGTGGCCTTGCTCTTGGAAAGGTCAGCTGGGAGCTCCATAGGCTGGACCCGGGATTAAGCAGCCTTTGTAGAACTTTCTCCTTGTTTAAAACCCGTGTCAGCCAAGAAATCACAACAAGAGAGAGAGAGAGGGCCAGGAAAGTGGCTTTCTTAACTGAGCTAAAATCCCAGTGGGTGAGAGCCCTGCTACCTGTCAGGTAACTAGCTGCCCTGGAAACCTGCTCTGTCCAGGGCCTCAGAGGCGAGCAGCCCTGCTTTGTCACAGGTAAGTGACCCATTTTCCAATCAGTGGCTCTAATCACCTGCTCACTTGTGCACGCACCTGCTAGGGATGGACGTGCGGGGTTGGGCAGGTGAGTGTGGACACACCGGCCCCCTGGGCCCTGGTGACCTGGGTCAGTGAGAATCCAGTGAGCGTCCTGGGCTGCGTGTGCGGAGGTCTCTGTAGCCAGGACAGAAGGCCCATGGGTGCCACTTGTTCCCAGCTCCCCCAGCATCTCAGCTCCCCATTTCCTTCTGAAACACCCAGACCAGCAGATCTACAGCAGGAAGGTGCTTCACCAGGGCATCTGGTCCAAATGCAGATTCTGAGGCTGGAGGTGTGAGTGCAGGCATGATCCTGTATCTCCACCAAGCATCCAGGGGACATGGATGCTACCATCTGTGTATCTTCCTTTGCAGAGATTATGCTGGTCTGTGGAACAAGGCAGAGTGGCCCCTGCGCTGGCTTGGACAGTTCTTCAGTCACAAACTCTGGCCATTTCTGAAGTGTCAGCTCAGATGTTCCTGCTGCCTTCTTCAAGATGGTCTTTTGGTGTTCCTGTGTTCTCTGGTAGAGCATCACAGCATGGAACCCAGTGTGCAGCAAAGGCCTGGATGTATCCTGTCTCTGCACTCGTGAAACTAGTATCCACCATAGGTCTTGGCAGAGGGTCCACATCAACTCTGGTCATGAAAATGAGATGAGTTATGGGCCCTGCTCAGCCCCCGGAGCCATGTTACACTTCACAATCCATAGGCTTGCTTTCCTCATCAGCAAAGTGGGCACGGAAGCAGACACCCCAAGTCACATGCTGACTAGCTCAAGGCATGCAGATGAGGTCTTGGTGTTCCTTTCTCTTTCTCTCTTCTCTCTGTGTTGAAGTCTATATTACACACAGGAAAAGGCAAGAGAAATTCTCTTGTTCAAGAGAATTTTACATATCCTCATCTTACTCAACTCAGGCTTCCATAATGAGAGACCAAAGATAGGGTGACTTACACAGCTGAGATTTGTTGTTCCCACGGTCCTGGAGGCTGGAAGCCCAAGATCAAGAGGCTAGGGATTGCTTTCTGGTGCATACTCTGGCTGGCAGATGGCTTCATTGTTGCTGTGCGCTCAAATGGATGCACCTTTCCCTCCTGTGTGCATGTGGAAAGACAGAGAAGGAGTCAGTCCAAGAGAGTGGGCACATGAGTTCTCCGCTGTCACCTCTTATAAGGACACTTATCCTATAGGACCAGGCTCTAGGGAACTCATTTAACTTTCATGACTTCCTAGAGGCCCTATTTACCAACACAGTCAAATCAGGAATTAAAGCATGAGCATATGCATTTCTACAGTGTTGGAGGGGACAGAGTCAAGCCATACCGTCACCCACTCAGTGTCACCCACACAGATCACATCAAGAATCTTCCAGCAGGCTCCCTATGGCCCATCAATGCTGCTTCTCCCCAACCTCACCTCTTCTGTCACTATAGGTGAATTTTGTCAGTTCTTGAGCTTCACAGACGCAGAACAATCAGCTTGGGCTCTCTGCCATGCCTGGTTTCTCTTCCTCAGCATGAAGACCTTGAGTTTTCCCCATGTCCACAGATTTGTCCTCCTTATCTTCCATCTCTATTTTAATTAGTAGTACTGTATTATGTGATATGAAAATTTATCTTTTTGCCTCTTGATGGGTAATTAGAGGGATTCTGGTTTTAGGCTATTCTGAGTCGTGGTGCTATGAATATTCTTGGGTAGGTATTTTGGTAAAAATGCACAGGCATTTCTATGTATCTATATGTAATAAAATCCAGAAATGAAATGATCAGCTCATAATCTATGAGTTCAGCTTTTTAAGCCACTACCAAACAGATTTCCAAAATGTTTGAACCAGTGTGCTTTCCTGCCCGTGGTTATGAGCGTGCTGGTGGCTCCACATCCTTCTTGGCACTTGGTATCTGCTCTTTTCTTCTCTCCATTCTGGGTGATGTGCAGGGCTATGTCCTTGTGACTTTGACTTGCATTTCTCTGAGGTCTAATGCTGTTGGGTTATTTTCATAGGCGTATTGATCCCTGAGCTGTCTCTTTGGTGAAGCAAAAGTCTGTTTCAAATCTGTTCCTCAGACTCTCACCTGCCAAATTTGCCGAGGAGTCCACTTTCTCCTTCTGGGCTTTGTTTCTCTGCAGGAAATTGTCGCAAGGGGTCTGTCTGGCTTCCAAAACCCAGGAAGAGAAGGGTCTCATCCACAGTCCATCAAGTTGTACATCTCAGTGTCCACAAGGGGTCGCTGTTGGAAACGTGGCTGGTGCAGTCTGGTGCACACATATCCTCTGCTAGGAGGAGGCTGGTCCTGGTTCTGCCCAGGCAGCAGTGCTGGCCTCACACAAAGGCTCAAGGTAGCCTTGTAGAGGTCCCAGCTGCCTGTGAGAGTGTCACTGGACAGCCACCCGCCAGGGTATCATTAAACATCTGAGTTTGGTGGTTGTGTTTTGAACTTGCAGTCAAGTCCAGGTACTGTTACTGGAGGGTCTGCCTTTTCTACCAAACACCCAGGTATTAATGGCCTACCTGCAGGCTCCATGCCAGCCCAAAGGACAGATTTCTTTCTTTCTTTATTGGGTACTGGGGATTGAACTCAGGGACACTTGACCACTGAACCACATCCCCAGCCCTAGTTTGTATTTTATGTAGAGACAGGGTCTCATCAAGTTGCTTAGGGCCTCACTTTTGCTGAGGCTGGTTTTGATGTCACAATCCTCCCTCCTCAGCCTCCCAAGCCTCTGGGGTGACAGGCTTGTGTCACCATGCTCCACTGGCAAATTTATTTTTGCTCAATGAGAGATTTAGGTGGGAACAAAGGGGCGATCTTTTGTCCATGGGTCTATGCACCTGTCCCCAAAGAATGAGTGTCCACTCACTTTAATTACAGGGTCTGATTATGTGGTTTTTCTATGATCCAAAATTTACCCCAGGATGTGGGGGTCAGTTCACTTAGAGAAGTGACTGGCGGGTCCTTTCAATGAAAATAAAATAAAAATGATTAGTTCTGTTTCAGGAACTGTCTTGTTACAAACATTTGCTCAACAAGGTTGTCATCTTTATTAATGAGTGTGGATTAAAGGTCAGAGAACACTTGGGTTGGAAGGTGGTTGAGAGGCCTGGGTCTGGGGACTGATTGGGGAACCATCACAGCAGCCAGTGTGGAGATGGGGCAGATAGTTGAAGAGTGGCCAGGGAGATAGTGTGGAGAGAGAGAAATGGACAGGCCTGAAGTCCAAGACCATCAGCCTTTAGGAGGTGATCAGAGAAGTCATCAGAGGCAAAGATGTGGTTTGTACTCCCAGGTCGGCCAGGAAGCCATGCTGTGAGTGGTCAGGGCTGGGTGGAGGGAGAGGGCCCGGCTGGAATGTGAGCAGGTGTGGGGCACCAGTGGCGCACTACACAGTGGGCTTCAGTGGCACAAGGCTGCATGTGTGAAGACACCTGGTGCAGTCAGGGGCCTGGGAAGGGACAATGGGGTTTGGGGATAGAGTATTTGGGATGTCAGGTCCTTGGGGGCAGCTGGAGATGGGTTGGGCAGGGGCCGAAGCAACAAGATAGTTAATAGGTGTCTGAAGATTCCAGCTTGCGTTGGAGATGTCATGCGTGATGGGATCGTGGAGCTGGGCAGATAGACCGTACTGAGCCAGGTGAAGTCAGGGTATTTTTAAAATTCTTTTTTAGTTGTAGATGGACATGATATTTTTATTTTATTTATTTTGATGTGGTGCTGAGGATCGAACCCAGTGCCTCATGCATGCAAGGTAGGCGCTCTACCACTGAGCCACAATCCCAGCCCCTGAAGTTAGGGGTTTGGATCTATGGATGGGTTCAATTTTCTGTCTCCTAAAATTCACATGTTGAAGTCCTAATCTCCCAGGACCTCAGAATGTGACTGTTCAGAGATGGGGACTGTTAGAGATGACGAAGTTAAAATGAGGCCTTTAGGGTGAGTCCCTAATCTAGGCTGACTGGGGCGTTGAAGGGAAAATCTGGACACCCAGGCCACAACCAGAATGCAACAGCCATCTGTGAGCCAAAGAGAAAGGCACAGGGGACACTCGGCCTGCCATACCTCAATCCTGGCCTTGCAGACTCCAGAGACCTGAGAAAATGCATTTCTAATGCTTAAGTAACTCAGCCTGTGATACTTTGTTATAGATGCCCAGGGGCCCCAGTGAGGCCTCAGGTGCTGTGACTGACAACAGGCCTGGAAGACGAGACTGGGGTCCAGGGAGTCCCCATGACTGCTCCCTGATTATTTAGAGCTCAGCCCAGAACTTTGACCTCAGCTCTCTGAGCACCAGAACCTTCCAGAATATCAGGCTGCCCTGACAGGGAAGTCTGAAGGAACAGGCTCTAGCTAAGGGCCTGACTGGAGGCATAAGGTTCACTGCCTTCCTCCGTCCTCAGCGCCAGAGATCCATATCACCTGTGTGGCCCACACTGTGCTCTTCACAGACCTTACAATGGCAACTCATGAATATTTACTGAGGTGCTCACATATCCAGCAGGAGAACAAATAATAAAAAGGGGGATCGAAAGAGAGAGAGAACTGACCTGCCATTTGCATCTTCACAGACAGGGTGGAGTTGAGAATCTGCTGGGAGGAGATGAATCTGTTGGAGCCTGGACTTTTGCAGGGAGATCATGGGAACAGCTTTCTGTATGATGATATTGACTCTTTTTGAAACTGCTAGTGGTTCAGCCCGCCCCCCTGGGTGTTCACTCCCAAGTCTCTGACATTAAGACATACAAGCTGGGTGCATTCAATTAGTTGTTCTGTTATTAATCAGTCAATTAAGCTGCAATCTCTGGGATATCCATTTTCACTCTTAAAGAGGTGAGAAGTATGCTGGGGACCCCCAGTCAAGTTGGTAAATGCCACCATGGTGTAGAGGAGAGGGGACAGGGACCTGAGAAAGCCAGGGAAAGAGAGCATGGGATGAGGGAGGAGGAGAGAATAGAGGCTGGGGCCAGTGTTTGTGCTTTGGTTCTGGTGACTTCTGGAAGGATGATGGTTAGAAGTTTGCTTGTAGAGAAAGTGCCAGCTGGAAACCAGGTGGAAAAGGGGCTGATAGGCTGTGGAGACTGGCTGAATTTAGAGCTAGGTCTGGAAGAAGAAATACAGCTGTGCTTCTCTGAGCCTCACTTTGCCTGTCTGCAAAATGGGGGTGTCTAATCTCCAGTCTTGATTTCTTCCACCTTTATATGATGCAAGACCAATAAGATGGTGAATGTGGAAATCTATTTTCGCAGTACTGGCGATCGAACCCAGGGCCTTGTGCATGGTAGGCGAGCACTCTATCACTGAGCCACACCCTGTCCCCAAATGTGGAAATCTTTTGTAAACTCTCTCATGCCAGAGAGGGCATATGGAAGTCGTAGTGGCCATGATAGACTGAATAATGAAATTTACAAATGAATCGAGGACTGTAATACTCTTTTTTAAAATGTGAAACATTAATACATAGACTGAGTGGTTAAAAGTAAGAATGCTTCATTTATTAATTTAATTGGACAGTTCCAGATGGGCAAAGGAAAACAGATCCTTCTGAGATTTGCTGTAAGAGATGGTTCTTCAGATTCCCAGCACCCCAAAAATGTAACCAGGCTGTGGTAGTTGGGCAGAACAGCAGAAGGAAGAGAGGAAAAAGAGCAAACTCTGAGACCTTTTCATCATGAGCTTGAACATTTTATTGATGTTCATAATAAGTATCAAGCAGAAGAAAGCTGTCAATCTGTCGACGACAGTTGGTCCTTAAATAAGAACAGCTAATAACTAGAACAGACATCAATCGCAAGGAAGTGTTTGTACTTGTGATTAGCATGCATTTGATTTTTTATTAGATGTTTCTGAAATTAAGTATTGGTGTAATTAGCAAATAAATCATCTGTACATGGGTGTTTCTGAAGTGTCTTGTGTAATGACACATAAATCATTTGTATTTGGGGATTTCTAAGGTGTTAGGTATGTCATTAGTACATAAATCATGTCTACACCAGTGTTCTTAAAGTGTTGTGTAATTAGCACATGGATTCTTTGCAAATATGTTTCAAATTACATGCCCTGTAGTTAGCATGGAAATCAGTGCATAGAATTTCCTAAAGAGTTTAGTGGGCAATGGGCACATATTTAACTCATAAATATGTCTCCAGATATATAAATTTGTCTCTAAAGTGCCTTTGTAATTAGCACATATACCAATTATATATGTATATATTGAACTTGCTTAATTTGTAGTAGTGCTCAGGTCATTTTGTGAATGAACTTCTGCAGTGATTTATAATTTGCATGAAAATCACTTACATGGGTGTTTCTAGAGTGCTTGATTTATAATTAACATAAAGGCAAGTTGTAGATAGGTTCTTAATAACTACTTGAAGAAAGTTTTTCCTCTTCTCAGAGACTCTCTTTGATACTGTTTACATTCCTTAGCCAGCCTCACTGCATTTGTAGAAAGAATTGATCAGTGGCTGGATTTCTATGCCTTTTCACTCACTGAAGGTTCAGAATGCACTTTCTATATTCACTATGTTCCCTGAGCATGGCAGTTGGTTTGCACCAGATCAAAAGTTTAGTGGTTTTCCAGAGAGTCAGATCAGATCTCAGAGATTCTCTCTCTGAAATACAGGTGCCTCATGTGTTCCAGGAAACAATGGTGCCCTGTCTTGGATCTAATTATAGAGATCTGAAGAAAAGGATGCCAGGTAGTACTAATTTATGAATATATGTAAATGTTGCCCAAATAAGAAACCTGACTGTTCCAGAAGATAACTGTGAAGGAGAAAGAGGAATTAAATGTTTGAGCAGTCAGTAAATGCCAGGCATCACCCTAATTGTTTTACGGAAGAAATATCAATTAATTATAAAAATCACCATGAAGAGGCAGGCATTATGGCTTCAGTTATAATAATCAAAGATTCAATAGGAAGAAACATCCCAGGGTTTTTAATAAAATGAGGAATATGTCTGGGAAAACATCACCGTGCTATAGGCCAAATAATGAAAAGACTAGACTAGATGAATTCTGAGTTTTTTAAAAAAATTCTTTTGGGGGTTACCAGGGATTTAACTCAGGGGCATTTGGCCACTGAGCCACATCCCCAGCCCTATTTTGTATTTTATTTAGAGACAGGTTTCACTGAGTTGCTGAGGTTGGCTTTGAACTTGTGACATATTCTCAGTTTGAATCTCCAAGGTAAATTAAAAATCTTCTAAAGATCTAGACAGAAAAATGAAACATGAAGATGATATTTTTAACCTTCAAAAGACTCAGATTTATTCTCTGCAATAATAAATGATCCCCAAAATGGAATATTAAAAGAATAAAAGCTATGACTCAAGGATTTCATACCCAGCCAAACTATCACAAAGTACTCTGGCTATCACGAATGGATGTGCTAGTCATCTTTCTGTTACTGTAACAAATATATGAGATAATACATTTTTAAAAGGGAAAGGTAAGTTTTAACTCACAGTTTTGGAGGTTTCAATCCATAACTGATTGTTCCCATTATTTTGAGTGTGTGTGTGTGTGGGGACATCATGGTGTGAGTGTGTAGCAGAGAAAAGCTGTTCCCCTTATGGTCAGGAATAAAAGGAAAGGGGGGTGACTGGGGTCCCACAATCTCCTGGGAAGACATGCCCCTAAACGCCTAAAACTTCCCTCTAGGCTCCACCCCTTAGGGATTATCCATCTCCCAGTGTGCCAAGCTGGGGATCAAGCCTTTCCACATGGACCTTTATGGAACATTCCAGATCCAAACTATAGCAATGCCTAAGTGATGGTAAGAAAGAACTTGCCCAGAGCCTGTTTCTTGGTTTGAACCCAGCAAGAGATTACATCTGATCAACAGAGTCAACAGTGGGCTTGGAACTTAGTCCTGGGAAGAGAAGGAGAGGGGGTGCTAGTGAGGGATGTTCTAAATGACTGACATGTTCCCCTGAGGGGGAGCACATGGCTATTAAAGCACAATCCAGTTGGATTTTCAAGATTGTGTCCAAACTCAGTAATGAACTCACCTGCTGGAGGTGGTGGCTCACGCCAGTAATCCCAGCGGCTTGGGAGACTGAGGCAGGAGGATCGCAAGTTCAAAGCCAGCCTCAGCAACAGCGAGGTGCTAAGCAACTCAGTGAGACCCTGTTTCTAAATAAAATACAAAATAGGGCTGAGGATGTGGCTCAGTGGTCGAGTGCCCCTGAGTTCAATCTCCAATACAAACAAACAAACAAACAAACAAAAACCACACACACAAAATGAACTCAACTTATTTTCCTCCTGCTTTCTTGGCTTCCACTTTTCCAGCTAATAGAAAGGAGGAAATAAACCAAAAGGTCCTTTAGGGCTCCTCCATATTTAAGAAATTCTTCCCTGTCTTAAGAAAGACATAGAGGTGACAATTCCTCAGCTTGGCCCAGTCACCAGTCCTGAAATTTCCCAATCTTTACTTGTTCAAAGATCACCTCGTAAGATCTATATCTTGCTATGATCTATATAATCTATATCGTGTTATAATTTCCTTAAGTTTTTTTAAAAGTCAATCCACTTGATTTTTTTTAAATATACTTATTTCGAACACTAATTCCTGTGACCCTTGTCAATGGGAAACCCCCACCACCAGCCATACATAGAAAAACAC
This sequence comes from Xerus rutilus, assembly GCA_028644305.1. Lineage (NCBI taxonomy): Eukaryota > Metazoa > Chordata > Mammalia > Rodentia > Sciuridae > Xerus > Xerus rutilus. The sequence continues at coordinate 109,460,312 of CM053407.1, forward strand.
TATGACTACAAAACCAGGGAGATGATTGAATTTTGTCATTGACTGAATATACAAGATTTTGGTTAGTTCTGTTTTACTGGCTTTTCACTAGAGTAGAGCAACTTTGGAATTGGGATGTCCCTCAGCATGAGTGGTCTTTTACAACTAATTGGAAGATTCCTTTTCTTCCTGAGACATATGCAAAAACGAAGGTGCCTCTTAGCAACCTGACACCCGAGAGTGGGTGACATACGGTAATGGGATGATAATGACTTGGAGTTGCCAAGATACCACTTCTTGCTGGGAGTCGTGTGTGTGGAGATTACTTGTTAGTAAGAGGAAAGAGGCTGGTAAGGGCCAGAGAGGGTTAGAGACGGTGGGAACAAGGAAGCCCTTCCCGACTATTCCGAGGGATGGAGGGGGATCTGTGGAAGGTCTGCTTCATTTCACGGATGGGGCTGTGCAAAGCCCCGGCTCTCTGTGCCCCGGATGCAGCTCTCACACAGCCAGTGGGAAACAGCGGAGCATGAAATTCTCAAACAAGCTCCTTCCAACCACAGTCCTTAAAAATAACAGCACAAGGCCTCCCCAGCCCCAGCCCCAGCCCCAGCCTATTGCCAACCAAATTTGTCCAAATACAAGGAGAAGGTCCACACCCCCACCAGAGTGGAATGCATTTGTATGTTTTAAAAATCAAGCACAATTGGGGGGCCATGATTTCTGGAAGGGCATCAGTACTAAAGCCCCAGCTCACAGAGGTTTTGTGGGCTGTCACGGGACATGAGCAGAGACTGCACGGGGTCAGAAGTTCTGCTTAACCCCCAAATCACAGCTGCTGGATCACATGGATGACAGGGAAATGCAGCCATGGTGGAGGCACTCGCGCTGAGATAGGGTAGTGGAGACATTTTTCAGAAGGTAAAGCAAGAAAAATGAAGCCATGCGTTTATTTCAGAGAGCATCGCAAGAGCCACTGTCCCTACTTGGGAAGCCAAAAAATTCTTTTATGATTGACATTGTGATGCACTGTTTTTTTGTGTGTGTGTGAAAAAGACAAATCAGTTGCCCAGTGATCGGTACCAGGTGACAACTAAATGCTTATCCATCTCTTCTCCTGGGATTCCCAAATGATCCAATGCTGACTTTACCTCTGAATGAAAGGAAAATGCATATATATGGTGCATAATCTATATCACACACACAGGAAAAGGGTGGAAAGGACCATGTCAATAAACAAAGTTCACAGAAATGATTTCTTTGTTGGCTGGATTCTGATTATTTCCACTCCAAGTTTTTCCTCCTTCCCTGAATGGTCATTTGTGAGTAATGATTGTAAAATTAGAGAAAAGACCAACATGGCAATATTTACATACTTGCGGATCTTAAGGATGTTGTAAAAAAAAAAACTACAGAAAAAAAGGCTGAATATTTCTCAATGAGAGATTTTGGGTGATTTTTATGTTTTTCTTGCTTTTAAGCATATTTAGATTTGTTTTTTCTAAAATGACCATGAATTCATTTTGTAATGCCAGTAGTAAAGTTAGCCGGGCGCGGTGGCACACGCCTGTCATCCCAGCAGCTCAGGAGGCTGAGGCAGGAGGATCGCAAGTTGAAAGCCAGCCTCAGCAACAATGAGGCGCTAAGCAACTCAGTGAGACCCTGTCTCTACATAAAACACAAAAAAGGGCTGGGGATGTGGCTCAGTGGTCGAGTGCCCCTGAGTTCAATCCCTGGTACCAAAAACAAAACAAAAAAACCCAAAACAGCTGGATTCAGGCACTTCCCAGTAATGTGAGTGGCTATTAGTTGACTTTAGTATCCACAGTCTCCACATCTGTGGATTCAACCAACCATGGATCCAAAATCTTAAAAAAAAAAAGTCCATCTGTGCTGAGCACGAGCAGACTTTCCCTGCTGTCAGTATTCCATAAACAAGAGGGGTCACCGCTCATTTTTATAGGATGTGAACTGCATTGGCGCACAGGCCTTGTGCAAATACGGATCCATTTCACCTAAGGGACTTGTGCATCTGTGAAGTTCAGAAACAGTGGGGGTCCTGGAACCCATCCCCAAAGGTGCTCAGGGATGACTGTATGCATGTGGGTCTGTGCACACACACACACTCACACACACACACACTCACTCACACACACACACACTTATATACTTGATTTAAAAGCATTTATCCTATATTTATTACTATAGTTGGAATGGAGTTTTATAATTTACAATCAATTGGACTTCACATGATTCCAAACGCATGTGCATCTCTAGGTGTCTCTCGGCCCCTTTTATACAGTCATTTTTAATGGTTTGGCTTCCAAACTGGTTATCTAGGATGATGGTCCCTGCCAGGTATCCAGAGCAAGGACGGGACTGACCTGGAGGTAGAGCCTTCCCGGCCCAGCTCCCGGGGGCAGAGGCAGGTGGACCAAGAGGGCTGCCTGTGTCCACCTTGGCTGAGCCCACGCCACTATCCCTGTGCCTCCTGGGTGGCTCTGACGTCCTCCTTCAGCCAGTGCTGTGCCCTGCTCTCAAGGCGAATTTGCACAAATCAAACCTGACGGTTTGAAAATCCAGGTGAGATGGACATGTACATACACCTTTAAAGCCAAATCCCTCTCCCCACATTGGGGGGCTGTTCTTGCCTCCTTAGCTTCATTGGAGAAAAAAGAGGGAGACAAGAGTTCTTTCCTAGGGCTGGTCCCTGGCTGTGTGGTCCTAGGTAAGTTCCCTACCTTCCTGAGTCTCTCAGAAGTGTTGAGATGATGTACAGGTGTGTCCTTTCTGCATGGCATGTTTCATTATCTGTGATAAATGAGAGGATTCACAACTATGCCAGATCCTCGTGCCTGTGTACATGTCCCCACCCTATCACGCCCTTCATTCATGCAGTCCAGCTGATCAGGAAAGAGACCAGCTGGAAAAAGTGATCCAACAGACTTGTGTGCAAGTCTTGGGTCTGTGACCTGTGATAGCTCCTGCAGAGTTCTGGAACCTCAGTGACCCGCTCCGTAAGGTGAACATGGCACTACCACCCCAGTGTCAAGGAAAGATGATCCACGTAAAGGGAAGGTTGGAGAACCTGGCACTGAATACATCTCCAGGGAATGCCCATTTCAGAGCCCTGGTCAGATGGTGTTTTTTCTAAGAACTTGATCCTGGTAGAACTTGGCCTCCAGCTAAGATGGAATAACCAAGGTGGGTTTGATCTCCTAACTAATTCAGAAAAGAAAAATAAAATATGACGCAATGATTCTAAAGGCATTGGACATCAGGAATCAAAGAAGAGTGGCACAGAGAGATGGCAAATGAGGCAAGTCCAAGCTCACCACTTAGAGAACAGCCCGGGCAGAGCTGGGCATTCTGTTAGAATTGAGGAGACAGAACTTGGGTCCAGGGAGCCAAGGCAGCTACAGCTACAGAGTACCAGAGAGGAGACAGCTGGATGGAGAAGAGTTTCATCGACCTGCACAGTAGGTTCTTCCTTAGTACTGAGAACAGTACCTCCCCACCATGCTTGTGAGCAAAGGTACTGAGGCCAGGGGAGTGGGGAGCACCTGCAAGAATTGAACAGAGCAGTGTCCAGGAATCATTTCTGGTCCCTCAGGTGGAGCTCTCAGGAGGGTCTTGCCTTGGTAGTGGAGAGGAATTAGTCCTAGAGCAAATGCTTCTCTGGTTCCACTGGACAAAGTTTCAAAGCAAAACCTGAACGGATCAAATTGCTGTGTCTCCGATGAACAATGACATTTAGGAACAAAGATCAAGAACAATTAAAGACATACAACACAAAACAAAAATTGAAAGAGAGAGGAAAACAGAAAAGAGAAAGGAAAATTCTAGTCTCTAAAACAGTAAAATCCACAGTAGCTTGCATGCAGTCAAAATATTGACAGGCACACCAAGAAGCTGAAATATAGAACCCATATGAAGAGAAAAATCAATATGGAGTCAAAAGTGGAAAGGAAATTAAAAAGAAAAGGTCTTATAACTAATTTCATATGCTCAAGAACTTGGAGCATATACTGAGCCTGGTAAATGGAAACATGAAAAAAAATATATTTAAAAATATAGAAATGAAAATGATAATGTCTGAAATAAAAAATGCACTAAATGGCATAAGCGGAGATTTGACACAGCGGGAGGAAAGATTTTTTTTCTATGAAGACATAGAAAGAGAAACTAGCCAGATCAAATGCATAGGAAAAAGTAAAAAGAAAAATAACCAAATGGGGCCTTCGTAAGCTGTGGGGCAATGGAATCAGCCTAAGACATGTAGCACTGGAGGCTCTGAATGACGAAAAGAGGCAAAGAAAATATTTGAAGAAGGTGAGATTGAAAATTTCCCAAGTTGATGAAAATGAAGATTTAAGAAGCTCAACAAACTCCAAGCACAAAAGAAAAATAAGCAAAACTTTCCCCAAGACTTGTAACAGTCAAATACTCAAAGCAATGATAAAGGACTTAAAATAAGCATCCTAGAGTGACGCAGCCACATCCATATTTAGAGCAGCTCAATTCACAATAGCTAAGCTATGGGACCAATATAGGTGCCCTTCAACAGATGAATGGATAAAGAAACTGTGGTACATATACACAATGGAATATTACTCAGCCACAAAAAGAATGAAATTGTAGCATTTTCTGGTAAATGGATGGAACTGGAGACTATCATGCTACGCAACATAAGCCAATCCCCAGAAAACCAAAGGCTAGGTGTTCTCTGTGATGTGCATATGCTAATACAGGCTGGAGGGAGCAGTAATAAAAATTTATTGGATTAGACAAAGGGGAATGAAGGGAAGAGAGGAGGATGGGAATAGGAAAGACAATAGAAAGAACTGGACAGAACTTTCCTATGTTCATATGTGAACACACAACCAGTGAAACTCCACACCACGTACAACCACAAGAATGGGAAGTTATCCTCCATATATGTATATCCCAAAATACTCTCTACTATCATGTATATCTAAAAAGAACAAATAAAAAATTTTACCAATATATAAAAAGAAAATCTTAAAAAGCATCCAGAGGAAAACATATCACATCCAGACAAGTGAGAACAAGAAAGACAGCAGGCTTCGTATCAGCAACAGGGAAGCAGCCCCCCTAGCGCAGAAAAAGGGAAACAAGTGTTACGAATTACACATGTATGGAAACGATTGTTCACGATCAAGGTGAAATAGAGATTTTTAAGGAAGATAGGTGGGAAATGAAAAAAACTGCTGGATAAGAAATACGAAAGAAGGTCTTTTGGGTCAAAAGAAAGTGATATCAGAGGAGAATACAGGCATACGAAGGAACACAGACAACAGAAATGGTCACTAAATAGGTAAATATAAAACACTTTCCCCCAACATCTAAATCTCCTTTGATAAAAATTCATGGTTTAAGCAACATCAATAACAATGGGAACTGCACAGCAGTAAAATGCTGTCATTAAAGAACAAACGCTAGGTGGGAAGGTATAAAGGATTGCTGTTAAAAGGCTCTTATGAAACAGGAGGAAGGGGTGTGGAATCTTTGGTGGGTAGGTTGTGTTAAGTGAGGAAATATATATTATAAATCCTAAAGCGACGGCTGTAATAACACAACAGAGTACTAGTTAACAAGCCAAGAATTAGAATAAAATGAGATCTTGAAAATACTTAAAAAATCCAAAATAACCCTAAAAGAGAGGAAGAATAAAATAAAACCAGATATGAAAAAGACAAAATAAATAGTGAGATGCTAAGAGGATAGATTTACACTTGACCATGTCAATGATCAGAGTAAGTGCAGACTGTCTGAACACACAATGAAAAGAGAAGTCTCAGATTGGTCTTACGGTCACCATTCCATGCTGACTATAAAAAACCTAACTGAAGTATAAACACACAAGGACACAATAGGTTAAAAGTAAAAAGATGGGAAATATATTCTAGTACTAATTAAAAAGACCTTGTGTGGGTAAACTGATATCTGGCAAAGTAAAATTCAGGCAAAAAAAAAAAAAAAAAAAGAAATCATGGATAAACAGGATGTTTTGTAATAAGAAGAGGGGCAAGCCACTGAGAAAATGTAACACTTTAAAACACTCATGTACCTAACAACATAGCTTCAAAACACCTGAGACAAAAATGGATTTGATTGCAAGGAGAGATAGGCAAATCCACACTCATAGTTAGAAATATCAGCATTCCTTCTTTTGATAACCTACGAGACATGCAGACAGAAAATTAGTAAGACTATAGGATTGGGGCAACCCCTCTTGGGTCCCCTCTCATCCTGTGGGAGTTTGGTTTCCATGCACACTTGAATAAGTCCTACTCTTACCCTTACAAAATAAAACAAAACACACACACACACACACAAGCATATGGGATGAAACAACATCTTCAGATGACTTTCCTTAATCGACCTATAGACACTCCATGAGCAGCAGAAGAATACATATTTATTTTTCTAGTGCAAACAGAATAGACCATATTTGCTAAGACAGATCATATTCTGCACCATAAAACAATAAATTTAATAGAATTCAAACCATTCCAAGGTTCTTTTATGATCACAATGGAACTGAATTAGATATCAGTACCTGTACTTGCAAGATCTAGGTGTATTTTAGAAACTAAGTAACACTTATACATAATCTATGGGTCAAGGAGGCAATCAAAAGGAAGGCTGAAGATCATTTTGAGTTAAATAAAAATTCAAACACCACATATCAAAAATTGTGGGAAGCAGCTAAAGTAGTATTTAGAGAGAAATGTAGAGGCCTAAATGCTTATGTTAGAACAGAAGGAAAGTCTCAAATTAGTGAAATAAAAAACAACAGAGAAAATAATAAAAACAAGAGAGAACAACAGAATTAAAAACAACAAAGAAAAATCACTGGGCACAAAATTTAGCAGTTGGACAAATGAATAAAAATTTAAAAAGTTCTAACAGACTAATCTTGTGTGTGTGAGTGAATGTGTGTGTGTGTGTGTGTGTGTGTGTGTGTGTGTGTAGGTGGGGAGAAGAAACACCTAACATCAGGAACAAGAAAGGCATATCACTACCCATACTATAGATATTAGAAGCTTAATAAGGAAGATTGGGAACAGCTTTATGCAACAAGATTAAACAACTTACATGATATGAACACAGATCTTTGAAGATACAAATCATCAAACCATATTTTAAAAGGAAGTGATAACACAGCTGGCTCTATAAATCTATTAGAGATGTTGAATTTGCAGTTAGAAACATTCCCGCACAGAAAACTCCATGCCTAGGGGGCTTTGCTGGTGAATTCTACCAAAGATTGAAGGCAGCAATAGGACCACATGTACACAAACTCCTCTATGAAGTCAGAATTACCTTGATATTAAAATCAGGAAAACACTAATTGTAGATTAAAAATATTATAAACCAAAGTCCCCATGAACTCTTAACAAAATTTTAGCAAATCAAATCCAGCAATACATAATACATCATCACCACATAGGTTTTATTCCAGGAATGTAAAGCCTGGTTTAACGTTTTGAAAATCAGTGCAATTAATCACATTAACAAACTAAAAATGAAACACCATGTAATCATCTCAGTAGTCACAGAATAAGAATTCAATAAAGTTCAACATCAATTCTTGTTTGAAAAAAAAAACCTCCAGCAAACCAGAAATAGGAGAAAACTTTCTCAACTTGATAAAGGTCATCTATGAAAAACCTATAATTAACATCATACTGAATGGTGAAACGCTGAATGCTTTCCTTTTAATATTAGGAACAAGGTAAAATTGTCTGATATGAGCACTTCTATTCAATATTGTTCCGGAAGTTCTGGCTAGTGCAATAAAGCAAGGAAGAGAAAGAAACACAAAGATTATCCAGATTTTTTGGCAAACAGTATGATCATTATTGTAGAAAGTCTGATGGTACATACACTAGAGCTAGTGAGCTAATAAGTGTAGCAAGGTTGAAGAAAACAAGATCAATATATAAAATTACATTTCTACATACTGGAAATGAATGATTGTACATTTAAATTAAACCTCCATAGCTTTACAATAGCCTGTGAAAAAACAAAATAAGGATACATCTGATAAAAGATGGGCAATGTCTATATTTTGAAAACCATAGAATATTGTGGGAAGAAATTACAGAATATTCAAAGAAATGGAGAGGTATACCATGTTCATGGATCAAGAGACTTGATATTGTCAAGATGTCAATTTTTCTTAATCTGTAACTTCTACATAATTCCAATCAAAATACCAACAGTGTATTTTTGGGTAGAAATTGATAAAATAATTCTCAAATCCATAAGGGAAAGTAAAGAACCTAGAATGCTCAAATGCTGTGAAAAATAGTAACAACTTTGCAAGAATATTTATACTGTATAATTTTAAAAGATAAGATATGGGGCTGGGGCTGTAGCTCAGTGGTAGAGCACTCGCCTGGCATGCGTGAGGCACTGGGTTCGATCCTCAGCACCACATATAAATAATAAATGAATAAAATAGATCCATCAACAACTAAAAAAATATTTTAAAAAAAGATAAGATAGCATGGTATTGGTCAAAATGTAAAAAAAGCATCAATGGAACAGAATAGAGTTCAGAGTAGACCCAAGCATACACGATCAATTATTTTTCAACAAAGGTACATATGAAATTTATTGCTGAAATGATAGTACTTTCAACAATGGTCATGGAAAAATGAGATACTTTGGGTCTGTACCTCATACCATCAACAAATATTAAGTCAAAACTGATCAAAGGTCAAAACATAAAACCAATAAATACCAACCTTCTAGAAGACAGCAAAAAGGAAAAAACTTGTGATCTTGAGGGCTTAGGCAAAATGTTCTTTGATATGACAATAAAACCATCACCCATAAAACAAGGGACTAATAAAGGGGACTTCATAAAAATGAAGAGCTTCTGCTCTTTTGGAAGGCATTGTTAAATTTCTCTTCACAGATGAAGAAAAACTATTCCCAAATCACATTTCTAAGAGTATAGTTCATTCAGAATATATAAAAAACTCTCAAAACTCAATAATAAGAAATGAACTACCAGCTTTGGGCACATGCTTAAAATCAATGCTACAATTATCTCAAAATAAAAAGCTTAGGATAAAAGACCAAAGAGTATCGAATAGATAATTGAGCAAAGAAGACATATATGTTTGGCAAATAAGCAATGAAAAGATTCTCAACATCAGTAGTCAGTAAGAAAAAGGGAAATTAAAATGATTTCACAACGAGAAACCATTGTACATCTATTTGAAAATCCAGAAACTGGGCCACTTATTTACTGTTATTGGGAATATAAATTGTCCAGCCTTTTGGGGAAAATTTCTTGTAGTTTCTAAAATATTTAAATGAACTACTACCATAAGATCAAGCATTTCACTCCTAGGTACTAACCCAACACAACTGAGAGCTTGTATCCGCACAAAGACTGTAAACCAACATTTGCAGCAACTTTACTTCTAACAGTCAAAAGTCGGAAGTAATCTAAATAATGCCTGTCCATAGCTGAATGGATCAATAGACCAATGCCTTCTTACAATGGAATACTACTTACCAACGAAAAGGAATGAGCTACTGATATATGCAAAAACTTGAATGAATCTCAAGGCTGTTGTGCTGAGTGAAAGAAGCCAGAGGGGAAGGGTGACTCGCTCTGTGATTCCATTCATATGGAATTATAGAAAAGATGTCTGTGGTGACAGAAAGCAGATCCACGCTTGCCTAGAGCAGAGGATGGAAGAAGGAACGGATTTCAAAGGGGTACAAGGAGCTGCCTAACACAGCTGATGTTTGTGAACTTGAATATGGTGCTGGTTTCACGAGCGTACACATATGCCAAAGGCAGGAAATAAGAAAGATGGGAAAAGGTAAACATAATCCCCGGCTCCGAGTTCCGTCTCTTGAATCTCCTGTGGACCTCGCCCGCTCCCTCTCATTCTTCCGAGGATGAAGACCCTCAAGACCTTGAGGGTCCAATCGAGTGGATCTGAGCACAACTGGCCATCCTGCCACCTGCTTGCTCTACAATAAGAACAAGTGGCCTCAGCCCTGGAGTCCCTGTCTCCCCTCCTGCAAGGTGGGCACGTGTGTGGAGACCCAGATGTGCTTTTCACCTGCCATGTTGCTATCATGGATCCCACGCTGAGCTCACCTGTGGGGGCTCTGCCACGCTGAGGTCAGATGCTCCCAACCTGCCTCTGCTCCTTGAGGCCCATCAGAACCCGGTAGCTCCCAACGTTCATCTCGTCTCCACTTCCAAAGTGACATTGTGTTCCACTTATACGTGACCAGAAGCCACTCTTCCCAAATCCTAGACTCTGCCCCTGTCCCCTGGGAACCATGGCAGGCACGTGGGGCTGCCGAGTGTCCTTCCCAGGTGCAGAGTCACAACAGGGCTGCCCTTGGCTCTTCTTCCTTCTTGTGCCTCTCTGAGTACATGTCCTGACCAGGGAGGGGACCAGCGTGGCTGCTACTGCCACCTCTGCTTCTTGGGAACAGACTTCTTTTGTCCCAGGGACCCCAGGAGGTCCTGCATCAGAGTCAGAGCCCTGGGGAGGTGCGGCAGGGGGCAGGGGGTAGTCTGTGATGAGAATAGAGTCAGGACCTAGTGGACGGTGCTGGTCAGACGTGCATGAGAGAGTTCTCACGATGAGGATCAGGGTGGAGGGTGGGGAGTTCCCGTCCACGGCTCCTCGTCCCCAGAGCACTGCCCGCGTGCGGAAGTGTTGAGCTCACTAGCAGAGGGATGGATGGGTGAGAGGATGGGTGGATGGATGATGAGCGGATGGATGGGTGAGAGGATGGGTGGATGGACGGATGGATTGACGGATGGATAAAGGGGTGGATGGATGGATGGGTGGGTGGATGGATTGACGGATGGATAAATGGATGGATGGGTGGATGGATAGATGAGTGGATGGATGGATGGATGGGTGGGTGGATGGGTGGGTGGATGGATGGGTGGATGGATTGACGGATGGATAAAGGGGTGGAGGGATGGATGGGTTGAGGAATGGGTGGATGGATGGATGGGTGGGTGGATGGGTGGATGGATGGGTGGATGGATGGATGGGTGGATGGGTGGGTGGATGGATGGGTGGGTGAATTCAGTGCTGATTTTACCCTGCTTCCCTACCCTATCTCTCAGCTGGTGGATGGGGGCAGCCTGTGCCAGGCCACACATGCCCCTGGGCACCACCCAGAAAACTCCATGGAATAGAAATACTGAGGCAGGAGCAGAGAAGAAAACCTGGCTGCACAGACAGAGGAAGGAACACACTGGAGTCCCCAGAGTCTGCTATCTGCAATCCTTAATCAAACCCATAATCTAAAGTTCAAAAGATGGTTTGGGGCAAACAAAGACCACAACAGACCACACAGAAGCTCGCGTCATGGCTGAAATGCAGCCTTGGTTTGATTCTGTGAAGAGCCAGGAAACAGCAAGGAGGGCACAGCAAGGAGGGCACGAGCACCCTACCTGGGCACCTTTTTGTGAGTGTGTCCAACGTGCCATGGAGCTGAGCGTCCATCACATCTTGATGACCTTGGCAGTTGGGCATCCTCTCATTTCTAGGGGGAGAATCAAGGCTCAGAGAGGTGAAGCCATGTGCCTATGGCCACCAAGGAGGTAAATGGTGGGCCAGGTGGGGCCAGCTCCGGGGGTTTGCAAAGCTTCCTGCTCCAATCCCACGCTGCCTTTGATCCCATGGCTGCTCCTTCTCTCTGGTCACACTTGTAGTAGAAACCGTGGCCGAAGACCTTTCAGTGATTCCAGCAGGTCTGTGGCTGCAGCCTCTCTTGACTTGTATCTGGCTTGAACCTGGTGAACCTGGAGGTGTTTTTTTTTTTTTTATGATTCAGTTGCGATGGTGCAGCTCATGCAACCCACGGAGAGCACAGGACAGGGAGGGACAGTGCTACCTGGGAAGGGATGCACAAAGATGGCAGGAGATTAAGGCTTCTGGAGAGAGGAGCGGCACTGAGATGCTCAGCTCATCCCACCCAAGGCCAGCCAAGGTCAGCTGACAGCTGGCCAAGCCCTGGGTATCCCAACCAAGGCCTCTGGCCTCGCCTCCTCACCCATCCTTCTCTTCCTCCCTAGTCTTTCCTGATGGCCATCTGGCTTCCAGCTTTTAGCCAAGAGGAGCATCCTTGTGCACATGTGTTGGTCTTTCTTAGGATAAAAAATTCTCTGCTGATGGGATTGTTGAGAAAAAGACCCCAGCATCTTTCTCACTTGGTAACTGGTTAACGAATAACAGCCATTCGTATCAGGGGAGGCCCGCGGAAGTGGGTGTTTTGTGTGGACATGAACCAAGCTCCGGCTTGCCCTCTGGGTAGGAAGGCATGTGGCTGGAGCTCAGTGCCATGGGGGTGGATCAGAACAATGATGCTGCCTCTTCACTGCCCCTGCAACCACACCTTTTACTGTGGGACCTTGAAGTCCCCTCTCACACTAAAAGCACGCCTTGCTTTGGCTCAGCACGGGTCATACAGGGACCTCAGGGGCTAGTCTTGCTCTCTGCTGCCCCCTGCCGTTGCCTTGAGAAGTGCGTGCATAGGCTGGCTTCTGGGATGAGACGCTGTGGCCAGCCAAGATCAGCCAGCAGCCAGCCGAGCCCTGAACATGGCAGCGATCCCAACCAGATCCCACAGAGCCACCTGGCTGTCCTCTCCAGATGCACGGGCAATACAATCTGATTGCAGTGCCCCTGAGGTTTTGGGATCCTGGCATTAAGTCAATAGATAACCAGTATGCTCCACATGGTAGCAAAATCCATTTGTTTAGAATCTCCGTGAATGGCAGGAACTTTTTAAAAGACTTTTTATTTGCTCTTTTTAAATACACATGACAGTAGAGTGTATTTTGACATATCACACATACATGGGGTATAACTTCCCATTCCTGTGGTTGTACATGACGTGGAGTCACCCTGGGTGTGTATTCACACGTGAACACAGGAAAGTTACGCTGAGTCATTGTACTAGCTTTCCTATTCCCATTTCCTCTCTCTTCCCCCAACTCCTCCCTGTCCAATGTGGTGATTGAATTTCTCTTCTCCCCTCACCCCTTGTGAATCAGCGTCCACCTGTCAGAGAGAACATTCAGCCTTTGGTATTTTGGAATTGGCTTATTTCACTTAGCATGACAGTCTCCAGTTCCATCCATTTACCAGCAGATGCCATAATTTCATTCTTCTTTATGGCTGAGTAATATTCCATGGTGTAAATGTACCACATATTCTTTATCCATTCATCTGTAGAAGGGCACCTAGGTTGGTTCCATAGCTCAGCTATTGTGAATGAAGCTGCTGTGTACATTGATGTGGCTGTGTCACTATAGTACACTGATTTTAAGTCCTTTGGGCATAAACCAAGGAGTGGGATAGCTGGGTCAAATGGTGGTTCCTTTCCAGGTTTTCTGAGGAGTCTCCATACATGGCAGGGACTTTGGCAGCAGCTCCGGGCAGGGCTGGACAGATTCTCAGAGAGTCCAGTTGGGATGGACATTTATGAATATTTTGCCCCTGCCCAGCCTTTGGAAGGCTTGCCTCTGTTGTTTGGAAGAGATAGAGCACAGAGGAAGAGTTTGAAGGAGAGAGGAGGCCAGAGGCCTTTGAAGGGACACAAAGTGACAAACAGCTTCAGGCCTGTGACCACTGGATTGTGTCCTAAGCTCCCTGCCATCCAGCTTACCCTGCACGGTTAGGAGATTCTGATGCGCGAGAACAGGGGCGTCAACTACAAAGGCGAATGTTGACCTTGAAGCAAGCCCCTCGGGAATTCACCTTAGTGATCAGCACGAAGGACTTGGGCAGAGAGAGAGAGGACAAATGCCTCCAGCACGGATTTGCAGAAAGCCAGGCCACGGTGTGGCGAGGGGACAGGATTTGGGTGCTAGAAAGTCATACTGTGAATTCTAGGTCTGCTTCTAATTTTCAGTGTGACCTCTGGCTGATGTGGTCACCTCTGGCCCACTGTTTCCTTTTCTGTACAGCATGAATAAGAGCATCTATCTCAGGGGTGCTGCACCCCAGACTGGGCTTCTGTCCCTGGATGTTGGCTTCACTCCACTTGCCTGGCTGTGCTCCCTGGGGTCTCCCTTGGAAAACATCTCTGCGGGATGCTCTCCCCTTTTTTTGTTTGAATAGCCCTAGGTTGGCGTTGCCAGCCAGCTGTTGGGGCTCAGAGGGATCAGCTGAAGTCAGCTCGGGGGGCTTCACGTTCTCCAGTAATCAGCCACCGCGACCCTTATTGAACACGTACTTGGATCCCGCAGCAGCCCTGCGAGGAACAAGCTGTTATTGTCACATTCATGTTACAGAGAAGAATTTGAGCTTTGGAGATCCAGCAGTGACACCCAGGTCTGAGTGATCCTCAGTGAGACCTTGTGTCACTCCTTATCCCGACACAGCATAGACTGCACTAGGGTGCACCTGTGGTTAGAATAAGAAGGAAAAAATACCTCCCAAGCCAACGTCACGCAGATCTTGTAACTCAGGCTGAGACGCTCAGATATGTCTCAGTTTTATTCCTCTGTGTCTTCTCTCAAAGCCCTTGGCCTTCGTATCACCTCCAGGAGCAGTCAGGATAGGCTGAGCTGGCTGCAGTAACAAAACAGCCCTCAGCTTTCAGCAATAGGGGACAAATGTTTACTTTTGCTTAGGCCACAAGTTCCCTGTGGAGCACCGAGATCCTGCAAGGCATTGCTTATACTCAAAAGCAGGATCAGCTATGTCATTTGCAGGGCTCGGTGCAAAACAGAAACCCTTGTTTAAAAATCACTAAGCATTTTGGTGGGGGAATGGGTACCAGGGATTGAACTCAGGGGCCCTTGACCACTGAGCCACCTCCCCAGCCCTATTTTGTGTTTTTATGTAGAGACAGGGTCTCACTGAGCTGCTTAGCGCCTCGCCGTTGCTGAGGCTGGCTTTGAACGTGGGATCCTCCTGCCTCAGCCTCCTGAGCTGCTGGGATGACGGGCGTGGGCCACTGCGCTCCGCTAAAAATCACTAAGCATTTGAATCTGGTGATGGCCAAGCATCAACCAAAGGACAGGTCCTCATAAGTGTGGGACCCTGTGTGACTGCACAGGTCGCCCACCTGTGAGGCCAGACCAGCGCAGAGGTGCAGGGCGATGGAGGTGTCACCCCTCTGGCTTTGCTGACATCCTGCAGGGGTGTGAGCCTTGCTAGTCACACACCCTTAAACACCTCCTGGAAGTGCTGCCGCCTCAGCCGTTCCCTCCGCGACCACGTCACTGCTGTCACTTGGCTCCATTGGGCGGGGAGGTGAATGTCTGCTCCCAGCCCCAGGCAACCTCCTGCTCCGCCACGGGCTCCTCCAAGTGGTGCCCCCTCTCCTCCTGCTACTCCAGTTGCCAGATGCCACCCACCCCAGGATATTTAGATGCCAGATCCCAGCCAGGTGACCCCGGTACCCACCGTTCCCCAAGAATGCGCCCGCTGCGGTGCCCAGAGTCTGCCCTTGCCTGGCACTGCTGCCCCTTCCTCACCATGGGCTGCGTGGTCACCACACCTGGCCAGCCTCCCAGTGACCACTGGTGGGGATACATTGTGTCTCCACCAGAAACAACACGCTGGGCCCAGCCCCAGGTAGCCAGGGGTCCAGACACAGTCACAACGGAAGAAGGGACGGCGTGGCGGCAGGGACAGGCATCAGAGAGATGCGCCTGCAGGAGAAGGGACACCCGGGATGCTGGCAGCTGCCCCACATCCTTGGTCCCAATCGATCATGCTCACAGCGCCCCGCCACAGCGCCTCCTCCCCACCTGGAGGGCTGGCTCTTCCCTCCGCCTCAGCGCTCTTCACCAGAGTGAGACTGGCTCCTTCTCATCCTTCAAGTCCCCACTGACAAGTGCCCTTCCCGCGAGGCCATTTCTGGGGCTCTGTGTAAAGCATCTCCCTCCGTCTCCCCATCATCCCTGATCCGGCTTCCCACCCTCTTCCATCCAAGCACCCTAGTGATCTCCTTCCTGACACTTTTCACCCTTAGAGATGATTTTCTTTTGCTGTGTATGTGTTGTTTGTCTTTCCTACTGGAATGCAAGCCACACTGACAATGTGGTGGGCAAACTTTAATGCAGTCCCAGGATTCCCGACTTCCTGGTACTCACCCCCTTCCCTGAGAGTGGGCAGGTCCTGTGACTTGCCTCTAATCCATCAAATATGGCACAGGGGATGGGATGTCACTTTTGTGACTGTGTCGCATAAAGCCTGAGACAGCCCCTCCCTTGCTCACTTTGATGAAGCAGGTGGCCATGTTGCAAACTGTCCCATGGAGAGACCCACAGGGCACACACGATGCCAGCCTCTGGTCACCACCCAGCAAGGTACAGAGACCCTCATGGCCTCAGCCTTCAAGAAATAGGAGCCTGTCAACCAGAGAGTTGGGAACAGGTCCTTCCCCAGCAAATCCTAGAGATGAGAACTCAGCCCCAGAGGACATTTTAATGGAGGCTCAGTGGGGGTCCTGAGCAGAGCACCCACCAGAGCAGTCTAGAACTCCTGGCCTCTGGACTTTGTAACCAGTGTAGGTGGGGCCCTGCCTTGGCGTGCTTTCTGTTCCTGGTTAAAGTCCAGTGCTGTGTTTCTCTTGTAGGAGATGCTCAGGACACACGAGCTGACCCATTGAATGCACCAGGCTCAGCCAGGCTCTGTAGCTTGTTAAAGTGTGTGTTTGTGGATGGATCGCTTGATAGGGTATATAATAGAATGCACACACATTTTGGGGGGTTACCAGGGATTAAACTCAGGGGCACTCGACCACTGAGCCACATCCCCAGCCCTATTTTGTGTTTTATGTAGAGACAGGGTCTCACTGAGTTGCTTAGCGCCTTGCTGTTGCTGAGGCTGGCTTGGAACTTGGTGATCCTCCTGTCTCAGCCTCCCTTAGTGCTGGGATTACAGGTGTGCACCACTGTGCCTGGTACACACACATTTTTGTCTGTCTGTCTATCTATCTATCTATCCATCCATCCATCATCTATCTACCTGTATCCATCCATCTATATCCAGTCTCCCCTCCAGACCCTGGGCTTCTGCATCTAAAGATCCCACCAGAACTATTCAGGAAGAGAAGGTGCGTCTGCACCAAACATGTGCCGGCCTGTCTCCCTTGTCGCCATTCCCTGAACGTGTCTAGGAGCGGCTTCCACAGTGCGCACATCGGGTCAGTTACCGTGGGTCATCCAGAGATGGTTCACCGTAGCTGGGAAGGTGCGCACAGGTCACGTGCAAACGCTCCATCACTTTCCACCCAGGACTTGAGCACCTGTGGATCTGGGCATCTGAGGGGCCCCTGGAGCCCAGGGCCCATGGAAACCAAGGTACCAGCATCTGCAGTAGGGAATCCGACTTTCACTAGACCAGAGGCCGAGCCAGACCGGCACTCGCAGGAGTGATTTTTCCTTCCTCCCTCCTCCTTGGCCTGCAGCTCTCGTTTTATTTCTAACACTTAAGAGCGTTGGGTTGAAGTCCCTCGTCACTAAGGCCCTGTGGTTTCAGCTTCTGGTCTTTGAAAGAAGGTCATGGAATTGCTTGGTTTTCCATAGGCTCTTCTATTTTTTTTTTTTTTTGTCCTAAACAAATGTAAGATTGTTTAACTTAATCTCATTAAAATAAAGAGATAGAGATAGAGATAGAGAGACCACGGAGACCTCTCCAGGCCCATGTCTGGCGAGACTCGAGCGAACAATTAGCCCACCCGCCCCTCCTGCCCGCAGACTCCATCTCAGAGACTAATAGATATTTACTTAGTCCTGTGGGTCTTGCTGTGTTTAATATTTATCCATCACAAGGAACTACCGCGTGTTAAATGTCAGCCTCTGACTCCCACAGCTCGCAGCTCCACGCAGCTGGAATTCACAAGCCACCCCAGCGGCCCCGACCTCGAGCTGGCCTGGCTTCCTGACAGAGCCCAGGGTTGGCCACTCGGCGGGTCCCGCCATCTGAGGGGTCCTACTGGTCCTAGTACTGCGTCACCGCCAGGGCCAGGGCGGCTGACAGCAGGGGGACTTCACCTGTCGGGCAAGGTGCAGGTGCTCCAGTGTCAACAATGTCACGGGATTTGCATGTGATCCTTGCACATGGTCCCACATACAAGAAGTCATCCCTAGGTGGTTTATAGTACCTGACATGATGTAAACGCCGCGTCACTTGCTGTATTGTGTAGGGAGATGGTGAGAACAGAGGTAACTGTGTTCAGCTCAGATGCAAATTTTTTTTTCCCTGTGTGCTTTTGATTTGCAGTTGAATCTACAGATGCACAACTAGGAGATACGTGTGTGCGTGTGTGTGACTGAGAGTGTGAAGCCTTACCTGGGTGCTGGGTATAAGCATCTGCACCAGGGACCGTGTCATTGGTGGGATGGGGCTGTGACATCTGCATTTTATATGAAAACCTCCCCCAAACTTGAATTGTCCATTTTGCATGACATCTGGGGTTCCTCCCAGCTCAGTTTAGCCCATTCTGAACTTGTACCTTCAGGGTGGAAGTTGTCAGGTCGGTCAATGAGTCAGTCATCAAACACGCTGGCTGGTTGGCTGAACCAGGTCCTGTACCCTTGCCCCTGGATCCTGGGGAGAAAATGAGTGATGTGTGGTGGCCACAAGGTAACAGGAAGACCTGAGCTCACATCCCACACCCCAGGGCCCTGCGGCTCTGCTGCTGTCCAACCTGCATCCTCACCTCCAAACAGGCAGAACAGTGACGGAGGCCCCATCCCTCATCCAAATCTCCCAGGGTCAGCTTGCTTTCGGATTTTAGGGAGGTCTTGCCACCAGGGGGCCTTGGCAGAGCCCAGGATCACCCCACTGATACCTCTGCCACATTGCTGGTCCCCTTTCTACAAGACCCATGACGTCTCCAAGGGCTTCCCGTCTGGGGAGGTCAGGATCTGCTGCCAACTGCGTTATAGAAATACCTGAAGTTTTCATAGCTTTTGGGTTATAGAGATGAGAACGGGGATCGAAACTACCTTAAACAATTTCTCTGGGGAATTAAAGCAGATCCTGGGCATAAAGTGCCTGGCGTATGTACAGGGACTCGATGGATGTCAGCCTGTCGCTCTCATCAGCAGTGAAGGGTCATGTAGTGAAATGCTCAGCGGAAATGCCTTCAAGAGATTAAATGCAAAACCAAAACAGAACAAAACAGAAACCCCAAACATCAACAACAAAACAAAAACCCCCAAAACAAAACAAAACAAATCCCCAAACAACAAAACAACAAAAACAAAACAAAACCCCACAAACAATAAAATAATAAACCACAAAAAAACAAAAAGCCAAATACAACAAAAAACTCCCCGAGATATGTGCTGTAGCTACCGAGGGAAGTGTCTTCCAGTGTCCAGTCTTACATTTCCTCCAGCTTCTTTGAACCAGGGCAAAGGAGAGGCCAGCCTCAGGGCCGCGTGTCCAGGGGGCAGGCTCCATGGTGGCCTGGGGGCTCTCTGACCTGCACAGAGCATCTTCCCCGAATCACACCACGATCCCAGCAAGGCCCCCTGCCTCCCTTCATTTCATGGAGATCTTTCTGTTGGGTAAACTGGGTATTAAAAACAAATGTACCTCATTAGAAATAAAATGTTTCCGACCAGTTTGAAATAAAATAAAATGTAATTACTAATGATATTTAAATGTTGCAAATATTTTATTTTTTAAAACTCCCCTCGATGTAAAATGAAGTATGGCTTTAATTTAGCTGTGGCTGCATTAAAGCTGGAGGGAAGTGGCTGTGCTCTTGGTGACGGCCTCCTGCTGCCTGAGAAGGGACCTGGGGACTTCCCAGGCCATCCCCTGGGGAAATTGGCATGGAGGTTGCTGAGGAAGAAGCGAGAGTCTTCCAGGGACCCGTGTTTTCTCTAGGAATCCTGGGCTGTTCTTTGAGACACTGTAACAGATGAAGGTTTGTGTCCAGGTGACTTGGACAGGTCCGGCTGCTCCATGCCTTCCTTTCCTGCTCCGTAAAGTGAGGACGCTAACCCTGCTAAAGCTAAGGGACGCGAATATCTCTGGACCACAGGCCCCTGTTCTCGTAAGAGAGCAAATGTGGCCAAACTCATATGACGTCACTTTCACTGTGAGCTCGACCATATGGATCTTCTTCTCTTTGGTGATTTGAGATTTACCCCAATGGCTGGTATGCAGTAGAAGCTTAATAATTGATCAAATCAGTACATGAATAGAAGGCTGGTCCAGGCCCAGGACATTAAGGTTGGAGGAGATAATACGGATACCGTAGATAAATTTCTACTAGAAGGTTGAAACCTGTAGCTGTGCAGTGATTGATTCCTGCTTGGTCGCCCCTGGGGACAGGGAGCTCTCTACCACACACCCGCAGACAGTTTCAGCTATGCAGACCTCTGAGGGTTAAAAGTCCCCTCTAAGTGCCATACATGAGGCCTTCCTCTGTCCTTGGGGGCCACATGGAACAGGACAGGCCCTCAGGAAAGTGATTCACAGATTTGTCATTTCATGGAACACTTTCTTATCCATTGGCGCATCAGGGGACTCTGCTGGCGGTTATAATGTGAGCCTGGGAGTTGGTCGTCACAGTTCACACCCAGGCCCTGCCACTTCCCACCTGTGTGATCCTGGACAATTTATTATATGACCTTAGGCAGGGTTCCTGGTCTCTCTGACCTCCAGTCTTCTCATCTAACTGGGTGGTCGAGAGACACTCGTCTCTGCACACAGCGCTAGGAACTTCAAAAGGAAGATGTTATGTCCAAAGTCAGCTTGTCTGAGTCCATTGAAAGGTAAACCAGTTCTATTTTTTCACGTGGCATTGCTTTGCTTGTTGGTGGAAAGGGGCTCTTTCTGGACCCCTGTCTAGGCCGCGCCAGTCTCTTGCCTGGACCGAGGCAGTAGCCACTTCATTTTTGCCCCACTGGCCTGTTCCCCACCTAGCAGCCCGCCAGTCTTGGCATCACGTGGGCCTTGCACAAAACCACTGGTGGGGAACAGCCTGGGGCATTTGAGTCCTCCAGGGCCCTGTGTGCTCAGGGACCTCCTCACCTCACCACCTGGCACCTTGGCCTTCTCTCCTGGCCACCCTCCCAGCTAGCTGCCATATGTTTGCTCTGTTGTCTGGTCTTGGTCTAAATGTCACCCTTCACTGGGGGCACTCCTGAACCCAGCGGTCACCTCCTGCCTCTCACCTTGCTTGCTTGTTTTTCAAAACTTCCCAGGTCCTGACATTATAGCCTCCTTTTATTTTTCTTGCCACCTTTTCTGATTGACTGTCATTTCCACCATCACCCTCGGGTTGGAGTCGGTCACTGAGAGAAGGTGGCCTCACGGCTGGAGCCGTCGGCTCTAACTCTGGCATATTGTTGCTGTGTATCCTTGGGCAAGTTATCTGGCCTCTCTGAGCCTCCGTGTTTTCATCTATAAAATGCAGGCAGCGTTTCTCAGTTGTGATAGAGGCCAAACCCCGCAGGAGGTAAGGTCTCCACAGATGCCAGCCACTCTTCTCTTCCCTTGCTTGGGTGGGGGTGGTGATGGTCCGGGACACTCCACCCTGACATCAAATAAGACACTCACTCCCAGGACAGGACTTCCCTGGGGGAGGGCTTCAGCCCAGCGGACTTCCCAGCTCCTAGTAAGTGCTCAGTAAACACGCTTGGAGGAACATGGGACTGTTCCAAAGAACAACGGCACTTCCCCACCGGAGCCTCTCAACACTTGAGCTTAAAGGACCGAGAAGGGGCAGCTTCGAGATGAAGTTATGTGGAATTGACGGTCATGGTCACATCACTGACATCCTCATTGAATTTTTTTTTTAGAGCAAATTCCTTTTTCTCTTTCTGCTTGAAGTTGGCAAAACCAGAAAGAAGGCTTTTCTTTGCCCGATAATTAAAGTTATCATTGTGAAGGGGTTAGTGGACGCAGCTGCGTAACAAAGACAGAAATGGAGACATCTTATCAGTTAGGAGAAGCCCCGAGAAACGCCTTGATGCGGTTCTGTCCTAGGTCCTGTCTCCCTGACCCCCGAACAAAGCAGGCATCCGCGAGTCCATGTCGGAGACACACTTTATGGACTAACTATTTTATTGTGCCTTTATTTTCTACCGGAAGCTTTTTCTCACCTAATTCAGAACGCCTCCTCCTGGCCATAATCAGCCATGATATTCCCTGTGACTTCATCAGAGTCCCCTGCTACCTTGGCAGAGATGTCCCCATCTTTGCCATTATCAGCAGAGTCACGGTGTGCCTGGGTCCTGAGGCCTTCCTGCATGTCTGGTTATGGCTTTGAGGAAGATCTGAACCGGAAATTGATGAGACTGAAGAGATTCAAAATGTTGAGCACACTTGCTTAGGAAGACGAGAAGCCAGAACCTACTAGATTCACTTACTCATTCATTCAACATGTAAAGTTTTAATATACACGAGGCATTCTCTTTTTTTTTTTACTTTCAAGGAGCAAAATGAATTCTCATTGGTCCATTCATTGATGGGTGGACTGATCCACTCACCCATCCATCCACCCATCCACCCATCCACCCATCCACCTGCCTATCCGTCCATCCACCGTCTGTTCATCCATCTGCCCACTCACCTTTTGTTGTATTATATATTTTAAAAAACGGTTGAACCTTCATATTTAAAACTTATACTTGGAAACGTCTGTGTGAGCACCATCCGC
Organism: Xerus rutilus; assembly: GCA_028644305.1. Lineage (NCBI taxonomy): Eukaryota > Metazoa > Chordata > Mammalia > Rodentia > Sciuridae > Xerus > Xerus rutilus. The sequence goes on from CM053407.1 coordinate 109,482,968, forward strand.
CCCCCGCCGATGACTTCATGACCCACTTGTACACGGACACCCTTGGAAAAGCCAGTTGGACCAAGATTTGGAACCCTGGCAACTTCCCACAGGATGCCCTCCACCCTCAACACCCTCAGAGGTGACCTTTCATGGCGTGGTGGCTGCCTCCTTATGTGGCCTGGTGGCTGGCTGCTGGGTCCTGCACTCCCTGCTCCCCACCTCCCTCCCCCTTCCTCCCTTCCCCTGTGCTCAGGCCCTGCCACTGAGAGCAAGGTGAGGCTTGGGTCCTCCAGGGGACAGACAGGGACAGGTCTTCACCACCCAGGTCAGTGTGCAGAGCCCAGGGAGGACGTGCCTGTCTGTCCTGGTGTTGGCCTTTCCTGCAGGCCCCCCTCTATCCGTGGGCCCACCCAGCCTCCCAGGGGCAGAAGGCGGCTGGGGTGGCCCTGCGGCCTCCCTCCTGCCTCGAGGCCTCCTGCGCAGCCCCGCCCTCTGCCAGCAGCCACCTGCACCCCAGCCAGGCGCTGGCGCCCATTTGCCTTGGGGTGGTGGGAAAAAAATGTGGCCGAATGTTGCGCCTCAGGTGTTTGGAGTTCACACTCCGGGCCGCAGAGCTGAGCAGCTCACACCTCGCTTGGCCCGGAGCCACTCAGTCTGCCCGCCTGGCTGCTGCGCCCCAGGGGAGCAGGCGCGGCTGCTGTGCCTGAGCCCAGGAACGACACCCCTGGGTTTGGGGCTGCAGGAGCCATGGGGAACCTTGTCTGGAGAGGGTGGGGTCCTGACCAGGCCTTCAACCTTCTCCAACCTGGGGATCAGGAGGGACAGTGCCATGCAGGGAAGGTGTCATATGGCGCAAAGGTCTCTGCAGGGGCACAGCCTCCAGAGCCAGTGACAGGTATGATGACCGCTCCTCTGAGTACAAAGCCCTGAGCGGGTGGCTCTGTGACACACCTCGCTGCTGAGAGCCTCGGATCGCTTTCTGTAGGATGAGAACACCAACCCCGTGGCAGAGTTGGTCAGAGGGATTAAGTGAGATAATGTAAGCAGGATTCCTACAGGGCCCCAGCTTGTAGCAGGTGCTGGTCATCACGATCCTTTCCAAAGATCCTTTGCCAGCCCCCGTGTGACCTTTCTGAAAACTAGAAGCCTACCCTTTCTTTGCAGAGACACCACTTGCTGCCAGGGTGCACAGCTGTCACAGAGTGGGAACTGGGTTTCAGCTACCAGGTCTTCAGTCAACGGCCTTTGTGCAGTGCACAGCCTGCACAACTGTCTACCTCCTCTGAGTCCCAAGAACCCTGAGTTCGGTTAATACCATATATACCTTAGATCCTGAGCCCACATTCCTTTTGTTTTCTGATCCTGGTTGCATCTTCTTTGTCCAGAACAAAACTTGCACATGGGATCAGAAGACTTTGATTTGAATGTGCTGTGTGACCTGAAGCAAGTGCCTTTCTCACTCTGATTTTGTTTTACTATCAGCAAAATAAAAATATTGGAGTGGTTGACTCTGAAGATTTTCGTGCATTTCCAGGTCATCCTATCCAAGGGTCCTTCTGAGTCCCAGATACGTTTGTTTCCCCCTTCAAACTTGATCTTTTGCCAGCAGAACACTCTTGGTTGCTCCAGACGTCCCATGCGATCAGTGCTGGGGGCTGCCGGTATCCTCAGCATCACCTGGTCTCAGTCCTGCCCCTGGGTCTGGCCTCTGTCCTCTCATGTCCTCCACTTGGTACTTCAACCTCTCAACCTCTCCCCTCCCCCTGCCCTTTCAAATTTTTTGCATCCTTTGCTGCTGAGACACTGAATCAAGTTCCTCCCCAATTCCTACATTGAAGCCCAACTCGGAGGCGTGACTGGTTGGACATTAGGCCTTTGGGGAGATAATGAAGGTCAAAGGCAGCCACAGGGTATGGCCCTAATCCGATAAAGCTGTTGTAAGACACCCCTCTATTATTATTTATTTAATAATAAATCATTAAAAATAAAATAAAAATTTATTTTGTTGATGTTGGACAGGGTCTCGCTAAATTGCTGAGGCTGGCCTCGACCTTGTGATCCTCCTGCATTAGCCTCCCCAGTAGCTGGGATTACAGGCCAGCACCACCAGGCCCAGCACTAAGAAGCTACGAAATGAACTGATTTCCACAAATTGTCTTTGCCTGGAGAACTCCTGCGACTGTCTGGGTGGATCTTCCCTGAGTCTACATGTCCTCAGGGCTGCCCCTTTCTGATGTGAGCGTGGGCATGGGCGAGGTCACTGGACGAGACAGGAACAGAGCTTCAGAGTCCCGCCCACCTCTGACTCCCCTGCAAGGGCGGCTGTGTGGCTCCCCGCCCTCCACTTCCCAGCTCTAGGAGGGGGGGTAGGATGCCCTCTGCCATGTCCATCTCTGGGCGATCAGGGGTGGGCGTGTGGTTAGCTCTTGGCTGTCTGGTCACAGGCCGGTGCCCTTCGCTGGAGCCTCCGCAGAGTTCTGTCTGTCTGGGCCGCTCATTCCCAGCAGCCAGGGCAGGGGAAGCCCAGCTCTGCTCCAGTGTGGAGCTGGAGTCTGACTTGACGGGCACAGGCCGCGCTGGTCCCCAGGGCAGCCCCGGGAGGCTGTGCTGACCATCAGGCCGCTGCTGGTGGTGGCTGGGGAGCCAGATGCTCTGGGCCTGCCTCCTGCCCTGACTCCTGCCAGCTGGTGACCTCGGTGATCTCGTGTTAAATGGGGAGGGTGATTCCATCCACCTCACAGGGACCGAGGATGAGACCCGTGCACACTCTGAGAGTGTGCCACCCGACTTGGCCACCCGACTGCAACTCCTAGCTCTGAATTACCACCACCCTTCACCCAATGAGACGCTTCCATCTTTCCAAGATCCGCCCGCACCTGTGCTGCGACAGCCAAACCCTCCTGGGGCACTCAGATCCCACAGAGATGTGGATGTGGCCCCTTGTCTCACCTCCTGCCCTTCCGTGGGGGGCTCCCCAGCTCTGAAAATGACTTTCAGTTCTAGAACCCGCCACCTCTTTCCTGCCCCTGTGCCCTTGGCTTCTCTCTGCACTTTGCCCTCCAAGGCCAAGTTCAAACATCACCTCCTCAAGGAAGCCTTCCTGGTGTTCTCCTCTAGTCGCAACCTCCACACTCTTACACAGCAGCCCCCATTACGGGATGTCCTGTCCTGTGTCTGCGTGGCCATTCCAGCTCATGGAAGGCACAGGGATTCCTCAGGGTCCAGCATGATCCAGGCAGAATATAGTATATGCTCAATAAACTACTGACTATGTGTGTGCATAAAGGGAGGAGTGGAACCGGGGCACCCGGTCCACGGGACGTCATTTCATCTTGTTATTATGCAGCCTGTCTTACCAGGGCCTTATGAGAAGCAAACATATTTTCATCAAGTCCAATATATTGATTTTTTAAAATATATTTACTTCTTACATTTTTGCCTTTTTCATGTCTTATTTAAGAAATCTCTACCAAACTCAAGGTCAGTGAGAAAGTTCTCCCGTGTTTTCTTCTGGGAGGTCTGCGTTTCTTGAGGTCAGGAACAGCACCTGTCACATCGTCTGTATCTATAGTTCTCAGCACAGGCCTGCTCTGTGAGTGGACAGGTGAATACCCGTCGGGGTGGGTGGTCCACACGGCTTTCTATCTGCTGATCCACGCGCATCGAGTTGGGAGGTAACAGGTGGGTCTAAACAGAATGAAAACCAAGAACACAACTAACCAATCGATTTGTTCTTCTGAAAACTTAGCGAACGCCCATCTTGAACACATTCCCCTCCATCAAAATAATCAAAGTTCTGTGTTGCACAGAGAAAGAACCAACCTTAAAAGACAAAGACTGGTAACTTGGGCTGCATTAAAATTTTAAAAACATACAGTCCTTGACAGAGAGAGAAGGAAAGGCAAGCCAGAGAGTGAGAGAGAAATATGTGCCCTATGCACAGCAGACAAAGATTCATGAATCCAGAGCCATATGAACAACCCGAAAGAAAATACGTAAAGATCCTTGAATGGCCGTGTCACCAAAGAGGGCAGGCAAGTAGCCAATAAATGCACGAAAAGGTGTTTAACTTCGTGAGCCCAAGTACCCTGAGACAACTAAGCACCACCCAGATGGCTAAAACCGATACTATCAAGTGTTGACAAAGACCTGGAGCAACCAGAGCTGTGGAACTCGGCATGTGTAGCCACTTTGAAGACCTGTTTGTCACCATTTACTAAAGCTGAGGACACACCCACCCAGTACCCAGCAGTTCCACTCCCGGGAGCCCACCCACCAGCTAGGGTCACACGTGCTTACCACGGATACACAGAATAAGGTTCATAGCGGCACCCTGTGTCTGTCCCCAAACCAAAAACAACCCAATTATCTACCAACAACAGCGTGGATACAGCGGTCGTGGATGATATGCACAGTTAAATGTCCTGTGGAAACAAAAAGGAAAAGTCATTTTAACATGTGACCAATGTCACAGAATAAGATTGAGCCAAAGAAGCCAGACACCAAAAGGAACTTCCTGTATGATCCACTTACGGGAAATTCAAAAACCAGCCAAGCCACGGATGGAGGTGGGAATCATCAGTCGTCATCTAGGTAAGGAGTGAGTCAAGAGGGTGATTTCTAGGTGCTGGCCATTTCTATTAACTCACCTGGGTGCTGGAGCTCTGGGTGCCTCTACTTTGCAAAAAGACACCAAGCTATTCACAGTGAAGTCACTTTTCTGTCTATATATCCCACCCTCCAAAAAAATATATTTAAAAAAACATTGCTCTGCCTTATTGGTTCAGGGTGATTTCCCCAGCCACAGCCCAGGACCCTGGTGTCAGCTGGGCCAGGGGGCCCTGCCTCCTCTTGCCGGGCTCTGCGCCTGCGCCAGGGAGAAGGAACCTCTCTGGCTGCCTCCTTCCCTCTCCCATGGCCCCGCAGCTATTGTACATATGCAAATGTAGCCATGACAGCTATTGAGGCAAACTTGGCTATTTATAGCTGGAGCCTCACGACACTTATCACAGCCTCTGCAGACGAGAAAGCTGGTGCACACGCACCTCACGCACACGCACGAGCACACACATGCTACACGCAGTGTGTGTGTATATATATACATATATATATATATATATTTTCCCCAGGATATAAATTTCCCATCCCACCGCAGTCTGGGCCGTCGCATGCAACATTGATTGTCTGTTATATTACATTTATTAAGAAGCGATAACTTGTAATAATTGGATGTTAAATTAAAGAACTCTCTCCTAGTTATTGCCGTCTCAATTATAACTGTCGCTGGCTGGCAGTTATAATGATATATGAGGGTTGTATTTTACGCAGCCGACCATGACCTGGTGAGTAATATTCCCCCAGCTACGGGGGCACTCATGCACTCCTTTGATTCTAATGTCTTGCTTGGGTGCTGATTGGAATATTAAGTCTCTGCAAGGCGCTGGGGCCCAGATCTGCGCTGCGCCCTGGGCGGCCACCGCGTCCCCTCCGGCGATCCCCACCCCTCCTGCTCCCCTCGCTGGTTCGTGTCCAACTCGTTGGGGCTTTGTTTTATGGTTATAGGATTCAGGTTTATTTGGTGAGTTATAAAGTCGTAAAATGTGGGCGAGAGCGTATTTGTGGTTTCCTTTAAGATGAAGCTCCTGCAATTAGCTCCCGGGGCCAAATGTCGGTGGACAGCGGGCGGCGGGCGGCTGGGTGGCGGGCTGATGGGGGAGGATCGGGGAGGATTCCGTTGGGCTTCTGCAGCCCTGTGTGGGAGCGGGCGACGGTGGCTTTGGGGGTCCGCAAGGGAGGGGTGAGGGCTTCAGCCTCCAAGCGGCTTCTGTTGCTCAAGGCTTGGGACCTGGGCAGGTGGGCTGACTGCAGGGCTACGCCTGCCCTGGTGTCCCCAGATCCTGGAGGCCTGGCCTTCACTGAGGTCAGAGGTAAGTTGGGGGAGCCCCTCCACTACTCGATTCCCTTCAAGAGACCAGCAGAGGTGACTGCCAGGTGCAGAGGTGGCCCTGGACACTCGGGAGCCTATGAAGACGGGGACCGCAGATCCTCCACACATCAGTCCCTCATGGCGCCCCAGGGACAGTTTGCAGTTACCCTTCTGTATTTGTGTCCTAGGGCTGCCGGAGCCACGTGCCACACACTCGGTGGCCAAAAGCAACGGAAACACATTCTCTCACCGTCCTGGAGGCCCCGAGTCTGACCTCGCAGTGTGGACCGGCCTCGCCTCCCTAAGACTCTGGGGAGGGCCCTCCCTTGCCTCATGCAGCTCCTGGTGGCCCCTCGGCTGTGGCCACCTCACTCCAGTAGCTGCACCCGTCCCCACCTGCTGCGCTTCCCTCTGTGTCTCCGTCTCTGTGTCCAAACTTCCCTGTGCCGGGAGGACAAGGGCCACTGCGCTGGGCCCCGCCCTACCCAGGATGACTCTGTCTTAACAAATTCCATCTGCAAAGACCCCACTTCCAAGTAAGGCCACTTTCCCGGAGGGTCACAGTTCAACCTGTCTTTCTGAGGAGGAGGGACTCAAGCCAGGACACATTCCAGTGGAGCCCTGGGCACCTGGAGCCAGGGTCCAAGTTCACACCTGAATGACAGCAGGAGGGGATTCGGGCAGGCTCTGCCCGGAACGTGATGCTAAGCCGCCTCTTTGTCTCTGGTCAGCCTTTGGGCATCTGGGTCCAGGACTCCCAGCTTAAGGGGTTTGGGGCCCTTTGCAGGTGGGGGGCTCTGGGTCCCCCTAGACGGTGCCTCTTGACATCTTTCCAAGGTCAAAGAGCCTGTGAATGAATCTTTATTTGGGCTGCAGAGTCATTCATTCAACAGATCCGTATTGATCGTCTCCCCATCACCAAACACCAGAGATCCCTGGCTCAGGGAGCTAGCCGGCTGGAGCCCAGAGAGAAAACGAGAGAGAGAGATGGAGAGAGAGAGAACCAAGAACCATGAAGTGACAGAAACATGAGCATCATTGGGAGTGCTGGGCTGTTGGATGGGTGTCAGGAAGTCCTCCTTGAGGTGACAGCTGAGGGACACCTGGAGGAGGTGATCAGCCACTGCAAAGACCCCAAGGCTGCCAGCCCAGGGAGGCTGTGGCGGGTGAGCTTGGAGGGAGCAGAGGAGGGGCAGGATGTCACATGCATTTTAGCTCTTAGAAAAAAACAGGGGGAGTCACTCCAAAGATCCTGGAGGCTCCTAAAGTGGCCCTGGGGCCAGGACTTGGGTGGTAGGGCACGGCTGCCTGGGGTGTGGAATCTGAGCGGAAGATGGGAATCCAGGGGGACTGCCAGGTTCTTCCAGGACGAGGGGAAGGTTGGCACTGTCCACCCTTGGCACGGGGACCATGGTGCAGGGGGACAGGTCGGAGGAACAGGCAGCAACCGGGGTTTCCATTAGTCATGTCAGGTTTGGGTGTCATTTAGATGTCAACATGGAGGTGAGGACGAGGCAGGTGGCAGGGGAGGCTGGAGTTCAGGGGAGCCTCGGGGTACAGATAAATATTGGCTGGCAGCATCCACATGTCCCCGAAAACGGTGAAGATACGGGGACTCCTGGGGAGGGCGCACGGGGGGATGACACAGCCCCGTCAGTGTCCTCCGAAGGCACTGTGTGGGGTAGGGCTCCTGGGAAGAGGCCCAGGACTCTTCTCCAGGAGGCCATCTGCTTCTGAGAGGCCCAGGCCCCTTGGGCACCGGGGACCTGTCACAGCCGTGGGGAGGGGTTCGTGGAGGGCGGGCTCACCTGGTGTCTCTCTTACAGAATCAGCATCTGCCACCTGTGCTCATATGCTCTGCACGAGTCTCTTTCTTGCAGTGGGAAATGGACCCTCTCATCTTGTGATGGGGACTCTGAGGGTGCTCAGAGGTGCCGGAGCACACACTAGCCGTCGGATGTGTGGACCATGGCCCTGAGTCTGTCCCTCCCGGCCTCCCACCACGCTGCAAGAAACCAATCTCACGTTAGGACTTTGTCCTGCTGACCACTTTCCCCACTCAGGGGCTCAGGACAACCTTGAAGTCTCCTTGAGTTCACTTTCCAGATGGGAACCCTGAGGCTCGGACACCAGGAGTTACCTGGCCAAAGCCACGTTGCTGGGAGGTGGTGGGGCTGGGATTTGAACGAGAGCTGTTGGTCCTCAGAGCGGACGTGACTCGGCATGGGCCTGGCCCTCGCCCACGCTGTTCCTTCAGTCAGCAACTCTGTTCCCTCTCCTTACTTACTTAGCTGATCTCAGCTCCGTCCTTCCTTCCTGGGAGGGTCCTTCCCTGGCACTGTCTGTGCCAGGCTGCTCTCCGGGGTCTGGAAGCCCAGTCTCCTTGAAATGGTCGTGGTGATCGTGTCGATTTCTCCCTGACTGTCTACACTCCAAGTGCAGGAAGTGGGTCACGTCTGATTTCCTCAGGCTGCACCCCCCCAGCACAATGCCCAGCGCAGGGCAGGTGCTCCGAATAGACGTGTGTGCGGACCTGCGTGGAACCGTGTAACACAGCAAGAACACGGAAGTACGTGCTGCCGCAGAAATCTATGTGTAATTTCTAAATTTGGAAAAAAGCTTTCATGGGGTGCGTGTGACCTCTGTTTCCGTGGCTCTCAGTGAGAAGCCATTGCTGGGGCAGGGGCCAGCTCTCCCCTGTCCCTCCAGCGTGGGGCCAGGGCTTCTTAAACCTAGCTTAAAGAAAAGTGGAGGGGGAGAGAAAGATCTCTGTGAAGTTCATCTCTCCCTCCCTTCAGGTCTCTGTCCAGAGTTCACCCCGAGTGTGCCTCTCCCAGTCCCCGCGGCCATCACTCAACACAGTCTCCATGACAATCTCTGCTCTCTTGCTTTGCTTCATTTCCCCTCAAGCATTTAGAGTGATCAGTGGACCTGTGGCTGTTCCACCTGCTCTCTCCTTCTCCCACCTTTGGATCCTCAGCCCCACCTGGGCAAGAACTAATTTGTGTTTCTTTCTTTTTTGTGGAGGGGGAAAGGGTACCGGGGATTGAACTCAGGGGCACTCGACCACTGAGCCACATCCCAAGCCCTATTTTGTGTTTTATGTAGAGACAGGGTCTCCCTGAGTTGCTTAGGGCCTCATTTTTGCTGAGGCTGGCTTTGAATTCGCAATCCTCCTGCCTCAGCCTCCCGAGCAACAGGGATGACAGGTGTGCCCCACTGCATCTGGCTCAGAACCCCACTCCACTGCCAGGCCTGGGGCAGGTTTGGGCAAACATGTGAGTGAATAAGGAAGGAGGAGGTCTGTGGACACCAACTACCCACCAGCAACCAACCAGGCCCTTGATCCACCTTGCCCTGACATCCACCCTCGGGGCTCCACTTCCCATTTTGTACATGGATAAACTGAGGCTCAGAGGCAGTAGGAGGCTGGTGTCGGAGCAGGATTTAAGTCAGGCCAGGGTATCCACCTTCCCCACACCCCATGGCCTTCTCCAGGGACCTGTCCAGCTAGCCCACCCAGGCCTGTCCTAAGTGGCCAACACACAGTTAAGTTGTCCCACTGCCCAAATGTCCACCAGACAGCATCTTCCAAGGACATTTGGGTTTTGATATTTTCTCAAGAGCATTTAGAAGACATTGCTGTCTCGCAAGGACACTACTTCGAAATATCTGTTTTCTTTCTCGCTCTTCTGTAAACAGAGATCCGTTCTCTCCTCCTGCAATTTTTTTTTTGAAGAATTAATTGCCCTTTTTATGGCTCTGGTGTGTTTGAGCTCGCGCGCACCCTGGCACCCTTAATCACAACAACAACATTCTCTATGAACAGAGAAGATTTGAACAGTCATTAGGCACCAGCAAACGCGAGCGGATTAATGGATAAACAGAAAGTTGGAGGAGAGGAAAATGTTTTTCTCTTGCAAAGTACATACGAAAAGTTGATCCAAACCCAGGCGCTGCCATAAATCTGTTGATTTTGGCAAATTATGGGGAGTTAGCAGGGGCGGCTGGCGAGAGCGAGGCAAAGGTTGCCTGGAAGCTGCCCCCCAGACTCAGAAGGGGAAGCTGCAGGCCCAGCGGAGGGACAGGCGGCCCCGCAGCCCTGCTCTCGCCTGGAGCCTGGCTGCTCTTCCCCGGGAGTCCTGTGGTCTTGCAGGGTCTGCTGGCTGTCCAGGTAGCCCGGCCATGGCCGGATTCAGATGAGTCCTGGATGCAGGGCTGAAGGGTGGCCGGGCTGCGTTTCCGTGGGCCCCTGGGGTTCCTTCTTCCTGCTCCTGGGGCCTGTGACCTGGGCGGCCTCCCTCTCTCTCCTGCTCCCGCACGCCCAGCCCTGGTCTGGCTCTGCTCTGTGTTTCCTGTGGCTCAGGCCACAGATGGCTCTCTCTGTTCTGGGACTGAATTGTGTTCAGGGCTGGGGGGAGGGGATGGCCGGGACCCTGCGTGGGCACATGTGCAAACAAATGTGTCCATGTGAGTGTGTGCATGCGCGTGTGTGCACGTGAGGGTGTGCGCGTGCAGGTGAGCACGCAGGCCCCCTACGTGTGTGTGTGCACAAGTGCAGGTTTGCGTGGGTGTCTGTGTGCACCGAGGGTGCCTGTGCGTCGGGCACTGCCGTGCTCACGTGGGGCCTGGGGAGCTGCTGGTGTCGCTCAAGGCTTTGGGTAACAAAGAACGTTTTTTCTTCCTGGTGCAAACAAAACCCAGCAGCGCTGAGGCAGGCTGGGCCCTCTAGGTCTCTCCGCCCCCTGGCCCTTCCCTGTCCCTCTGCCCCACCCCCTTCCCCCTCCCTCCTAGGCCTTTTTTTCTCATCCGATTTCTTTCCCTGGCTTTCGGGCTTCAGATCACCTTCTCCATTTTTCTTTTCTGTTTCTCATTCATATTTCCGTCCCTCTTCTTTCCAGAAGCCCTCGTCTCTTGTCTCTCCCTGTTTCCTCCTGTCTTCTGTGATGCCCCTGCGTGCGCGCGTGGACACACACACACACACACACACACACACACACAGATCCTGTGGAGTTTGGGATTGTCACAGCAGACTTACCCAGTGACCAGGAAATCAAGGAGGAACACCAACACCTCTTTTCTCCCGAGCCAGTCTTAATCCACAGATTCTGTGGTGCTCAGGGTAACAGAAGGATGCCGGATGCCTGTCCCTTCCAGCCAGGCGTCCTGTCCCGGGTGCCTCAGCTTTCTCCCTGCTTGCTCCCACCCAGCTGCCTGCAAAGCAACCTGGGCTCCCGGGTTCCTGGACCCTGTGCCTGAGCCACGCAGGTGACTCTGTTTACAGTCCACTGGCTTCTGGGGCTGCTGGAGGCCGGGGCCGCCTTGGTTAACCATTTATTACGGAGGCGGCTATTTTCGATGTGTTCCACATGATTATTCGGCAAAGCTGCAATTTGGCACTTGTTCTGGGCTTGAAGGAATCGCTTCCCCAGAGGTGACCCTCCGCGGGAGATTGCATGTCACCGTGTGAGGAATGGCCGCGGCAGGCGTGATGGGTAGGCTGTCTGCCTCCCCTGACCTCAATCGTTTTCCCGCGGCGCGGCTGCGGGGACAGACAGAGTTGACACAAAGTGCTTATAATTTCCGTTGGAAGGCGGCTGAATGGTAATGGGGTGCTGGGCCCCCGACTGGGCGGCCCAGGGCCTGGCCTTCAGGGCTGGAGCTCCTGTTGGGAGTGGCTCCAGGAGGGAAGGGGGTGGCCGCCTCTGGAGGCCTGTGTGGAGGGGACAGAAGCCACCAGGCCAGGCAAAGGATCCTCCTAGTGCCTTCCAGCTGTCTTGGGGACATGCTGGGCTCTCTCACCAGTATCTTCCCATTCAGCTGCCAGTGGCCCCATCGGGTGATGCCTGGTGGCCTGGTCAGAGGGCAGACATGGCGCAGCCAGGTCACAAACCCAATCCTGAGTCCGCATCCCAGCTCTGCACTCCCGTGTGCCTTGACCCCTCTGTTGCACCTGTGTCCCCACCTGGAAGGCAACAGTGCCAGCTCACAGGCTCGCGGTTGGCATCCTGTAAACCAAGGCTGCAGAACACCTAGATGAGGGCCGGCCGTGGAGCAGGCTCCCTGCAGGTGTCATTAGTGCCGCCGGGGATGCTACTGTGAGTCTCTTGTATTTTGTTGTTGTTGGGTTTTGCTTTTGTTTTGTTTTCGTACCAGGAATTGAACTCAGGGGTGCTTAACCACTGAAACTCATCCCCAGCCCTATTTTGTGTTTTATGTAGAGACAGGGTCTCACTGAGTTGCTTAGCGCCTCGCCATTGTGGAGGCTGGCTTTGAACTCGCGATCCTCCTGCCTCAGCCTCCTGAGTCACTGGGATGACAGGTGTGGGCCACCGCACCTGGCCTGTTGCTATTCTGTTTTAAGAAAGCAATACCCAGGCCGGGGGCTGTAGCTCCGTGGTAGGGCAGTTGCCTAGCATGTGTGAGGCCCTGGGTTCGTCCCCAGCACACACACACCAAAAAAAGTACGATAAAGGCACAGAAGAACCTGGTTTCTATCAGAGAAATAAAAACGGGCACTGAGATACTGGCAAACTTGCTGCCAGAATAAAGCTCTGGCAAGGTGGAACCCGAGTTCCTTCACCCTCTCCTGCCCCTCCTGGGGACGGCCCTCGTCCCCTTCCTCTCCTCCTCTGTGCGTCCTGTTCGCCGCCGTCTCTCTCTCCATTTCCGCATTAACTGCTGATTTCTCCTTTCACATCACCAGACACACGAGGGCACTTGGTCATGTTTAGGATACTTGAGTAGAACCTGTTGGTCCCTCTGTAGAATGTGGCAGCCTGGTGGCCCTGTGCATGGTCCCCTGGAGGCATGAGTGGGTGGCGGAGCAGGTGCTCAGGTCCTGTTTCCCTGGGCAGGTCACTTCCCGTCTCCAGGCCTCAGTTCCCTCCAGAAAATGTACCAGGCGGTGCCTGGGAGCTGGGTCGTCCTGGCCCTGCAGGCTGCCTCCACCCTGTGGTAGCAGGGTGACCATGAGCCATTCACACAGCCTCCCTGGACCAAAGCGCTGCCATCTGCAGAATCTGCAGGCCTAACAGAGGAGAGGAACGCTCTTGGGTGTTGGGGCTGCAGCGGGGACAGGAGCATCCTGGCCTCGACGTCCTGTGCAAAGCTGGTTGTGTCCAGCACCTGAGAGCATTTGACTGGTCTGTGCTGCACGAGCGGTCACAGGGTCACCTGTGGTTGCATGAAGTGGGGACTCTGAAAATATCTGCGTTCTGCAGGATGCACCAAAGGGGCCCTCTCAGAGGAATCGATGCCGTTGGCTGCCATCTCAGGACCATCTCCGTCCCGCAGTCTCCTTTCGTCTGTTTTTCTGTGAGTTCAAGCGCACGGATGAGCCCGGGCTGCGCCTTCAGTGGGTCTGGACTGTGCGCCCAGGTGTGCACTCTGCAGGCGGCTTCAAGCTGATGGGGGCATGTCGTGTCTACGCTTCACCACGTCACCTCAGCGTCGATGTCCTCGCTGCATGCACCGACCAAAACTGGCTTTCTTGTCCCGCTGGAAATGCAGCTAGTGGGGAAATACTGGTCCCATTCTGAGACTCCTTCCCACCCTGTGATTCTCCTTCTCACGTCGTGTCTCGGTTTGGATTCTCTCAGGAGCGGATTTGGGCCTAGGGAATCAAGGGCAAGAAATATTTAGGGGAGAGGATCCCAGGAAGCCCCAAGGAGGGGTGGGAGAAGAGGGCCAGCCAGTGCCATCCCCGGCACTTCCAATCCTCCCTGTGGATCTCCGGAACAGTCCCTAAGACACCTGAGCTGGGCACACAAATCAACAGCCCTCCAAGGGGTGCTTGTTGGTTCTAAGAGCATCGCCGGGCTGACCACCCTCCGTCCATCTCTCTCTTTGCTCAGGGGACTTTCTAGGCTGTACTCAACGCCTCCACCCTGCGATGTCCCGCTGCATATGGCCGATTTTAAGCGTCAGTGTGTCCTCTTGTCCCCGTCCTGTGTGCCAGCTGTGAGCTCTGTCAGACAAGCTGTGTCTTTTCTGACTCTGCGTTCCCAGAATAAAAGCTCAACATTAAAAACATAACTAAATCCACACGGAGGCCCACAGGAGGCACCGTACTGCGTGGACCAGAGCTGGGAGCAGGATCCTAAAACCCTTGGAGGCAGCCGAGACCACAGGCGGCCAACGTGAGGACGCTTTTCTCTGGGTTCGCCCCAGTTCTAACCCCACCCGGCCCAATTTCAAGAGCAGGAAAGGGGAAACCAAGCCACACCCTTGTTAAAATGGAGGCCTTTGCTCCTGGTGAATGGGAACAGATGGATCTGAGATCATCCTTGGCAAGACGTGCTGGGAAGGAGAATGTTCCATTTGGGATCTTGACGGTTGAATCTGAGCACAGCGCTGGCTCCATGTCCCTCCTGTCACGCCTGTAACAATTGTGATCAGTTCGCCATCATCTTTTGGGTCCTGACACCCACAGGTGCCCACGGGGCGTTGGGTGTGAGGTAGGAATGGAAGCTCACGCCCAGGACTGCTGAAGTGAGCATCTCGGGGTACAGCACCTCGATTCCCATGCGCAGGACATGGGGAGTGGCCACTTCCTGTGGAGACAGGAAGTCGTGGAGAAGATGGTCCAGGGAAGACATTTTTAAAATTTTTTCCCCAGAGCAGGGTGGCTGCAGATTCACAAAAGTTCTTAATATTTCCCATTCTGAAGTGTTAAGAAGGAAGAATGTGTTGTTCTTTATTAGCTCTTGTTAAAACACCTCATCTCCCAGGTTTGGAAGAAATTTCAGGGCAAAGAATAAAGAAGATGGACCCACCTAGAGGCAAAAGCCAAGGGTCCAAGGAACTTCCAGAGCCTTCTGAAGCGGGCGTTTCTTAATAATCCAGCCACACGTCCTAGCAAAGCTCCCTGCTCACCGCTGTCACGAGGTGGTGACATGCCTATCTCCCTTCAGGCCAAGTCAACATATGGCTTCCCAGGTTATTCCTCCTGTGAAACAGATCCCGGCGGTGACTGTTGAATAACAAAGGACCCAACTGTGTGTGACAAGCATTCTCGTTCTAAACTGGAGTTTTTCTAAGCCATTTTTTTCTAAAGTGATGTTTGCGACCCCTACGACTAATAACGCTGACACGTCAGCCACCGTTCTGAGGGTTCTCCAGTTCTCGTTTAATTCTTAAAGAAGTCCAAAGGGCTGCTCCTGTTTTGGTCCTCCCTTTACAGACGGAGACACAGAGGCGTGAAGAAATAAAGTAACTCCCTCAAGGCCATCTAACTAGTAAGTCTAAGAGCCAGATGCAAACCCAGGGTGCTGAGGACTGAGTCCCTGGTCTTGCTTGATACTTTTTCTCTGCTTCTACAATGGGAAGGAAAATGGCTAGATCTGGTCATACTGGGGAGACTTGTGCTGTCCTTGTCATGGGGTGGGGGTCTGACAAAAATGGTCTTCTCTGTCCCCTTTCCCTTCTTGCCTGTCCTACTTATCTTGAGAATTTGTAAAATGGGTGATGTGTTAGTCAATTTCTGGTTACTATAACAAAATACCTGAGATAAGTTAGAAAAAAAGGTTTGTTTTGGCTTATAGTTTTGGAGGTTCCAATCACAGCTTTGGGCCTGTGGTGAGGCAGCACATCTGGTGGGAGCCTGTGGCAGAGAAAAACACTCCCCTCCTAGCCAGGAAATGAAGAGGAAGAGACCAGGGCCCCTCTACCTAGCTCAGCGCTTGGCCTGGGGTAGGAGCACTCTGTGTCCTGGACCCAGGAGCAGCAGGGCCACCGAGCAGTCTATGGGGCATGACTGGCTTGAGGCAATGAATACAGATTCCCTTCTCTGCTGTGCTCCACAGCTTTCTGTAGTGGTGACTAAAATACCTGACAAGAGCAACTTAGAGGACGAAAGAGGCGTTGGGGCTCCCAGCTTCCGAGGTTCAGTCCATGGTTGGCCGACTCCATTGCTCTGGGCCTGAGGTGAGGCAGAGCATCATGGAGGAGGTTGGGGAGGAGGAAGGCTGTCAGCTCACAGCAGCCAGAACACCGGGCCCACCCCGAGAGTGTCGCAGTCTGCAGGTCTCGGGTGGAGCCCGGGAACTGGCATTTCTGCAAAGCCCCCAGGGATGCGGACGGCTCTGGTCTCAGGACCATACTGTGAGATCCCCCCTGCCTTAGCAGCTCGCTGGTTCTCCATCTTGGCTGCACATTGAAATCATCTGTAGGAATTTAAGAAAACTCTGATCCTCAGGCTCCTTCCCCAGAGATGCTGATGTAATTGATCCAGGCCCTGGCTGGGCACCATCCGGGGTTTTAAAAGCTTCCAACATGCATGGAATGCACTCTCTGCACAGCAAGAGAACTTCTGATCGGGCATTCATTTTTTTTTGTCTCCTGACCTTGACTTTGTGGCTGAATGGATGGGAGAGCTCATGTGTCCCTTATGTCACCTGGGTTCCCCTATCCCCACCTCCCCAATTTCCATGCCTTTTTTTCGGTCCCCCCAAACCAGCTCTCCTGTGTGCTGTGGTTCTTGCGGGCAAGCATCTTCTCTGGCGGCTGCTTCTTGGCGATTTCATGGCTGTTCCTTGACACTGCGGGGCCCCCACCCCAGCGCTCGCCCAGCCCTTGCCTGCCCCGCGCTCTGTGGTGTCTATTAAGAGCAGATGCTAAACTCTTTCCAACAGGCCTTGAAGCTAATGCACTGCAGAATGGATTCAGAAGGGCCCATTTCTTTGCGTGCTGAGAGAGAGAGCGAATTAAGGCTGGGCGAAAACCTGCAGAGCATGGGAGTCGGGGCCAGGGGGGGACTTGGTGGCTAAATCAACAGTTATGAACTCACCCCGTCATTTTTTATGCTTGGGTACATTGGAAAGATATTTTCCTCTTCAAATGCAGTTGGCAATCCGTTTGGTCAAAAGTCGGTGGGAAATCTCATCACCGTTGCCCCTGAAAATGCACAGGCTCTGTCAGGGGCCGAAGAAAAATGACCCAGGTCCCTAGCAGAAGTCGAGGCGACGGAGCCATGAAGGGGTGGAAGGGGCTGCCTGGGGCAGCTGCTCTGAGATTTTTCAAACGTGCTGCCCGAGGTCCACATTTTTACAAGGACCTGAATCTATAGGAGTTTAAGGTGGAGATTTTGGGGGTGACACCTTGGGTCTCCTCTAGTGTCAAGAAATAAAGTAATCCACGTCCCATATGCTTGGCTTCAGCCTCACATGGTTTGTGTGTGTGTGTGTGTGAATCCATCCCAAGGAGCACATAGAAACTAAAAAGTGAGGCCTGATCTCCTTTCACAGTCCAAGACAGACTCCAGCAGGGGACAGATCTCCCAAGGATGTGCCACCAGTGGTGGCCTCTGCTCCCAATAGCTTCAGAGACGGCCAAGCCCTGGTGGGAAGCGAGAGTCCAGTCTGAGCTGTGGTTCTGCCTACTCTGAGCTGTGTGACCTCAGAAAAGCGTCTGGGCCTCTCTGAAACTCATTTCCTTGTTTATTTGTTAAATGGGAGGATCAGGGCTGTGGCTGTAAGGAGTCGTGGAGAGAGTGTAGGTACCTGGCACCTGGTACCTGCCAGGGTATGGTCAGTGCATGGGAACCTGAACCCAAGTCAGGGAGGGTTAAGATGGGGGGGAGGGGCAGGGAGGAGGATGAGAGAGAGAGGCCCGGAGGAGGCTGCAGACAGGGCTGTCTTCCTCGTGAGCTGAGCAGGGATAAACTCTTCCCTCCGAATCTGGTCTCCAACAACACTGGCATCTTATTGGGCATCCCCTGCCCCAGGGCCTTTGCAATGCGACATTGTGGCTGCCTGGAACACTCCATCTCCTCCCATCCCCTGGCCTGTTGGTCTCCCTCTGGGTCTCGGGCCCAGCATCACCAGCTCAGGGGGACATTTCCTGACTCCTAGCCACGCCAAGTCCTCTTTCATGACACCACAGTCAAGGTCCCCATCACTTGACCTCTTATCAGGGGTGCGATTTGACCCTGTCATTGTCGGGGACCGTTCACCTCCTCGCCAGACTGAGTCCCACAGTGGGGACCAGTGCCCAGATCACAGAAAGTGCTTAATAAGTATTTGTTTCCTTATTTAATTTAGGGACCTGTCCTCAGCTCCCTGCCATCTTTAACATGACAAGCAAGGCATGACAAGCCCCCAGGGGCACCGACTCTCTCCTTGATTTCCCATAACAATTTTACTACTTACAGTTTCTTTTCAGCATATATACTGTTGGAAACAGAGGACCAGAGAAGGTAAAGGGTTTGCCTGAGGTCACACAGCGGTGGTCAGGGAAAGAGCAGCCAGGACTAGAATCCAGCCATCCTGCCAGGCTCCAACAGATCATGGAAGCTTGGAGCTCAGCTGCAGGGCCCTGGGGACTCTGAGGGGACTTGCCTGGGTTTGGGGCCAGGTTAGGATGTTACTGCATCAGGCCTGGAGCTGACATTGGGAACAGATTGGAGGGGGCACTGTGGCACCAGGCTGGCTCAGGAAAAGTGGTTGCCCAGCCTGGGCAGCCTTGGATAAGCCTCTTCTTCTCCTTACCTGAGTGTCTTCATCTACAGCATGGGAACATTGTCCTCCTTGAGGGTCTGAATCTTTAGGTTTGTCTCAAGCCTGGGTCTAGGTGGGGCATGGCAGGGGGACAGAGTAAAGGGATCTGGGGAAAGACAAGGGCAGAGAGAGAGAGAGAGAGGGGCCACTAGGTGGAGAAGTCAGGACTCCAGCCCCAGCTGCCAGACTCGGTTCACCTGGCAGAGGAGCTAGTTCCCTGAGAAGGGTCATAAGCACGAGGGCAGGAGCAATGGCAATCTGTTTGCTGCATGCAGCCCTGTACTGTGCTCCCTGCTCAGAATACTAGATCTCACAGACTCCCCACCATGTTTTCTGAGGTGCAGACCATTGTACCCTTTTTACAGATAAGGAACTGAGGCTTGGACACCTCAAGAGACCTGCTGGTCTTGGTGTGTATTGTGCTCTACCATTAGCTTGGTGCCCGTTGGGTCCCTTGACAGTGAACAATTGAGATCACTGAAGCCCACAGTCCTCCTTCCTGGGACTCCAACCCAGGCAGAGCCTCCTCTGGGCTCTGTAGTCCAAGATCCACCTGATGGGAGACAAGAGGGCTGCTCAGGAACTGTCCCTGGATGCCCACTGCCCCCTGGACCTACAGTCCTGGAGGGCAGGCGGGGTGAAGGGATCTGTGTCCCACATAACCTTGGGAGGCCCAGTGAACGTCCCCTGCCCCCGTAACACGCTCTGCCACGTGCAGCGCAGTTCCTGCCCTCAGGGAGCTGGACAGGACCTGAGGGCTTGGCCTGTGATGCGGCCCAGCCTCATCCAGACGCCCGGTCCACACCTGTGGCTGTGCGGCTCCAGCCCCAGCCTCCTCCTTCATGGGCCTCCCTCCTCCTCCCCGTCCCCTCCTCTTCTTACAAGGACACGTCACTGGGTTTGGGGTCCACCCTGATCCAGCATGACCTCATCCTAATTCAATTACATTCCCAAAGACCCTAATTGTGGATAAGTTCAAATTCTGGGGCCCTGGGTGCAGGTGACTTCTGGGGGGACACTATCCATCCCCACGACAGCCGGGATATAATCAACATTCTGCGAATAAGTCAGCGGGGTCCGGAATCTTCTGCTGAGACTCATGGCTGATCATAGCAGGGGCCACCGTCACCTGGATGGTGCTGCTGCTCTAACGTCTGTATATGTCACCTCCCTTGATGGTCAGAGTGACTCTGCTGGCCGGCACATGGATCCCCATTTTACAGATGAGCAATCGAGGGCTGAGGCATGACGAGCCAGGGGTCACCCAGCTTGGAGAAGGGGTTGGATGGACCAAGGCCCTGGGATCCAGGTCTCCCCGTGGCAGCCCCTTGTCCAGCAGTGCACAGGAGCCAGGCACTTTCTGGATACAGAGGACAGGAATTATGTCATGGGGATGGGACTGTGGGGGGGGGGCATTGCCAGCGGGTGGGCAGGTGGCCCTCCCAGGCATGGCTCCTGTCCCCGCCGCCTTGGCCAGTCGCAGAGGCAGCCCGCAAGTAAACAGCGTCTGAAACCTATTCTCATTAGGCTAATTTACGAATAAATTACCATATTCAATGGCCTTATTTTTACTGCTCGTTAACAGGCCCATGATAGGATGATAATTACGGGATTTTAAGTGGCTAATGGCAGCTGGGGCGTCAAAAGCAGTTTTTACGAATCTGTTTATGGCAGGGAAGGTGACAGGAGGGGAGGGACATTGAAATGTTGGAATCACACTTTGGGAAAAAAAGGTTTAATTGTTGAGTATTTATTAGAGAGGAGGGGAGGTTGTGATCCGACAGAGGGGATTAATTAGTCTCCCCCTGCGTCCTGACCTTCAGGGAGCTTGTGAGGGGGTGAGGGTGGGCGGGGTCCCAGGAGAGGGGCCCCAAGTTCAGGGGCAGACTGGGCGGGTCTTTCCCATGAGGCTTCCAGGCACGGAGCCCCTGAACTTCTTGGGAAGATCCTTCCTCTTCCTCTTGGCTGAGAGCCCCGAAGCTGGGCTCCAGGGAAGGATTCCTGGGAGAGTTGAGTCTAGTAACCTTCCCACAATGACAGCGCAGACCCCGGAGTCATCTTCCATTCTGGTCGTCATCAGAAAGATCGCTTCCCATCTAGTCCAGTTGCCTGCTAAATCACGTGTGCCTAATGTCATCCAGGCCTTGCAAGGATGCTGGGAGCTGCTAGTTAGCCCTAACACACATTGAGCGCTCACTGTATGCTTTCTGCCCGTGAATTCCCTTCCCCATGGAAGCAGATGACTCCACCGGGTGGGTTACTCTTGTTACCACCTCTGGAAGGGAATCTCAGAGAGGGCAAGCCGCTTGCCTGGGGTCACAGAGCTTGAGGTCAAAGATAAGTCCCTCTTCGTCCAGGCTGGCAGCTGGCTTGCCCGGAATGGGACTCCTGGGTGCAGACCGAGAGACCTGAGTTTGGGGAAGGGCTCTGGACCCTTGGGTGGGGCTCTCCGCGGGCCGGCCCAGCTCCGTGGGCGCGGGTCCGGGCGGCCCTCCCCCGCCCACCTGCCCGCCCTCCTCGGCCTCCCGCGGCAGCCCTGCGCCAGCCCGTGCGTCTCGCCCCGGGTTTAGTATGCAGGCCGCGGAAAACAAACACGCTCAGCCTGACAGTGGGGATAAATATCGCGCGATGTTGATTAGCATTTGATCCCAGCTGGGCCCCGAGCTGGAGTGCTGGAATGTCGCGGCAGTTTTTAATGCTGAATAATTTGATTAGATCAGTGACGGAGCCTGCTGCTCCCGGAGAGATAAGCCCTCCCGCGTCCCCGCCCGCCACCCTCACCTCTGCGCCCCTCCCCTCCCCCAGCCTCCCCGGCTGTTACCCCTCGGCCTCCCCCGCTCCCCTCCCAGGGATGCGGTGCGGCCCGGCTCGGTTCCCTCCGGCCCCTCCCCCTCCCCTCCCCCTTCTTCCCTCTCTCCTTCCAGATTCTGCGTTCTCTCCTTTTCCCATCTCCCGCCTCCGCTTTTCCTCCCCTCCCCTCCCCTCTCCCCTCCCCCACCCCTCCCCTCCTCTCTCCCCTCCCTCCCCCTCCCCCTCCCCCCTCCTTCTCTTTCGTTTTCCAGATTCTGCATTCTCTCCTTTTCTCAT
>CM053407.1:109504959-109530413 GCA_028644305.1 Xerus rutilus
CCCAGCGCCTCCTCCTCTGCAGCCTTAAATACATCATTTAATCAACTCCACAATTTCAATTTCACACAGTTGTCAGCTCGGATGTCTGCCGAGGCGGTGAGGACCCCACAGATCGCGGGCAGGGGTGACGAGGGGCCGCCTGGCCTCGCCCCTCCCCCGCGCCAGCCGCCCGAGGGGGAGGTGTGTCCCAGCCTCCCCCGCCCCCACCGCGGTCCTCACGGCAACTGTCAATCAGTCCTGTAGATGTTTTCTCCTGTCATCAGTGTGAAATTGCCAGAGTGGCCTCATTATCTGCTTCTTCCAAATTGGGAGGCAACTTTGCTGTTGGAAGGGCAGCAATCTCCATTTAAAACGCAAATCACATCTCAGGTGCAGGAGTGGGTGGAAGGGGGAGAGGGGTCTGGGACAACCCAAGGCGGGGAATGGGCCGGTGTGGCCATCGTCAGCTATGTACAAAGTCCCCTTCCACCGCCACCTAAGCGGGAGCCCGACTTTGCCTGAGAAATGGTAGTTTTGTTCCTGCTGGTCCTGGGGCAGGGATGGCGGGGGTGTCCCCTTTAGGTGGTTGTCCCCTTCCTCTTAGCCCTGAGGAGGTGAGAGCCAAAGGCATTAGGTCCCCGTGCAGATTTAGTTATGGCTTCCCCTAGGTGGGCAGGGCCTGCGCCCGTCAGGGGTGGGGCGGCCCCACCAGAGACTTGGCAAAGCCCCTGACCTCCCCTCTGCCCACCCTTGCCGGCACCTCTGAGGGCCGGGCTCCATCCAGCCGTATTTATTTTTCTCAGATGGCTCTGGGGGCACTGCCCAGTGATTCAGAGCTGGCTTTGTCAGGAAAGGCCACACTCAGGACTCCCCAAGCTCAGTGTGTGTGCTCCGGGCAGGGCACTGGGCGGAGGTGACACTAATCCTGGTTTGGCCACTTGAATGCCCTCAGACAAGCCTGCGGGCTCTGGGAGCCTGGGTCTCCTCACCTTCACAAAACACGCTCTGCGATCCTCGTGGGGACCACAGTCAGGGCACAGGAGATGGGGCTGGGGACCCCCTAAGCACCCCTCCCCCACCCTGTCCTGAGATCTCCCTTTTTTTTTCTTTTTTGGCACCAGAGATTGAACTCAGGGGCCCTCGACCACTGAGCCACATCCCCAGCCCTGTTTTGTGTTTTATGTAGAGACAGGGTCTCACTGAGTTGCTGAGCACCTCGCCATTGCTGAGGCTGGCTTTGAACTCGAGATCCTCCTGTCTCAGCCTCCAGAGCTGCTGGGACGACAGGCGTGCAGCTGCTCAGGCTCTGAGATCCATTTTAATTAATCTGTGACGTCCTGCTGGCGGAACCTGCTTCTGCCTCTGGGCCTTGGAGGCTCGGTTTTCCCATAAGCAAATGCTGTAGGATGCATGTATCCCGCCTGCTCCCAGGGCGCTGGTGGGGGCTGCATAAGATGCCCACCGAGCTCCTCAGCTGCAGCTCCTCCCCCAGTTCTACCAGGACGCCTTGGAGCTTGTCCTTGGCAGAATCCTCGCTAAGGTCACTCCCTAACCACTTTCTTCTGGCTAAAAACTAAAGTGGGCCTCCAATCTGCAGGCCATGTGCGCGTTTCTGCAGGAGACCTCCCTGACACTGGAGTCCCCGTGCCTGGAGCCCCAGGGCGGCAGAGGCACCTAGTGGAGCTGGATGAGGGGTGAGTGGGTGATCGCCCTGGGCAGGCCCAGTGCTGGCCACTGGCCTTGGGAATGAAAGAAGGAAGGAAGTCCAGAGAGCCTGTCCTTGTCTGCAGGCCCAGGCGCCAACGAGGAGCAGGGAATGAAGGGGTTTGATGTTCACACTGCAGACACTTCCTGCAAAAAGAAGAATAAAACAGCGCCAGTTGCTTCGCCCGGGGAAGAGCAGGCGCGGGGCCTGTTAACCAGCTCCAGGAGACGCGCCTGTCTTCCTCCCGGCCTCCCACGCAGGCTGGAGGGGCTGCAGGAACTTGGTTCTCGGTGGGGGCTCTGAAGGCAGGTGGGCTGGGAAAGGCAGCTCCCGCCTGGCATCCAGCTCAGTGCCTTTGAAAAATGTGGAGCTCGCCAGGCAAGGAAGGGGTTGAAGCTGTTTAAACAAGACAAGACTCCTCCGGCTCACATTCCTGTGTTTCCATTCAAGATCAAGTTCGCCTCCCTCCCTCCCGCCCAGGCGCCCAGGGCCATGGCCAGGGGGAAGGCGCAGGGACTCAGCAGCCACGTGGAGGAATCCAGGTGCCCACGCACGTTCGGGGCACAGCTGCTGCAGCAGAGAGGGGACAGGGCGGCACAGCAGGGACAGGGTTCTGCGTGGCACCTGGTGCCCAGTGCCATCAGGTTCCTGTCATGTACAAGGAGGTAACAGGCGAAAAGCATGGAAAATCATGGAAAAACATGGAAATCAATGACCTCATGTGTGAATATGGGGACCGAAGCAAAGGGCCTGGGGCAGGACCGATCGGCCCTTCCCTGTGATGGGTCAGAAGTCCAGTAGGACTTGTCTCTTACCCCATGGTGCATCCTGCGCGTTAAGAACAGGTGCCTCTGCCCAAAGGAAAGTTCTGTGGCCACATGAGCTTGGGAAGTACCGGGCTCATCTAATCTTCCTCCTCCCCTCCCTCCCGTCCAGCCGTCCTTCTGTCTGTGCATCCATCCTCCCGTCCTTTCGTTCTCCCTCCTCTCCCTCCCCTCCCTCCTTTCTTCATCCGGTGAGTGATTATTAAGCACCCAGAAGTCACGTGGGCCATAACACAGGCCATGTGCCTGCTTGCCCTTCTGAGGAGGCATCCTGAAAGAGGAAGAGAGGTGACCGCAGGCAGTGACCATGGCTAGGAGGGTGTGGCCAGTGGCCGGTGGGGGAATCTCCTCAGGGAAGGTCTAGGGAGGACCCTCGGCCTCCTGCACAGGCAGGCAGAGCCAGCCTCACCCTCTCAGGTTTGAAGAGACTGCAGAACTCCCAACTGCAGAGCTGGTCCGAGCCATGGGTGAGCTTGGATTTCCCCCTCCAAGTCTTATACTTTGCCTGGTTTTTGGTGGAAGGAGAGTAGCTGCAGGGAGAAAAAATCATTCACAGCGAAAATGTAGCTATGAAGATGTTCAGTGGAAGGAAGTGGGAAACAACCTAGTCATCCAACACGGGGGGATTGTTAAATAAAAGGGATGCATGAATGGGGAGCACAGAGCCAGGTAAAAACTAACTGGAGGAAAATATTGAAGTGCAGTGGGTACATATTCTCCCTGTGTGAGAGATTGATTATAAATCATGGAACCAAAATGTATTTATTTATTTTTGTTAACAAACAATACACAGACACCCAAAGACAGAACCTGAACAGCAAAGGCTGGGTAACTTATCTTGGCTATGTTAGCGGTAGGGATTTTAGGGTGTATGGATGTCTTGGCTGCCAGTATTTTTTTTGTAGTGTGAGCGCATTAGTTTTCTACTAAAATAAATTAAAGAGAAAGCTCCATGCCGTTCTCGCCTAGCACTATTTTTTTTTTGTTCTTGTTGATTATACGTGACAGCAGAGTGTATTTTGACATATTATACATGGAGGATAACTTCCCATTCTTGGGGTTGTACATGGTGTGGAGTTTCGCTGGTTGTGTTCACATATGAACATAGGAAAGTTCTGTGTGGTTCATTCCTTTCCCATTCCCATCGCCTTTCCTCCCTACATCCCCTTTGTCTACTCCAATGAACTTCTATTCTCCGCACCTCCCTTATTGTGTGTCAGCATCCACACATCAGAGAGAACATTCAGCCTTTGGTTTTGGGGGATTGGCTTATTTCACTTAGCATGACAGTGTCCAGTTCCATCCATTCATTGGCAAATGCCATAATTTCATTCTTCTTCGTGGTTGAGTAATATTCCATTGCGTATGTATGCTGTTATTGTTTTGAGAAGCAACTGAGAGAGATTGAAAACGTTTGCGAAAGTTCCAAGTGAGACAGGGGTTTGAAACCTAACCCTATTTGCCTAGAAACAGTATTTGCATATAGAATTTGATGACTATTAAATGTCTACATATACATGTAAAGTTCTAATCTTGAGCAAAACATTCAATACTAGGTGAATTTCTAACAGGTGAACTACTCCATCTCACAGAGCCCAGCTCAAGCTGTCCTTCAGGAAAGGCTTCCTACCCAGCAAGCCTGGAGTGAAGCAGGCTCCTTTCTTTTCCTGAAGCATTAATTCACTCTCAAATTGGAAAGTTCATCAATGAATTATATCTCCACTGTTCCAGACCAAGTGTAGCCTCAAGGCTGGGGCTGCAATGCTTAGCTCCAAATCCCCAGCTCCTCACACAGTGCTTGGTACATAGTAGGTGCTCAATAATCGCTTGTTGGAAGGCGAATGAATGAATGACGTGTGTGCCAGCTCCCTTTATTCAGCAAGGACTTCTGAAAGCGTGTGTGAAATTCCAAGCTATAAATTGATTCGTATTTTTAAATGTACTAGAGGGACTTGCTATTCAAGGGAACCCTGATGTAAATCCTTTTTATAAAACGAAGACATCCTGAGTAATGTGAATAATTGCTCCTTGCCATGTCTGTTTATAAATTGAGACTTTTAAGGATCAAGAAGGACTGGTATATTTCTAAAATAAAATAAAACTTAATTTGACAAACGTGTGTGCAGCCCACTCTGTGCGGTACTGGGTGTTGGACATGGGCATGACGTCAGGGTGGCCCAGCCGTGAGGACTCCGAAGCCCAGCTGCTGTCTTTGTAAAGTTGCTGTAGGGGCCTGAGGACCAGCCTGGGGCTGCTCTGTTAAAATCCTGCCTTCCCAGCCGGGCGCGGTGGTGCACACCTGTCATCCCAGCAGTTTAGGAGGCTGAGGCAGGAGGATCGCGAGTTCAAAGCCAACCTCAGCAACAGGAGGCACTAAGCAACTCAGTGAGACCCTGTCTTTACATAAAACACAAAATTGGGCTGGGGATGTGGCTCAGTGGTTGAGTGTCCCTGAGTTCAATTCCCAGAACCAAAACAAAACCAAAAAAAAAAAAAAAAAAATCACACACAAAAAAAACAACATAAAAAAACCCTGTCTTCCCCATGGTGCATCTGTGTGTCCCTGGACCATTTACTTAACCTCTCTGAACCTCAGCTGCCACATGTCTCAGAAAGAAAGTAAAATGAGAGAGTGCTCGAAAAATAGCCAGGCCCCAGATACACACAAGTCTCCATTTGAAGGCAAGTTGGAAAATGTCCTCGTGGGGCCTGCACCATGGGGATCTCTCAGCTGCGAGAGTCTTGGAGATCTGTGTGGCTTTGATCCTTCCTAACAGCGAGGGAATGGTGTGCCTCGGTTTCCCCATCTGCAGAATGAGGGCAAGAACACCAACAAAGACACGTCAAATTCGGTAAAAGGTCATATTAAATACCTGAGATAATTTTTTTATGCCAGGGATTGAACTCAAGGGCACTCACTGAGCCACATCCCCATCCCCGGCCTTATTTTGTGTTTTATGTAGAGACAGGGTCTCCCTGAGTTGCTTAGCGCCTCCTGTTGCTGAGGCTGGCTTTGAACTCGCGATTCTCCTGCCTCAGTCTCCCGAGCTGCTGGGATGACAGGTGTGTGCCTGTTGGGGACGCAGCTTTCTTGAATGAACATTACATTGTGGAGTGAGAGGGAGTCTTTAGTTTTCCAGTTGCTCCCCACCAGGGAGCAGAGCATTGGCATGGGTGTTGGGGAAGGGGTCATCAGGAAACCAGAGGCAGATACAGGCTGTCACCTGCTGTGGGTTCTATCACAGCAGCTTCCCAAAGTGACCTACTGTGGATAACAAGCGGGAGGGTGTCGCCTGTGTCGTCTCTGTCCCCAGGCTGCTGGGCAGACCCGGGCACTGGGGCTCCCAGAGATGATCTTGCTGACCTGACCCCACCCTCCTTCCATCCATCCAGTGAGATCCAATTCCCAGGGCCCACCCCTGGCAGGGGCCCCCTGCTCCCTCCAGTCGCTCGACGGTCCCCGGGGTGAATTTAGACCCCGATCCTGCATTTGTCGGACACATAGAGAAGCTTCACAGATATTCGCTCACATCCTCCTGGTGGGAGCCACGTTTCCATTTCCCAGATGCCTTGACTGAGGTGCAGAGACCGTCCTTGCCCAAGGTCACACACAGCTGGCGGCCTGGGGATGGCCATCCCTCACTGCCACGCGACGCTGGGTGGCTTCTCCTGATCAGAGCCCATCCTGTGTGGCCTTCTCTCTTATTTTCCCCTGACTCCACCAACCAGGAGCTGTCTGTGTGGATCGCCTCCCTGGGCTCTCGAACGTGCTCTAACAAAGACAAAGGGAGGCGAGGGGCCCGGGCCCGGCCCCTGCCTGGCAGCCACCACACTGAACAGGCAGGGCCAAGAGGATGGCATCCTGAGCTTGTGGCCAAACCTGGGCAACCCTGCCCTTGGTAGAGGCAGCCTTGGAGGGATCCAGACACTCACTTGCTCAAGGTCTTCATGCAAGCAGGTCACTGAATAAGAGCTTTAAAAAAACATTGGTCTTTTGACCACCTGCCATGTCGAGTTCTTTCAATGCAACTCGGTTCAAAACCGACTCAACAAACAGCTTTAGCGCGGCTGGCAAGGGGCTTATCACATATGCCAACACCGAGAATCTCAAACGCTCTACAAATGCATCCTGATTTTATGATTTTTTTTTTTATTGGGAGGGGGGCGTTATCCCTTTAGTTCTATTTCTTTTCCTTCAGACACTTTATTGCTGAAAGGGTTAACCGTCCCAAGAAGAGATTTTTCTTAAGCACAAAGAACTAATATTAGCAGATTGGGGACTGTGTAAATATTCATTGTAATCTGTGACTCGGTGAGCATCGACTTCCACCCTCCCGAAAGCTGCACATTTATAACTTGTGAATTCATAAATATTTACGAATTCACACAATCATCACTGACGAATTATTTCATGTGACAGATCCGCACAGACTCTGCCTGGTTCTGTGAAATTCTGATCAAATCTCGCGTAAACTTCCCGGGTGACAGGCAGAGACAGAACGCAGCTCAGAAACCACCGTCAGGTCCCCCGGATTCCAATGGGTCAGCAGCTGATTGCACAAGAACAACAACAGGCTGAGCGGGGGGACTCTGTTCTAGGGTGGGCCGCCAGATGTTCCCAACAACTGTACGTGTATTTATAGCAACGTGACTTGGAAAGTGTCAAAGACGGGTCCTCTGTCAGGAGGAGGGACGTGAGCCTGCAGCAGGAAGACATGTACTGGCAGCCAGACAGGAGGGGTTTGAAGCCAGGGGACTTCTGTGTTCTTATTTTTCTTTTTTTCTTTTTGGTGCTAGCGATTGAACCCATGGGCACTTAACCACTGAGCCACATCCCCAGCTCTGGTTATTTTTTTTTAATTTTGAGACAGGGTCTTGCTAAATTGCTTAGGGCTTTGCTAAGTTGTTGAGGCTAGCCTCCAACTTGTGATCCTCCTGCCTCAGCCTCCTGAGCTGTTGGATTACAGGTGTGAACCAGTGCAGCTCACGCCACCTGTGTGTTCTTTACAGCTTTCCAAACCTCTCTGAGCCTCAGTTTCTTAGTTTTGAATTTGAGGTAGCAAAAACAGTGAGAGTTGCTGTGATTGAAGTCCCCAGTCCAGGGTCTGTAGTGCCATATGGTTTGGTTTGATGAACACTATGACAATAACACTTTGAATGACCACTACTTCCGGCTTGATCGTGTTTTTGGTAGTTTTGAACTCTTATAGAGGAGGGGCGCTTGTATCATATTTCTACTTGAAGTCATTTGGGAGGGACATTTCTCTGTGTGGTTTTTTTTTAGTTGTGGATGGACACAATATCTTTATTTTATTGCTTTGTATGTGGTGCTGAGGATCGAACCCAGGGCCTCACGCATGCGAGGCAAGCGCTCTACCTCTGAGCTACAATCCCAGCCCCTCTGTGTGGTTTTAATTGTTGTGTCCCTGAAAAGCCACACGCTGCCCATACACAAACTTAGGTCACCCCAAGGATCCTGTTTGCAAAGGACGGGAAATAGCTTGCTTTCTCCCACCCAGGGACAGACGCCACCCTGGTGGAAAGGAGTCTGCCTCCAGATGAGTCGGAATGAACTTCCACCCTCGTGGATCGGGGCTGCTGGGGATGTCGCACGCCATGGACGGCCAGGCTGGTCTGGGTGAGGGGAACAGGGTGTGCCTTCTGGGGCCCGGTTGACGGAAGCTGTCCTATTTACTGCAATGATTGACATCTAGTTTTGATTCAATGCACGCAGGGGGCTCCTGGCAGGGTGGTTACAGAGGCCAACCCAGACCGTGCTACTTCTTGGCTTAAATACCCGAGCAGCCGGCAGAGTTCTCCAGCTCTCGGCTCCTATTTTCTAAATAAACCATGCTCATCCCTACCTCAGGGACTTGGTGCTGGCTGCTCCCTCTGCCTCCGTGCCCTTCTTCCCTCCCAGGTCTTCACAGATCTGCCTCCTTCTGATCACCCAGGTCCTGTGAATGGCCATCTCCTCAGAAATCCCCTTCTGACGCTGGGCACGGTGGGGCATGCTTGTCATCCCAGCGGCTGGGGAGGCTGAGGCAGGAGAATCACGAGTTCAAAGCCAGCCTCAGCAATGGCGAGGCACTAAGCAACTCAGTGAGACCCTGTCTCTACATAAAACACAAAATAGGGCTGGGGATGTGGCTCAGTGGTCGAGGGCCCCTGAGTTCAATCCCTGGTGTCCCCCCCAAAAGAAAGGAATCCGCTCCTGGCCCTCTATCTCTAGTCATCCTCCTCCACCAATTCTATTTATTTTTCTTACCCCCATTTGATTGTCTTCATAGCATTTAGTAATGCAAGAAATTTATTTTTCCCCCTATTTTCCAACTCTGTCTACAAAGGCAGAATCTTGGTTGTTTTAGCCACTGCCCGTTCACTCCTGCTTAGAGTAGCAAGTGGCATATATTAGGTGCTCAGTAAAGACGTGTTGGATTGAATAAATAAATGAATGTAGCTGCAAATGAGATACATGCAGGACTCAGAGAGATGGTGCAGGCCAGGTCTAGGCTTTACTGCCACTTAAACCCCAATGAGCCTCATTTGTTGGGGGGGGGTAGTAATTGGATTCACCTTTGCTCCCATGGGGAGAAGCCATAGGGCTGGTGACTGCACTCTGTAGTCAAAATTAATACTACCAATCGAACTGATAGAGATCTAGATTTGGGCATTCAGAGTGGATGGGGCTCAAAGATGGCATTCACCTGAATCCCCCGCCCCCCCTTCCTTTCCCTATCGGGCTTCCAGGACCTTCCAGGTCTGTTGGGGGTAAAATCCTGGCCTATTTTGACAAAGCACATTTGCAAGTTAATAGAGGCAGTTGGTTCCCATAGATACGAGGGGAGAGGGTGGAGATTAAAGGCAGAGAGATGTCACCAGAAAAGACACTGAGGACAAGACAGAGGGTAAGCCAAGTGCTGGGTGGGAGGATGCACGTCTGTAATCCCTGCTGCTCAGGAGGCTGAGGCAGGAGGATTGCAAGTTGGAGGCCAGCCTCTACAATTTAACCAGACCCTGTCACCAGATAAAATTAAAAGGGCTGCAGACGCAGCTCCATGGTAGAGCCTTTGCCTGACATACATGAGGCTCTGGGTTCCATCTTCAGCGTTGTGAATTTTTTTTTAAAAGAGAGGCAAAGCTACTGTTGAGCAGGAACTTTTGCCATCCATGCTCACCCTCCCAGCTGCAGACAAAGCCTGCAACCCCCTGTCCCATGTTTAACCATGTTTAAACACGTGTGCATGGAAGTCCATACATGATTCCACACCTGTGGGCTTTCCAAAGCCCCTCTTAGCCGAAATTAAAGGGGGAAAAATAAAAGATTTGCCTCTTTGTAAACTTCTGTCATTTCAGCATCTGCTGAAATTTGACAAGGATCATCTCTCTTCTCTTCTGTCTCCTTTGTATTTCTTTTCCCCTCCAACCCCAGAAATTGCGTGAGAAGTGTTTTTGAGAGCGCCAGCTGACAACTGTACACACGCCGTCCACGGCCGGGAGCACCGCGCAGTCGCTAACTTGTTACACAGGAGCTAGATTACAATCATAAATAAATGATTTGCTGTCTCCTTGCATTCAGACGGGTAGCTTTTAAAGTGTGCCTGTCATCGTGGAATCAGATTTAGTCAAATGCTGTGTAACTGCAAAATTATCCTATCCTTACCTTTTTATTCTCCTTATAATGGACAGTTAAATTGGATTTTCAAATTTGAAGTGCATATGTTTTTCAAATCCCCAGAGGCTGTCTATTTTTTCATTTCTA
Organism: Xerus rutilus; assembly: GCA_028644305.1. NCBI lineage: Eukaryota > Metazoa > Chordata > Mammalia > Rodentia > Sciuridae > Xerus > Xerus rutilus. Next base: position 109,515,230 of record CM053407.1, read on the forward strand.
AAGCAACTCACTAATGTTTATCATTACCACACAGAAATATTACAATTCTTAAGGGGGAGCCTTACAAACTCCTTGCAGGAGAAATGTGCTTTATCGTCTCAGAATGAAACCAATTTCTCAGCTGATTTGCAATTTATTTACATGTTAGCATTTGATTTCCGGCTGATTTATAACCCCGCATGGCTGTGTCTCAAGGTTTATTTAGAAAGCAGACAGCGGAGGTGGAAGCCTGAGCTGCGTGGCCCGGGACTCCCTGGGCTGGAGCCCGCCACTCCCAAATTGAGTCTCTTGGCTCAGCTTCGCCTTCAGAGAATCCAGCGCCCCTGTGTGTGGGGATGGAGAGGGACACCAAAGGACAGCCTCTCACAGCGAGGAGACCCCTGGCTCCTCTGAGCCAGCAGGGATCGGGTTGGAGAGGTGAAGTTGCTGGCTTGGCCTGCGTGGACGTCACTCTAACGGAGGATGCGCAGCCTGAACTCAGAAGTATTGGGATCAGCAGTGAGGAATCTATTGGTGTTTACTCCTTCACCATTGGTCTGTTCTTTCAGCCACCTCTCTGTCCCTCTATCCTCCCAAGAGTCCATCCATTTTCCCATTCACTTATCCATCTACCTACCTACCTATCTACCCATCCGCATAGCAATCTATCCACCCACCCATCCATTCGTTTCCCATCCACCTGTCTATATACCAATTCATTCAGCAAACTAACCATGCAACTACCAATCCATTTGTCCATCCATCTGTCCACCCATTTTATCATCTGCCTACTCACCCTTCCACCACCAATCATCTCTGTATGCATCCAACTCCCAATCCATCCATCCATCCATCCATCCATCCATCCATCCATCCATCCTCCATCCGCGTATCTACCTATATACCTAATTTATTCATCTAACCATCCATTTACTCATCCGTCTATCCATCCATCCATCCATCCATCCACCCATTTTATCATCTGCCTACCTATCTTTCCACCTCCAATCCATCTCCATATCCATCCGTCAACTACCAATCTGTCCATCCATCCATCCATCCATCCATCCATCCATCCATTCCCCCATTCACCTATCTACCTGTCAATTTATTCAGCTAACCACCTATCCGTGCATCCATCCACCCACCCACCCACTCATCCATCCATTCACACATATCAATATAAGCCTTTGGACCGAGTGCTAGGAATGTAGAAACGACCAGGACACTGACTCGGATACTAAGTGAGAGGGGCCCACCAGGTCCATGGTGAAGCTCACATTAATGCATAAAATAGTACTTTAAAAAGCCTCACTCACCCCCAAATGCAGCCTGCATAGGAAATCTGTAGCTGGTTGGAGCGCAGGGACCTGGTCAGCCCCCTTGCCCTAGCCAGGCAACCACAGCTCAACAGCTTAATCTCACTAACGCTTAGTCTCTTCATCCATAAAATGAGATAATGAGAATAATAGCAGCCCTGTGGCGGGGCACGGGGACACCTGGATGGGACAGCCTGAGGATTTAAGGAGGTAAAGGAAAGCAGGGTGGGCCGGGGGCATGAGGGCGGGAAGGAGGCACATCTGTTGAAACAGACCTCAAGGCCTTGAGTAGGAGCTTTATGTCTTGTCTTGGGAGGGGACAGGAAGTCACTGGATGGGTTTCATCAAGGCTCTGGCTCCTTCCAGTTGGCACCTTTGGAAGCTTCGCCACACAGAGTACAAACGTGGTGACGTGGGGTGGGGGGGCGGAGGATGGAGAAACAGCTCCCGGGAGGGCACGGGGGCGGGGCTTAGCTTGCTGGAGCCTGGAGAAGGGGCGGGTCCAAGAGATGGGCATTTAAGTGGTCAGCTGGGATTTGGCGACCAATGGGAGCAAAGGAGAGATAAGGAAGGTTGCCGCAGGCATCTCCAGGAGGGACTTCGCTTGTGTCTGCCCTGCCGTGCCGAGCGCCTCGGAATAGATTTGCATATATTTGTGCTGCAGGCAGCCAGCGCCGAAAGGAGCATCCTTCTCGAATGTGAGCTCACATGCAGCATGGATCCTCTGCTGAAGGGAGAGGCAGGAGCCAGGGGCTTCCTGAAGGAGCCTGAACCCACCCTCGCCAAGTCTTGGAGAGGGTCCCTCGGGTCTCTAACCCTAGGACACTAGAGGGAGAGGGAGCAGGAGTTAGGAGCCAGTAACTGGAAACCTGGCTCGAATTAGCATAAGAGGAGAGGGTCTCAACTCAGGGAACAGAAAAGTTGGAGGTTTCCCCTGTCTTCCAGAAGCTCCACGATGTCACTCATTTGCTTTCACCTTCTCCTGGAGGTCAGCCTGACCCCAAATCTGGTTCCCTTCAGGGCTGCCTGGGTCTCTGTGCGGCTCATGACCACGTGCTTTCCACCCAGCCTGGATGAAGGGGCGTGTCTTAAACGGGGCACTGCCCCCAAAGCCTCGCGATCCACTGTGATTGGACAGCTCGGTTCCCATGTCCACCTCTAAACCAATCACTGTGGTCAGGGGGCAGGGACATGCTAATAGACTCTTCCCGGTCCGAGGCTCCAGCCTTTCATCATGGAAGCCAGTGCCTCCCCGCACATTCACTGGGGTCTTCTATTCTCTCTGTTCCCAACAAAAGGGGAAATAGCTTCAAAACTTGGCATAGTCTCAGGGAAAGCTTCCTGATTCTCTCACATAAAGAGCATGTGGAAAGCAAACCCATAATTAGTACTTGACTCAGGAACTTTCAAGGTACAAGGGCCAAGGAGCAAGTCAAAATGACCAGCATCCTCCCACCCCTCTCCTATCTTGTACTGTCCGCTTAGTGGCCCAGCCCAGACCACCTGGGACCCCTACTGGCCACAAGCGACAGCCATCCTATGCCAGAGACTAGTACCCAGGGCTTAGAGGAGGAGGCTGAGTGAGAGTCCAGGTTGGTTGTATTAGACAGGATGAGTCAGATTAGGCTTCAATAACAAAAACTCCCCACATCTCAGTGATCTAAATGCTTGTCTTTTGTCTTCACAAAGTTCTTGGTGAGTTTGGGAGACTCCAAGGAAGTTGTCCTTTACCTTGTAAGTTAATAACCTGGGGAGCTTCTGTCTTACACACGTGTGCCTCAATGGCAGGGAAAGAAAGAGATTGTGCCTTGGCTACCCAGAAGTGACCCACAACCCATCTGCTCATGGGACCACACTCAACTTCAAGTAATCCTCCCTCAGTCCCTGCAGGAGAGGTAAATTGGACACATAGGGCTGAAGTCATGGTACCTGCCTCCAGAGAAGGAAGCGCTTGACCTCTGGCGTCTCACATGCACCCCACGTGAGAGAGGACGGAGGGGCCTTGTTATCTGCCCTCTACCTGGTGCTTGGGATTCAGGGATGAACTGCCTCCAGCAGCTCACATCCAACTTGGGAAAGAAAAGTCATTTTAAAGTGAGCTTCCCAAGCTTATTGGGAGGAAAAAAGGAGCTTTTAAAGGAGAGGAAGCGCCTGCCCTTCTTGGCACGATGCCAGGCAAGAATGTGGGTTCTGTACATACGAGCTGTTGATGCCAGTTTACAGGTGAAGTCACCGAGGCTGACAGTGGTGCGGCGATTCTCACAAGGTTACCCCAAGACGGTGGCCTAGAGATTGGCCGGCTGTAGAGTCCCCTCTGTGAGTAATAGTACCCTTGACCTCGTTCTTGTTCCATCCTCACGAGAATCCTCTTTCTCTTGCATGTCTCATTCAAAATCTCTTGTGGATTTCCTTACCAGCCCTGGGCACCATGTCCACCAATTAACACTGCCGGCTGCTGCCCCTGTGGGTCCTTGGTGAGCTTCCCTGACACCCGCCGCCCCTTTATCCACATTCAGATCTTTTATCACATGAAGATCTGTGACTCTGAGCCCCTCCTGTGGGTGGCCATACTCTGATGGTCACATGGGTCATTTCAAGGTGGCCTAGGACACATCTTAGCTGTACTAAGATGTCCACATTCTCAGATTTTCTGTCCTATATTTCTAAGATCCTACCATTTATCAGCTCTAGGGGTCTGGTTTGAACTTCTGAGACTCTAGACAGGTATGAAATATTCTAGACTGGTGCTTACCAACATGGTGGTGTGGTGGCCACTAGACTCACGTGGTTATGGAGTGTCGAATGTGGAGGGTGGAAAGAAGGAATTGAATTTTAATTTTAGTTTATTGTAATTAGTTTGAATTGAAGACTCTATTCTAAAGTTAGCAGAACTTATAATTCTCTTATTCCAGCTTCTCATGGTGGTTTACGTCCTCCTTTCTCAGAGGGACCTTGACCGAAGAATTCTCAACAGCACTACAGCCCCAGGTTGGGTCAGTAGATTTGGAAATCAGACAAGAAACAAGAATTTCCTGTGGATCAGTCAGGGTAGGTGAGGTTACGCTGCAGTAATAGGTAACCCCCAAATCTGGGGCTTGAAACAACAAAAGTCTGCTTCTTGCTGATGCTCATATTCATTACCAACAGGCAAGAAGTTGTTCTGTTCATCATGGTCACTTGGGGACCCAGACTGATGGATGGTCACTCTTTCAAAAGTTACTGGTCATAGTGAAAAGAGAGAAGCGGGCTGGGCTGGACCTTGTGGTGATCTACCCTGGATGGATGCACACTAATTCTGCGTACAACTCCTAAGCCAGAATGATTCCCATGTTCTTATCCATGTTCTTAGCAGAGGGGACTCAGGACACAGGAAGTGCAACCTGGCATGTCTTGGGCGGAATAACACCAGGAGTATTTGGTTATTTGCATTAATGATTACATAGTGTCAAAGTCTAAAAGCTAGGATAAGAGTGGAAGGCAGGTACTAAGCCTTGGGGGCGTGGAGTAGTTGGAAGGCCATAGACTTGGAGCCCCGAGACAGACCAAGCCCTGGGTTTGCCACATACTCTTTCTTCTCCCTGGGTTGCTCAGGCTTATTCTTTGAATAGTGATTCCAGATTTAACCTTGCAAGATTATAATACCTCTATAGGTATGCCTGATTGAGGAAGAATCTGGAATCCTTGGGTCTGTGCTGTGGATTGGGATACTCCTACGTATATACTCATATATATTCACCCACCTCTTCTTCTTCCTCCCTGGAGAATATATATTGGTGGTGGTGGGGTAACAGTGTTTCCAAATTTAAAAAAAAAAAGAATACTATATATTTTTAACCTTATTAACATGTTAGATGGGCATATGACAACCTCTTTCTAGTAACTTGTAATTAGAAATTGTTAGGTGAATTTTGCAGAAAAGCTTTCTTACATAGGAGGCAATCTGAGCTCTCCCTTTCTTCCAGTCTGGAAGGTGGATATGATGGTTGGAGCACTGGCAGTCATTTTGAGAACACTGGGATGCAGATCATACGTTATTATTTTTTAATCCAATCTAATTAATTGATTGATTGATTGATTAATTTTGGCCCCAAGATTGAATCCAGGGATGCTTAACTGTGGAACCTTGTCCCCAGCCCTTTTTATTTTTTTTATTTTGAGACAGGGTCTCCCTAAGTTGATGAGGGTTTTGCTAAGTTGCTGAGGCTAGTTTTGAACTCATGATCCTCTTGCCTTCTAAATTGCTGAGATTATAGGCATGCACCACTGTGCCTGGACACTTGTAAGGATTCTCACGATGGCTAAAAAGAACCTAGGCCCCTGATGACCTGCCAACCTTCTGACTTTATTTTTTACATGAGAGAAAAGTAATTTCTTATATTGTTTAAATGACTTGTACTTGGATATTTGGTTACATGCATCCAATCCTTGATTAATATAACGTTGCAGAGATTGATTGCTTCATTGTGAGCCAAGAAGCAGCTCTCTTAAAAGGCTGACAGAAGAATGTGAGATTTGGAAATGTGTAGACCTCAGTTTTCATTCTGTTGTCCGCCAGCTGTGTGACCTGTGGCAAGATTCTCAACCTCTCTAAGCTGTAGTTTCCACCTTTGTAAACTGGGGATGGTCATGAAGCTCCCAAGGGGGCGTTTATGTGACTTCAGCAAGACACATAGTATGTGCTCAATAAACACCACCACCAACAGCTCCCGCTATTTTGCACCTCCCCACCCCACGCGCCTTTCCAAGGGCTTCGCCTGCCTCTCTCACTCCATACCCAGGGTGGGAGGAGTTCGTCCTTCCTGGTTTACAGGTGAGGAAGCTGAACAATAAAGAAGGTACTGAAGGGTGATTGGGAGGCCAAGTTGGATGAGCCACCTGGTGCCTAACAGGTCCCTAAGCACTGGCCACTTTGCGCACTGTCCCTGCTTCCCCACCTTGAGGGAGCACCCTGACTTCCTCACCCTCCCTGTTCTCCAGATGGGAAAGACAAGACTCAGAGACATGGTGCCCCTGTCCACAGCCCTGAGACTGGGTGGCAGGTGCCCTGGCGAGCCTGCACCGCACCCCACCCCGCCGAGAACGTCTTCCCTTCCAAGCCTGCTCGCCCGTTTCCAAACCAGGACAAAACGTCCAGCTGGCAGGTCTCCTGGGGAGGAGGCCACAGAGCTCAGAGACACAGCAAACCTAATTCATCGTCCTGTTGCCCAGATTAAACGAAAAAACAATCAAAAGCTTGAAAGAAACAAACACACCTCCCAACTGAGGCCCTGAGCTTCCCCTGTGGGCACAGCTCCTGGGCAGGCAGGTCCATCAAGAAAACCCTGGAGAGCTGGGCGCGGTGGCACAGCCTGTAATCCCAGCACTTTGGGAGGCTGAGACGGGAGGATCGCAGGTTCAAAGTCTCAGCAATGGCGAGACTGTAAGCAGTTTTTAGACCCTGCCTAAAAACAAACAAACAAAAAAAACAAACAACACACACACACACAAACTATCAGGGTACATATTGAGGACAAATAAAGACAACAACTACCAAAGCTTGGATCTGGAATATTCCTCAAAGGCCTGTGGGTTAGAGGCCTGGTCCCCAGCTGGGTGGTATAGGGAGTGGTGGAACCTTTAGGAGTGGGGCCCAGCGGGGTGGGGACTGTGGAACCCCGGTCTCTTCCTCGTTCTCTGTTTTCCACATCGCAGCCATGAAGTGAGGAGTTCCGCTCCCTCAGATACTTCCACCCCGAGCCCGAAAGCAGCGGGCCACCCAGTCGTGACCAGAAACTCCAAAATCGTGAGCCCAAATGGACTTTCTCCCTGTGTACGTTGATTATCTCAGGTAGCTGTGGAAAGCTGCCTGGCACAGTGGCCAAACGCCACATGCAGGACAGAGAAGGGATTGTCCCTGAGGGCAAGGTTTCTGTCCCTGTCCTTTATTCTAAATTAGTTTCTCTTCCTTCCTTCCTTTTTCCCTCCCTCCCTCCCTCCCTCTCTCTCTCTCTTTCCCTTCCTTTCCTTCCTTTCCTTTCTTCACCAGGGACTGAACCTAGGGCAGCTTAGCCACTGAGCTGCATCCCTAGCCTGGGTGACCTGTAAGAGGGAGGCCGCACCTGCCGAGGCCTTCCTGCCCGTCAGGCAACAGGTTGGAGGAGGCCGGAAGGGGGCCATTTGCCCTGCAGGGGCGCGAGAGGGCAGGCTCCCGGAGGCCCCGATGCGCAGCTGACCTTCCACCTGGCTGGGTGTCCGCCTGGGAGAAGGACCGAGGCGGGGAGCATGGCTGAGCACACGGTGTGCTACTTCCACCCGATCCGCCCAGCATCTCGCTGGATGGACAGAGCGATGCCCATTTCCCAGACATCAACACTGAGGCCTCAGCCTTGGAGAAGCCTGCTGGGGTCACAGAGCTACAAAGACTCCCACTGGGGTGACTCTCCTCCTCCTTCCTGTAATCCAGAATTCATGATCTTTTTGCAGGGCGGGTACCGGGGATTGACCTCAGGGGCACTGGACCACTGAGCCGCTGGGATGACAGGCGTGTGCCACCACGTCTGGCTCGTGATCTTTTTAAATATACAGTCGGACTCCATTCACTCTGGCATCCTACCATCCTGCCTTGGGGGTTCCCTGTTCCCCCATCTCCATCGAGCTCCTCGCTCCTGCTCTAGTGACAGCCCTCACTGGCTGGGAGGGTCGGGTGGCCTTGTTGAGGTTGAGCGCCCTGGAATTGATTGCTAATGTCTGCCCTGGGCGCCGGCGCGGCCGCAGCGGTCCCCTGGCTGGCTACAGACTCTCTGGCTTAGTGACTTGGTGAAAGAATCCCATTTACCTCTGAGCTTTCAGGCAAACTCTTCCACCCCCAAGTAACCTTCACCATGCTATAAGGAAGCCAAGGTGTTCTGATAAAGCAAGGTGACTTGTATATCCACTGGGACTCGCACAAGGACAACCTGCTCCCCATCTGGGCCCTGATCTTGGAAGGTCCCTCCATGTCCTCTAGCCTTCTGCCCCTTCTCCAGCCCCACTTCCTCCTGGGACCACTTGCTGAGACTTTTATATGCAAAGCCTCCACCCCATCCTCAGGAGCCAGACTCCAGGGCACTTAGAGATGCGGAGAGCAGCATCTGAAGGCAGCCTGTCACTTTCCCTGGGCAGGAGCAGCACGAGTCACACAGGAAAATACCCGGAACCCACCTCCCCGCCTGGACACGTCTTTGCTATTTTCCCAAAGGAGAGGCTTCACGGGGCAAGCTGGCCTTGACTTAGCACATTGGACCCACGCCTGTCTCCAAACACCAAGTGGCAAACCAGCACACGCCACCAAAAAAAAAAAAAAAATTCTAACAAGACATTAATAGATAAATAAAAATAGCTTCCACAAGAAATGCTGAGGAGTCACGGAACAAAATGATTTCTTTCTGCGCGCGTAAACTCATGAATAATCAAATCGCACAGTCCCCAAATGAGCCCAGCGGAGCTCTTGACAGCCTCCTCCCGATTTCCTCCCGGAAGGTCACCTCGGAGCTCCGCAGCCTGGTGGCTCTGCCCCTCCCAGGACCCCCCAACTCCCCCTTGGAGAGGAGAAATTAATTCCCCAGTGCTGTGGAAACGTGCGGAAAATTCGAATGCAAGGCTGGGGCAGCCCCCATGCATCCTGAGGCAGGGGGAGGGACAAGCCATCAAATATTGGGGGCGGGGGTCCTGAGGCCAGGGCTTTGTGAGCTGAACCAGACCCCGGCTCCAGGCTTCTTTGGTGCCACGTTTTAACCTACCAGATGCCTTAAGAAGCAAGAGGATCATCTCTGCCTCTTTTTCTTTTTCCTTCATAAAAAAAAAAAAAAATGGAAAGAAAAAAAATTATATATTTTTTTTATTTTCCCTCCCGTGTTAAGGGAGAAAATAGTGACAGGGACAAGTGACAGCTCGCTAATTATTCCCTTACTGCCACTACTGTTCTGGCTTTGGACGCATTGCTCATTTCTTCCCGTCTTCTCGCTGAATAATGCATGGGTCCCTATCTGTATGCAGGCGGCACCTCGGGGACGCAGCCTAACTAGCTGATAACTGATTCAGTTTGTAAGCAGGGCCGCTGGGAGTTGAAAGGAAAGGTAGCCAGGAACAAATTGAACCCTTCTCCCTCAGTTCTCCAGAACATCAAGGAGAGGCAGGGTGGGGCCCTGCGCTTGGTCCTGGGAGGGCACTTGACCTCAGCTCAGGAGGAGGGGACCTGAAAATGGGGTGGGAAACGGGTGAGAGCGATGATGAGAGGAAGAACCACAACAGAAACAGCAGACGGCTTTCTGCAGTCACACACCCATTAGCCATGGGGTTATGTTCTGAAAAACGCAGCCATTCTACTGTGCCCTTGGGTGAGCGCATTAGGCTATCCTTATGCAAACTGAGATGGCTGGGGATGCCATCTTCTGGGACCCCCGTCAGGTAGGTGGCCTGTCGATTGTTGTTACATGGTACATGCCTGTTGCGTGTGCCTAGCTTTGTATTAAACTCGTGGCATGCATGATCACTTGTAGTCCTCACGGGAAGGTCTGATGGCAACGCGTTGGCAGACGTATCAGCTAGCTATTACTGTGCTAATGCTGCGTAACAAATGGGCTCTGGTCTTTACAGAGGATGATAGTGCTTATTGATTTTTCTGGCTCAGGGTCTGCAGGGAGGTCAGTATTGTGCTGATTTTAGCTGAGCTCATCTGGGCTCAGCAGCAGGCTGCAGGTGTGTGGGGGTCAGGTGAGCTCAATCTGTCTCATTCCAGGGCCCAGATGGCTAGCTCACTGTAGAAGTACAAACTCATTTCTAGCCTCCACCAGCATGGTGTCTGCTAATAGCCCACTGGCCAGAGCAAACACATGGTCAAGTCCAGCATCAAAGGATGGATAGTGAGCTCCACCCACCACGAGTCCAGGGCCAGCTTTAGGGACTCACCCTGCTGATGGGAGATGAGTTAGGCACTCAAAAGGAGTTCAGAGAGCAGCCCCAAGGCACTCAGCACCTCTCACTCACTGCCCCGAGCAAATACTTTTGCAGAAACACGCATATTCTTGGTCTCCAGATTGTGCTCTTCATTAAATGATGCCAGAAGTCTAGAATAATCCAATGATGATAATATTCAATATGGCAAATCCTTACCCACTGTCTGCAGTACCAAGTTTTATTCAAAGTGCTTCCCATGCATTGACTCATCTCCTCCTTTTAATAACCTGATAAGGCAGATACTATTACTATCCCTATTTACAGATGAAAAAACAGGCACAGAGAGGGAAGGTCATTTGCCTGAGGCCACACAGCTGCCTAGAGCATGAGCCAGGAATTGAACTCAGGCTGCTCTAGAGAGCGAGCTTTGATTCCCTAAAGGTGAAACTGGATCCTAATGCAGAAGTTTGAACTATGGATGTGGATGGAGAATTGAGATGTCAGAATGCAGTTGGCTTTGAGAAATACACTTGGGCAGGGTCAGGCTAGTCCCTGGGCTGAGCTGCCCTGCCTCCGAGATCTGGACATTCTTGAGAAGAGTCCTGCCCACCCAGTCCCACCCTGAGGACAGAGCTTCCCGGCTCTTTCTCCAGTTCTACCTGAGCTGCTGCAACCCACACTCCAGTCCCTGACGAGTGGCACATTTGGGGACTTGCTGGCGGAATTGCCAGCCTTCTCCCAACAGGCACGTGGACCCAGCCTCCTCTGGGAAGCACAGGCCACTGGGATGATATGTGGCTTCCCTGCTCCATTTGGATGGACCGCCGCCACGATCCTCTCTCCCCTCTTCTTGGTAAGACCTGGTAGAAGCAGCAAGAGCCATAACACCAGCTCTTATTTTAGACGAAGGAACAAGACTGTGTCAGCATTTGCCTGTTTTGAGCTGTGACGATTCACCACTGGGTCCACGTGGAGACCCTTACGCAGGGAAGACAGGGGTGGCCCCGACGTCATGCTGCGGGGACAGGTGCTCCCTGTTCCCCACGGCATTGCATTTCTGGAGTCTCACACCTGTCTGGCACATAGTAGGTGCTCAGGGACTCGTTACTGAATGCACAAGTGAATGAGCGCAGGAATGAGTCCTTCCAATGCTGTTCTTGCAGATGAGATGCAGTGTAACATTCTTCCCGTACGATGTCTGTTTATTGAGCACCTACTATGTGTCAGGAGCTCTTCCAGAACCTCATCCTCCCCCCAGAAGGATGCCATGGGGTGTGAGAGAAAGCAGGATGGAGGAGGAAGACACCTGTGCCGAGCATCGTTCCAACTGGATCTCGCCGAGAGTTCCCCGTGCTCCTTGTGAGCTGGGCTCCTTGATGGCTCGTCATACCCATTTTATAGGTGAGGAGCTGAGGCTCTGAGAGGAGAGGTGCCTTAGCACAGTCACCCTGCAAGAAAGCATGAGGCCAGTGACCGGGCCCACTTCTGCCAGCTGGCATCTCAGCTGGGAAGCTGGATGGGGTCTTTGGCTGTCCGGAGGTTGGTGGCGGGTCAAGGAGGCTGGACGCTGAGGTTGGGAAGGGAGCTCTGGTTCCCCACAGTTGTCACTTGGCCTGGTGTGCATCTACATCTAGCCACCCAGCACCGTCTGCTGGGGTGACATCGGGTTCCCTGTCAGGAGCCACATGTCACGGCAGCCGTGGGGGCGGCAGGCAGGCTGTTGGCAGGTGGCTTAAAATAGCAGCGCAGTGTCCTCTGGGCTGCAGAAGCTCTGTTCTCCCAGGCGAGCAGACTCGGAGGACGTCCCCAGCCCCGCAGGGGCCCCTCTGCAAGGAGATGGAGACTGTATGCTCCTCCCCTGCTCCAGGGTCCATGGGACAGGAGCCAAACTCAAAGCTCCAGAACCTTCCTGAGCAGCCTGTCCCCAGTCTGTGCCCTCTGCCCTCCCTCTTCCGATCACGTCTGCTCATTGGACACTGGATTCACTGATGTCCCTTATACCCTTGCTGTGGCTGATCTGCCTGCCTGGAGGCCCTCCCAGGAAACACACAGCATACAGTAGGTGCTCAATATATGTCAAATGCATCCACGTGTAGATGTTGACATCTCACTGTCCTTGAAGCTCAGTGCAGTTGTGGTCAGGGCCTCTGCGAGTCCCCTAGATCTCGCGAGGAGCAGGAATGCCTCCTTCCTCTAGGGGGCGCCGCACAGGCTCAGATCAGGATCGGACACATTCTCACTGTTTCTGCGACTTGCCAGCCTTGGCCAGGCTGCCACTCCTCCTAAGGGACATTCGCCCAAGCAGGGATGGCAGATAATTGGCATGCAGGCCCTAGCCCTCCTGGCTGCACCCACGGCAGACATTGCTAATCCATCGCAGCTCACTTTCTTTCCCAGTTCTGGAGCCTCAGGCAGCTAGGAGTGATGGATTGGAGAGGGCAGGAAGATGTCGCCTGCGTGGTTCCTCATTTCCGAGTCTCATGAACCACAGGCTTCAGACAAATGGCCTCCAGAAAGCTCATCTTCGTGGCTGCCTGGACCAGCAGCCTGGGAAGCTCTTCAGGGCATGGTGACGCCTTTTTTTTTATGCAGTGACCCTCATGATTCAATGCCTGTGGAACCCTGGGCGCTAAAGGTGAAGTGCAGGAATCTGGGGAGACAGGAGGCCACTCGAGAGCCCCTCTGGATGCTGCTCCCGGGTCCCAGCCCGTGGTCTTCAGGGAGCTCAGAGCCTGGAAAGCCAAACCATAGGCTCGTACAGATGGTTTCCCAAGCAAAAGTCCCAATGCCCAACTGTGCAGATGCCTAGGGTCCAGGCCAGAAGACCCCAGCGCTGCCAGAGAACAGTGAGAGGGAGACGGAGAGTGGGAAGGCGGCTCGGCAGGTACCCTCACCTCCTGAGCCTCAGCATCCTCCTCTGCAAGATGGGCAGGTGCATCAGGAGGAGTCAGCTGCAGGTGGCTGTGAGGTGAGGCTGGAGAGTCCCCAGGGTGGCTGGTACATGGCAGATACTAATATGCATATGGAGGAAAGGCAGATCAAACAGGAGAGAAGGAGCCGGGAGGGTAAGATTCCAGTATCTACAGGTGGGTGCGACTGCTATCCATTGATCACTTTCTGCATTCCTTACCTCCAGGTGAAGAAGATGGCGGGGAGGGCCTTCTGGGCAACCAGATCAACAATGGCAAAAGTCTAAGGCGAGTGGGTTAAGCCAGAGCCTGAAGGTCCTTCCATAGCATTTGAGGTTTTCCCTGTGGGCAGGGGAGTCCTGCCACCGCGGTCACGTGGATTCTACTCCCCCTCGTCCTCGGTGTCATGACCCCAGGCTGTTCTGGAGAACCGGAGATGGGCACAGACCTTTCAGCATACACCGTGATGCTCCTCTGGAGAGAATCAACCTTTTGCTCCAGGACCTTCAGCTGTGGGGTCACAGAAGCATAGGAGCTCACAATGAAGACCTCTTGAACTCTTGGCCCCAGTGATTCTGAGACCTGCATCAGGCACCCGTCATCTAGTCATTCAGTTAACAAGGTCAAAAAGCCGCCAGCCAACAGTGTATCACTTAGTTATGGCTGCGAAACAAACATCCCCAAACTTAGCACATCCACTGATAGTAACCTGCAGACCTGCTATTTGCTGGGACCTGGAACACAGTAGGGGACTGTGGGCTGGACTGGGCATGTCCAGGGCTGGACTCTTACTCCCTGTGCCTCTCATCCTCCCCTTGGCCATGGCATGCCAGCCAGTTAGCAGTGGAGGAAATGTACTTCCAAGAACGCATAGCATCTGTGAACCACAACTGCTATGGTCACTCTGATGGCAATAGTCCTTGCCTGGCCCAGGTGAGGAGGATCAGGAGCACCCAGACATGGCCACATCTGTGGTGCCGGAAGTCCCTCGTGTGGATGGGCAGAAGTTGGGTCCTCCTTGTCTCATGGCCAGTGTCCCCTCCCAGGTCCACTTCACTCAGACACACACCTCAGACAGAGCTGGGTTGCCCAGCAGCTTCCAGAATGAGTGAGTAAGTCCCCTCTCTGTGCTCGGTGGCAACCCCCTTGGGGAGGGGAAGCAGATAGCAGAACCGTGCTATTTACAAGCTTTCAAATGGGTTATTGAATCATAAAGTGGAATCACAGGCTGTAACCAAATCAGCAAGGACCAGATTCAATAAAGTGCAAAGGGAGGGGGACCCACGTCCCCCAGAAGCTTGTTAAAGGCCTCCCGACTTCTCCTGGCCCAGTTTTCTTAACATCTCATTGTTTCCGGTGAATCAACTCCGCGCTCCTGGTTGGTGGCTGCTGCTATTAATCCCATATGTGGTTTATGGGTGCAGGCAAAAGCCATTGCTAGGTGCTACTGGGACTTGTAGAGGGCTCCACGGGCGCTCCGTCCCCACCTGGCTGAGCAGCCACGCTGAGGGAGGCTCTGTCCCTGGTCACCAGCGCCTTGCCTGACCCGCCGATGTCTGGAAGTGGAACCAACGGCATGCAGCTGGCCACCTAGGGAGGCTCAGGTGTCCCTGTGGGCGTCTCTGCGCCCAGGGAGGCCCCGGGGGCATTGGTTCTGGCTTTCCTACCACATCTCACATCTGTCTTCTCCTCCCCCCCCTCCCCACCCACCACCCAGTCTCTCACCTGGTTCCCGCAGGGCTTCTCAACACTTGCTGGTCAGACCCTGCCCCTCCTTCCTGACCCCTCTCACGCCTGACTCTGCCCCTCCCCCAACTCAGCCCCTCCCTCCTGACTCTGCCCTCCCTCCTGAGCCTGCCCTCCCCCTGACTCCACCCTCCCTCTGGACTCTGCCCCTCCCTCCTGACTCAGCCCTTTCCTCTTGGCTCCGCCTCTCCCTGCCTCCGCCCTCCCTCCTGACTCCGCCCTTCCCCTGACTCCACCTCTCCTGACTTCACCCTTCCCTTGACTCCACCCTCCCTCTGGACTCTGCCCCTCCCTCCTGACTCAGCCCTTTCCTCTTGG
>CM053407.1:109530913-109621512 GCA_028644305.1 Xerus rutilus
CCCTGCACTGCGCCCCACCCCTCTCCCCTCCTGGAGCTCTCTGGGGCCTGCGGGACCACGGGGACCTTCTCTCTGTGATCCGCACCCACGGCGCCTGGTCCACCATGCCAGTCTTCCCTCACAGTGTTGTGTCTGCCTGGAAATTTCCCTGCCCATGACCAGATTTAGCCTGATTGTCATAAGTTCTCCTCTGAGGAAGGCAGAGCAGTTTTGGGTACAGTGTGTGCGTGTCCCCTAGGGGTTCATGCGCTGAAACATGATCCGCACGGTCAGGCAGGAAGAGGCTGGGAACTTAATCTGACTGCAGTGTTTAGAGAGGGGCTTTTCAGAAACGGCTAGGATTAGGCGAGGTCATCAGGGTGCAGCCCAGGTGACTGATTTCTAGTGGCTTTATGAGGACAGGAAGAGAACCCTGACAGGTAGACACAAATACACACTTGCCCCCACCTCTTGCTATGTGACGCCATGTGCCACTCTTCCAGCAGGGTCTTCACCAGAGCTGGCACTATGCATGTCTCAGACTCTGTGTCAGGCAGTTTTCCATCACTGTGACAAAATACCTGAGGTCAACCTTATCAAGAGGAAAGGTTTGTTTTAGCTCATGGTTTCAGAGGCTTCAGACCATGTTGCTTTGGGCCTGTGGTGGCACAGCATCATGGCAGGTATGAGGTATGCAGGGTGGAGGAAGCCTGTTCACCTCAGGCAACCAGGAGGCAAAAAGAGAAAGAAGAAGAGATTGAATTTTCATAACTCCCTTCAAAGCCACGCCCCCAAGACCTAACTTCCTCCCACTAGGCTCCACCTTTTAAAGGTTCCACTGCCTCTCAATAGTCAAGCTGAGGACCAAGCCTTTTATACGTGGGCCTTTGGGGGAACATTTCAGGTCTGAACTATAGTATCCTTTCAAACTGTGAACTAAATAAACTTCTTTTCTTTATACATTTACCCAGCTTCAGGTATGTCATTATAGTAATGAAAACAGATAAATAGAAGACTTCCAGGGCCTCCTTGAACAAATAAGCATTTTTATTACATTAGTTCTTGAAGCGCCTCTTCCTTGTGTTCCATAGCCCTCAGATTTACTTGGTAGATTGTTCTGCACATGTACGTCCATCCTGGAGCCAGATGAAGGCAGGGCTGCCCTCCCCAAGTCCCCCCTCCAGCCCCCATGATCTGCCCCGCTCTCAGCCCTGTACCTGGCAAGATTCTCATGAATATTTGAAGAACGAATGACTGTCTTCTCCACCTCTGCAAATGTGCCCTGGAGGGGGCCAGGCGTAGCCAGGGTCTTGTGTCCCTTGCTCAGACCCCATTTCCCCAACATTGAAATGGACTCACCATCTCCCATCCTCTGGTGCCTCGTGGTGGCCTCAGGAGCCTCTGGAGCAGATGAGGGGCCTGCCTGCCTGAGAGCCAAGGGCCAGCATTGGGAGGGACCCTGGGCACCTGGATGCCCGGGCCATCCCTAACTCCAGTGACAATCTGCTTATTCTGGGAACAGAAGTCATGGCCTGTGAAGGGCATGGAGAGCAATGTGCCCTGTGCTTGGACCTGCTGAGGGGACAGAACTGGCCACTGAGCCCTGCTGGGGGTACTTGCTTGGCCGGCGTGGAACCCTGGAGTAGAGGTGGAGGGGCTTCTCCAGGTCTTCTACAGGAAGCTGCCAAGGTTTGGGCTTCACCCTGGCTGAGCACCTCAAGGCCCCCCTGACTCATCTGGGCTTTCCAGGGTGGTTTGGTGAGCCAGGTTTTTTTTTTTTTTTGGTACTGGGGACTGAACTCAGGGGCACTCGACCACTGAGCCACATCCCCAGCCCTATTTTGTGTTTCATGTAGAGACAGGGTCTCACTGAGTTGCTTAGAGCCTCGCCATTGCTGAGGCTGGCTTTGAACTCGCGATCCTCCTGTCTCAGCCTCCTTAAGTGCTGGGATTACAGGCATGTGCCACCATGCCTGGCCATGAGCCAGGTTTTTATAACCAGCACCGAGATCTCCTTTTCCTCTGATGTCATCAAAGTCGTCCTGGTTGTAGCACAGGCCAGAATTCCCCTCCTTTTTAAGACCGTGTATATTCCATGATATGGGGGTGGCATAGTGTGTTTGGCTGTCTACCCATCAATGGACGCCTGGGCTGTCACACGCTCTTAATTATGAGGTTTAAACAGAAGCCTGATGGACGAGAGGGAGGTTTTAACATTCATTGTAATAAGTAGTATTCGTCATAATAAGTAATAGTATAAATAATAAGTAATGGTGAGTTGTAGGAAAGGCTTTGGAATTAGAGCTGTGTTCAAATCTTGCCATTGATACTGGCTGTGTGCCCCCAAGTGAGCCCCTGGGCTTCTCTGAGCCTCCATTTCCCCATCTCTAAGAAGAAGGAGAAAAGCCCCATGTTCTCATGTTGATATGAGGTCCTGAGCACTGAAGACAGTGACCCGCACAGAGCAGATGTAGTGTACTAGGTAAATCTTAGTCCATGCTCCTGCTCAGGTCTGCCCTGTGCAGTTGCGCATGCTGTTCACTGTCCAAGAACACCTGGTCCAAGAATTCAACAACCATGAATCCTGAGTACATTATCTGCTCAGAGGGGCCCCCTTGTTCCCACCACACAAAGGCACCTATGTGCTAGTGTAGCCTGAGCCTCAGTCCACACAGGCACACAGGTACAACCCTGCTTGACCGAGGAGGACTGATAAGGCACAGAGGGGCTCATTAACTGGTCAGAGGCCACACAGCAGTACTGATCCCCCATTGGGTGTGAGGACCTGGCTCCAGGCCTCAAAACCAGGGTGAGGAATTTAACAAAGAGCCTTAGGGAGGCAGGAGCTGGGGTCTGCTATTAGCTTTCCTCCCCCTCTCCCAGTAAGAAGCGGAAACTGGAATTTCAAAAAAGCAAGAAAAGAAAACCACTTGGTCTCATTCACAGCCAGGCTCCACCACGGGGAGGTGGCCGCTGATCCCGGCCCCTGTGTTGGCGATGGTGCCCCGCCCCCTCCCTGACTTACTCTTTCCACCGGGATTGTTTTCCAGACAGCCCCAGCGGCCGCCAGACTATTTAGTCTGGGTTTGGTGACCCCGGCTGACTGCCGGCAGGACGCGCTCAGGTTTCGGCACGGTCCCTGCGGCCCCTCCTGGCCCACCCCGTGGCTTCTTGCACAAACACTTACCTGCAGGCCCCGGACTTCCTGCCACGTCTGCTGGCTGGAGACCCAGCTTCCACCCGGGAGCTCCCCTGCCGGGCAGCAGGGTCCCCAGCTCCAAGGTCTGGGGTCCGGGGACCCCAAACTCGACTGAGCACATCCCCATTCCCACTACCCCCCTGCCGCAGGCTGCCTCGGACCCTGAGGACTCCATATGCAAGTTTATTTAAAGAAAAAAAAATACCATGTGAATGCGCAATATTTGGCTTCCCGTGGAATGTGCTGCATCAGCGGTTTGTTCCTGCTCCAAGTCTCAGGTGGGGAAACCGAGGTCCCCGAGGGGGCCAGGGTGGGCCCAAGGCCGTGTCGCTAAGAGCAGCGGAGACAGGCGCTAAGCTCAGCCTCCATCGGAGTCAGCCTTTGTCTTCCCAGGCCTTCGCCATTTGGGCTTCTGGATGGCATGAATCAAGTCGTTTTACAAACGTAGTCCCTTGCAGAGAAGGGCTGGCAGTAACCAGGAGGAACTGTCCCCTCCCTCAGCATTCGCCTCTGCCAGGCACAGTGCTAAGTTCTCCACATGCAATTGTCTCAGGAGGTAAGGGAAGTGCTGCGCCTGCTCCTCATTTTACAGTTAAAGAAACTGAGGCCCAGAGAGGGCAAGCGACTTGAAGAAGGTCACACAGCCGGCAAGCCGAGGAGTCTGAATTACATCTCAAGAACCTTTCTCTTCCACACCAGAGCTTTCCATTTCTGAGTTTTCCTCTGTGATGGGAAGGGGAGACTGGGGTTCACGCGTGTATTTCTTTTCCTTCAGCACCAACGTGCTTGATTTTCACAACAGCAAAACAAAACATCATCCAACGGCAAATCCCGCGATGCGTGTGGGTGCCATTAAATTTTCCTGTAAGTGTATGACAGGGAGCCCAGACCCCCTTCATTTCCCCTCCACACACAGGCCAGTGCCAGCTTGTGTTGATAGTTTGTGTGTATTCTTGCAGGAACCCTCCCTCATCCGATGCTAATATATATGCAGATGTATCATTTTATGGGGATTTCTAAGCCAGACATAGTTGCAATATTTGATTTTTAAAAAAATCAATAGGAAACGTATTGCTTTGGCGATTGGGAAGAGGATAAAGATATTAAAAATTAAATCACATTTGAAAACATCCCCCAGTTGGACCTTTGGAAGTTGCAAAGTCCAAGTTCTATTCCAGAAAGTTCCGCACCAGCGAAGCTGGAGTCCCCATAGAGATGCTCAGATCCCAGTGGCTGGCTGTTGTGTTTGGCTGGAGGCTGGGGGAGGGGAGGTCTCTAATTCCCACCAGCCCCACACCCCTCCCGCTGCCCTGGTCGATGAGCATTGTAGAGTGTTTGTCGACTCAGCAAAACAGGCCTGCCTGCTCGGATTGGAAGGTGATTGCCTACTAGCCAATTAATTCTGATTTAATTGCTCAGGCTCTAAAACGCAGGTCTGAACAGCTAATCTGGTGGAGGGTGGTTAGCCTGGCAGATGCTGCTCTTCCAGCTCTGGGGAGCTGCCCAGAGAGTCAGAGAAAACAAGGATTCTCTGCAGAGCCCTGGGGTGTCTGGGAGGGAAAGCACCCCTGGCCATTGGGTATAGCCCAGAAAGTGGGGCTGAGACCTGGCCACCAGCATCACCCAAGGAGGGCACTGGAAAGGGAAGGGATCCAGCCCAGTGAGGTGGCGCATGCCTGTCATCCCAGCGGCTCAGGAGCCTGAGGCTGGAGGATCCGAGTTCAAAGCCAGCCTCAGCAACAGCGAGGCGCTAAGCAACTCAGTGAGACCCTGTCTCTACATAAAACACAAAATAGGGCTGGGATGTGGCTCAGTGGTCGAGGGCCCCTGAGTTCAATCCCTAGTATGGAAAAAAAAAAAAGATAAAAAGGGATGGATCCAGTTGTGATCCACAGCCCCACTCTTGAGGCACCTAGCACTCTCTGATGGCCTCCTGTTTGTGTCCCTCCTGGGACTGGTCTTCCCTACACCAGTGTCAACTGCCCGAGGGAGAAGCTTTGTCTCATTTGTGGCACAGCTTGTGCCCACTCAGTGCTGGGCATATAGTAGGTGCTCATTAAATCATAGTTGACTTAATGAGCATACTCTGTCTTTTCCTGCTCGCCCCCTACCTGGAACTGCTCAGGGAGTCACGAGAAAACTGCAAGAGACCAATGGGGAAACTGAGGCACGGAGGAGGGGCTTGGCTGGGTCAGGCCAGTGCCTGATGTGAACTGTGAATCCCACTAATCGTCTGGACGGTTCGCAGCCATCCTCACGGGAGGGGCGTGTGGCGCAGGAGGGGTTTGCTCAGGGCGCCACTTTCTTCTGTGTTCAACAGCTCCTGGACCTGAAGACCGCTCGTTACACACCGTTACACACCGAGTTCTCCTCTCCCAGCTCTGTGCCTGGGGGGCGGCTGGGAACTGGCTCTCCCGGGGATCCACAGCTCCAGCTCTTGAGAGGAAAATGATATGTATCTAATCTCTGACCTTCAAATGAGGACAGGGATTAATCAAGGATTTTGGATGGAGGGGTGAGAGGCTGCCCAAGGGGGGGCCTCTCCTGATTCTGTCCTCACCTCCCATCCTTCCGCAGCTGCAGACGCTCTTGGGGTGGGAGGCCAGGAGGCAGGAGGGGCTGAGGCTGGAGCCCACCAGGCTGGGTGGGGACGGGATCTGAGGACAGGGAAGATAAAAGATGGGGATGACAGCCACTGGGGTGGAGGGAGGCGCAGAGGAAACAGGCGGGGGTGGGGGGACGAAGAGGGAGAGAGAAATAAAGGGTAAGGAGAAACTAAACAGGCTAGAAACAGAGCCAAGAAGAAACAAAGGCTAAGAAAAACGCGGGCAGAAAATGGTAGAGCTGCAAACAAGACAGAGGAGGCTGGAGAAGGAGTCGGCTGCTCCTCTAAAGGGGAGCCCCAGCCTAGCCCTGGACCCTCACCCTGTCCCTGGGACCCACGGGCTCCCAGAAGCCTCTGGGGCAGACAGCTGGCCTCCCTCCCGCCTCCCCAGCGCCGCCTGCTCTGATTGGCCGGTCTGGCAGGGCAGCAAGGTGGGCCACACCCACCCGTCTTGGCTCCAGGGAGGAGGAGGCCCAAGCCCCAGAGAGTCCCGGGCTTCTGGAAGTGCTGCTCAGAGCCACCCCAAGTTCTCCCTCCCCTCCGTCCCCACCACCTAGAAAGCTGTCCAAGTGGAACAGCCTGCAGCTATTACAATAAACACCTCAGCCGCAACCTGTCTCTCATTTGCATATTAGCAGCCTTAATTCGGATGAAATATGCAAATGTATGCAAAATGAAATTCATCTCATAATGACACAAGGCGATTAAACAATTTTTATGCTTAAATATTCTGTTTAATGAAATCAAACAGACCTGCGCGTGTGACAAATTCTCCACAGCATGGAGAAATTAGAGTGGATATATGTCTATGTGGGTGCCCGCGTGCGCATGTGCGCGTGCGTGTGTGCAAAATATATATATATATTTGTATATAGAGACATATATAGATATGGATGCAAGAATATCAGGCCACCAGCATCCTCAGCACGGCCTAGATCTGCTTTACCATTTTGTTGAGGGGGAAAAAGTGTTTTTGATAAGCAAATGAACTGAAAATTATATTACTGAAAACTGCTAAAACAAGTTAGGAGCAATATGCCTTTGTCTCCAGCTCGAGGGATCCGCCAGCCCCGCCTTGCGCCACCACAGTGTGGCCATAAGGTATCTGTCCTCCCCGGTGCTGGAGGGAAGGAAGGGGACGCGCCTGGGCAGCGGGGGCGCTGGTTCCTGCTCCACCCGGGTGCCCAGGAAATGGAGTGAGGAGCCCTCGGCGCGCCTCCCCCCAGGAGGCTGCCCGCAGTGTCCCTCGGCCCAACTGTCCTGCTTTGCTCATCTGGGCAGAGCCTTTGTGTTCAGGGCTCTGCTCTGATAAAATCCATTTTGATTTTTGCCTGGAGGAGAAGGAGGAGGAGGAGAAGGAGGAGAGACAGGAGGGAAAGATGGGGAGGAGGAAGGAGAAGAAGGGGAGGAGGGAGAGGAAGGCCAAGAGCAGGAAGTAAAGAAAGGAAAAGAATGGAGAGGAAGAAGTGGCCGGGGGAATAAAGGGAGAGAAGAGGAGTATAGACAGGTGTGGGCAGAGAGGAATATAAAAGGGTAAAGAAAAAGCTAATGTTTTTTATCTCTAGCTACATCCTTTTATGGGTGGGGCTGCCAGGGATTGAACTCAGGGGCACTGGACCACGGAGCCACATCCCACCCCTGTTTGGTATTATTGTTTAGAGACAGGGTCTCACTGCCTCGCTGTTGCTGAGGCTGGCTTTGAACTCACCATTCTTTTTCATATCTGACCGCGAATCATTATCCTAACCACCTTACATCAGCCATGGGGAAGCTAAAGTCCAGAGAGGTTAAGTACATGGCCCACGGTCACCCTTCATAGATGGATGGAGGCCTCACCTTGAGTTTAGGGTGAGCCCAAACTTGCAGTCACGATGTTACAGGACGATTTGAAAGAAGAAATGCTCTGGCATTCTTTAAGGGATAAGAGCTAGTTTAAACACTCAACCTTAGGAATTCTGGGATATTTGGGGGAAATAATTGAAGAGCTAATTTGCATAGGGGCCCTTGAGGCTGCTGGGAAAAAATCCATTTTGAGATCAAATGGGGTCTGGAGGCAAGAGATGCGCTGTCCAGGGTGGTGCCCTCGCGAAGGGGCCGCATCCAGGTCTGTTTCCTCATGGAAATGTCAGTCTCCAGGCTGATGCGACCATTACCCATGAGGCATCTCCCCCATGCACAGTGTTGGGCAGGAGGGTGGCAGTCCCCCAGGGTCACAGTTAGGAGCCTTGTTGTGGGTGTGACATTGAAGTTGGCAATGTAAAGTGTACTCAGAAAAGTCTTTCCTTCTGGGGACTCAAAGGCTCCCCCAAAGTGGCCGGACGTGCTGCCTCCAGAGGCTCTGGACACCCTCCTTCCTGGAGGTGGAGTCAGAGCCGGGGTGGCTGCAGAAGCAGGGCGTAGCTTCTAAATACCAGGTCACGGGTGACAGCGGGGGCTCCTGGGGGGCAGACAACTGCGGGCGAGGGATCCCAGGGCTTGAGCTCAGAAGGGTGAGGCTGGGGTTGTGCAATCTTGGATTTCATCTGGGTTTTGTGACCTCCCGAGGACAACATGACCACGCCGAGCCTCAGTCTGCCCAGCTGAGCAATGGCAAGAATGTCTTCCCGTGACTCCCGAGACACCTTCCGATTCTCCTTGTTCTGGTTTGGATAGGGAGTGTCCCCCTAGACTCACGCTGAAGGCTTGGTCCTCCCGTAGCAGGGCGCACAGGCACAGCTCCTGAGAGGTGACTGGATCTCGGGGCCTCTGACTTCAGCGCTGGCCTGACCCGGGATAGCTGCGTGGACCTCTAGGAGGTGGTGGGAGCTGGCTGGCGAGGCCTCGGTGGGGAAAGCCGGTCACTAGGGGCGTGCCTTCGGGGGTGACTTCCTGTCCCTGGCGCCTGTGCCCTCACTCCGTCCCTCCCTCTTTCCCTCTCTCTCTTCTTTCCAGCTGCTTTCTTCCAACGCTCTTCTGCCATGATGTTCCTGCTCGGAGCCAGCCAACCATGAGCCAAAATAAAGTCTTCTTCCTTTAAGTTGTTTGTGTCAGGCATTTCAGTCCGAGTGTCGGAAAGCTGAAGCAGTCACTGAGCTGGCTAAGTGTCAAGGGCAGGATTGAGATAGAGGCATTCAGGGCCCAGAGGTCATAATGGTAACAACTGCGACCATTCCGAGTGCGTCCCGCACTGCATGGAGCCCTCTCCCAGCAGCCTGTGAGGCCCGGGGCGTATTTATTTCCATGTTCCAGGTCGGGGGACAGGAGGCTTCCAGGAGGTAATTGATGAGTCCAAGGTCACATAGCAAGTCCCCGGCTGTGCGGACAGGCATCAAGGTATCCTGGCTCCAGGCCAACATCTGGGAAGCCACCTTGAATCCTCAAAGCAATTTCTAGGGATCCTTAGCCATTTATCATCTCGCTCGTCTCCTTGTTCTAAGGTTGATGGGTTTTGAGACAAGGGCATTTCATTAGAAAATTAAGAGAAATATTTATAATTAATATTTCAATTATAAAAGATATCACGGAGAAGCTGGCCACTTCATCATGCTGCTGGTGACAGCCCAGGCAACAGAGGGCACCTGGCTTTCCTGGAAGTGGGAGAGGGGCGTGGTCCCTTCCCATCGGCTCCGGGGCATCTGTGGCTCCAGAGAAGAATAAGGCATGCTGTGACCTGGGGCCTCGCATCCGGGTGCCATGGTGCTCGGTCATTAGGCATGTGCTGGTGTCTGCGCTTGGTGTTGAAATGGGGAGCCTGGTAGAACCGTTGCCATTTCAGCAAAGCATTATGAGGACACTTACACACGTCAATTCATTCATTCACTGGACACATAGTTCCCTGTGGGAAGCTCTAGGGAAGCTCCCCTAGATGAGAGAGCAGAGCTGCTGCTTGCAAGCATGCCCGAGCAGAGGAGGAGACCTGAGGAGATTACAACAATAAATGTAAAGGGCACAAATCTTTTCTGGCGCAGGAGCAGGGGGAGCAGCTTCTGCAGGCTGCCCATGCTGGGAGAAGGCACCCTGCATGGGAACTAGGTCTACCAACACACACAGGGTCTTGCCAGAAAGGGGAAAGAGCTCCCCGAGTGAGGATGCAGCCTGGTGTCCGCAGGCGACAGGAAGTGGAGGGTCTGGGGTACGTGGATCACTGTGGAGGCTGAGAAGAGCCCTGGGGGAGTGTGGTGAGGTCTGCATGTGTGTCCTTGGCACTCTGGTGGCGGGTCCCTCAGACTCCCAGAGCCTCACTTTTCTCCATTTTATAGATGAGAAAGGAAAGACCCTCAGGCTGCTAGGAGCACCAAGGATGCCTGGGAAGCGTGTTCTGCCCCAGCTGCTCTGTGTAATCCAAGGGCTCGGTTTAACTAGGAGATTCTCACCAGAGACAAAAATGGTAGGAGGAAATTATCCCCCATTTGGGCATCTAGGTGCCGCTTGGCTTCCCAGGTACTGGAAACAAGTGGCACCAGCCAAAAACCTAATCCTTTCCCCTGGCAGCCCACCTGCTTTCCTCCTGGTAATTTCTTCCACAAATCCCAGACCATGCTCTCCTGCCCTGGCAGATCCCAATGCCTGGGGAGGTGGAGGCCGGCCTCCTGGTCCTGCCTCCCTCTCTGTGCTCCTGCGTGGTTTCCAGCTGGCTGGATGTGGATGGGTGGGGGGTTGAGGGTCCTCCCTGGAGCACCCTCCAGCACACCCCGATGTCCCCACAGGAGCGTCTTCTCTGAAGAGGGACCCCTGGGGTACAGTGAGCCAAGACAGAGCACCAAAGGACAACTTTTCTTTTCTTACACGCTTGGAAATATCAGTTGTACAAAACAAAAACAAAAACAAAAAAACCCTAAAGCTATTTCCAAAAACAATATCAGCTGTCAGCACACTGGGAATTATTTTTTTTATTTCCTTCCAAATTCCCATCTCCTGCTAGAGCAGGGCTCTCGGGACGTCAGCCCCAGGGCTGGACAGTGCCCCAGCCCGACAGACCTGCTCTCATCTTCTTCCACGGGCCCTGCTCCTCTATGAACCCCGAGTCTTCAAGGTCAAGGTCACCCTCCAACCCACAGACCTTCATGCTCGGGAATGCAAAGTTCCTCCCTCCTGCCCATGAACGAAATGCGAGGGAACTTGGAAGGACTCCGTGACTGGGGTCCACCCCGTCCGCTAGGCAGGGCTTTCATGTCAGGTCAGCTGAAAGTCAATGTTTCCTTTGGAATCAATCGAAACAGATCTAAAAAGAAAATCCCCAACGAACTCCAAACTCCCCACCACCATCTCGTTGCTGCTTTTCCATGGCAAGGACAAGCAGAGAAACCTGATCCCGGGGCTGCACGGGGCCAAGCCAACCCTCCTGTGGATTGTCAGAGAGGAGGGCTGGACCTCAGGCCCAGCATCCTGCCAAGAAAGTGGGGCTTAATGATTTGTGCAGATCCCAGCCTTCCAGCACGAGCCAGGGATACCGACTGTGCTTCTGAGAGAATGAGAGCCCCCACCCCAGCTCCGTGGGGGGCTCCCTGCATTCTTCCTACAGGGGTTCTTCCCTTGGCCCTGCGTGATATCTAAGAAGCATGAGAAAGCTCGGGCTCCACATAATCACTTTCCCAGGCCTTAATTAATTTGGAGTCATGGGCTGATTAGCTGGAACTGCCATTCAGTCCTTCGGAGACTCAGAGGTTGCTTGAGCTAGAAAGATCCTCAGGGTCATCTGACTTGATCCTTTTCAGTCCACAGAGGGGTAAGATCAGCCCAGAGAGAAAAGGGAGTCACCTAGGGAAACCCTGCAAGCTAGAGATCCTACCCTCTCCCCATGCAATGTTCTCCAGCTATGGCCGATCCTTTATTTTCTTCCAACTCATGATTACCTCAGGGCCTTTGCACTTGATGGTCCCGCTGCCAGGAAGGTTGTTTCTTCAGGTTTCTGCATGTTGTCTCCTGGTTTATTGAGGATTAGTTTAACTGTTATCACTTCAGAAAAGCCTTCTTTGAAAGGTCCTACTGACTCTCTCCTCCTGGAGGGTGTGCTTTTGTGTCATCCCCTCCCCTTATGTGTGGATGTCACTTGCTTCTGACCAGTAACTATGGCAACGATAGTGGGTTGTCACTCTTGTGAATTGGTTATCCTAAGGGGAAGGGATTCTGGGCAGGCCTGGCTTAATCAGGTAAAAGCCCTTAAAACAGGGACTGGGCCCTTTTGGTGGGGAATGTCTTGGTCTGTTTTCTGTTGCTATAGCAAAATACTGGAAGCTGGGTACTTACAAAGAAAAGAGGTTTATTTAGCTTTCAGTTTTGAGACTGAAGGTTCAAGATCAGGTAGCCTGATCTGTTTGGTTCCATGGTGGATGATGGCATCCATGGCAGGAACATGTGAGAAGGATCATCTGGTGAGGCAGGAAGCCAGAGAGAGTTCAGGGGCCAGACCTGCTCTTTCATAATGCCTGCCTCTTGCCATAGCTAAACAGGGTCCCATGAAAGCTGCCTTAATCCCTTTGAGGACATGTCCCCAAAGACCCAATCATCCCCCACAGCATGGCTACCCCCTATCCACACGCTGAGGACCAAGCTGGCAGCTGATTCTTTGGGGTACACACTCCAACTATATCCGGACCATAGTGGGGTGAGAACACCTTTTAGGCTTAATCAGGAGAGGAACTGCAGGTGGCCTCTGAGACCTCAGAGTCATCTCCAGCTAGAGCATGGACCTTCACTCAAGACACCACAGGAAATAAACCCTACCCAGCATGTCAGGGAGCTGGGAGGCCAGCAGTTCCCCAGGGGAGCCTTCGTGAGGGCGCTGCCCACCAACCCTTTGATGAGGTCTCGCGAGACTCTGAGCAGATCAGCGTTCTAAAGTGTACCGGGTCTTTCAACTCATTGAAAGTGCTTCCTAGCAAATGTGTGTTGATTTCAGCTGCTAAATGCACAGTGCACCTTAGACAGCGATTCTAAGGAACGGACTCTGATGCGCATCTTGGCTCCGTTTCCCCTCTTCCACGTCATCTGATTTTATTCTTTTTTGGGGAGGAGGGTTACTAAGGATTGAAACCAGGGATGCTTAACCACTGAGCCACATCCCCAGCCCTTTTTTAAAAAAATTTTATTAGAGACAGGGTCTGGCTAAGTTGCTGAGGCTGGCCTTGAACTCCTGATCCTCCAGCTTCAGCCTCCGGAGCCACTGGGATGATAGGCATGCGCCACCACGTCGGGCTGACTTTATTCTTATCACTGCACTTGTCGCTCTCTGGAAGCATCTTTTCTACGCAGGACTCCACGTGCTCACTTTCTGTCTCTGCTTGGGCTCCGAGCTTCATGAGGACAAAGTTTTATCCATCACGTTTCCTCCTGTGTGTCTGCAAACAGCAAGTGCATGATAAGTGTTTTCCAGTGAATAAGTGAATGGATAAACGATGATATAAAAACATGATCCAGAAATAATAAGAGAAAATATCAACACATTCAACTAAAGAAAAAGATCTGCACAGCAAAATCTATACAAACAGCAACAATGACTAAAAGACGAACTCAGGAAAACATTTGAAGGGTCTATCACAAAAGGGTCCAACTATTAACACAGTAGTACAAATTGAAATGGAAAGATTTCTAGAGCAAGTGAAAAGATGCTCAGCCACACCCCTAACAAGAGAAATGCAAAGGAGAACAATACCAGGAGGCATGGTTTTGCTTGATATCTCTGCAAGAACCCACAGCGCAAGGATTCCATGTCGGCAAGGATGTCCCCTTGCCCCACCTCCTAGGGACAGCTCCTGCCTGAGTGCCCAGCATCCCACCCTGCTCCTTTGACATCGCCTTCTTCCTGCCTGGCGGATCTGAATTAACATGAGCCTGATTACCCAACAGCCAAAAGACATGAGTAGATCAGGGGGTCATAGTGGACCCCAGAGTCACTGTCCAATGTGGTTATGACCCACCTGTCCTTGGGATTGCCGAGGAAGGACCGTTGGTTTGTAAAGTTGAGAGATGATATTTTCTGCTAAAGAGGCAAATGACTCCTCAAGGGGTGGGGACCACACCAACTAGAGCTGGGGAATGCAGTGAGCCCCAGACTTGGGTTCCGGTGGTGGGTAGCCAACAGTACGCGGGACCCAGAGGCAACATGCTTGCCCTCTGTGATCCTCAGTTATACAAGAAAAGGGGGTGTCAGGAGGTACTGGGGAATGAAATTTGCCAAACTGTATGGTTATTTTGTGTGCATGTACAAGAACATAACTAATTCCACTCTCACGTAAAATTACGGGGTATTAATAAAAATATACGAATAAATTAGTAAAAAAGAAACAGGACTCAAGGCTCCTGCATCTGGGACAGATCTGAGGTTCCCTAGGGTTGTTTGGAGTTCACTCCGGGCCTCTCGATCTCAGACAGCGGTTGGCACCTTGGAGTGGGGCCAGGGCAAGCCACTGCCATGACCAAGGCAGTGGGGGACCATCTTTGGGGGAGATGGGAGGTGCTGAAGCCTCTGAGGTCCCCTGTGCTGCAGTGATGGGGCAGCTGGGGGCGGAGACAGGTGCCTCGACCTGGGCACAACGCCTGCAGGAGGGACTGGCAGTCAGCCACCCAGTCGTTGGGAAGAAACCCACTGTGTGCCAGTCACACGCCAACACGCGTGCAGCCAGGTTTCCCCAATGGCACTCCCTCCACACCGCCACCAGCCCCTGGAGCCTGGACACGCCTCCTGATAGGATCCCTGAGCCCACCCTGGCTCCCTAACTGCACTCAATACCTCAACCGAATCGCTGTGCCAGGGACACACCAAATCACAGACTTGCTGGGTAGACCATCTGTCCTGGTGCCCATCTCACCTAGAGCAAAAGTCAGAGCCTCTATAATAACCCAGGAGGCCCTGCTCCTCACCTCCCTGCCCCCTGCTTCTCCTCCCCTTGTGGGCCCTGAAATGTACCCCAGGACCTTTGCACTGGCTGCACCTCTGTCATGAGTGTTCTTACCCCCAGAGGATTCCATGCCTCCCTCCCTCCCTGCCTTCAGCTCTTTTCTCAGAGGACTGGTCCTCACTGAGGCCTTTCCTGGCCACCCTGTCTGGGTTCCAGCATCCCCTGTCTCCTCTGCCTATTTCTCCCCAGGGTGCTCCCCCATTGGCCTCCTGTGTGCTGGTTTACTGTCTGGTCTGTGCCTACCTCTCCCACTTGCTGGTGAACCCCCAGGAAAGCCTCTTTGTGCCTGTTCCATCACCAGCACCTGGAGAGGCGCCGGGGTTCGTGTTATGCTCAGAAAGCATCTGCTCCCTGTCAATCACAGGTTACTGGTGGTCCCAGGCTCCTCCCCTCGCCAGGTGCGGCGCTGTTTGCTCCCTAGCTTTTCTTTTAGTCCTCATGACAGATGGAAGATGCAGGTGCCATTCCAGAATCCTATTTTACAAATGGGGAAACTGAGGCACGGGGAGGCTAGGTCTGGGGATGCACCCAGTGCCACATGGTGGGTGGAGAACCCAGCCCCAGTGCCACCCACGCTCCTGCCACCTCTGACCTGCGTGGCTGCCTTTGACCAGATGCCACTCAATGAACGGCCCCTAAATGGTTCAGCTCATGCGTCTCCCCAGTGCTCATTTCCGGTGTTTGGACAGGCAGATGGAGAACCCAGAGAGGAGGCTTCCAGAGGCAGCGCAGCAAGGAGGGCATCAGGTCCTGAGCTGTGGCCACAGACCGGTTTCCCTCCTGCTTTGTCTGTCCCGGGACATTCAAGGTCGTGGAGCACCCCAGACGCTGGCAGCGCCCCTGAGGGACCCCGTGTTAGTCAACTGTCCTTCACTGTAAAAACACTGAAAATCAACCTGAAAAGAGGGTTTGCCAGGTGCCGTGGCGCACGCCTGTCATCCCAGAGGCTCAGGAGGCCGAAGCAGGAGGATCGCGAGTTCAAAGCCAGCCTCAGCAAAAGTGAGGCCCTGAGCAACTCAGTGAGACCCTGTCTCTAAATAAAATGCACAATAGGGCTGGGGATGCGGCTCAGTGGTCGAGTGCCCCTGGGTTCAATCCCCAGGACCCTGCTCAAAAAAGAGGAAGGGTTCGTTCTGACCCTCGGTGCTGGAGGCTCCGGCCCACGACTGACGGGCTGCATTGCTCTGGCCCCGTGTGTCACAGCAGGAGCGCAGGGTGGGCGAGCCCCGTTCACTGGCATGGTCCCGTGAAAGGGAGGAAGAGGAGCTGGGTCCCACCAGCCCCTTCAAAACCCACCCCGATGACCTAAGAGCTCCCATGAGACCCCACCTCTTAAATGTCCCCTCTGCGTCCCAATAGCACCAAGCTGAGCTACGGACTAAGTATTTGGCAGGGTCTTTGGGAACATTTGAAATGCAAACCACAGCACTGTGTGGACAGGGGCCTTGGTGGCCCAGGCACTGTGGCGGGGCCAGAGTCTCTGAATGTGGTGGGCAGGTCTGATCAGAGTGGGTGGGCGCAGCTCCCAGCCAGGCCACTTATTGGCCAGCATGTGACCCTGCGGCAGGGGTCTCAGCTCTGGCTCTGATGTCACACTCACATGGTGGGTGCGGGCACCTCCTCCTGAAGTTCTGCCACAGGTCGCAAGACTGGGCATCCTGATGGTCTTCTGGGGCCCGCAGGGACTCTGGCCACTTTCCACCCCAGAGTTGTCCTTGGAACTGTAGTTAAAGGATAGTTGTGGAACTGTCCCTCCCCTGTCCAGCCCTGTGTCCAGGTTGTGCACTTGGGGACCACACACGCTGGTAACCAGCACCCAGTGGGTGTTCAATTAGTATTCGTTGAGTGGCTACTTGATTGAAAGGATTTGCCTTCCTCTAATAATGGTACCCTCCCCAAGGGCTTCTATGTGCCAGCTCCTGTTCTGGAATGTTCACTACTAACTCAATATAATTCTCACAAGGAACCTGGGAGGTCAGTTTCACCACTGTGTCCAGTTTATTCCCGAAGACCCTGAGGCACAGAGAGGTTAACTAATATGTCTGAGATCACAGAGTCGGGGCTATGGGTTCTAATCCAGGAGTTCAAACTCCATAGACCTTGCTTGTAACTACGACCTTATGATTCCAAGACCCCAATCTCTTGTCCAACCTTAAGCATATTTATCTGGGGGACAGGATCCCAGCACAGGGCGCCCCCAGAACACCAAGCCTAGACAAGGAGCTTCAGATCCCCAGCAGCAGCAGCAGCAAATGGAATGTTTTCCCCGGGCCGCCACACAGTCATATTCTTTTCCAGAAAGGCCATTTGAGAAATGAATAACTAAATGTGATGTCAGTTTTATACCTGTATAAGATGTTGCACATAAAGAAATTCACAAATCAGGGCAATAGCCCTCATTTTTATTTTTGCATCATAAAACGTGGTCTGAGCAAGCAGATCTCTTTCCCTTGGTGGCTATTACCAGTTTTCACAGCAAGCAGGCTGTCCCCGGACCCGGGGAGCTGAGGGTTTATGGAATCCATGGAAGATTCACTGTGTGTCTTCCCCGGGGGTAATGGGATTCGCCTGTCTCCCCTCAAGCCTTGTAAGTACAATTATAAAGTCGCTCAACAAACCCTCAAGTGCCTGTTCTGCACCAGGCACTGTACTCTATGCAGCCAATGTCCTGATCATTCCCCGCTTTTGAGGCACTGAAATTGAAAATCCAGGTGAATGTAGCTGGGTGTAGTGGCACATGCTGTCATCCCAGTAGCTCGAGAGGCTAAGGCAGGAGGACCTCAAGTGGAAAGTCAGCCTCAACAAAAGTGAGGCTCTAAGCAACTCTCTAAATAAAATAAAAAATAGGGCTGTGGCTGTGGCTCAGGGAATTCCAGCTGAATGCAACTGGCAGGGGCTGAGCTGGATTGGGCCCAGCTTTGAATGACTCCAAAATCCAGACTTTTGTTTACTTTCCTAAATCTTGTCACCTGAGGTCAAATCAGGCTGATTTTCCTTCTTTGTGCTGGGCAGCTTTGAGTCCTGAAATAATATGGAACAAATAATGCGGCTGTTTTCCAAACCAGATTAGCAATTGTTAGGCCCCAAAAGAGATTCCATTTCCCAGCCTCCTTGCTATGAGTGGGGTCATGTGACTCTTTCTGGCCAATGGAGTGTGAGAGGAAGTGATGGATCACTTCCTGGTTGAGGGTTCATCCCCTCCCCCATCTCTCTTGCCCCATTATTAAAGATGGTGGCATCCCAGCAAGGAAGGGGCCAGTTCCTCATGTCACCGCTTGGAGATTCAACTCGCATCATATGGTGACATCCAGAAATGGATGTCAGTGATCTTCAGTTGTTAAGATGGAGTTTTTTTGGAATTGAAATGATGCTCTCCTCCCTTAGCTCAGTAAAAATCCCTTGACGAGAAGGCTGGCGATCTGAGATGGGAAGTCCCTGGTCACTGAACCGCTTGTGCTGAGTCAGCAGCCTCCAGGCTCAGGTGCTATTTGTGCCTTTACCCTCCTGCCGGGGACTCCCCTTTGCCCTCCGGATCCCTTCCCACCCCTGCTCTGCGCTCTCCC
Organism: Xerus rutilus; assembly: GCA_028644305.1. Classification (NCBI taxonomy): domain Eukaryota; kingdom Metazoa; phylum Chordata; class Mammalia; order Rodentia; family Sciuridae; genus Xerus; species Xerus rutilus. The sequence continues at coordinate 109,549,136 of CM053407.1, forward strand.
GAGAGCGCCATCTCTGGGCCGCCTGCCCCAGGCTCCCTCGCGGTCCCATCTTTTGGTGGCAGAGCCCTCGCCGGGTGCCAGGAGGAGACAAGGGAGCTGGTGGAGCCAGACTGTGCCCAGCACCTTCCCTCCCCCGGGCCCTGGCTTGGCCCTGGCTGGGATTCTCCACCCTTAGTCATGGCTCCTAATTGGCCTCAGGGAAAGTTCTGGAACACCTCTTCCTCCCCCCACCTTCAAGATCAGGAGAGCTCTCGCCTCATTCTGTCACTGGTCTCTGTGCCTTTGCATCTTCTGGCTCCTTAACTCCTGCCCCTGCCCTCAGTAGCGCTCCTTAGTGAAACTGAAGAGGGCACCTCCCGCTGGGTCCCTGACTGGTGGCCCACCCACCCTTCCACTGTCCAGTCATCAATGTCTCCAGTCATTTGTCCATCCACCCACTCATGGAGGCAGCTGTCCACCTGTCCATCCAACCTTCCATCCATTTGTCCATCTGTCCACCCAACCTTCCATTTATCTGTCCGTCTATCCATCCACCCCTCCTTTCTTTTATTTTTTTTGGTACTGGAGATTGAACTCAGGGGCATTCGACCACTGAGCCACATCCCCAGCCCTATTTTGTGTTTTATGTAGAGACAGGGTCTCACTGAGTTGCTTAGGGCCTCGCCATTGCTGAGGCTGGCCTTAAACTTGTGATCCTCATGCCTCAGCCTCCAGAGCCGCTGGGATTACAGGCGTCCACCACTGCACTCGGCCCATCTGCCCATTCATTTATCCGCATATCCACCCATCCCCCACCCGCCATCTTCTTTTGAAAGCAGCACCTCTTCCTGGCTGTCCCCTCTGTGGTCTGTCCCACACACTGAGTGAGCAGAGACTCCACCCTCTTGCTTTGTGCTGTGTCTCCAGTACTCAGGATGGTCCCCGGCGCACAGTAGGCCTTCAGCAAAATGTCAGATAAAATAAAGAATAAAAACTGAATGAAGAGAGAGTCCCAGGAAGCATAGTGACTGGCTGTATTTCTCCCAGGCAGGATCAGCACTGAGCCCTGTGCCCAGGCTGCCGAGCACCCTGGAATCCCACCAGCACCCCCAGAGGGAGGCAGAAGGCATCTCTCTTCTTCGGGAAAGCCAGAACCTTCTGGACACATCCCTCGTTGCCTGTTTTGATCTCCATTCCTTTTGGAGCTGTCTTGCCTGGATTCCTTCCACCAGGGCAGGGGAAGTTTCTGGAACCCTTGCCATGTGCTGATCACTTTGAAGCCCGTGCCTGGTGGGACGCTCCCAGCCTCTGGGGACGGCCATGCTGTTATGAGCCCATTTTGCAGGTGAGAGCTTCTCAGATTAAGTAGGTTGCCGTGGTCACCCAGCTACTAAAAGTCAGGGGCACCGTGGGAGATGAGCCTGGTGTGTGCGGAGCCCCAGCTCATACCCACTGCACTGTCACCCGTGGGTCCAGAAACGAGGAGGACGTTGTGAAAGGAAGAAAAGCGGAGCAGCTATAAGACAGAGGAGCTCGCCACGGCCAGGCAGTGTGAGGGCTTTCCTGGGCACTGGTCAGCCATCTTTACAGGTGGGGAAACTGAGGCTCAGCTTCAGTCCTGGTCTGAAGGCCAATCGTACAGCTGCTGGGTGAGCAGCAGGGCTGTCCCTGCTCCTCCTCCCCAGACCACTGCCACGAACCCACACGTCCTCCCCATCCAACCCTCCTCTCTCAGCCACATTTTGGCCAAGGCTGGGGGCTGGGGACTTGGCAGCAGCCCAAGATAGCATCTGCACACAGCTGGGGAGAAACCCAAGTGCCATTTGCACCTGATAATAAGTATGGGTCGGAGGGGACTTCATCCATGTGCCCTGGGGTTATGGGGCACTGGACCGTGAAAAGCCTTTGACAAAACCCTTTTGTTCAAGAGGCAAAATCCAAACTACAGACAATTATGGATGCTGGGCCTGGCTTTTCTGCTTGGATTTTTCCTTTTTTCTTTTGGTACCGGGGATTGAACTCAGGGGCACTCGACCACTGAGCCACATCCCCAGCCCTATTTTGTGTTTTATGTAGAGACAGGGTCTCACTGAGTTGCTTAGCGCCTCGCCATTGCTGAGGCTATCCTCCTGCCTCAGCCTCCTCAGCTGCTGGGTGACAGGTGTGTGCCACTGGATTTTTCCTTCTTGTGCTCAAAATGGCCCTCTGCATTGAATAGGATCCCAGTTGTGCCTGTGACTGGTCACCTCACAGCTAGAAGAGAGCTTCCTCTCAATTCTTCTGATGACCACGGCTGCTCGTCACACCAGCACTCCACAGCGTGACTGTGAGCAGGTACTCAGCGAGCAGCCCCGCTCAGTTCTCCCAGCTGCTCTGTGAGGACGGCATCCTACTGTACCCATTCCTCCTGGTGGGAAAACTGAAGCACCAGAACTCCAAGTCAGGGATGGGACAGCGTTTCTTCTAAAGGGCCAGAAAATACTATTTCTGTTTTCAATTCAGAGCTTGAACACATTGGACTCAGGGGAGCTGTTTGTTTTGCTCAGGTACCTAATGCAGATGTTATCTCCACCCAGAAACTTGACTGGGCTATGAGTGCCCAGATGTTTGGTGAAACATCGTTTCTCAATGTGTCTGTGAGGGTGTTTCTGGGTGAAGTTAACATCTGAATTAGGAAACTGAGCAAAACAATCAGCTCTCCAGAGTCCAAGGTGCTCAAGCCCTGAATTGAAAGAAAAAAAAAAGTGCTGAGTTGGAAGGACTTCTTTCTCTCTGCCTGTCTTTGAGCTGGGAAATCGGTCTTCTGCCTTTGGTCTTGAACTTAGGCTTGAATGACACCATGTGCTCCCCTCGTCTTTAGCAGGCCAACCAGGGACTCCTTAGCCTCAAGAATCACATGAACCCATTTCTTATAATAAATCAAGCTCTGTGTATGTAGATTGTTTTTTGAGAACTCAGACTGATTTCTATCATAGTTTTCATCCCTGTGCCCATTTTGCAGAAGGATCACTGAGGCCTGGCTTGCTGAGGTGATTTCTGCAGGTTGCCAGCAAAGAAACTGCTATTCCAGAATTTGCCCACTAAGCAGGGCCAGGCCAATGAGTCCACCCTGGGAGTAAATAAGTACTAAGTGACTCACAGTGGAGACTGGGGGCATTCAGGAAGGTTTTTGCCAATAAGGGTGCCTCCTTCCGGATCTCCAGGTCTTTCTTCCTGGCAATGGCCTCAAGTTGCCTTTCCCGGGCTCCCTCCCCCACACACCTGGACCCTGGCTGTCCCTCTCGGGGGCCCTCTGTGTACGTGTGGCTCTGCAGTCAGCTGCGTGGGAGGTGCAGCCTCAGCTTCCTGAACCCAGTGGCACAGCCCCTGCCACCAGCTGTGCTCTCCTCCTCTGCACCAGGCGTGTCTTATTAATATAGGGTGAATGAAGAAGCAGGAAGCCACCCCCAGACATCCCGTTATGACTCTTGTCCTGGGGGAGTGGGACAGAGCCCGGTGAGGACGGAGGCAGAGGGCAGGAGGCTCTGCAGCGTGTGTGAGCCCAGAGCGTGACAGGCCCCTGCTTCTGCGAGAGACACTGTCCTGGACCTTCTCCCACCTAGATGCCCATCCGCAGGCTCAGAGGTGGTCCCAGAGCCCACAGTGGTGTGTGTGTGTGTGTGTGTGGGGGGGGGGGGGGAGTCAAGAAAGGAAAATTCCCCAAGTACCAAGATCTGAATTCATCAAAAGGCTCAGCCAAGGTAAGAAAGATGTAACCAATGTCGAAAAGACTTAGATGAGCAAGAGTACGGGATGGTGCGCATGCGCACAACGAGAGGCGCGGGAGAGCGGGAAGCGGAAACCCAGAGGAAGACGAAGGGGACCCTCAGCAGCCGCCACCCCTCGGCCTCCAGGGAGGGCAGACCGTCCACCAGGCCACCTGGAACCAGGAGGCCAGAACAGAGAGGGAGGGGAAAGGGAGAGAAGGACCGGGAGGGACCCCCTTTCCAGCTCGTGCAACACCCCAGTCCCTGTACCCATGGGGCCACCCCTGCCACTGGACCTGCAGTCGGGAGCGAGGGTGCCCATTGTGCGGATGGGGAAACTGAGTCTCAGAGCATCGAACACCTGCTTAGAGAGCCCCAGTTTGCAAGTGACCGGGCCGGGAGTACACCTGAGCCAGTGTGGGCAGGGACGCAGAGCTGACCCGGGAGAGGCGCGGGGTGAGAGTGGGTGGGAAGACGGGGACAGCGGCTCCCAGCGCCCAGGGTCGGTGTCCGCTCCCGTTCCCGCAGGCCACCGGGCAGGCCTGGTTCCCAGCTCTGCTTAGCCCTGGTGTGGAGAAAGTGTGCAGACCTGGGCGGAGTGGGCCCGGGTCTGGAGCCCCTCGGGGAGCTGGTTAGGCCCCACGAAGCCAAGCACAGGGCCCTGGGCAGGAGGCAGCCAGCGCCCTGGCCACCTGCTCCTGACCTTGGCTTGAAGTTGGCTGAATCTCCAAGTCCCAAGACCTTGGTGTGAAAGATGGCCTTGCCAATCTCTGCTCCTGGGTCTCCTGTCCTGCCTGGGCCCAGGCCCGAGCCTCCTCCACAGAGACCATCTCCTCACCGCCTCGGGGACCATACAGTCCTTGCAGGCAACTCTGGGGCTCAGGTTGGAGCTAGGAGGACCCTCACCCCAAACTTTCTTCTTGCAGAGATGGGTTAGCTATTGGGGTAATGTCACACAGCAAGATGGGACACGACTGGGGCTCAAACACTTGTGTTGGTCTGCCTAGGAGGGAGAGGACTCCATTTTCCCAGCGACTAATCAAAACCTGTAACATAACCTGCTCTTGTAAGGCAGAGGGTAATAAGGAGGGTAACCCAGCCACCCCGGCACTGCGGGAGGCTGATGCTGGTTAATAAAAGCATTAGACCATTTAATCCTCCTTCAGGCCGCCAGGACACTGTGCATATCCTCATTTACAGTTGAAGACTCTGAATCCCAGAGAGGTTAATTATCCTGCCCCAGGTCACACAGCCAGATAGGGGGAAAGGCTGGGAGATGTCCTGGAGGAGAGACCTGGAAAATCTGGTGGGACTTGGCTGGAAGAAGGGAGAGGGCTGCAGGTGAAAACATCAGCACCTGCAAAAGCCTGGCATTGAACAAGGCCTGAGAGAATTCGAGAACCAGAACACATTTTCACAGTACTCAAGCGTGGAGTGAGTGTGAGGTGGGGGGTTTGTGGGGAGCGGGATTGGGGGTTATAGAGGGAGGTCTATAAAGGAGCCAGATCTTCCAGCCCAAGGGAACTTTGGACTTTACCAGAGGGCAGTGGTGAGCCATGGAAGGTTGTAGGCAGAAGAGCAACAACGTGTGCTTGAGGATTTGAGAAAGTGAGCGGCATGGGGAACAGAGGGAGGTTGGGAACAGCCTTCTCCTTCAGGAAGTAAGCAGGAGGGGCACGGAGGGTGTCTCCTGGGTGGTTTCCCGGGGCTCAGTGCCTGAACCTCAGCTTGTCTTTGATGAGTAATTCCCACAACCTTACTCTCCGGGCCTCTAAATCTTGTGACCAGGGCAGGGTGAAGTCAGGGATCCCTGGAGCAATAGGGTCACTGCTGATTTGGGGGGTGCTCAGGAAGCCACAGCCAACAGAAGGGCAGGGGAAGGTGGGGGTCTCCCGAGGCATTCCATCAGCGCCTCCCCCAGAGCATCACTGGCTAGGAATGCAGGAGCACCCGGAGGCCACGCTTATCGCTACCCCAGAGCGTCTGGAGCAGCCCAGCTCCCGTCTGCTGTCCGTCCAGATGGGCCCTAAATCAGTGATCTCTTCCTCCTCCGGCCATAGCTGACACAGAGCCTGGATTTGGGCCAGCACCAAAGCCCAGACACGTGGACCCGCCCGGCACAGCCATGTTAGCAGAGAGGTATCACCCCAGGGAGACAGCATGAAGGTGGCCAGGCCTGGGTTTGCATGCAGACCAGGTGACCTCATCTCTAAAGTGGGAATCCAACAGGACTCTCCTCCCAGGATGGCCGTGGGGACTAAATGGGACAATGGATAGAAGTGCTCCCGACCGGGTCTGGCTAACACGTTCCCCTCCCTCTTTCTCTCTCTTTTTCTGTAGCTCATTAAATGCACATACTCTCGAGCGCTGAAGCCTGTTTTGTGGGATCAATGCAATTACCCATGTCTAGCTTTGGACAGAATCCACTTCTGGTTAACGTTCCCAGATTATTCCATAAGCAGCTCCCAGCACCTTCTCTTAATGTGTTCGTCTTGCTGTCTCGGTTGGGCAGGAACCTGTTCACTTTGAGGCTTGCTTCTGGGGGAGGTCGAGAGGAGGATCCCCGGTTCCCGAGGTGTGGTACCTCCTCTCCTATCCCTGCAGGCTGATTTCCCAGCCCCGCCAAATGCACAAGTTATAAATAACATGCTGTAGAATATGCTGGGACGTGATAAGTGCGACAGAAAAGAAGTAAGGGAGATTGGGCGTCCCGGGGGTGGGAGGGGGTGCCAGAATGTTAATAGAACTTTCTATATATAGTGAAGCTCTTCCTTTGAAAACTTCCACTTTTTTTTTTTTTTTGCATCTGTTTTATAATGTGCATGGTCTATGAATGCAGGAGTCCCTGGCCACGAGTTATCAGCACATGTGTTTACGGAGATGCTGAAATGTGCATGGACATATTAGGGTGTGGGTTCAGAGAGTTTGCATACCCCTGAGCTATGCAGCCTGGCGCTGCACATTCTCAAACTAGATGCTCCCCAAAGTCGCCTTCCACATCAGCCTCCCACCCCTCAATTCCACATCACTAATGGATCCACCTTGAAGACGCTGGTCCTTAACCTTTTCATTTGCAGATGAGGAGACTGAGGTTCCAAGAGGCCCCGTGGTCAATCCCAGGGCACATGGCTGCTGATCCATAAGGCAAGAGGGAACTAACCCAGGTTCTTGGACTCCCAGGAGCTTTTTCCCAGCACCAGAACCTGGGGACACTCCTCAGAAGCTCTGGCCCAAAAGCCAGGCAGCAGAACTGCAAGACGGGGACAGGTCTGAATTTTTCTTCTCGTCCCCCGCCCGAGAGGCCACTTAAGCAGCACATAACTACCCTGTGATGTATTGAAGCGTCTCTCTGCGCATAAATGCAGCAGGTCAACCGCCAGGAAAAAGTGTCACATATATTTCCTCCCATTAGATGAAATATGCCCCTAATTTGGCTGGGGTTTTGTTTTATTAGACCTTTGGCTGCGAGGGGACTTGCTGCAGCATAACCTTCTCTTGATCACTCAGTTCTCTCTCGAGATTGCTGAAGGCCTGGTAAAGGGGGAGAAGAAATGTCTTGCTTTATAGTTTTTCAGCGGGCATTCCCAGAACAAAGGTCTTCTCAAAGCCATGGAGACATCGTGCACATGGGGCATCTCAGGGAGGCCCCTCCCTGAAGAATGGGAGCCCTGGGAGTCCAGAGACCCAAGTTCCAGCCCAGAACTCTCATTTATTTCTAGATGGGAGACTTGGACATATTGCCTACTCCTTCTGAGCCTCAGTTTCTCTGTTGGTAAAGTGGGGCTCAGAATGAAACCTCCCTCCTAGAGTTGCTGCAAGAATTGAGTATGAGCCAGGCTCAGTGGCGCACGCCTGTCATCCCAGCGAGGCTGAGGCAGGAGGATCGCAAGTTGGAGGCCAGCCTCAGCAATTTAGTGAGGCCCTAAGCAACTTAGTGAGAACTTGTCTCTAAATAAAATACAAAAAAGGGCTGGGGAAGTGGCTTAGTGGTTAAGTACCCTGGGTTCAATCCCCAATTCCAAAAAAATAAAAATAAAAATAAAATAAGGAGAAGAGGAAGAATTAAATATTATAAAAGGCATGCAGTTCTTGGCCCAGTGACCGGCTCAGTGCCAAGCTCAGTGACATGGCTACATATCCCTGCCCCTGGCTGGCAATCAGAAGTGAGTTCCATGGTCCCTGTAGGAGACCATATTGGTGAATTCTGCTGGACTAAAATAGTGATTTTTCTATGATCCCTTAGAAGTGACTTTGCACTAGTTAATGAACTCTACAGGAGGACTTTTGTGTGCCTTGGGGCCACTTTGTGCAGGGAAGGCTGATGTCCTGGGAGCTGTCCTGGGACAGGTGGCTTCTTTCCTACGTCTGACGTCAGCGTTTGCAGCCTCTGTGATGGGGGGCTCGGGTGCACACTCAGACACCCTGGCTGAGGGGCAGCGGCTGGGCTCAGGTGGATCCTGTGTCATGCTGGGGTTTGGGACACTGGCCACCTCTCCTGGGTCTCACCTTTTGCAGCACCTGACAATCACTTTGAAACTGTCAAAACACATGAGCTTGTCTCCACCATTCAGATGAGAAAAGAGAGGCCAGAGATTCGCCCAGGGCCATACGGAGGGGCCAGCGGAACACAGTCTGTGCCAGCCCATGCCACACGCTTCCCCAACGCTCCCTCCAGCTGCCAGGATCCCCACTCATGGAGTGGATGGGTACAGAAGGCCAGGGGGCCTTATCCATGCCGGACAACCCCTTCATTTCCAAGACTGAAGATTCAGGAAAGGAGAAGATAACCGAGGAACAAAGCCAATCCTCTCATTTTGAATGTTTGTGACAGTCCCTTCGGCACAAAGCGGGGATCCCCGCAGTCATTCATTGAGCCTCCTCACTGGAGGGTGGGGAGGGGGCCTTGCGGCGTGGCCGTCCCTCTTCACCAGCCCAGATCGCCTGCCCAGCCTCCAGAACCCCCTGGAATCAAGTGGGTGGGAAGATGCCATTGGGGGTGCAGGCAGGGATTTCTACCATTTCCAATTCCATTTTCGTCTCCACTTATCTGATCCTTTGATTCTGCGAGAGACTTTACTTCCTGGTGATGGGAAAGCCCCAGGGATCAAAGTCCTTTTTCTTTTAAGCTTCGAAAAACTGAAGACCCTATTCAGGGCCGAGCCAGATGCCCATCGGCCGCCAAGGTGCCGATCACCCGAGTCATCACCGTGCCTTACAAACCCGCCCAGGAGGTTTCCGTCTCTTCTTTTTATTCTTTTAAGGCGTTGGGTGACAGACGCCACGGCACAGGGGCAGGACCTCCCAGGGCAATGAGCTCTGGACACGGGCCTTAGCCTGGGGACTGACTGCCACTCAGTTTTCCTGCTGTGACACCCCCGTGTGTGTCACCCTCGATCTGTGACACCAGGATGGCTTCTCAGTCCCATGTTGGGACATGTGCTACTTGAAGGCAAGGATGAAGTTTTTAATTATAGCTTCTCTGCTCCCCACCTGTGCCCAAGCCTTGCCCATCCAGGTGAATGACACCATCTTGCACCCAGGCCATGGCACGGTCCCCATGCCACTGAGTGTCGCCCACATTACTTCTGCAGGTGGTCGAGTCACCTCCTTGTGCCTTTCCAGACTCCTGTTTCCCCCAGGACGGCTGCCATCATCTCGCCCTCCTGGACACAGCAGGAGAGTTGGGAGGGGTCCCCACCCCCACCCCCACCGGCCCTGCACCCTGAGGGGACTGTTCTCCGCTATCCCTCACTGTCCCTCACCAACAGGCTTTAACAATGTCTCCACGCACTCAGAACAGGGGCCCCAAACTCTAGTCTGTGGATCCAGTTCAGCTGTCTGCTTTTTTATTTTTTATTTTATTTTTTGGTACCGAGGATTGAACTCAGGGGCCCTCGACCACTGAGCCACATCCCCAGCCCTATTTTGTGTTTTATGTAGAGACAGGTCTCACTGAGTTGCTTAGCGCCTTGCCGTTGCTGAGGCTGGCTTTGAACTCGTGATTCTCCTGCCTCAGCCTCCCTAAGTGCTGGGATTACAGGCGTGCACCACCGCGCCCGGCTGTCTGTCTGCTTTTATAAATAAATCTTTATTAGAACCCAGCAACACTCATTCATTCACGGTTTTTCTACAGCTACTTTTGCACAAGAGGCAGAGTCCTGCCCGTCAGCATGACTTACAGTGTCTCATTTATTATCCCGCCCTCTTTGAAAAACGTATGCAGAGCCCTGACTTAGAATAGTGTTCAAATTGCTCATGGTGACCTGTCAGCAAAGTGACTGTGCACGCTGCGTTACTTTTGTTAAAGATTCCACCTTCCTACAGGTCCTCGTTCTCTACCATGCCCTTTGCAATGTGACATTGCAGCTCCCCCTGTCGAGAGGCGGGTCTGTTTCCCTGTTTCTGAATCTGAGCTGGCCACGTGACTTGCTTTGATCCACAGAATGTAGCAGAAGGCACACTGTCAGCTCCAGGCTTCACATACTTCTCTGCTATAGGACTGTATTAGTTCATGTTCTGCTGCTATAACAGAACACCCAAGACTGGGTAATTTATAAACCACAGAAGTCTACCTGGCTGATGGTTCTGGAGGCTGACAAATTCAAGCTCAAGGGGCTGCCTCTGGTGAGAGTCTTCTGGCATGGCTGAAGGCATCTCATAGCAAGAGGACTCACATGCATGAAAGAGGAAGGGGTGGATCTTCATACTCTCACCATAACCCCCTCGTGGGATAAGTGACCCCCTACCATGATCAAGGTCATTCATGAAGGCAGAGCCCTTATGACATCTCACCTTCTAAAGATCCCGACTGTTAATATTAATACAGTAGCAATTCAATTTCTGCATGAATTTTGGAGGGGATATTCAAACCTTTGCAGGGCCAGGTGAGGTGGCGCACACCTGTCATCCCAGCAACTCGGAGACTAAGAGAGGAGGATGGCAAGTTTGAGGCCAGCCCAGGCCACATGGAGAGGCCCTGTCTCAAAATGAGATGAAAAGGCCTGGAGATGTTGCTCAGGGCTGGAGTGCTTGCCTGCCACGTAAATCCTTGCATCCCATCTCCAATACCAGAAGAAAAGAAAGAAAAAAATCATAACAGAAACCCCAGTGCTGTCCTGAGAACAAGCCTGAGCTGACCAGCTGGAGGACAAGCAACATGATGCCCTGTCCCCTATCATCCCATCAACAGCTAGAAGTGCCAGTTCACGCCCAGGAGCATAGTTGTCCTGCTGACCAGAAGGTGCAAGCTCAGCCCAGGTTGGTAGAACTCCAAGGAAAGCCTTCGAGCTGACTAACTGCTTATCATTTATAATCTTCTCCAACTTTAGGGTGATTTGTTACGCAGCAGTAGCTAGCTGATACACCACCTAATTGATCACCCCAGTTGAGACACTTCGAGAGTGCAAGAAGGCACGATTACTTTCGTTGGGCCATTTTAGGCGAATCAGAAGGTGAGTTCACGCTCCCTCTAATGGCCCTGCATGATCTGGCTTACTCTTTTCATGCCAGGTTCACTGCAAGTTGGGGACCCCCTTTGCCCACCCATCTCATGTCAGTTCCTATGTTCTATTAAGCTCTTTCCAACCTCCCGGCCATCACACCTGCTGTTCCCGTGCCTAGGATGCTCTCACGCTCACACGTGGATGCTCCCTGCTCATCCTCAGGTCTGGGCACACCCTCACTGTCACCAGTCACCTACCTCTCACCCCGGCGGGCTGTTATCTCTCCCACTTCTCCATTGCCAACTTCTTGAGGATTTATCAGTACACAAACAGTCCCCTGTTGGCAGTGTTTGCACCGTCTTTTGACTTTACAAGGATGCGGAAATGATGCCCGGTTCACTAGACCCAGCACGAGAGATTTCGAATCTCCATCCTTTCCTACAGTGGCAGGCAACAGGGTCCCTCTCTCAGGATGCTGAGCAGACAGTGAGCGGCAGCTCCCAGATGGGCAGGCAGGCCCCAGGGGAAGGGACTGGCACTCACAGACCTCTGTGCTGCCAGGCTAGACGTTTGGAAGTTCAGGTGTATTCCATACATTTCTGACTGTTAGCTGAGGAACATCTGGGTTTTTTTTGTACTGGGGATTGAACTCAGGGGCCCTCAACCACTGAGCCACACCCCCAGCCCTGTTTTGTGTTTTATGTAGACACAGGGTCTCACTGAGTTGCTTAGCGCCTCGCCATTGCTGAGGCTGGCTTGGAACTCACGATCCTCCTGCCTCAGCCTCCTGAGCTGCTAGGATTACAGGCATGCGCTACCATACCAGGCAGAACATCTGTTCTTATTCATTGCTTAGGTGCCCTTGTGAGATTAGGAACTTCAGGAAGGGTGGAACTCCATCTTGTACTCTGAACCCCCATTTTCGGCAGAGTTGCAGACACATAGTAGATACTTTAGCTCTGTGTGTGTGTGTGTGTGTGTGTGTGTGTCTGTGTGTGTGTGTGATGAATGAATACAGTAGAATTTCAGTCTGCTAACTATGCTCCTATGTAGAACAGGAACACAACCTTCTTCAAAGAGTTTGGGCAGTGATTAAATGAGATGATAAGTACCAGGTGCATTTAATGAGATAATAAATACAACATGCATACTCTACTGACTGGCTAAGAGTAACCAATACTTTTGTTATTACCTGTGCGAAATTGGAAAAGCCACTTAAGCCTTCTAGACATGCAGGGGCATTTCCCTCTGCAAAATGAAGATGGTCTTTTTATACCAGATTTAAATCTAAATGATTAAGAGATATAATGTTAAAAACAATTAGGCCATACAGATACGAGAAGACAGCATGGATGGATTCCTACGTGACTGGGAAAACCCTTTCTAACTGCTATTCAAAATATACTCTAATAAAAGATGCAACCATATAAAAAGTATAGAATAGCAAACTTCAAAAGTGAAGTCCAAAGAGAAACTGGAAGAGAATAATTGCAATCTAGGTCACAGACAAGTGGTTGATATCTTCGATATATAAAGAGCTCTTAAAAATCAAGAATAAAATCCCAAGACTCCATCTTTACAGATAAGCAAGAGACACAAATAGACGGTTCATAGAACAAAGTGTATAAATGAATTGCAAAAATTAGGAAAAGATGTTCAATTTAACACATGAGAAATGGCAAGTGAAACTGCCCAATGATAGTATCTCTTACTTATTAGATTAATAAAAATTAAAAAGCTTGACAACATACTTTGTTGGGAACTGTGCCAACATGGGGAAAGATTCTTTTATCCATTGTTGGTGGGAATGTAAAATGGCATGTTTGGTGATATCTAATGATATCGCACAGGCATTTACCTTTTAGCTCTTCAATCCTACTTCTTGAAATTTACCCAAAAATCTATCTTCACAAGTTGAGAACCACAAACGCTCATGGGTATTAATTATGACTTATTAAGAACAATCTAAGTGTCTACTCACAGGGACTGGTGGCATGAATTGTAGGACTTTCACATAATGGAGTATTATACAGCTCTAAGCAATCAGGGTAATTTCTAAAAACAGAAATGAAGTGATTTCTAGGATATATTAACAGATGAAAAATCAAAAAGCAAACAGGTATTTATTGTGTGTTCTCTTTTATCCAAGAAATATGGAGAGATAAGAAAAACCCATGAATCTACATGTATAAAAGGAAAAACTGGTGGAATTCACTTATGGTTGGAGGTGAATACAGGAAGTGGATGAGAAGGGGCTGGCGGGATGAGACTAGGAATGAGACCTCTCTTGGGACTTGTTTTGATAGAATTTATACTCTCAAACCACATAAATATGTTAGAGATGCAAAGATAAAATTCAATCAAAGATGTTTTGAAAGATAGCAAACCTTACAAATGAATTTGGATAGAAATAAAAGAACCTGTCTACATACCAAATTGATAACAGTGGCAGGCAGACTCTCAAGGGCTCCAGGGACATGTACCCTCTGGTTCTCATGCCTTGTATAATCTTTCGCCCTGGAATGTGGGCAGAACCGAGTGACTTACTTCAAATGAACAGAAAATGGAAAGAGTGGTGGGCTGGCACCTGGGCTGGGTATAAAAATCAGTGACTTTGTTTTCTGTCACCGGGTCCCCTGTGTGTTTGTCTTGATGGAGGAGGTCACCTGGCAGAAAAACCACATCTGGACCCCAGCTAGTACGGAGCAGGGACCACACAAAACCACCCTTCAGAAGCCAAGTCCTGCCAATGACCACGGGATTGAGCCTCAAAGCAGATGCCCCCACCAAGCCTCCAGAGGGACCCAGGCCTGACTGGTACCTTGCCTGAATCCTGAGAGACCCTGAGGTCGAACCCAGATAAGTCACACCTGGATCCACAGAGACCGTGAGATCGTTAATGTCATCCCGTTCAGCCACTAAATTGGGTGGTATTTTGTTAAACAAAAACAGTACAATGATAATACATCAAAAGGGAGAGGATTTAAGGAACTTGGGAGGCAGGCAAGCTGTACCCTCTTCCTGGAGCATGCTCTCAGGGTAACGAGACCTTCGAGGAAAACCTGGAACTAAATGGCTATGTTGCCAGTGATAATTGGGTCTGTGTAATTCTGAAACTATGGAGCAGATATATTGATATTTGGGGAAATGGAATTTTTCCAGTACGTTTACAAGACCTGAGTAAGGAAGGGTGGTCGGAATCACAGAAAGAATCTGGAGATGCTGGACAGACACCAGGATGGATTCATACGCATCTCCTGTCCCCTCCAACCCTGCAAGCTGTGCTACTTCAACAGGAATGAGCGCACTCAGGGCTCAACCGTGGCTCCAAATACTGTTCTCCCCCAGAAGCCACTGGGATGTCCCAGAGAAACAGCCAACCCCAAGGTCAGAACAAGGGAAATGCAAGACAAGACTGGAACATTCTATTGTGTCAGAAAGTAAGGAACTTCTCAAAGAAACAGGGGCTCCACACAAGGATGCAGGGGCCAGCTTGGAGGGCTGCCACCTGCCAAATCTGGGACCACTTGAGTATTGCCAAAGGCTAATTAATAATATAGGAAATAAAGTGAGGGTTTATTTTACCAAAGAATGTCAACTAATAAGTGTAAAAGAAAAATGATTACTTTTTAAAATTTCCATATTGTAATGATCACAGTTGATTCTGGAGAGGATTATCAGTGGACTCCAAATCGACTGGTGGAAAGTTTTTCCAAAAATGGAATGATTACATACCCCCAAGCGTCACCTAGAGATTATGTACTCTTTACACGGGGAAAAAGGTACTTCAGTTCCAGAGACCTGGTGAACCCCACCTTATCAAATGACCGTTTGCTCTAAATCTGATGCAGGGGACCCACTTTCAGAAACCTAGGTCAGGGGACACTCAAAACACAAGTGCCGCTGGGCACCATGGTGCCCACCTCTAATCTCAGAGTCTGGGAGGCTGAGGCAGGAGGATTGCAAGTTCAAGGCCAGCCTCAACAACTTAGCATGACTTTGTCACAAAATAAAAAGGGCTGCAGTGTAGCTCAGTGGTAGAGCTCTGACCTGGCACGTGTGAGGCCCTGGGTTCCCTACCCAGCACCGCAAAAGACAGACAGACAAAGACCAACGCAATGGACCATCTCGTGTTGGGTCCTTGATTTAGCAAGTTAATGAAGGTCTAAGGGACATGCTGGGGATGGCTGGACACACCTGAAGATCCTTTGCACACTAGGTAATGTCAGCATTGCATTTTGGGGGCGTGTTAATGGTGGTATGGTTACAGGAGGTTCTTCTTTGGCAGTATGTACCGAGGTATTTAGCAGTAGAACAGCCAGGTGTCTGACATTTGCTTTTAAATGGAAGGTGGGAGAGAAAGAAGAAGAGGAAGAGGAGGAGGAGGAAGAGAGGAAGAAGCTGGGAAAGGGAAGAGGGAAGAAAGAAAGACAGGTAAAACCAAGACCAATGGATGAGTCTTGTAGAGGATAAACAGGTCACTCGTACAGGTTTTCTGTAAATTTGCTCCATCCACAGTCTCATATTTGGGGATGGTATTGTGTCTCCATCACGGGGTTTGAAGGAACTCAGTTAGGACCCTCAGAGTGGCTTGCTGGGTGGTTCAAAGCTGATTGGAAACTTGCTCCCACTGTCCAGCTGGGTTACCTACAGGCGGGTGACTCACCCTCTCTGATCCCCGCTTTCCTCATCTGCAAATGCAGACAGCACTGAGTGCCTGGGATGGTGGGGGCTGAGGGTCACAGAGTGGGGACTGAACACCGTGCACATAGTCGCTGAGCCTGGGGCCGGCACTCTTCCAGCCACAAGACGCTGGATCTGTTATGCAAGGTGCCTGGGGAAGGTCCCTCAACGTCCAGTTGTCCTGGGCACTGGGGGAGCTACTTTCTGTCACCCTAGGGTCCCCAGCAAGGACCTTGCTCCTGAGAGACGCCCGGGTTGCTGCATGAGCTGACGGAGGCCAGTGTCCTTGTCTGAGGGCACAAGCTGTCCTTCCCGACGTCCCGATCCCCATCCCCATAGCCAAGGCGGCCTGCAGGGCTGGCTGGGCACTGTGAAGTGATTTGCTGAACCTTCTCTGGACGTTTCCCTCCATCCGCGGCCACCCCACCCCGACTTCCTGGCAGGCGTCTGGCTGTGATTGCATCTGGAATTACTGGAATCCCGCTGCCTCCTGTCAGCTCCCACCCTCCCTGTCCCTCCTGCTGGTGGGAGACGAGCGGGCGATGGATGGTCTCAGGCACTGCGGCCCCAGCACCACCCGCACCCGTGCCCGGCTCCCACCCACCCACACCCCGCTCAGCTCTGACCCCGGCTCCCCTTGGCTCCGGGTCTCATTTCTTCCTCCATTTCCCCTCCGGCTCCTGCGCCCGTCTGCTTAAGGATCTCTCCTCCCTCGCCCTCCCCTCTCTGCCTGGCCATCTTGCTTTGTCATCGGTCTCTGGATGCCTCCGACCCTCTGCCTCTGCTGTGCTTGGACCCTCTACATCTCTCCATTTCTATTGGTCTCATTCTTTCTCTGCCTTTTTCTCTTTTTCTTTTAGGTACCAGGGATGCAACTCAGGGGCATTTGGTTCCCGAGCCACACCCCCAGCCCTATTTTGTGTTTATGTAGAGACAGGGTCTCACTGAGTTGCTTAGGGCCTCACTGTGGCTGAGGCTGGCTTTGAACTCGCCATCCTCCTGCCTCAGCTTCTCCAGCCGCTGGGATTGCAGGCAAGCGCCACCACGCCTGGCTCCTTTTTCTCTTTAGAGGCGTTTTCTCCCCAGTTCTCCATCTGCTCAAGGCAACGTTCCCTCCACAGCGTATCAGGACCGTGGCTGCCTTTGGGGCTGGCTCACCAGGGCAGATCTGAAGTCAAGATACATGGGAAGATGGTTGCCCTTCCCTAACTTCTCTGGACCTCAGTGCCCCCGTCTCTACAACAGAAGGGTCACTAGGACGGGGTGGGGCGGTTACTGGCACTGACACAGGCATGGGCCAGCCCTCCATAAAACCTCTGGTGTCTACACCTGTGTCCACAAGCTCACCCTGGCCTTGCTCCAGCCTCACCTCCTTTGACCCCCTGCTTTCTTCACAGGCTCCCAGCTCCTGCATATCTTCTTGTCCTCAGCACAAGACACACATCCACTCCAGGGCTTTGTCCTTGCTCACTTTTGTCCGAAGTGCAGGCTGCACTTTGTGTCTTGCTTCTATAGGATGACGTGTGGCAAGGAGGGCCATGTGTGACCTCTGGGGGAAGCAGGCAGCCATGTTTGAGGAAGCCCAAGCAGCCTTCTGGAGGCGCAGGGGAACTGAGGCCTCCTGCCAACAGCCAGCACTGACTGCCAGCAGGTGTGAGCCACCTGGGAGGCGGATCCCTCAGTCCCACAGCTTTGGCCGCCATCCTGACTGCCACCTCACGGGAGATCCACAGCCAGAGTCACACTGTTGGAACAGTGCCACCGTGTTTGAAACACTCCACTGAAAGCCATCAGCATGTCTTAGAGAAATGGCTGGTTCCAGGATGAGAACAAGGGAAATCCAAGACGAGCCTGGAATGTTCTACCATGCTGAAGTACATAAACAAGGCACTCTCTCCCTTTTTTCTGATGACAGGTTATGTTTTTGGTCACCCATGTGTGTGTCTCTCCCTCACTAGGTGGTGAGTTCCACGAGGGTGGCGGCGGTGCCTGTGTCCCCAGGTGCTCACGAGTTGGCTCTGGCAGGAGTGCACGGGGGAGCAACTCCAGACCCACCCCAGGAAAGACGCCCCTTGGTTCCCGTCTCCCTGGAGAGAACAGGACGCCTTGCCCCGCTCCTGCTCTGTCTTTCTGTATTTGGTTTCTTGCACTTTCTACAGTTCCGCTTGGTTTTATTCTGGGCAGCCTGACAGAGGGGGTATCTGTGCGGCTAAAGAGGCACCTGGGGGAGGAAGGATGCTCTGTGCTTTCTCCTCTAACAAACGTGTCCAAAAAAATAGCTTCCGTCCACAGCAGTGCCCTGCTAGAGGTGGGGGCTGGTGCCGTGGGTGGCAGCTGAGGATGCTCTGCTCCTTCAGGCTGGGGCCCCGTGTGGCCAGTCACCTGCGGCGACCCCCCCACGCGTTCCTCCACCCTTCCACCGGCCGTTGATTAATTTTCTATTTGTTATTTACTAATCTATTTATATCTACATCAATCCATTATCCTCTACCTTTATAGTTATTAATTAATCCATCCATCCACCTGTCCATCCATCCATCCACCCATCCGTCCACCTGTCCATCAATCCATCCATCCGTCCACCTGTCCACCCAGCCACCCGTTCACCCATCCATTTGTCCATCCATCTGTCCATCCATTCACCTGTCCACCCATCCATCCATCTGTCCATCCATCTGTGTCTCCATCCATTCATCCATACGTCCATCTGTCCATCCATCCATTTGTCCATCCATCTGTCCATCCACCCGTCCACCCATCCGCCCATTCACCTGTCCACCCATCCATCCACTCATCCACCCATCCATCTGTCCATTTGTCCACCCATCCATCTGTCCATTCATCCATCTATCCAACCATCCACCTGTCCATCTGTCCATCCATCCATTTGTCCACCCACCCACCTACCCTTCCGTTTCCCTCCTTCCCTGTCTTGTATTTTCTTCTTCACGTCTGCCCTCCCCTCCCTGCTCCCACCTTCCCGTCCCTTCGCCCATCAACTCTTCCTTCCATCCACTTGCCCGTCAATCTGTCCATCCATCACCCTCACACCCGACTGTCCCTCCAATACCCGACCACCCTTCCCTTCAGTTAACGCCTGCCGCCAGCCACCGGCCGTCCACACAAGGTGTCGCGCACACATGTGCGCATGTCCTCACCCACCTGCGCTGCTCGCTCGCCCTCTTAGTCTCCGGCCCCACCTGCCTCACGCACCCCCAGGCGCTCACGAGCCGCTCATCCTGCAGGCGAGGAGGGGAGGGCCGCGAGCCTGGTCCCTGCTCCTGTGCTGTCCACCCTGGTGGCTTCTGGGATTCTGGTGAGGACCTCAGCCACCTACTCTCACCCATGTGAGGGGGCCGCTGCAGGTGACCCCCTGTGGAGTCGTGCCCTGGGGCTGGCAGGGACATGGTTGGTAATCCACTGGTGTGACCCCAGGTGAATGTGGTGACTCTACAGACCTGGCGTGCACTGCCCTGTGGGGATGGTGTGTGCAGGGCTTCCTGGGGCTTCCCATCACCCAGGCGTAAGGACCCTGGGGCCCAGGGTCCCTGCAGCCCAGGGTCATCTTCTTTTTTTTGGTACTGAGGATTGAACTCAGGAGCACTCGACCACTGAGCCACACCCCCAGCCCTATTTTGTGTTTTATGTAGAGACAGGGTCTCACTGAGTTGCTTAGTGTCTCGCTGCTGCTGAGGCTGGCTTTGAACTCGCGATCCTCCTGTCTCAGCCTCCCTAAGTGCTGGGATGACAGGTGTGCACCATTGAGCCCTGCTGGGTCATCTCATTTTTGCTGGTATACAAGACGGCATCTGGTAGCCATGAACTGGGTCCATAGGAAGCTGGAGTTCTTTCTCCTCTGGGAGGAGGGAATTTTTTTTTGCATTCCATCTGCAAAACCGATTAGATATCTCTAAATCCTTCCTGCCCATCCCTCAGATTGCCCAAGGTAAAAGCTGTAAAGATTAGAGGACCAAACAAAAGCCTCTTCAGGGTTCATGAACCAAGAACCACTGGGGGCTCAGCTGCCTCTTGGCTTCTAATTCCTGCTAAACTCTATGTGCTGTGTGATCCCAGGCAGGTTGCTTCATGTCTCTGAACCCCCATTCCTTCACCTGTATGCAGAGCTTAGGAATACTTCCAAGGCTGTGGCTGGGAGCATCACAGGGCAGCGTGGGTGCCTGGGTGGTGCACCCACGTGGGTGCCAGCGTGGGTGCGTGGTTGGCGGTTCCTATTCTAGAAGGTGGTGTGAGTCAGCAGGGGAGGAGGCCAGGGGCAGAGGCCCCTCCTCCAAATATGCTACTTGGAGGTCATCTGCCTCAGTCTGCACGTCTGCTTCTGGGCCTGCATTGGGACGTCCTTGGGGACGTGGTTGGGGACAATTCCTTGGTGTCCTTAGGTCCTGGGTCCCATAGCAAAGAGATGCACAGAGGCGTCCTTGGCGTTCTTGGTTGGCAGGAGGGAGGAAGGAAAGGCGCCAAGTGTCGGCCTTGTTCTTTCCCTCCATATAATGCCATCCAAAGGAGCCTTGGAGGAGTTAGGTGGCTTTCCCAGGTCCCCCGTGGGGCCTGTCAAACAGATGGAGCTCTTGGAGATTTTGGCTTTGGGATCCAGGGTCCTGGCTAACAGCCCAGAGGAGCCTGCGCTGCTCTCTGGGCCTCACTGTTGGAATCTGTCAAGTGGGGCTGCAGCCAGACCCTGTGGTCGGATGGCCGATGTCTCTAGCTTGGGGACACCTTCACTGAGGGAGGAGGAAAGGCTCGTGGGTGAGGGACTGACCCAGGCCCAGGCAAGGCCGCAGTGGGAATCCAGGCCGGGAATGGAGACCAGGCTGGGCTGGGGAGGCTGGCCTGGGAGCCCCGAATCACGTCCCTGGTTTCACCCAGTTTCTGTCCTTGACCTTGGAGGTGGCCTCAAGGTAACTTCGGATGAGAGATGCCAGGCTACCGCTCTAGGTCTCAAAGTGCCAGCTCCTTCCCCGGGAGGTGTGTGGACAGTCTCTGGTCCCGGCCCTCCTGGCTTTGCTGGCGGGGTCCCCGCGCTCAGCTCACCCAAGGCAGAGACTTGGCCATCAGGAGAAAATGAAGTCACCTGGATTCCCTCCCTCTCCACCTTTGGGTGTTTGCACCCTGCAGGGACGCCTGACACCAGCCATCCTTGACGTGGGTCCTGTTCTCTCCCCAGCAGGGTCTCTAGGAGCCCAACCAGGGTGTGCCCAGAGCCCAGGGTCTGCCTCAGAGCCACACAGACAGCTCTGAGTCCAGGCGCCCAGACGCGAGAGGGGCTGCGGGCTGTGGCTTCCAGTCCTGGGCCAGTGATTCCGGCCACTCCCTCTCTGTGGGCATCAGCTCTTAGATGAGTGGCCCTTAGGGTTGCTAGATTCAGCGAGTGAGAACCCAGGCTCCCCGGTTAGATCTGAGATTCAGATAAATGATGAATAGCATTTTTAGGATAAGTGTATCCCATACCAACTGTGGGACATCTTTTTCCTAAAAAATTATTCTTTGTTTCTCCGAGAATCACGTGTAGCAGGGATATCCTGTCTTTGATCCGGCCACCCTAGTCGTTGAAACAGTGTGTGGACCAAGTGTACGTGTCCTTCATGCTGTGCCTGACTCCGCAGAAGGTGACGGGAACCTGGGAGCCATTTCTGTTAGAGCCGGAACAAGACGACTAGATATTAAATATTAATATCAACTAATTGATATTAATTGCATCATTAATATTGATGAATGCATAATTAATAGTATGCATTAGGTGACATCCAGACCTCCACTCCTGCCACTCACAGAGAAGCTCTGACAGTTCTTGGCTGTGTGACCTTCTGCAAGTTACTCAGCCTCTCTGGGCCTGCTTCTCCTTGCCCATCAAAAGGGAGTGATAACAGTCACTTCTTCTAAATAGGACTTTTGTAATTGTTAGATGACTCAATCCATGAAAAGCAAGAGGCACTGTGCCTGCTAGCACACAGAAACTGCGCTGGAGCCATGAGCCATGTGTCCACTGTTGGACATGTGTGTTCACTTGGGTTTGATCTCCCAGGAGCAGAGCTGGAGAGGACTTGGTGCAGGGGGTTTCTTGGGCAGTGAACTCAGGAAGCCCCAGCAGTGCGGGGGGGGGGGGGGCTAGGGGACAAGGAAAAGAAGACACCAAAGCAGGTGTGGGAGTGGGCACCAGCCACGGTGGGCACGGGGAGCTCAGGCTCTGGGGGCCACGTGGGGCCTGCAGACCCTCCCAGGGGCGAGGGGGCTGGGCTATTTATCCTCCAACCCCCAGCACCTGTGGCCTAAGCACTGCGCAGGCGCTTTGCACCCCAAGGGCCAGAGAGAGCCCCAGGATCAGCGGGATCGGCAGCCGTGGGGACTGTGAGCCTGGGGCACCGACCACGCCCATGTGCCACCTCTAGGCGAGTTCAGGTGTAAAAGCGTCCTCCGCAGAAGCAATCATGACATGGTGACTGTCACCCAGGTTGAAAACCCAGGGACGAGATCCGGCCCAGGCGCTCCGAGGCTGGTGCTCTGTCGGAGCTGATGACGGGGTCCCTGGCCGTCCAGAGAAGCACCCCAAGGCTCCATGGGGCCAGGGATGACCTGGGGCAGCTGTGTTCTGAGAACAGGGGTCACCAAGAGAAGAGGACACCACCTGTCTTTCCAGGCGGCACATCCGCGAGGCCCGGGCGCTAATTGCGAGGTAGAAAGACCCAAGAGCGCGCGGGACGCTGGCGGCTGGGCCAAGGCGGGGCCTGTCAGGGCGGCGCTCGGCTTTGATTTAGCACCTGGGCTAAGGTCTCAAAGAAGGAAGGGGACAAGGGTGACTTGCGCTGGGCCAAATACTCTAAGTGGCTGGACCATGAGTGTATCTGTCTGTCCTGGGGAGAGAGGACAAGAGCGTGGCTATTCAGATGACATTTACAGTTCTGTCCTGATGTCTAGTGTTTACCCGAGTTCTCTCATGGAACCCAGCCACCTAAGAATGGGAGTTATTATTTTTTTGCGGGGTACTGGGGATAGCACTCAGGGGCACTGAGCCACGTCCCCAGCCCTATTTTAGTTTGATGTAGAGCCAGGGTCTCACTGAGTTGCTTAGCGCCTCGCCTTTGCTGAGGCTGGCTTTGAACTCGCGATCCTCCTGCCTCAGCCTCCTGAGCCTCCAGGATTCTAGGCGTGCGCCACGGCGCCCAGCAGGGGTTAATTATTTTTATCTCCATTTTTGAGATGAGAGACCCAGTGAGAGAAAGCAACTTGCCCACACAGCAAAGAATGGTCAGAACAGGAATGCTACCCTGAGTCTAGTGCTCATGCTGGGCAGTGAGTAACTCCTTCTCCGAGACGCCCAATATAGGCTGTGGGAGCCAGAGCTGCCTGGGGACACAGGGGGGACAGGGAGGTCAGTGGTTAGACCAGGGCCTCTGGAGTCAGCTGCTGTATTTCCTGGCTTTCCGATGTTCACTAGCTGGTGCGGCTTTAGTTGAGAGATAGAAACTCTGTGGGACTCCGTTTCCTTATCTGTAAAATGGGGATGCTCATAGTTTTTGTTTCTTTGGATTATTCTGAGTGTTGGACAATGTCAAATTTTTAGGGTAACTAAATGATGCTCCATGCACAATCTCTTGCCTCTGGTTGTGGGGGGATTGTCATTTGCAAGGTGTTCTTGGAGGCAGAAAAATAGAGTTTTTCTAACAGTAGGAGCCCAGCCTTTGTGCAGGCCAGATGTTAAAGGCCAGGCGAGCCTATCTGGAGTTTCTCCTCCGGTCCCCAAGGCTGGGGGTGTGGCTCAGTGGCAGAGCGCGGGCCTAGCACGCGTGAGGCCCTGGGTTCCATCCCCAGCACCGCAGAAAAGAAACAATTAAAGTAAAAAATCTCCAATTCCCTTCGGAGTCTCTTCCCTCTGACTGCTTAGAAGAAATCCCCAGTGGCCCTCCTGGTGCGGCAGGGGACAGCTCACTCTGCATCGTGGCATGGGGTGGGGGGCCCTCACGCGTGGCATGCAGGTTCTGAGCGAATGGTGTTACCTGCTCAATATTATGGAATCTTCCCGACACCCCCTGAGCCAGAGCCACAGTTTGGCTATTTTATAGATAAGCAAGCTGAGATCAGAGAGGCAAGATTTTTGCTGTAATCACACAGCTGGGAAGCACGAGGACTCAGGAGGGAGCCCAGAGCCACCCTGTTTTGGAGCTCAGGGGCGCGTCCACCATGAACTAAACTAAGACTTTCTTCCCACAAATGCCCAGCGATGGTGCAGAGGCAATTGCATGGTGCTGGGCAGATGGCCAGAGGGCTCTGCTGGAGCCTTCTTGCCTTTCTGCTAGATATTGGGGTCTCAGTGGACACCAAGCCCGTCAAGTCCACTTTTCACACACCCCCCAAAGCCTCTGGCTTCCTTGCTCCCTTTTTCCCCCAAATATGGCTGGGACTGCAGCCCCATGTCTGAAAGCCATCTCCAGGCACCTGCCACCCAGCTGCTTCAGACCTTTGACCTCAGGAAGTCATCTGTGCCTTAAAAAAAAAAAAGAAGAAAAAGACGAAAGAAAGAAAAGGAAAAAATCAGGAAAGAAAAAGTACAAAACCAAGTGACTTCACTCTGGAGATCGGGCCACGTTAGCTCATGGCCCAGTTTTCTGGGTCAGGGACGGGTGGAGCCTGATCCTCTTATGCAAGGCATTTGGCGGCCAAGAGACTCGAGTTCCTAAAGATTATTATTTTAGCAAACCCAGCTTTGACGTGTCCAAAGGCAGCGGGAGGCTCTGAAAGGTTCTCCAAGAAAGCGTGTGTTTCTTGGGGTTATTATTTCAGAGTCAAGTTCAGGGAGGGGGGCTGTTTTGCTCAACTCGTATTTCTGGAAAAACAGGCGCTTGGAAAGAGTTGGCTGAGGTGGGAAGGCTGTGGGAGGAGGCGAGGTGGTGGCGTGGGCAGAAGGGCGGCCATGGCTGCTGGGTCCCTCCTCGCACTGGGATCTGGGGAGACTGGCTTCCAGGCAGAGGGGGAGACAGTCTGCAGAGGACACTCGGGTGCTGTCTGCTGCTTTAGTCCTGAGGAATATTCTCCATCCAGCCAGGTCTTTCTTATTCCCTGGGCCTCAGGGATGGTGGTGGAGGAGAGCTAGGCAGAGCCAGGCTGCCGTCTTGGTTGGCTTTGGGAGGCATGGACCGTCACTGGGTGCCTTGGCCTTGAAAGTCTCTGTGTGGCCTGGCCCTGCCGATCTCTTCTTCACTCTGTGGACTCACCCCTCCCCATCCTCAGACTCCTGTCCTGCAGCCTCAGAGGGCCTCTCCTTCTGCCTGGAACTCCTCTCTAAGCTGCCTTTGGCGCCTCCTCTGAGCCTCACTCAATATCACCTCCTTTAAGGAACCTTCTCTGATTCCCCAACCTGACCTAGGGCGCCTGCTGTGCTTTCTTCTAGCACTGCCATGTGATTCCATAATCACTGGTCCAGCCTCTGACTCCCTCCCTCGCCCCATGGCCAGCAAGAAGAGCACCCACACCCTTCCTGTTCCCTAGGTTGTCTGTGGCCCCTGGCCCAGCACAGAGCAGGGACCCCGTGGGTACATGGAAGTACCTCCCAAGCAAGGCTACCCGCAAAGGGTGTCTGAGCCCGAGGGCGAGGGCAGAGCTCAGCTTTGATCTGCTGGGCCCCATAACAGCAGGTAAATACCAGACACACCGAGGGACCCACGGGGATGCCTCCATCTTCAGCGTCTTCTGAGGATCACCTGGACGGCCGCTCTCCAGATCGCCAGTCAATAAAGGCCATGCACTCCCAAAGAAAGAGTTTTATTTGGTGGGGGGAACCCCAGTCTACCCTGCGGACACCCTTCTCCCCACCTTCCTCTGGGTTCCTTTTAGGCGTCGCCCCAGTTCCTGGCAGTACAGAATCTTCTCTGATCAATTCCCTCCGAGCTCCCAGGGCCCCTTCTCCCCTCTCCCCTGCTCCTGGACCTGCGCTTTCCTCCTGGGACCCTCCATTCCTTCAAGCCCAGAGGTGAGTCATCTGCATATCACGTGTCTGGGTGGATGTCAAGAGTGTCTTACTTGAGAGTCTCGTGCCCTGGACTTTGTTTTATGGGGTCTGGCTGTCTGGGGCCGCCGCCGATTTCATCCATCAACTCCAGATCGCTCCAACACTAATGCTGAATTTATAGAAGTGGTTGCACCGAGTGTTGACAATATGGACGATGTGTTTCTGATTAACACGGCGATTCCAAGGGAGGCTGCCAACTGTGGGGAAGTCAGTAAAACACGCCAGTGTTTTCCCAGGCTTGGAAAGCCGGGGCTTTGACATCACAGGATTAACAGATGTTGCGCAAGGAACTTGCAAAGAAGCATTTGGAGGAGCCGTTTGACAGGAAGCGCAGGCGCGTGTACAAACCAGAGCTGCTCCTTTCTTTCTTGAGCTCGCTCTCTCTTTTCCTTGAGAGATTAAATCTGAATTCACTCTCAGCTTTGAGAGTTTCCATCAGGAGATGTCATCAGCTCCAGCGACATGCTCCAAATCGTGTTCTGACCCTGCCTCTTCTCCAAAGGCGCACAGGGACATCAGCTAACGTTGAACCAGGGTGCGGGTTCCTTGAGGCAGATGATCTCATGTCAAACCCGCATGGCGAGGGCAGAGGCTGTGACTGTCTCTTTTTTAAAAAAATAACTTGGTAGTTTGAAGACTCACAAGAAGTTGCAAAAAGTCCTCATGGACCTCACTGCTAGTGTCCACCCAGCATGGCCACAGCACATTGGCAACGTTAGGAAACAGACTTTGATACAATGACACACACCTTTTGCAGATTTTATCAGTATGTATATGCAGTTTTTTTAGGGTGGGGGACAGGTACTGGGGATTGAACTCAGGGGCACTTGGCCACTGAGCCACATCCCCAGCCCTAGTTTGTGTTTTATGTAGAGACAGGGTCTCACTGAGTTGCTTAGCACCTCGCTGTTGCTGAGGCTGGCTTTGAACTCGCGATCCTCCTGCCTCAGCCTCCCTTGCTGCTGGGATTACAGGCATGCACCACTGCACCTGGCCATAGTATTTTTTTTTTTTTTAAGAAAAACAGTTCTATGACATTTTAGTTTGTGTTCAGATGAGAACAACTCTCACCATATCGGATTATAGAATTTTTCCTTCTCCATAATGAAATTCCCTTGGGTCACTGCATAATGAATTTACCTCCTTTCAACTCTAATTCCTAAAAAGCACTAATCTATTCTCCATCACCAGAAATTGGTCACTTTAATAAAGTTATAGAAATGGAATCATCCACTATGTAACCTTGAAGATCAGTCTTTTTCACTCAGCATGTGAAAACCCAAGTGGTTGCACCTGTCAATAGCTCACTCCTTTTTCTGGCTGAGTAGTATTCCACTGTATGGATGTACCACAGTCTATCCACTCACCCACCAGCTGAAGAACTGCTGATTATTTCCAATCTGGGAAATTTACAAATAAATTGTTATGAGTGCTCACGTACAGGTTTTTCTGTAATTACCTAAATTTAACAGATGCAATCACAGAGGTGAAAGAGATCAAGTTACTTGAACAATGTCACACACCGCCAGCAATTTCAATGAAGATTTGAACCCAGGTGGTGACTCCAGAGACTATGCTCTCAGCCATCTGCAAGACTGAAAAACTTGTAGTTAAAAATAATTAACCCTAAAAAGTTAATTAACATGCCAGGAAGGCGCATTGTGTTTATAAGAGATTTTATGTTCCCGGAGAGTGCGCCACACATTTCTGGAGATGCTGCAAGATGGTTGGATCATAAGAATTAAAAGCTGCAGAGTAAAGTTCAAGCACAGGACTTGGTACTATAGTTCTCTCCTCTTGCCATGAAGCTTAGGCTGGTCAGGAAGCGTCTTGCTCTTCCCCTGAACTCCTGGGGTTTCTACCCTTGGTTTCTTCTCACCCTAACCCTCTGCCCCAAACACCCCTCCCTCTATGTCCCCCAGGGTTGCTTGTATCAACAGGTCCTTCCTTGGAGAGTCTGGGACATCCTCACTCCACCCCTAGTGATGTTCTCAGCCCTGTGAATATTTGTCTGTTCCATAAACAGGAGTCTACGCAGAGCTACCCAAGTACCAGGCACTGAGCTGAAGCCAAGAAGCAGAAATAAATTATTTGCAGTCTCTAAACTCAGTCTTTAGGCGGCTCCGGCTGCAGGTGCGGACAGACGCTGCACAGGGAAGAGTGGGCGAGAATGCACAGCCAGAGCACAGGGCGGGGGCCACGGAGCCCTGGATCCGGACCCTGGATGGACTCTCCTGGGCTCATTTCCTGCCTGCCACCCGGTGCCCTGTGAGGAGGTATGGAGAGGACCCATGAGCACAGGAACGCTCTCCCTGGATCAGCTCCTGGAGGGGCGGTAGCCCCTGTGCTCAGCTGGGGCAGCCAGCCCGAGGCCCCCAGCCTCCAGCAGCTGGTGCTCCAGTGCAGCTGTCTGCACCGTGCTGGTGCCTCTCCGCATCTGTGTCACGCCCCCCAGAGAACGGCTCCCACGGCACTAGAGCAAGGCCAGTGAGAACAGGGGGCCCAGAGGGAGGGTCCCAGAGACCTCCAAAGCAGGACCTCCTTCCGGCCTAGACCATAAACAGCAGAGGCCCCGCTCGTCCTGCTGCCCACCCCTACGGGAGCCTTTCCTGCTTGCTCTGCATTTGATTTCCTCCCTCCCGTGGCCTCCTGCTCCCCATAAAACTCAATCTCCTTTGGTTTTCAATTCAATTAAGGGCCAATAATTCCACCCGCAGAGGCCACACATTGAAAGTGTGATCAGTACCTCGGCTGGGGAACCTGGAAGCAGGGGCTTGGAGAAGCCTCTGGGGACCCAACCCAGGTAAGTGTAGACTACAGGCTAGAGGCCACCAAAACTCTGGATGCCCGAGTTCCTTATATAAAAAAGGTGGAGCACGCCTGTAATCCCAGCACTTTGGGAGGCTGAGGCAGAAGGATGGTGAGGCGCAATGGTGAGGCGCTAAGCAACTCAGTGAGACCCTGTCTCTACATAAAACACAAAATAGGGCTGGGGATGTGGCTCAGTGGCCGATTACCCCTGACCCAGTACTTGGTACCAAGAAAAAAAAAAGCATAGCAAATCCTGCATGGTGACCCACGCCTGTCATCCCAGCAGCTTGAGAGGCTGAGGCAGAAGGATGGTGAGTTCCAAGCCAGCCTCAGCAATGGGGAGGTGCTAAACAACTCAGTGAGACCCTGTCTCTAAATAAAATATAAAATAAGGCCAGAGACATGGCTCAGTGGCCGAGTGCCCCTGAGTTCAATCCCCAGTACCCAGCAAAGCACCCCCCCCCCAAAAAAAAGACAAGGCACAGCAGACAACGCTTCCCTAGAATGTAAGCTCTCTTTAGGTGACTTATAAGGCCTAATACAATGAAAAATACTATGAAAATCGTTTTTAAAATTGTATTTTTAGGCAAAGGTGGCAAGAAAAAAGAAGCCTGTATATGTCTATGTTTAGTATAGCTTTTTCTTTCCCCCTTAGTATTTTGACCTGAGCTTGGTGAAATCGCAGGCGCAGACTCCTTGGGCAGAGGCCGCCGTGCACGCCTCCGCGCATGCGTGTGCGGGCGAGTGTCTATTTCTTTAAGAGACAGACCAAGATTACAAGCAGGATCCGAATCCAGAGAGAAATCAAAATGATCCTTGGGTGTGCAACCTGAAAGATGCATCTTCTACTTTTAAATACTGGGGCTTGGAGTCGGGGAGAGGAGAGTTAGGAACGTTCTAGTTTTCCAATGAGCATAAATTACTTTGATAATTAAAATGTATGGAAACCTATAAAGTGAAACAAATACCTACTTGTGGTTGAGAATCTGAGCCTCGCATGAAAGTGAAAAGAAATATTTAATTCCCACTGCTCGGCGATAACCACCGTTGACATTTTTATGAATTTCCTACGGTCTTGCTCCTTATCCACATAGACATATATTTTTGGAATAAAGCTGGAATTAAACTTCATGAGAAATTGTGTTGGCTGTTCTTTCACTTAACATGCCCACATCTGAATTTCCCTAGGTCTTTACAGTTTACCGGGTCACCTTGCTAAGACGCTGGGTGATGGGCTGCCTGGTTTTCCCCTAGCCCAGCGCATATGATTGGTGAGCTGCTTTGATTGACAGGCCCACCCCGCCCATGGCTCTGGGACTGCTCTGATTGACAAGTCCATCCTGCCCAGGCTCCAGACACAGCAACCGTGTTCCCTACTGTATTGAATAGGATCTTACTATTCTGCACATAGTAGGTGGTCAATAAACATTCGCAGAACCAAGCCGGGCGGTGGCGCGAGCCTGTAATCCGAGCACTTAGGGAGGCTGAGGCAGAAGGATCATGAGTTCAAAGCCAGCCTCAGCAATGGTGAGGCGCTAAGCAACTCAGTGAGACCCTGTCTCTACATAAAACACAAAATAGGGCTGGGGATGTGGCTCAGGGGTCGAGTGTCCCTGAGTTCAATCCCTGGTACCAAAGGGGGAAAAAAAAATTCACAGAACCAATGAATACACAGAAGAGATAAAAATGAATGCCAACCGTTTTAAATAGGTGCAAAACCGTGGCTGCTGTGAAAACATCCCCCTAGGTCAATGTCGCTGGCTGACTTCTCACCTTTGGTAGACACAGTGGGGGATGTCCTGGCCTGATACATCTGAAAGCAGCCAGGACTCCTCTCCTCCAAAACTTCTCATCTCTTCTCCGATGCTCTGAGTCACTCCAGGGTGGGAAATCAGGCCCTCACCGCTGAGCTTGGCTTTGAACACAGCCAACACAAATTGCCCCACCGTTCTCTGGAGGGGAGTGTCATTTCACCCACATAAACAGCTTTTTTTAATTCTTAATATTTTTTTAGTTGTGGATGAACATGATACCTTTATTTATTTATTTTATGTGGTGCTGAGGATCGAACCCAGTGCCCCACACACGAGAGGCAAGCGCTCCACCGCTGAGCCCCAGCCCCAGCCCCATAAACAGCTTTTGATGGCAGCCGGGAAGTCCCACAGCTGGGAAAGACCCAGCTTCCCTAGGTGGTCACTGTGCCAGGAGCGAGGGCTCTCGGGGTGGCTGTGGTGGTTCTAGAAGCCCAGCCTGCAGGCTCCAGATTTGTGGACTCCCATAGTGGAGCAGACGGGGTGGGGTGGGGGCCACAGGGAACAAAGATCTTCAACTCAGACATGTTTTAAGTGGCAGGTAAAAAGCTTCCACGTGACGTGTGTTTGGATCCTATACACCACTTCCTGGGTGACCCTGGGCTTCCTGAGCCTCAGTTTATCATCCTTAAGATGGGGATTAAAGCAGAATCTCATGGGGGATTTTAAATCACGTAGAACACTTGGCCCCATGCATGGCACACGAGAGACATGATCAAAAGGGGACGTTACTCCAGACTCTCTGGGAACCTTCCAGTCAAACATGGGCCCCTCCTTTGCCTGGAATTCGAGGCTGACTCCATTTCACCAAACTTGTTGATTGTGGCTGGTTTTGTCCTTGTGGAGATGTAGACACACCATCGGAGGGTCCCAGGAGGCTCTGCCTTGGCCTGTAGACATTTTCTTTGAGGATTTGGAGGGAGACATAAGGCACCTGGGACCAAACACCTCCATGACCTGCGGCCGGGTTGATAATGGGTGACAGAAGCGGGGACCCCAAAGGATCTCTGGTGATTGGAGAGTGGAGGTAAGCTGGCAAAGTGACATTAGACAGAGAACGGAAAGTCCTGGAGTTGGGCCCCAAACATTCCTCTCCAGGAGCCACAGTTCCCTGTACAGCAGTTTGCGACATGCATCATAGGGCTGGTGACCACAGCTCCCTGTCCCGCCAGAAGCCAAGAGCTAAGAGGGCTTGGTGTGTGTGTCTTCTTCAGCTCCCACACCTGCCCTGCCCGCCAGCTCCGTCACCATCCCGGTTACAGAGGAGGAAACTGAGGCTGGGTTCCCAAGCCCAAGTCTTCCAGCCAGTGGGTGGTTGAGCGGAGACTCTGCACCCAGCTCAGCCCATGCGCCATCTTGGATTCTTCTGTCACAGGAAGGATGTGATCCAGGCTTGGTCTGGGAACAGGAAGGAGCTTCCTGTGCTGCTGAAAACGTGGCTGTTTACGTGAGGCGGGTTTTCATTCATTCCCACGTGGATTCAGGCTACAGGATGAGCTCAGAATCATGAGGGAATACATGTACCAGGTGTTGTGTTAAGGAAGGATCCAAGGTAAACCAGCCAGGGACCATCCCTGCCCCTGTGTGGCTCATGATCTAGCAGGAGAGACCCAAATTAATAAATGATTGCGGATGTGTTTACATCTTTTGTTGGGGGTCCATTCAACCTTTACCAGGCTGGACTGAGCCTCCCCACTGGGAGAATCCAGCTCCTCTCTGGATGAAATAATACAGAGAGGTGTTTGGCAATGACCTGGTACCTAACAGATGCCAGGTGTTGGTTACAATAATAATACAAAAAACTATCACTGTCACAAGCCCATCACTGACTTTGGAGACCCCGCAGGGTGCCTGGGCTCCCCTGAGCATCTATCTTGTGCTCTGTCACCAAGTCTTGGCCCCACTTCCTCCAAGTGTGTGTGGCCTTGGCCCCAGGTATGTGGAGCCTGGAAATGCCATTTGCAACCAAAAGATTAAAATAAAAATCCCTTTGGAAGGACAAGAAAATGCTCTCAATGACCTAAGTCAGCTCTTTTGAAATCCTCGCTTACGTGGAAAGATCCTGTGTGAACTTAGGTTATTGTGCTGCTTCAGACTACAAATGTCCCTTAGCTGCTCTGCTGACGCCATGGGCTCATTGCGCAAATGGACCAGCTCAGGCTGCTGCGGGGGATGCCGACACCCTGGCCTGACAGGGGTGGTGGGAGCTGCTTCACTTGCCTGGAGATGGAAATCTCACCAGGCGGGGTTTCCCTCCAGCCTCAGCCTTTCCTGAAAGGGAGCCTGTAGGGGACACTGTCTTCACAACAGCCTCTCACAGAGATGGCCAGCAGTTTCTGCCTTCCAGTATCACTGTGGGTCAGGAAACACGGAGAAGACAAAAGCAGCTGGGTCCTGTCATGAGTGGGAAACTGGAAATTCAGGAAGTGCTGCTTGTATTCCTACTCTCACTCAAAGCCCAAACCGAGGCGCCTCAGCTTGAGTTCTTTTCCCTGGTCCCCTGATCCATTCCAACTAGTGAGACTGGCAGGAAGAAGAGAGGAATCCTCGCCAGGTCTCAGGACAAGTTCCCTGTGCTAGCACTTCTTAAACTCAGAGAACGTATGTTTTTTTTTTTTTTGTACTCGAGTTTGAACTCAGGGGCACTTGACCACTGAGCCACGTCCCCAGCCTTTTTTTTTTTTTTTTTTTTAATATTTTATTTAGATACAGGGTCTTGCTTCTTGCTGAGCTGCTTAGTGCCTTGCTCAGTTGCTGAGGCTGGCTTTGAACCCGCGATCCTCCTGCCTCAGCCTCCTGAGCCTCTGGGATGATAGACAAGCACCATCCCTTTTAGGGAGAAAAAAATGAAGACATCCACCCATATTTACTTAAATCCATTTATTTTAAAATTTAAATTTATACCAATTAACTCTTTATATCGTATTTGTATAGAAACCTCCTCTTCTTATCTCATAATTACAAACACAACCTTGAAACCATAAAATTTAAATTACTTACCTCAATTAAAATGACAGAGAATGCTGTTTGTTTGAATCTAAACCACTCATGCCAAGTCATTAGGGAAAGGTGATATTTGAGATCTGCCTCTGCATGTAAACTTTGTATGTAGTTAAGAGGCAACTAATAAGAGACCCAGAAGGACACTGATATAAATGAATTGAGATTTGATTGGTCTCTTGTGTCAAAATAATCATGAAATACTTGATCATTTTCGCTTTAAGATCCTCAGCACATGGCCATGTAGTTCAGGGTGCCTCATGATCACCATGTAGCTGCTGTGGCTCCAGCATCTGTATTCCCTGCCAGAAGAAAACAGAAGGAAGAAAGACCTGCCTCTCAGCTACATCCATCATTTTTAAAGAAACTGCTCAGAAAATTCACCTAATGGCCTTCCTTGTGTTGCTTTGGCAACTCTGTATCCAAGGGAGGCAGAAAATAAAGCATTTTAACTGAGCAAATCAGCAGTTCAAATAAAATGGAGGCCCGCGGCTCTGGAAGGTTGGGAGAATGGACTTGGAGTGGGAGAGCGGCAGTGGCCACCACGCCTCTGGTCTGCTTTCTAACTTGTGTCATTCCAAAGCAGAGAATACCCTTTGAGGCAGGGACAGGGTTCTCAAGGTCAGGGGCAATGGCAGAAGCTGCGGTGTCAGCGGGTAAACTCTCACCACCTCAGATCTGATTCAATCTGCTGATCTCAATGATGCAAGTACACAAGGCGGGGGGTTCTGCTCGGCACCAGCCAGATGTTTGAACTTGCCGTTAAATGAGCATCTATTATGGTCACCGCCAGCAGTGAGGTAGAGGAAGGTCTTTCCTGCATATTTCCCACCCGCCCCATGGCCAGTGGGTGATTGCACCTGTCCAGGCAGGGCCAGCGTCCAGGGTGTGCACTCACCTGTGAATCTGGTGCTGACCCTCCACTGTGCCCTGCTCTAAAAAAACTTGTAAAATCTTCATCAGGGTCCCTTCATGAGCACAAGCAGAAGGGTGGATGCTTTGGAGTATATTTTCGGGTCCAAGTTTGAGAAACAATGGCTTCTGCCACCAGGCAGATGGTTTTCAAAGGGCTTTTGTGCCATGAACTTGTGCGATTGGCTCACAGCGGCCCTGGAAGCAGGTAGAAGAGTGGCCCTGTCCAAGAGGCGAGGGTTCTGCATCTCAGAGAGGGCAAGCCACTTGGGGAGGGCCACACAGCTCATGAAGCTTGGAGCTGAGCCTCTCCCGGCTGTGGTAGGGTGGGGCTGTGAAGTCTCCTGCAACAGGGCACCTGAGAACCAAGGCCTGAGTGCCACCACCCTTTCTGTGGCCCCCACAGTAAGGACGATTCTCAAGACTCCAAGGAAGAGCCATCAGAGCGTGTGTTGGAGTTGATTCAGATCAACCGGCCCATTATACAGATGCGGAGAGTGAGTCCCTGGTGAGCGGAAAGCCACCGCATGCCCGAGACCGCGGCAAAGAGGGGCTTCCCCCAGACCAAGGCCGCCGCAGAAAACCCAGTAAAGGGCACCAGGGGCCGGGACGAAATCCAGTGCCAGGTCTTTGTGTAACGGAGAAGATGGCCACCATGGGGTGACCGTGGGCTCAGGACCGGCTGGAGCCGGCTCTTCCTAAGGATCACCTGTCCCTCGTCCTGCCTGTCGCTCAGCAGACTCTGGGCGCTGCCACCAACGATATCATTCGCCACCGACTCCCAGGAAGGCACCATAAACGAACTGCGGAGCGAATGAATGAACGACGGGCTCCCGGAGCCCCCCCGCCTGGCCACCACGGTCCGGCCACCTCCCCACCCCGTCACCGTGCGCCTCCCCAAGATGGCAGGGCGCCTTTCACGTCGCCTGCACCGATCGGACTCCTAATCCACTGTGCTTTGGTTTAAGAGTCATTACAAAGTGCTTAATTAAGTAAGCCTCGCTTAATCACCAAATGTTTGCATGCGAAACGAGTTCCCGGGAAGCGGAGCACTTGACATGTTCTGTACAGAAATAATTACAGCGGGGAGGTGGGGGCGGCGGCTGGGGCTCCAGCCTCCACTTTTTATTCGAGGGCCTCGCCCATTCATCACCGAAGGGGAATTAAAAGGCTTTAGCTGGAGCGATTGGAGAACTCCCACATTCCTGCCGAATGAATCACAGGAGGGGGCCCCGGTCCGGGCTGCCAGGGGCAGAGCCAGGCGGGGGGAGGGGTGCGGAGGCCCAGGGGAGGCTGCCTCCCCCGCCCACATGCTAAGGCCTCCCCGTTAAGGGTTGCTTTTTAACTCCCATTCCAAGAGATTTGCAAATCATAAAGATTTGCAGAGGAACGTGATGGTGGAGAGCGTGTGTGTGTGTGTGTGTGTGTGTGTGTGTGCGTGTGTATGTGGGGTGTCCTCTCATTTAATTTCTTCCTAATCCGGTTCTTCCCACGGAGCCCCCGATGAGTTGGTGCTCATGCACTTATTTTTCTTATCTCAATGGCTGCGGGTCTCTGTTCGTATTATTAGGGGAGGAAAAATACAGACCCAGGACGTCGTTCCCTGATTTCAAGGGCCTTAGCAAATCAAAGAAGATGGAATGCAAAAATGAACTCTTTTAAGGTAGAACAGGGACGGGACTGGATCCAGAAAGAGGCACAGAGGGGCACTGAGGTCTGGGAACCTTCTTCTCAGGTCTCCTCCTGCTGCGGTGCTTGTCCGGGTTGAGGGCTCCTGTCCTGGGCTGTCAGGGACTCTTCTGAGGTCCAGACACCCACGATCTTTCACTTCTTTTCTGGGGTGGTGGGGGCAGGGCTACCCCATCAGGAAACATTGCAAAAGATCTCAGTGTCAGCAAAAATGGAAAAGGCTTCAAGAGGTCGTGGAATGTGCTCCCCGTCATCTGTGCCTTTCATTGTCTTTGAGCTCTTTCAGGACTCTCTAGGTTAAAAAAAAAACAAACCCAGATAGCAATACAGATGATTCATGCCATAGAAATGCAAATGGTTTTGTCCCGTGCAATGCAATTGATTATTGCCCTCTAGTTATTGACCGGCTTTGCATCTACTTGTAAATTAATCCCAGCATCTCTGTTTGCCTGTGTGTGTGTGTGTGTGGGGGGGGGGGGGTTAATTCTCCTTTGAGCCAGCCGTTCTGTGCTGGTCCCCTCATTAATTCATGTGTTACATAAAATCCTTGATGGCAGGTTCATGTAATGGTGTGAGGGTCGTGATTTTACCTTTTAAAAAAATTTTTGGTACTAAAGATTGAACCC
This sequence comes from Xerus rutilus, assembly GCA_028644305.1. NCBI lineage: Eukaryota > Metazoa > Chordata > Mammalia > Rodentia > Sciuridae > Xerus > Xerus rutilus. The sequence goes on from CM053407.1 coordinate 109,585,853, forward strand.
AGGAGAGACAGGGTCTCTCTAAGTTGCTTAGGGCCTCACCAAGTTGCTGAGGCTGGCCTCGAACTTGCCATCCTCCTGCCTCAGCCTCCCGAGCTGCTGGGATGACAGGTGTGCACCACTGCTCCTGGCATGATTTTACCTTTATTTTAGAATGACCTTGTAAGAGTGCCCTCCAGGGAAGGCGAGGCTGGATGAAATGGGCGGGGGAGAGAGAGAAGTGAGGGGCATGTGCTTGGGTCATATTTTGAATCCCAGTCGTGGGTGCTGGTGTGCTTGTGCTCCGGTAGGGCACCATCTTTCCGTCCAGCCCTCCCCTGCCTCATTGGAGCAGGTGGCCAGCTCCGCTACTGTCCGTCATGCGAGGGTGGGTGCAGGCAATGCAGGAAGCTGATCAGCATCCGTGGTTTCCTGGTGACTATTTTAAAGCTAAGGCCCTGGCCATGGCACCAGAGGGTACAGTGGGGGCATCTAGCTTTTAGGATATCTGTCTCATGTTATGTTTCTCTTTAGCCCAATGGCTTGAGGGCTAGAAATGGAAATTAAATCGATTTGCAAGAAGTAAATAGCTGTGTCATCTCCCTATCCTTGAACCGCAAGCAGGATGCAAACCTGAGGCGGGGCTGGCAAGGTGGCTTTGACTGGCTGACACCTTCATCCCCAGCCTCTGCTGTAAGCCTGGCCCTGCCAGGAGGACTTTTACAAAAGACACAAGCAGGGATCAGAGAGGGCAGTCGATTCCCTGAAGTCACACAGCAAATCAGAAGTGCCAGCCTGAGTACTAAATGACAACCACCAGGGTCCCCAAAGTCAACAGCCACAGACAGCATCCCCAGCGGAGCTTACTGAAACACAGATGCCCAGTCCCTCCTGCCTTGAGGTTCTCAGTAGGTACTGAGGTGGGGCTAGAACTCTGCCCTTGACCCTCAGCCAGGCTGACGCTGAGATAGCAGGAGACTTGAGGAAATTCCAGTCCCCTGGGTTAATTCCCGAGCATGAAGCAAAGCAAGGATCCTAGATGAGAAGGCGCCTCAGAAGCACCTTGTGAAACTTGTTTCCAAATCAAAGAAGCCACAGCTGGATCCCCAGGGACCCAGCCTGAGCCCCCAGCAGGGCCACTCAGAAGTCGGGCCTTGGGGCTGTTGGGGAAGAAGCAAGAAGGTCCTCCATTCCCAGCACTATGAGGACCCCTAGAGCTTTCTACTTCACAGCTAGGGAAACTGAGGTCCAGAGAGGGAAAGCGGGTTCCGTAAAACTGCACAGCAGTGCAAAGGATAGCATCAGGCACCCTGGGTCTCGGTCTCCTGGTGGAGCTCCACTAGGTGGCTGTGGTGGCTCTGTGCGTCAAACTCCCACTCTCTCCTTCCCACGGAGGTCGGCACACTTTCACCTAACGGGCCAGACTGGACACATATTTGGCACTGTGGCCAGACGGTCCCTTTCACAAGGACTCCACCCTGGGGACATAGCAGAAGCCCCTATAGACGGAGGACATAGCGGAAGCCCCCATAGACGGTAGGTGCGTGGCTGAGTGAGGATGAGGCTTCTCAGAACCAGCTGTCCAGCCCGAGCCCTGGAGCGGGCTGAGCCATGGCGGGGTCTGCTGTCGTCCAAGCCTTCCAATTCCATCTCTGCCCACCACTCCAGCCTCCTGCTAAATATTTGTTGCCTACCCACTAGCACATCCGTAGCTCAATCTAGACTCTTCCATAAGTAATTTCAGCACCTTTTCTTGGGGGCACATCACCCAATACTTTATGGGTGACAGTATGGCTCGGCAAACCCCAATTGCTTTCCAAGATGGCGCTTCTGGGCTCATGGTGGAGTGAGTGGTCTGACTGTGGTTCACAGGTCTCCTCTTGAGCATTTAAGAGCAGAACCTTCCCTCACATTCCCGAGGGCCCTGATGGGGCTGACTTGGCTCCCAGAAACAGGAGGTACACCCCATCCAGACCTGGCCAATCAAAGCCATCTTTCCTCGGTTCATGTGATTGGTTCCAGAGGAAGCACATGGTACGTCTGGACCAATAAGCATCTGCCCTGGGATCTTTTCTCCCGGTAGGTTGCTAAGCAACGGGGATCCAGTTCAGCAAGGCAGATGGCGTCCCAGACACTGGTATCTGTCTGAAGAATGAAGTTAAGAGATGGTAGGGGGGAGCCCCCGGTGGAGTCAGGCAGTGTTGAAGCACCTACTGTATACAGAGCTCTAAGTTAAACCCTGGTGGCTTCGGGATGAGTGAATCTGATGGTGTCTTTTTTCAAATGGAGCAAAGGGTTAATCCACAATGCAAGTTCAGCTTGAGGAGCCCTGAGCAGCAGGCCATCCAGACAGAGGAAGAAGGAGGAATTTGGCAGGAGTTTGAGCTGGGCGCTGGTGGGGAGCTGGGCAGGGGCCAGGTTTGGGGACTGGGCTTTGTTGGTAGGTGTGCACCGCCTCTGGGGGAGCCCTCCCAGGCTGTGGCTTTGAAGATGTGCCACTGTTACCACAGCACACATGTGGCTCTGAGCGTCCCTTCTCTGATTCTCTCTGGAGCCTGGTCTTTTCCAGGAATCCAAGAGCTGCGCCTGGGCTGTGATCTCCTAGCCCCCTGCCCCACCCAGACTAGGAAGGCTTAGGGGAAGCCAGGACAAGGATCACTGGGCGGGGACGCCCGCAGGATGAAAGGGCTCTTGTGGAAGAGGGTGCTCCAGCCTGCCAGAGGCAAAGGAGGAGCGGGAGGAGCAAAGACTGGGCTCTGAGCGCTCACTGGGAGACCACAGAGGAAAGAGCACCTCAGTCTCTTCCAAACTTGGTCATCTCGCTTGAGAGGCAACTCCACTCCCAAAACCTTAGATTGGCCAAAGGGGGAAAAAAAAACTCAGGGAAGAGATGCAGGCTTCTCAGTTGCAAAGAGGGTGTAGACATCGGGGGCCTGTGGGGTGGGAGAAGCTGGGGGTGGTGGGAACCCAGCCTCCCTAATTTACTTCTCTGGAAAAAGACGTTCTTCGGGCCACTGATTCTGCAGACTTGGAGGACTCCGGTTCCATTCCTGCTCTGTGATTCATCCTGGTGCCTTCGATCCTCCATTATCTCAGCTTGTCACACCCCGCAGCTGTCAATCATCACCCTTCCCAAACATCAGTGTCATGGCTCAGCTCCTCAGGTCTCTCCCTCCTGCCCTCTGAGCAGGCTGTGGCCATCCCAGAGCCCCAGAGCCCGGTGCTCAAGATTTTCTGGATAAAGGCATAAATGCATTAGGAAGACTCCCTGTGATGTCACCGAGGGAAGGAAAGGAAACGGGGATGTGGGTGGAAACCTGGGTGGAGAAGCTGGGCCGCTAGGCAGGGTGGACAGGGGCCTGCGCCACTCCAGGGGCAGTCCTGGAGCTGGGAAGACCCTTCTGAGTTGTGCAGGCTGTGGGCCACAGTCCATCAGTCACGAGACAAGGACGCTCATCTCCTGAAGGGTGTGACGGTGAGCGCGTGGGGTAGGTGGCTCTCCGCAGTTTGGGCCATCCGGTTAGGGGCTGAGGCCATCGACTGAGGACAGCACTCCCAGCCGCTAGGGAATGAGATTTCCCTATTTGTGCAGTTGTCCACTGTGCAACTGTCCCCAGAGCTAGGCAGGGGGATCTCCATGTGCCAGACCCAGGTGGGTGAACAGTCTGACTCTGGGACGCCCAGACAGGAAGTTTCAGGACCTTCTGCCTCCAGAGCCTTCCAGCCCTCTCGCCAGTGTCCCCCCGGATGTGGCGCAGACCAGCGCCAAGCAGCCAAAAGCGCAAACCCCGCGCGCGGGAGTCACTTCGCGTTGGCTGGGAGGCCTGCCATCCAGCGTCTCTCGGCTGTGCTTGGAGCCACGAGGCGAGGTGGCTTCCCAGCCCGAACCCATCCATCCGCTCCTGTTTATTCTGTGCGCAGCCAACAGCTGCTGGAGCGGGACTGCCAACTCCCCGCGTGGGGATGTGCGTCTCCACCCATCCCAGCAAGTTCTCCCCTGCTGGCTTTTGCTGGGAAGCCCATTTATTTTTTCCTCTTTCTCCTTCCCAGTGGTGTGGCTGGATTTCAGAAGAGTCTGCAACAGTGTGTCGGAGGGGAGGAGGGGACTGGATACGACATCCAGGATGTTGGAGGGTGGGGAGCAGCTGCGAAAATTCTACTTTGGATTTTGGCCCAGTTTCCTTTTTAATTTTTTTTTCTCGCTTCTTACCAGTATGTAGCTTTAGAATGAGCGACTACATGTTTATGCGTGTAGGTCTGGAACATAGATTTGCAAATACCACGGGCCAGAGATCTGATCTAAGATTTGCTGTGTGACCTTGGCTGGGTGTCTTTACCTCTCTGAGCTCCTAGTACTTTATGAAGTAAGTTAATGATCTCATCTCTCAGGTCCATTGGGAGGACTTAATTGAGACTGTTAGGGAAACTACACAGACCAAAAAGGTGCTTAATAAATGACACCTGGTGTCATTATTCTTTTCCCTGGTGCTTTCTCTCTTCTGATGGGGCTGTCCTCCACTGGCCTAAATATTTGCTCAAATTGGTCCGGCACATCGTAGCTCATTACATGTTCCTTGCGTCTTAAAGATGCAAAGCGTTTTCCCCAGCCGGGCTACAAGAGCTGCCCCTCATAGTGGCTTCTTCCTCAGGGCCCCTCGGTTCTCCTGACCCAGCGCCAGCGGTGTCTCAACACATCTACCTGTTAAATCCTTGGTGGCTAAGAGGTCTTTGAAGGAAACACCAGATTTTGGGGGGAGTGGGGTACCAGGGATTGAACTCAGGGGCCCTCGACCACTGAGCCACATCCCCAGCTCTATTTTGTGTCTCACTGAGGGTCTCACTGAGTTGCTTAGCGCCTCGCCATTGCTGAGGCTGGCTTTGAACTCATGATCCTCCTGCCTCAGCCTCCCCAGCTGCTGGGATAACAGGCGTCGCCACCGGCCCCCGGCAAAAAATTCATTTTTAAAAAAGAAAAACAAAGTGCAAAGGTGTCCATTCTGCAGGCTCAGCAGCAGCAGCGTCTGCTGAGCCGGGATGTCCATCCAGCACTGTCCTCGGGCATCGCTGGCCACGCCCCCCATACACATATTAATGGAGGGGGTCTGGGTGTGCAGGCGACAGGAGGGACTGCCAGTGCTAAGACCTCCAGCTGGGAAAAAGCCTCCAGCCGCAAGGGGCTGGAGGGACAGGGACGCTCATGGTGACGCCTCCAAGGGAGGCCAGCTGTCCAAGACAGGCCCTCGCTCTGAGTGGCTCGGGATGGCATGTTTGGGTCCCAGCCCACATTGTGCCCGTCCTGGCCCTTCCATTAGTGGACACGAGTGGCCGCGTCTCCCCAGCCTGGCGGAGCCCCTTGGCTGTGCTTCCTGGCCCCAGCACAGCCCCTTGGTGGAGCCTCGAACCCCTCTTGTTGCCTGTGGCCTCGAAGCCGGAGTTAATGGTGGAATAATATGTACACAGCAAGTCCTCCAGAGGCGTCCTAAATGCCATACAAGGGATTTTCAGAGCTTAATGAGCGTTACTGGACTCAGAGCATGATAATGTGGCAACTAGTGGCTCTAATCTGATCGGGCACTTTCCAGCCAGCAAGGCTCAGTGGGCGACCGCCCTTCCGTCCTCCTCCAACCCGCCAGGCTGTTAGCACCGGTTGGTCTGTGAATAGGCACAGCTCAGCTGTCGGAGGTGCCACGCCCCCCACGCCTGTGCTCATGGGGTCAGCAGGAGGAGAGGCTGGGCGGGGGAGGATACAGATAATTACTTTGTCTCTCTTGTTTCTAAAAGTAGCACAGAATAGGTTTGTAAAAAATAAAACAGTATGCGTCACCTGTCATCCCAGCCGCTGAGCAGGATGAGGCAGGAGAATCCCAAGTTCAAAGCCAGCCTCGGCAAAAGGGAGGCACTAAAAGAGAGTAAAACACAAAACAGGGCTGGGAGGTGGCTCAGGGGTCGAGTGCCCTGAGTTCAATCTCCAGGACCAAAAAAAAAAAAAGTTTGGATTTCAAAGTATCAACAATAGAATCAATTACGTAACTGAGTCCCACGGACTTCAGCCAGAGCTTCATCTCACAGGGCAAGTCTGAAAAAATACCCAGACTCTGGATCTAAGTTCAAATCCGGGCTTTGTTACCTCCTAGCGGACTCGTTTCTCTCTCCAAACCCCAGTTTCGTCAGCTGTAAGATAGGGGTGCTGGTCTGTACCCACCGCGGGGCTCCTGAAGTGGATACATGAGTCAGAAATACCAGGAGCCAGGACCAGGCAGAGTACAGAGCTCACAGCGATGAGTTTCCAGGCCTTCTGACCTCCACTGCCTCCTCTGTAAAATGGGTCTCCTGCTCCCCACCCAAGGGTCAGAAGGAGCAGTGTGGTGAGTGCAGCCTGGATTAGGGGCCAGGGTTCCAGCCCCCAAGCCTACATCCTTCCCTTCTCTCCTGCATCCGGTCCCCAGTCATCTGAGAAGCTGCTGTGGGGACCAGCCCCCTGGCATTGCAAAGGGCTCTTCAGGACATTCTGAGCCACAACCAGCTCTGCCAGGTATTTATGTGGGAAGGGAATCTGACACAAAACACCAGGTTAGGACCTGAGAACCTGGTGACCCCTTCTGAGGACTGGAGCAGGGACGTCCCAGGGGCAGAGAGAAAAGCAGTTGCTTGACAGTGTGACGGGGGGGGGGGGGGGAGTCCAGCTCTGACCCGCGTATTCCAGACCTGGGGGCAGAGGGCTTGGCAGCTGTGGCTGAGCTTTCCTGTCCCTGTGGAGTCCCCTCGGCAGACCGGGTGCTAGCTGCGTCTGCTTTCCAATCTCCCCCTCACTGGCTGTGTTTCTCTGGGGAACCTGATTAGCTTCTCTGGCTTTTGTGAGACAGGGGAGGTTCTCCTCCCACAGGGCTGCTGTGGAGTTTGAGTGGGATGGTCCACACAGAATTGCTGGAATATAGCGTCTTTTATGGGACTTCCAAGTCCTCAGGTGGCTGAGTTTAGAGCGGGAGGGGAAGATGTGTTTTCACTATTTCCTTCTTAGAAAATCCCAGGGAAGGCCTCTGATTGGCCCGTCCCTGTCATGTGACCATCTTTTAGCCCAGTTCTTGCATTTAATGGCCAGCTAGGGCTAGGGCTAACAAGGGCTAGGGCTAGGGGTTTTTATTTTAGGATAGGGAAGGGGGGCACATGTCCTAAAAAGCACAAAAATTATACTCACTAATAACTCACTCAGTGGCCCTGGGGCCTTGGATCCATTTTTAAATACCTCTAGGTTCAGTCTGAGGTTTATAAAGTGGTAACAAATGTAAAGACTCTGCATTGAGTTATTTTAAAGAGAAAACCAAAGAAGTCAGACGCACAATGTCTGGCACATTCTGTTCCAGCTCAAGCATTTGCTAAATGTGAATCTTCCATGGTGGTTCCTGGCCCCAGGGGATCATTAGTGATTACTAATCTTGCAAGAACAAAGAATTATTTATTCAGTCAACAGTTACCCTTTTATAAGTTCAGAAACATAAAATGTGTTCAAATATATATTTGAGATAAGGGACATGAATTTATATGTGCCCCTGAAGTCCCTAGGATGAAGTCATTGTTCATTGGTCCGAAAAAAAATAAAATCGGGGGGTGCGGGGTTGTGAGGCTGATGAACTTTGTATTGAACTTAGGTGGCTCCCTGGTTCCCCTCCTTCCCCAACATTTTATTATAATATTAAAAAAGTCAAACATAAAGCAGGTGAAGGTTCATAGCAAACATCTGTGTGCTCCGCGTGGCTCCCCTCCATTAGCGTCTATCCTGTCCTCTGTCCCTCTGTCCATGCAGTGACCCACCTTAATTTTCTTCAAGCAGACATTTCAGCAAGGGAGTGTCAGTCTTCCTCTGCAGGCGTCTCTGTTATGGGGAAGCGTAGGAACACACTGAAATGCACAGTTATAAGTATGCTCACACAGACTTTTGTCACGTGTGTCCCAAACCCCTCGTTGCTCCAGAGAGCTCCCTCCAACCCTCCCCCCGACACAGAGCCAAGCCCACTGACTTTTCCTCCCCAATGATCCGTTTTATTTGCTCAAGAAATTCGTATAAGTGGACTCATGTCATCTGTATGTTTTGGGGTCTGTCTTCTTTCATTTAATGTGGCATTTTGGAGACAGACCCACGTGGCTGCACGTAACCGTAGATTGTCTTTTTCTTACTGTTATGTGGGAAGCCAGGTGTAGCTACACCACAATTCATTTATTTGTTCTCTGGTTAACCGCCATGGTGTTACCTCCAGATGAAGGCCACCATAGACAGAGGTACTGTGGACATTTGATATGGATTTTTTGGTGAACATGTGAAGTGTTGAACTGCTGGGTTGGAAGGTAGGGCTTGGTGGAATTTGGTCTGAACTGCACAAGAACTTTTCTAAAGTGCTTTCCCTTGGTGCCAACCATGAGCAAGAGTTCCAGTTGCTCCACATCCTTCTCAACATTTAATGTTGTCAGTCTTCTTAATCCTGTGTGTATGTGGTAGTTTTTTTTTTTTGGTATCAGGGATTGAACCCAGGGGTGCTCAACCACTGAGCCACATCCCCAGCCCTTTTTATTTTTCATTTTGAGACAAGGTCTTGCTGAGTTGCTTAGGGCCTTGCTAAGTTGCAGAGGCAAGCCTCAAAATTGTGAGCCTCCTGTCTCAGCCTCCCAAGCTGCTGAGATTACAGGTATGTGCCACCGTGCCTGGGTGTAGTGGTATCTTATGGTGTTAACCATTTTCTTTGGGTGTATGTATGTATGGTGTGTGTCCTTAAACAGAGCCAAATTCTCATCTATTTCATAAAATACCTGAACTGCAAGGACTCTTGTTTCACAGATGTAGAAACTGAGGCTGAGAAAAGGAAAGAGATGGACCCAACATTTCACAGTGTTGAAAGCAAAGCCCGGCCGTGGCTCACGATGGGCATGGGCCTTCCAGCTGAGCTCTGACTGTGTGCCAAGCACTGTGGCAGCTCTCCCTGGTTCGGTCATTGAAGCATTCATCCATTTGCTCAGCAGACATCCTCTAAGCCGAGCCCTGGCCCAGCTCTGCAGGTACAGAGACAAATAACAAACCACTTCGGCTTCTGAGGAGCTCACACTGGGTTGACCGAGAACCTTCCATCCCTAATCCAGGCCGCCTCTCTTTCCACTTTGGATTCAGAGTTGGACTCATCCATGCACAAAGTAGGAATTGCTTAAGTGTTTGGGAATCTCGATTACTATAACCAAAATGGAAGGTCCTGACTCCAGAAAACAGATTCTTCAAGTTTCTCTCCCTTCATTTCACTTCCAGACTTTGGCAGCCACACACCACTTGTTCCCCTGAAAGACCTCTGCTGAATGTCCCCAGAGTCTGCTTCTCCACTTGGTGGGACACAGAAACCTCAAGGGGGATCTTTTCTCAATGCTGCTCACTCACGGGAGGGCTCCAGGGTCCCCTGAACCTGCCTGTCATTTTCCTAATGTCACCTGGGAGTGGATTTCCAGTCTATGGCAGAGTAGCACACAATTTCAAAAGGAGAAGAGACCGTAGATCATGTTTTATCTAGAAGTTTCTGCATACCAACCAGGTCTATATCTGCTGCCCTAAATTTTGCCTTGTATGCACAGGTAGTGGAGAGAGCATTAAAATGCAGATCCTTGGGTCCTGTCTAAAAGATTCCAGTTCTGTGGGCTGAGGTGGGGCCCCAAAATTTTACTTTGAAACAGCTCTGTGGTAGGTCCCAAAATCAGTATAGAAAAATCAATAGTTTTCCTATATATCAGCTCCAAATCTTCTGAGAAAGAAATTGGAAAAAAACAATTAAATTCATAATAGCCTCAAAAAATACTTAGGAATAAATCTAACCAAGGAGGTGAAAGCCTTCTGCAATAAAAACTATGGAACACAGAAGAAAGAAATTGAAGAAGGTCTCAGAAGATGGAAACATCTCCCATGTTCATGGATAGGCAGAATTAATATTGTCAAAATGGCCATACTATCAAATGCAATGCAGAGATTCAGTGCAATCCTTATCAAAATATTTGTGACATTCTTCACAGAACCAGAAAAAAAACAGTCTTAAGATTCATCTGGAAGAATAAAAGACCTAGAATACCAAAGGAATACTAAGCCAATACTACAGAGCTATAGTAACGAACTGCATTGCACTAGAAGAAAACAGACATCGACACCAATAGTAAAGAAGAGAAGACACAGAGCCAAATCCACACACCTGCAGTCATCTGATCCTTGACCAAGGTGCCTAAAACATAGATTGGAGAAAAAACAACCTTTTTCACAAATAATCTGGGAAAACTGGTCATCCATTTGTAGGAGAATGAAGCCAGACCCTCCTGTTTCTCCCTGCACGAAAATCAACTCTAAATGGATCAGAGACCTAGGAATTAGACCAGAAACTCTGCAACTCCTAGAAGAAAACGTAGGTCAACCCTCCAGCCTATCGGCACAGGCGATTATTTTCTCAATAGGACCCTAGAGCTCAGGAAAAAATGCCAAGAGTTAATAAATGGGATGGCATCAAATTTAAAAGTCGCACAGTCAAGGAAACAGTTAGTAAAGAGAGACGCCACAGAATAGGGGAAAATTTTTGCTAGCCACTCTTCTGACAGAGGATTAATATTTAGAATATATAAAGAACTCCAGAACATCAAAACTTAACATCAAAAACCAAATAACCCAAGTAATAAGTGGGCAAGTGAATCACACACCTCTCAAAAGAAGCAATACAAATTACCAACAAACATATATTTTTAAAAAGTTCAGCATCATTAGCAATTAGGGAAATGCAGATCAAAGCTACACTGAGATTTCATCTCACACCAGTCAGAATGGCAGTCACCCAGAACGCAAATCATAATAAATGCTGGAGAGGATGCCGAGCAAAGGACACTTTGACACTGTTGGTGGGACTGCAAATTAGTACAGCCACCCTGGAAGTCAGTATGGAGGCTCCTCAAAAGACCAGTAATGGAACCAGCACATGACCCAGCTCTACCCCTCCTTGGCATTTACCCTGAAGAATTAAACTCATCATATTCTCGTGACACATACATCCCCATGGTTATAGCAGCACAATTCACAGTGGCCAAACTATGGAAGCTGCCTCGGTGCCCATCAGTGCACAAATGGATAAAGAAGATGTGGTGTGTGTACACAGTGGAGTATTATACAGCCATAAAGAAAACTGAAATTATGTCATTTGCAGGGAAATGGATGAACTGGAGAGCATCATGTTAAGTGAAGTCAGCCAAACTCAGAAGGTCAAGGGTCCTACGTGTTCTCTCACATGCAGAAGCTAGAAAGGAAAAGGGGAAAGAAAGGTGGGGGGATCTCCTAAAAATCAAAGGGAGATCAGTGAGAAAAGGGTCCAGGGGTGCAAGGGTGTGAGGGAAGGGGAGTGGGGGGGAGTGACATTGGCCGGACTCTGTTGTTACATCGTGTGCCTGTGCAAATATGTAACAACAAATCCCATCCATAGGTACAACTGCAACCCACCAATTAGAAAACAAAGTGGAAAGAGAAAAATAAATAAACCGGACAGCTTCGTGGGGATTTTTAGGGCAGTGAAATTAGTCCATGTGACATGCAATGGTGGGTTCCTGATATTATATATTTGTTAAAACCTATAGAAGTCTGATAGCAGGAGAGAACCCTTCTGTAAACTACGGGCATTGGTTGACAGCAACAGGGGTCTGTGCTGGTGGGTTGGGTGCCTTTCCTCGCCCCTGATCCTTCCACGTTTCCCTGGTGTCTTCGTAGCTTGCTCAAGCACCTCTGAGTGACTCTGAGTTCTTACACGTGTTCACTCCAGAGTCTTTTCCCAAACTCTCCCCTCTGGACACATTCTCCCTCCAGCCCAGTCCCATGCCTGACACACATACGCATGCTCTTAGCATCTTAGCTTCAACGTCATCTCCTCCAGGAAGTCTCCCCAGATTGTCCCCCGCCGGTGGCCTCCCTGACATTCATATATGAATCACTCATGCCCACGTGGCTCTTTACTTCTCTCTCCTGAAATATGGTCAGCTCCAGGAGGACGGGCACATAGCAGATGGTCAATAAAATGTGGATTGAATAGATGTCCAAACCCGTGGCTTCCACACCCTCTCAGTCCCTCTGGGAGGCAGTGTCTCAGCACAAACAGCTTCAGGTGTCCTGGCAGATACTTGGCCCACTTTTCATGACAGCCCCCCCCCAATGAGTTTAAATATGATCCTTGAACAACATCGTTGATTTCTACAACATCTCAAGAAAAGTGAGGTGGTGATTCCTCCTGCAGCCCTGCCATGCCCTTGTGCAAGAGAGAGGCAAGGATCGTGTGGTTTGTGCCTGTAGCTCTTCACTGCGATGACGGCAAGGGTCCCAGGTGAGCTGGTGCAGGTGATGGACCACAGGTTAGGAAGTTCACATGCAGAACTAGAAACCCACTCAGCCGCCTGCTCCCGGCTCCAGCTGTTCCCCAAGCCCTCAGCAAACATTTGGTGGGGGGAGAGCCCACTTGCCACCCTCCTTCACGACAGCCCTTCCCTGACTCTGTAAATAGCACAGATGCAGAAACTGAGGATCAGAAATCATAATGCACGTCCCCTCTGTCACACTGTGTAGCAGGTCTCAGCTCTGTGCCAGAAAGCAAGTCCAGCCTAGGCATTTTGAACAGGAAGGTATTTAATATAGGGAATTGGGTCCACTGGCAGAGCAGAAGGAGCAAGTCCTAGGCTGAGCCTCCTGGAAAACTCTCAGGAAATACAGAGCAGAGGCCTCTGCACAGATTCTGCTGGAATCATGCCCCATGCGAGGAGCTGCCACATTTCTGACCCCGTGCCTCTTGATACCCAGGATGCAGGAGATCGAAGACCCTGATTCAGGAAGCGGAGTGAGTCTGTACCACATTTGCTAATGTCGGTAGCCATAAACCAGAGAGGGCGGCTTCATAGCAGCATCGCAAACCTCACCTCAATGCCCTTCCTTGGTGGGAGCAAATCTGCATCCAGAATTTTAGCTGCAAGACAGTCTAGGAATGTCGTCTTTGGTTTTCCAGCCTTACTGTGCTGAAGGAGGGGAAATGGAAATTCAGTGAAATACACGCAGGATCCAGGGGCAGCCGGGAAACCTGAAGCTAAATCCCAGGCCCTCCGCTCTCTCAATGCATGACTTTGGAAATGACACAAACAGACTGTCCCTAATTATCACTAGAATTTTTACTGCCAACAGCCATCTCATAGAGAAGCAGAAAGGGTTAAATAAGATGTCACGTGTACAATGCAGAGTGTCTGGGGCAGCTTAGGTCCTCAAAAAAGGGTCAGTAGGAACTCAATTGTTATTATGGTTTTAGAAGAGATTAATTCCCTTTCCTGCCTCACCAAAAAAAAAAATTAATAATAATAATTATGCTACATAATTTCACAAAGTATTTTCACACTATTCCTGGGAGCAAGGAATCCTTGCAGAAATGTACTTTGGATGCAGGATTCGTGAATATCAAGGTGATTTTTTCCCCCAATCATTTGGGGACACTGGGAAGAAAGAGTCGGAGCCCAGTTTATTGGTAGAAAGTGTCTTACATGGTTAACCTCCTTCTGTGGGGCAGCCCCGGGAGGACATCCCAAAACATCAGGGAGAAAAAGAATAGTGCTTGGTATTTCTTCTCCCAGAAGCACATGAATGTGTCACCTTGCTCGTGACCACGGAGAAGGGGAGGGAGACCGTCATCTCCAGTAAGCGTTTGGGAGGAAAGAGGAGGATGGTCTGTTTTTAGGAGCAGCTGGGCCAGTGAGAAGCAGAGAAAACTGTGAATCAGGCGGCCACGTGGGTCCCTTGTCCCGAACACAGCCTCTTCTGTCCTGTGAGACAGTGGCCACGTCTGTCCTGCAGCCTGTGATCATTGCTGTAACAAAATACCTGAAATTATCAAATTATAAAGAAAAAAGTTCACTGTGACTTGCAGATTTGGAGATTTCAGTCCAAGGACGGTGGGGTCTTTCCTCTGGGGCCTGTGATAAGGCAGCTCATTGTGAGAGGGACACATAGCAGAAGAAGTCACTCACCTCATGGTGGCCAGGAAGAAAAGAGAGACTGGAAGGGGCCAGGCTCCCAATATCCCCTCCTAGGACACGCCCCCAATGCTCTAACTTCCTCCCACAGGGCCTCGCCTCTTAAAGGGCCCACCACCTTCCACAGGATGTCAATGGAACTTTCAACACCTGGGTCTTTGGGGGACACTTTCAAACCATAGCAAGCTCTACTTTCTCCTGTGTGAAATGGGAGTGGTCACTTCGGTCCTACCTGATTGCTGCAAAGTCACAAAGCCAACCCTACATCAAGCATTTTATCTGCCTCTCCCTGCCCGCGGGTGACGACTTCCACAAAGCTCAGTGGATGAATGAGCCCGGGCCGGGGAGAAGCTGTGCTGGGCGGGCTGGGCTGGTGGTGCCGGCACAGGGCTCTGCTGTGGCCTCTCTGCCTCCGGGAAGCTGCAGCACACTCTCTTGGGACTCAGTCAGTGTCTCTTTTTCTTTTTTTCCCATCAGGGCTGTGGCCCAGAAGGACCAGAGAGGTTCTTACCAGGCAGAACGGCAGTAGGGACCCCAGCTACCACCGTCTTGCAGGGCCACAGGACGAGGTGTCTGCCAGGAGGAAGGAAAACCAGAAACAGAAGTGGCGGGTGGAGGCAGAAGGTGTCACACTCCACTGAGTCACGGTGGCTTGTCAGAAGAGGTCCCCCGGCTGCGGGCTGCAGTGGAGGGGCCTCCGGCAGCGGCAGCCTGGGTCCATTTCCAGCAGGCAGGACAAGCAGGTGCCTATTTGTGTACCCGAGGACCCTGGTCTGGAAGGAGCGGCAGGCACAGTGGGGAGGCCCGAGCAGCCACCTGGCAGCTGGACCAGACCTGGCTGGCGGTACCATATTGCCTGCCGTCTGGCAAATCGACAGGTTTTCACAAACCAGATTCCTCTTCACATGCCTGGGCCCTTCCTGTCCAACTGTTCCGGCATCTGTTTCTCTTAAAATGTATTTATTACACCAAGAGGAATAATAATGGGGCTGGGCCTGGGGCCTAGGTGATAGTGACAGTCATTTCCCCCTGGCTTTCCTGGAGAAGGGATTGTCTAGAGGAAAATGTGCAGTGCGCAACCTGGGGAACCTGCTCGGGGCCACCAGAGTCAGACAGCAACTGGACGTTGGCCCAGTGTGTGAGGCAGAAAGAGAAAGCCTGGGGAGGGCCGGCAGGGCGCCTGAGCCAGAGTCTACTGGTTCATGGTATAATCTGGGAGCAACTTCCTGGACCTCTCAGAACCTCAGTTTCCTCCTCTGTGAAGTGGGGACGAGGCTGTATTATCTCCAAGGTGATTTGTTTGTCATTTTACCGCCAGTTGTTCAAAAATCCATGTTTGTTTATTTCAGCCTCATCTGCACACCTGAGGATGTGCACTCACTCATCACCTTGGACTCTGCGAGGATCATGGTGTTTTAAAAAAGAACAATGAGGAGGGCCACTTCGTGCTGCTTTCTTACCCCCAGATAACTCATAAACACAAATGTGCTTCTCACAAACATCTCCCGCTCCAGCATTCCCAACCACCCTGCAATATAAATCTACCCGTCTCCATCAGAGGCTCAGAGAGGCAAAGCGACTTGTCCAAAGTTGCACAGCAAACACATGGAAACAATGCACTTGGGCAAGGGTTTCACTGGCCGGCTGGTGTCCTTGGGGCCCCGTGTCAACCCCTTTGCAGCTTTGAGAGGCTCCGGCTGCCCTCACACTGTTTGATTTCCATGGACGTCCTGTGGGGTAGCAGGAGAGAATGGTGAATCCCAGCTTCCCCAGGAGGAAACTGAGGTGCAGAGTCGGAAAGTGATGTCCCTAAGATTACAAAGCGCATGGCAATGGCCCTATCTGCAAATAGAAAGGGGAATACAGAACAATCAACATCGACCCCCCAGTACCGGCATTCTAGTTCTCTTCCTAGGTACCCTGGTGGGTGATTCTAACACATCTGTTTGGCCTTGAATCTCTGAAATTGAGCTTCATCTTACAAAGAGTTGTGTGCCGCCTTTTAATCAGTGTTTCATTTTCTCCACATGGGTAGGCTCTGAATAATGCAGATTCTGACCAATGGTGTGTTTGATGGTATTTATTGAGCACCTACTATACGTCGGGGGTGTGCCGAGCATGGTTTCTGCTGCCTTCCTCACGCAGGGAGTGGTAAGCCTGGACGCTGGGGAAGTCCTGGGAGATGGAGTTGAGGTGCTGATGTTTGGCTGTCGTCACTGTGTTCAATCCTCCAGCTCTGTCACTGGGGCTGCAGGGAAGTGCCACTTCTGAAATGGGGAAGGGGGATGTGACCACCCCCAATGTCTCTGGAGCTGCCCTGGAAGTCTGAAGGCTGAGCCTCTCCCTAGATGCTGGCCTCTGTCTCCACCCGGACACCTTCCCCAGGCCTCCCAGCCCAGAGAGACTCGGTGGGTCCCCTGACAGGCCTCTCTGGGACTGTAGAGATGGAGATCCTAACTCGGCTGCCATGAGCTTTTGGAACAATTGGGGTGGAAGGATTTGTGCAGGCTGAGCCACCGCCAACAACTCCCGAGAGACAGAGGAGGGACTGGGACAGGAGGTGTGATCGGCTGCAGACAAAACACCGTCATGGGTTTGTCTGTGCTGGGCAGGCACCGGGCCGGGGACAGCAGCCAGCGCCGGGAGCCCATTGCCCTGCCAGGGCTGGGCCACGTGGGGAAATTGGTCGTGCCTCCCCTGCCAGGGCTGATGGCTGGGGGGCGGTGCTGGCATGGAAAATTAAGGCACAGCATCAATCTGTCCCGAGAACTGGAGCAGATGTGAGTGAGTCACCCCTTGGTGACAAGTCTGTCCCTTTCACAAATGGGAAGGCAGGCATGTTGAGAAAGAGGGAAACCGGGGTGGGGACACATAGTAGGTGTCTGTGCTTGGACACGTCTCCTGGGAGCTGAAGTCATGGGATGCAACAGGCTGAAGGTGGAAGGGAATGGAGGCTTTATAGATGACGGACAGGAGGCTGGAGGCGGGGCAACCACAGAGGCCCGGAGCAAGACCTACCAGCAGCCCGGGGCGCTTGGCCCAGCTCCTTCTCCCAGTAAGAGCTCCCAAAGTCTTGCCCTCTGACCACGTGCACACAAACCCACACAGACACGGATGCACGCGCAGAGTGACTTTCATCATGGAAGCATTCCAGTTAAGGAATTGCCAAGTGAGAAGTTTCTAGAAATGTTTTATACTGTCATCCACCAGGTTGTGTGTAGAAGAATGCACCCGGGTTGTATTCGATGTCACTCAGGGAAAATAAAATCTGCCATTGACCGTAACTGATAATCTCTGGGTTATACGAAGCTAAATCTTTACTGCAGAGTTTATCAGAGCATTTAAAATGATACTGCGCATGTCCAAGCAGCGACCAGGGAGGGGGCATGTGAGCGGAAGGCAGCTCAGGGTGAGTGAGTCTGTGTGCTGCTGGCTTTGCCCCATTATGGACTTGCTTAGAATTATTGAAGAAAAACTTATTGATCTGTAAGGCTAGGATAGCATTGTAAAGTAAATAATAACCAAGTGCCTATCCAGCCATCTAGCTGACCAACCACCTAGCTATCCATCTATCAGTCTATTATCCATTAATTAATCTAACCGCTTATTCATTCATTACTCCAATCATATGTTCATCCATCCATCCAACATTCCACCATCCATCCATCCATCTGTTCATAAATACATCCATCCATCATCCATTTATCTATCCATCCATCCACCTATCCATCCATCATCCATCCATCCATGCTCCAATCCATCAATTTATCTATTGATCATCCACCTATCCATTCATTCATCCATTCATCCATCCATCTATCCATCCATCATCCATCCATCCCTCAATCTATCCATCTATTCATAAATCCATCCATCCATCTACCCCACCCATCCATTCACTTATCCATCCATCATCCATCCATCCATGTATCTATCCATCAATTTATCTATTGATCCATCCACCCATCCATTCATCCATCCGTCCATCCATCTATCAGTTCATCTATCTATCTGTCCATCCATATACCCACCCACCCATCTATTCACCTATCCATCCATCATCCATCCATCCATGTACCTATCCATCAATTTATCTATTGATCCATCCACCTATCCATTCATCCATCCATCATCCATCCATCCATCCATCTATCCATCTGTTCATAAATCCATCCATCCATCTACCCACCCATCCATTCATCCATCTGTCCATCCATCTATCAGTTCATCTATCCATCTATTTGTCCATCCATATACCCACCCACCCATCTATTCACCTATCCATTCATCATCCATCCATCCATGCACCTATACATCAATTTATCTATTGATCCATCCACCTATCCACCCATCTATCCATCCATCCACCTATCCATTCATCCATCCATCCATCCATCCGTCCATCCACCTATCCACCCATCCATCCATCCATCCATCCATCCACCTATCCATCCATCCATCCACCTATCCATCCACCCATCCATCCACTTATCTATCCATCCATCCACCTGTCCATTCATCCGTCCACCCACCTATCCACCCATCCATTCATCCATCCATCCATCCATCCACCTGTCCACCCATCCATCCATCCATCCATCCATCCATCCATCCATCCATCTGTCCATCTATTCACAAATCCATCCATCCATCCATCATCCATCCACCCCTCCCTTCATTCTCTGGAGTAATTACTGATCCCTAGTCATTCCGGGGACTCCACTAGGACTAGGAGTGGGAAGGGGGACATGGGTGTGGTGTGGATCCCCCGTTACAGTGGGTGAGAGGAGGAGGGACGCGAGTGTGCCGCGTGCGCTCCCTGTGGCTGAGGCAGGAGGCACGAGGGAACCTAGACTAGAAGGTTCTGGTTAGTGGCCTTCTAAGGTGCCCAGGGAAATGTGGCCTTTATCCCTCAGGCCCACCACTTACGTTTAGGAACCTCAGTCTCGTCTGTGAAATGGGCTCATAACCTCAGCCCCTGGGCGAGGGACGAGGGACGGGGCTGGCCACGGGCGTGCTGTTCATGGTCCCTCTGGTGCATCTGTGTGCATGTGACTGGCACGTGTTGGCCTTGGCAGTCTGCTGTGCCTCCACACTGGTCTGGGATCCCTGGGGGGCAGGAGCCGGGTGCTTTTTCTCCTTGCTGTACCCACAGAGGCTCGGCCGGGAACAAGGCTTAAGCATTGGCCATGAGTCTGATGAGAGGCCTTCCACATGGGGAGCCCGTGACCTGCGCCCACAGGGGCTGGAGACGATGTGCGGAGCTAGGGGGCCTTGCGGGGCAAGCCTGGCTGGACGCAGGCGCTCCAGGGCTGTGAGTTTGCATCTTCCTGCTCAGCCCTGCCTGACACCCAGACTGGGTGGTACCTGCTTTCCCCTTGGCAGCGCTGGGGTGGCCCAGGGAAGCCTCTCTGTCCCAGAGCCTCAGAGCCCACGCAGAGCAGCGGCCTGAGGTTCAGCCCCATCAGGCAGGGACGGCGAGGCCTCTTTTGATGCTGAGAGGAACTTTCCAGCGTGATCCAACCCAGCCGTGGCCCCACGGACTTGGCAGATTGGGAAACTATGAAGCCACTCTTCCCAACACTAATTCCCTCGCCTTTAATTTGGAGGAGTCCTAACCCAACCAGAGCCATGATGTCATTGAGCACAAACAGCCCTGTGGCATCCTCCATTTAGGAGCAGGTCCAGGCCACCCACGGTGTCCGCTGACACAGCTCAGGTCCCCGCCCTGGGGCTTGGGGCAGAGCCTGCCAACTTTCTCGGATCAGCCCTCCTGCTGTTAAACCTGAGGTTGTACGCAGAGAGACTGCAGCGTGTCTGGTGTGTCTCAGCCACTGCTTGGTCACTCTGTCTTGGGGACACTCAGCTGTACCCATCTGAGCTGCTGCCAGGTGGTTACATGTGGAGGCGTAAGGCCCAACAAACTGTGTGACCCTGTCCCTTCTGAGCATCCACGTCCTGCTCTGCAGAACGGGAATAGCATCAGTAGTTACTTGGCAGAGTGCGCGTGTGGCTTAGTAAACAGCTACACTGTTGCTGTGGGACAAGAACAGTAATCATGTAGCTGTTCCATCTCAAGGCATTAGGTGAGAACAGGCCCCAGGCCCCAGCACATAGTAGGTGCTCAGCAAACATGGCTCTTGGGATCATCACATTCTCTGTGCTTTCCTAAGTCCTTGCCCCATGAGGGTGTCCATGTCCCCCGCTAGGCCCAGGCTCTGACCTGCCCCGGCCCCACTGGGCTCCTCCTCTGACTGCCATATTCCCCCCATCTCTTCTCTTTCTTCCAGAAGGTCTTTCATCATGGCCAGAGGAGTGGGAAGCCCTCTGGAGCTCCCCACAGCTAGCGCGCACCCTCCGTGATGGTGCTCAGTCCCCAGGCTCCCGCTGGCCATTTGGCCGCCTCTGTCGTCAGACCATGTCTTCCTTCATCAGGAGGAGCACACCATTTTCTGTCATTTGTTTTTTGGTTTTATTTGTTCTTTTTAGATATGCATGACAGTGGCGTGTATTTTGACATGTTATACACACATGGAGTATGGCTTATTCTCATGAGGATCCCAGGCTTGTGGTTGAACATGATGTGGAGCTTCACTGATCGTGTGTTCATTCATGAACATAGGAAACTTCTGTCCAGTTCATTCTGCTGTCTTTCCCATTCCCGTCCCCCTCCCTTCCCTTCATCCTCCTTTGTCTAATCCAGTGAATTTCTATTTTCTCCTCTTCCCTTTTTGTGAATTAGCATTCACATATCAAAGAGAACATTCGGCCTTTGGTTTTTTTGGAGATTGGCTTATTTCACTTAGCAGGATAGTCTCCAGTTCCATCCATTTACCAGCAAATGACATAATTTCCTTCTTCTTTATGGCTGAGTAATATTCCCTTGTGTGCATGTACTACATTTTCTTTATTCATTCACCTGTTGGAGGGCATTAGGTTGGTTCCATAGCTTGGCTGTTGTGAACTGAGCTGCTCTACACATGGATGTGGTCACCTCACTACAGTATGCCAACATGCCATTTTCTACACATCTGTGGCCTTCCTGAAGGCAGACCCCACTCTGCGGCTAACTGGGTGTTTGATTTTGAGGGTGTCACTCTCTCTCTCAGATCTCACCTTCTCACATACAGGAAAGAGACTCTGCAGGAAGCTCAGGCTTACTGCAGGGCTCAGTACAGGAAAGGAGTGAATGATGTAGCCCGTGATATAGGCCTTTAAGGAGTGCCAGCTCCGGTTTCTGTTGTAGCCTCTGTGATTTCTTTTCTTTTTTGTGCTGGGGATTGAACTCCTGGGCACTCGACCACTGAGCCACATCCCCAGCCCTATTTTGTGTTTTATGTAGAGACAGGGTCTCACTGAGTTGCTAAGTGCCTCACTAAGTTGCTGAGGCTGGCTTTGAACTCATGATCCTCCTGCCTCAGCCTCCCGAGCTGCTGGAATGACAGGCATGTGCCCCCGAGCCCAGCCAACCTGTGTGATTTTTGAGCAAGCTCTTTAAGTTCTCCATGCCTCAGTTTACCCCTCTGCAAAACCCAGATGCCAACAGAGCCTGCGTCACACTGTCTTTTCAGATTAAATGAATTAAAACATAAAACCCTCAGAAGCAAAAGCAGATCATGTGACTGCCTTCCCTGTAGTATAATCATGAGATCGTTCCTTTTTTTTTCCTGACCTCCGCAGCTGTTTGAGGCCTGGGTCTAGAGCGGAGCCTGTTGTCTAGCAGGTGCTTGATTGATACTTGTGGCTGAGTCTGTGTGAGAAGCTCTTGTCATTGTCCCCAGCTAAGCCCCCTCCAGCTCCGTCCTTCTGCTGGGACCAGCCTTGAGTCATGCACCACCTTTGATGTGTGGAGACTTCATAGCGTCTGAGAGGAAGTCCTGTGAACACCAGCAGCTCAGTGCCTGCTGGAGGATCCAGCCAGGTGCTGTGACATAGAGTTGGGTACAAGGAAGGACAGGGAATTCAGGTCCTTCCTTCTTTCCAGCTGCCTCCCTTCCTTTTCTCACTGAATGTCACTGATCGCTGCACTGGTTCCAGTCCAGAGCCCAGGCTATCCTGGTCTTGGATAGCTAACTGTGGCCAACGGGAGCCCTGGCTGGCCTTAGCGCAGAGGTGGCTGGCTTGAGATTGGGGACTCGTCATTGTCACACCTCTGCTTGGAGGGCCAGCGCCCTGGGGAACCCCCAGCCACACACCAACAAGGTGGAAAGAGTCTCCAGTCCCTCACCTATCAGCAAGGAGATGTGTCACATTCTCACTCTGGACCTCGGCATAAAGAATGGCCTCCACAGGTCCCGTGAGGGGGTGACCATTCAGACAGTCATCCACGATGGGAGCATCAGTTCAGCAGGATGGACAGGGCATCTCATCAACATGGTGGTCGGACCTGGGGCCCTGGGTGCAGAAGGATTCCCATGTCATCCTGTTAAGGGAAAGAGGCAAGTGTCCTCGGGATGCGTCAGGATGGCTCCATTTATGGAAAACTCAAGAACAGACAAAAGTGAGCTGGGCATGGTGGCCCACGCCTGTCATCCCAGTGTCTCGGGAGGCTGAAGCAGGAGAATCGCGAGTTCAAAGCCAGCCTCAGCAACAGCAAGGCTTAGCACAACTCAGTGAGACCCTGTCTCTACATAAAACACAAAATAGGGCTGGGGACGTGGCTCAGTGGTTAAGCACACCTGGGTTCAATCCCCAGCCCCTCTCCCCAAAACCCCAACATTTTAAATTCTTGCCCTGCTGAAAATTAAACCCAGACACCAATAATGAGCGAGAATGTGTTTTGACTGTGTGTCTCTTTAGGAAAGACAACAGAGTGACCTCCGGGCACAGAAGCTACATTCAGACACGATCCTCGCCTGGCATCACAAGCCTGGTGGATCACTGTGCCTTTCTGTGCCTTCAGTGAACACATGTCATCATTTTATATTGTGTGTCACTGAAGTCCAAAGACAACAGGAAGCTGGGAGGAGATATTAGCATTTCCTATCCCAGGCAGAATGGCTAATGGCTCAGTCCTTAAAGAGCTCTATTTACTGATCAATAAGAAGGGAAAACCAACTTAATAGAAAAATAGGCAAAGGAACAAATGTTGTTAACAGAAAAGAAAATACAAATAGCTCCGAATCGCGGGGCAAACAAAGCATGCTGATTCATTTTTGAGAAAATAAATGCAGACGAAACCTCCAGGGAGACGGCAGTTTTCACCTATGGAATGGGTGCAGATTCCAAAGCTCACTGTGCGTCATGGCTGTGGGCAGGCAAGTGCTGGGTGGCCATAGCTGGGACAGCTGCCCCTCTCTCCACCCTGCAAGCCAGCCTTTCCACCTCCGGGATCTAGGCCACCCATGATGTCCCAGGCCATTCAAATGTCCTGTGCATAAGGGCTTTGATAGCAGCATTGACTCACATGACAGATAGGACTTAAACTAAATAGGGCGCTGACGGGGAGAACAGGGGCCCTTCATGGGCGGCACAGCTGGGCAGACACCGGGATGAGGACAGTCTTCATGAGTGCACAGGAATCTACCTCTGGATGCATCCTGAAGAGAGCAAGGGAGGCACCTGGGGTCTGCCCAGGGGGCTCTGCTGGGGAAGGACCCGTAGAGACGCTCTCTCCTGCGTGGAGGCTGATGGGGGGGGGCAGGGGGTGACCCGCCTGTGGCTTTCCCGCCTCTGGGATGGAATGGAGACCAGGATGCAGGAAAGGGTCAGAGACAGTGGAAACCCATCTCCTTCTGCTCTCTTCCTTCTGCCCCTCCTCCCTGCTCTTTCTGTCATCCGCCTCCTTCCTTCCTGTCCCCGTCTTTCCCTAGAACGTTGAACCAAGCCACAGGCCCTGAGGAAGCCAGCGACTCATTGAAAACGAATAAAATATTGCACCTGTGACTGCATTGGTTCAAAAAAGAAAGGTTCCTTGCTTGAAGTGACTTTTAAAATAAAAGGACTTCACTTTTCCTTCCCATTTTTTTTTTTTTTTGTCCCAGCCCTAGATACAGGTTTGAACACCATGTTTGGGAATTCTTTCCATCACGAGGGCTCCTGCAGGTTGGGGTCTGCAGCTCAAAAATGCACAAAAATAAAAAAATATATGAAAATCCCAAACAGACCTCTCCCCGCGGATGCCTGGGACCTGCTCCTGGGGGGGAAGCCAGTGTCCTCCCAGGTGCCCCGCTTCCTGCCCCGCCCCACATACTCCAACACGTGTTCACTGCCTGATAAAGGTGTTCTGTGTCCCTGCCGCTGCTTTTAATTAATTTTCTGACATGAAAGCTCCCAGTCCCTTCTCCCGCCTCAGAGACCCACACAGTTTGGGCCTCTCTTTTTTTTGCAGGAAGCAGCTGCCTGAGTGTCCCCCCCCCCAAAAAAAAGGGGGGTCGGGAGGAGCAGGTTGACTCACACTTCTTTTTTTCTTTTTTTGCATTGGCACTGATTTGCATATTAATAGTTTGCATATTAACCAGCGACTTCAGAGGGTGGGCGGGCTAATGAATGCAGCAATCTCCTCAATTTTAACTCAATTTACCTCATCCATATTCCAATGACTTTGGGGATTGGTGCTCCGGCGTTCATTGAAATTATCCGAGCCAGACCCGTGTGGGCTGCTCTACCATTAATCCAATTAATTAGCCCCGTGGATGTGGCCGCCTGGGTGAGAGTCCTTTGTTCAGTGCTGGAGGCTAATGATAGCCCCAGGCTGAAGGGATAATGAAGGGAGATAAGGAGGGTTTGACCCCCAGCCTGGGTCCTGGGTGGTGTTGGGGGGAAGGGAGGGTGGCTTTTGGGGGAGGGTTCCTGGATCCTGGGGAGGCAGCGGCTGTCCTTCTACCCCACTCAGGGATTCCTTCCCACTGTCTTTGCCCTCTCCATGCCCAGGGAGGCTGAGCCCTGGGAGGCTGAGCCCAGGGAGGCTGAGCTATACCCAGGGCCTCCTGGGCCTCCAGCCTCCAGGTGGGTCCAGCCATTGAGAATTGCCTGCAAGAGATGGAGAGGGAGGAGGGCAGGCACCAAGGGCTCATGGCTAGTCTTCCTCTTTGCTTTACCACCAGCTGGCAAGGTCTCGTCACCAAAGGTCACAGCTCTTGTCAAATAGCCCTGCCTCAAATCTACTCTCCTGATCACTGGCTATACCCAGGCCTTGTCCCCTTTGGCCTGGGGTAGTAACAGCTTCTTACTCTTGCAAGCATTTATGAAGGCTCCTGGTCCCCTGTGGTTACTTTTAGGTTTTTGAAGCCATGCAGCTCCTCTGAAGGCACCGTCTGCCCCTGCTGGGACCCCGACCCCTTACTTCTTTACTCTTAATGTTTTTTTTTTTCTTTTTTCTTAGAACTCAGTCACTCATTCTTGCAAAGATGACTTCAAGGACTAAACAAGATTTTGTATTTAGCTGGGCGCAGTGGCTCAAGCCTGTAATCCCAGCACTTAGGGAGGCTGAGGCAGGAGGATCACGAGTTCAAAGCCAGCCTCAGTAAGGGCGAGGCACTAAGCAACTCAGTGAGACCCTGTCTCTACATAAAACACAAAATAGGTCTGGGGATGTGGCTCAGTGGTCGAAGGCCCCTGAGTTCAATCCCTGGTACAAAAAAAAAAAATCCGTATTTATGAAGTGCTCAGCTCCAGGCCCAGCACACGCCAAGGGTTCAATCACGGTTGGGGATGGTGATGTGTGCAGATCGGCGCCTCGCTGGTGAGATAAAGTGTCCCTCGAATTAATCCCTCGAAATAACAGCCCATGAGATGCTTTTTGATAAAAGAGATTCCCTGGTAATAAATGTCTAAGAGCCCAGAAAATCCCCTTCTTAGAGATTCATAATATGCATGATTATAATAAAAGCTATAAGAAGTCCTGGAGGGAGGAAACGCTTGGCTTTCACGTACATTCAAACATCCCTGGGATGGACTGTGGCTCCCAGGCATTTCCCATTTCACACACGAGGACACTACGGCACCAAGACATTGCTGCAGGTGACTGAGCAAATCTAACCTGGAAACGGACTCCTGGACTGAACCTGTGCGGGTGGGATCAGGGCAGTGGCGGGGCAGAGAAGGGATGCAGGTCAAGACCTCACCTGCAAACAGGTGAGATCCCTGCTCAAGCTCCTGCTGTGCTTCTTGGGATCTATTTTCTCATCAGCAAAATGGGAAGAATTCCCACCAGAATTCAGGATTCAGAACAATTCAGTCATTGAATATCGAGCATGGAAACAGTCCTGTGTGACATCTGTCTGTGGATGTGCAAGGGGCATCCCCAGCACTGTGATTCATGGAAGAGAAATTCCTTCTTGATCAGACCTCCCTGACTTACTTAAAATTCTACTTGTAAGAATTTATCTTAAAAAAATATACATGAACAATTGTGCACAGATAGATGAACAACTTTGTTCTTTTTAGACTTATTAGTATTAGGAGGGGAAAATCCAGAGAAACAACCTGTGTGTCCAACAAAAGGGGATGAATGAAGGACCAAGTGGGGCTTCCATGCCTTGGAATCCTAGGCAGCCATTTGAGATCAGGAAGGATCTTTTCAAACACCTTGCTATTTTACCCATTAAAAACTCTAGAATTCTCATTTTTATTTGAACCAAATTTTATGTACAAATCCAAATAGATCGAGTCGATTTTTTCAAATGAAGCTGTTTCCTTGATCATTGGGAGCTTGAGAGACAGGGGTCCTGCCTTACAGTTCATCCCCTAGGATCTTTCAGGCCTGTCCCCAGACCCATGAGACTCAAGGGACAATGTGAAGATTAAATTTTACAGAGACTGACGGTATCTTCCAAGTACCTCGCTTGGCAGCGCTGTGAGTGAGGTTGCTTAGTCTTCATAATAGGCCTGTTACACAGCAAGATCTGCTTGGGGGATCCATTCTACAGATGGAAAAACAGTCCTTTTGCCAAGATCCCACAGGTAGGCAGAGGAAGAACCAGAATTTAACTGGTAAATGTTGAAACCAACTCTGTGCTCCTAGTGAGGGGATATTGAGTGGCAAGGTCAGAAAATAAAATGGTACTCACCATTCCAATCTCCTGATTCCAATCCACCCTTGTTACGTAAGATGCTGTTTAGGGGGAAAAGCTGGGTGCCTGACACATAGTAACTCCCTGTGTTTCTTGCAAATTTTGAGTCTGAATTTATTTCAAAGCAAAATAAAAATTCAAAATAGAGTGTTGAGTGAAATCTCATTTATGTGTGTGTGTATGTGTGTGTTTATAAACCACTTTAAAATGATATTCAGGCTGGGCACATGGTGCACATTTGTCATCCCAGCAGCCTGAGAGGCTGAGGCAGGAGGATGGCGAGTTCCAAGCCAGCCTCAGCAACAGGAGGTCCTAAGCAACTCAGTGAGATCCTGTCTCTACATAAAACACAAAATAGGGCTGGGGATGTGGCTCAGGGGTCGAGTGCCTCTGAGTTCAATCCCCATTACTCTCCCCACCCCAAAAAATATATTCAGGTTGAGTATCCCTAATCTGAAGATTCAAATCCCAAACTGTTTCAAGTCCAAAACTTTTTAAGCATTGATATGACACCACAAGTGGAAAATTCCACACTGGACGTCCCGAAACCGGTCACAGTCAAAATGCAGGTACGCTTCTTAAAATACTGCCTAAAATCACCTTCAGGTTCTGTTCATGTGATACTCAGATGAATTCTGTGTTTAGACTTGAGTCTCACCCCCAAGATACCTCAATACATATATGCAAATATTCCAAAATCCAAAAGCAATCCTAAATCCGGAACACTTCTGGGGTCAAGTATTTCAGATCGAGGAGCGTCAACCTGTCCTAACAATATTTTAACAATCCTCATCTTTAGGTTAGAGTTTGTGGGCAATTTTTTTTTATGTTTTACATGTTTATTTTTCTCCTCAATGACTATAAATGATCATCTACATAATCTTTGGGTTTTTTTTTTTTTAAGTTTAAGAACAGAATCATCTGGGACCAGCAAAATACTTCCCCTGCCTCCTGCCTCAGGTTCTATTGATTCTCTCCAAAACTGTCCCTGGAGCCACATCACGTCCTATCATTCTTCCACCTGCCACAACCCTGCCTGCCATTGAAGAGACCCCCAGCTCCTGGCCTTCCTTCCCAGAAGACACTGGAAAAGCCCCTAGACCAGGCGGGGGGTCCGTGGGTGCTTCTACAGAATGGATCGCCTTGACACAAACGTAATGTTTTGTGACAGAGCCCAAATATGCATTTCATTCTTGAGGAACAGGCCCGAGGAACTCGTTGGAAATATTAAATTAAGCAGTGTAACAGCTGAGAATAATTGGGTTTTCTGCCCTGTTGCCTGTGATTTTGTGCGCTGTTGGAGGCAGCGGGGCGGTTCTGTCTGGCCGAGGGATGGGGGAGGCTCCTGGGTGTCTGGGGGTTTGGACGCTGGGTTCGGTTAAACCCCTGAGGAGACAGGTCAGGCTCCTGGGGCCCATCTTCTGAGTCTTCAGTTTCCCGGCTCAGGATGACTGCAGACACCCTGTGCTTTGCTGCCTCCCTGCCCCCATTTCATGGACGGGGACACTGAGTCCTTAGAGAGATGTCTGAGCAGGTGAGTGACAGATCTGAGACTTATAGAACCTTCTCACCCTCCTCTGAATCACAGGCTGAAACCACAGAACTCTGAGCCATTTTTTTTTGCTGGTATTGTGACCCAAAGGATGCAGGTTCTGGAGCCAGAGAGATACAAGGCTAGATGAATGACCACACATCCCTACTGCCGGAAGCCTCTGATAAAATGGGTTCTGTCCGGCCTACATCTGAAGGAGTGCCATGGGATTGTTTGGTGGGTAGCGAGGATTGAACTCAGGGGCACTCGGCCACTGAGCCACATCCCCAGCCCTATTTTGTACTTTATTTAGAAACAGGGTCTCACTGAGTTGCTTGGCGCCTTGCTTTTGCTGAGGCTGGCCTTGAACTCGCATCCTCCTGCCTCAGCCTCCCGAGCCGCTGGGATGACAGATGTGCTCCACGGGGCCTGGATTGCATGAGATTTTGATGGGGCCAGTGTGCACGAGTCCAGAAGGATGATGCTAAATTGAAGTCTGATTCACCTGGTCCCTGGCAGAACCTCCAGCTTCTCCGATTTTGTGGGGAACATGAGTTTGTGCCGTGTTGAATGGCTGAGCCAGGGCTCCGTATACAGCAGGTGCTCTGTCGATGTTCTGCTTTTGTTCTGCTGTTACTCCTTCCAGGATTTGGCTCTGTCCCCATTTCTGAAAACTCAGCTAGAGAGAAGGCGGGGAGGGGGCTGTTGGCTGGCACAGCCCATCTGCCCCCTGGGAGGCGTAAACACCAAATTCAACTGTGAGTGCTCTTGGTCCCCACCCGAGATGACCAGGCCAGCGTGGCGGAGGGGGTGAGTCATGGCTGAGATCTCTGCGGGGCTGCACAGCTGCACACCACCCAGCTCAGCAGGGAAAATATTTCTGCCTTTGCACATTTTCCGGCAGTTGGTCCAGAAGTCTATGCCCAGTTAGTCTCAGCACACACTGGCCTCTGATGTCAGGGGAGTTTCTTTTTAAAATTCATCCTCAAGAAAACATTCCTGGGCACTCAGACAACAGTCTGGAGGATAGACACCCTCTCCCTCTGTCCTTGGGCCACCTCGGAGATCTCCTCCCAGTTCCACAACTGAGAATGTCATGGGAAAGCTGAGTGGGCTGTTTCCTTGCTGTGTGTCCTCAGGCCAGACATTGTCCCTCTCTGAGCTTCATCATCTATAAACTATGTGGAGTATGGGGTTTGCTGATGTGGAGTCTCGAGCTTCCAACAGATCTGACGGCAGCCCCGTCATTTCCTAGTTCTCCATGCTCCCGAACTACAGGGTCCACGGCGATGATGTCAACTTCACCGTTCTGAGGATTTAAGCAAAAAAACAAAAAAACAAAAAAATTCAAGCAGAAAAACAAACCAACAAAAAAACCCCCTGGTCGTCTTAAGGTCAGGTCTGGGCACCAGGCAAGAGCTCAGCAAATGCAATTATTAGGTGCAAACATGAAAAATATTCATCTCCTATCGGGTGGAGGAGTGGACTTCCAGGGTGATTGACAGCTGCCCCCAACGCCTGCTTGTGTTAGCAGCTTTTACAAGGAGTCACTGAGGATGGCGATGATGGTGAGGATAATGGTGAGGGTGACGATGACGACGGTGATGACATTAATGTATCCAAAGTTACTGGAGAGTTCTGTGCCAGGGCAGTGAAGTTGTTCCTTCTTGTTACCACATTGAATCCTCCCAGCAGCGGTGACAGATTGATGATAGTCGGGAACAGAATTATTCTCTGTTTTACCAACGAAGATACTGAGGCGCAAGAGGCTCCGCTAACTCGGAGGTCACACCGTGGGTGTGTCAGCTGGGGACACCGTGACACTGCATCATAATTGACCACAGATGTCCTGATGGTGGACACCAAGTGGCAACTTCTCGCTCGCCATCTGATGGTCAGTGGAGGCTGACCTTGACCTGGCTCAGCTCCAGGGCTGCTCCCCGTCTCTCCTGTCCCCCAAGGACCCATGGATGTCCCTTGTGCTAACTTCTCCCAGGGCCATGCAAGCCACACGGGCGATCCCGGAGTTAAGAGGGCTGTTCCTCAGTACGCACCCCCGGTGAGGAGGCGGGGTATCACCCCAGGACTGGGGATCGAGAGCTGGGACAGTAATTCGGTGTTCCACAGCTGGTGGGCTGGGTGGAGGGGTGAGGTGGTGAAGCCAGCAGCTGGCTTCCGTAACTGCTGTGCCACAGATCCCACTCACTCTTCGGAGCACCGAGAAAACACAAATAAAATACTGACCCCTAGCTGGACCAACTCAAGACTCGTGTAGGGCCATCTGACATCCTTTAGAGGCGCAGGACAAGCTAGAAGAGAGTCTACTCTGCTCTCAGGAAGTCTATTACCCACCCACCCACTACCCACTCACCCTAAAATCCGCTCGTCCATCCACCCACCCACCTACCCACCTATCCATCCCATCACCCACTCATCTACCTGTCCACCCACCTATTCTTCCTTCCTTCCTTCCTTCCCTCCGTCCTTCTGCCCACCCCTCCCTCCGTTCACCCTCCCATCCAGCAGACGTTGGCTGAGCTGCTATTAGGCGCCCGTCACTGTGCTGCAAACCCAGACGTGGTCTCTGCCCTTAAGGTGCTCCCAGTTTATCAGAAGCAGATTCTTTAAATAATCACACAAACAAGTAGAAAATCCTCATGGAGAGAAGCTGACCTGGAGGAGAGGCAGGGGCGTGGTGAGCGTTTAAGAAGCAAGGCTAAGAAGCTCCTCCCTAAGAGGAGCTGGGCCGAGTTTGTAGAAGGATCCAAAGGGCGAAGGGCAGATAGGAGGAGGTACAGGAAAGGAGAAGCTCCCGCCTTCCAAGGCCTCCAGCTTCCCCTTCAGCTCCACCTAGGAAGCAGGAAGGAGGCTTGGTTCTCCTGGCAGAGCTCTGCATTGTAGGCTGAGCGTGTTCCACGAGTCACATTTAGTCGACGGAGGGAGCGTGCATTAGAAGATGCTGGGCAACGCTCTGAGCTCTGTAGCCCTCTCTGTTCTGTTACGAAGTCCCTATGGCTGGACATTCCATCAGGGCAGAAGCCTGCTCTGCTGACCTGACCATTACGGCCAATGCCAGGAGCCACTGGGAAGCTCAGGAGGTTTCCAATTCAGAGATGGTTTCTGTGGGGCTGGGGATGTGGGCAGAGTGCTCACTAGTGTGTCTGAGGTCCTGGGTTTAAGTAGCATCAAAAAAAAAAAAAAGAAAAGAAAAAGAAAGAAAGAAAAGAAAAGAAGAAAGAGAGGAGATCCAGCCTGTGATCTGAATGATTACAGGTCACATCACACGTATTGGCTATTGACACCAAACCTGGGCAAGGACCTGCTGTGTGCCCCATGCTGGCTACACATGACACAACAGAAACCCGGCACTAAGATGCCCGCAGGAGGTGGGCCAGACAGGTAAGGGGAGCCCAATACAGGTGTGCAATCAGCCTCATGGATTTATGAACGAGGCTTTCTGGGAACACGAGAGAGGAGACACCCACTCTCCAGGGAAGAGAGCCTTTGGGGAGGCACTTGAGCATCGGTAAGACTCTGCTGTGACAAGGACCACGAAGAAGTCACTCGGGAAGAGCGTGGTGCTGCTCATGGCGGGGTGGGAAGAGCCTTGGGAGCGGGACCCATTCTGATCTCCCCAGCTGTGTCCCCCAGACCCCTGCACACAGCCAAGCCTACCAAATAAACATGGTCACGTAGAACATCCTCGTCATTTCAAGGGCACTTTGCTCTGTAGTCTTCAGGAAACAATGGAGCAACAAGGACGACCTACGTGTACATCCTCCCTAAGACCCAAAGCCAGCTGTCGTCTCCCCTGGGCCCTGAACAGTCCTGGGCACCACATCTGGAACATTCTGCATCATTCCTGGTTGTAGGAAGTGGGACGAAATTTCCTGGGTCAGGCATGGGGACCTGGTTTCCAGCCCCATCCCCATTGCTGGTGACAGAGTAACCTTGAGTGGACATTGGCCTCTCCAGGTCCTACTCGACCCGTTTGTGCAGTGAATGCAGTTCTTTCCAAAGATCTCTCCTTCTCCACCAATGGGAATTTTCTTATTTGAGTCTTTTTTGTTATTTTCTATCACTCTCTTCTCAGCGAGCAGACAGCTGCTCAGGAGGGGACCTTGAGGTGCCCAAACTTTTAATCCAATGTAACGATGAGAAATTCTCCCTACGGAAACCAATCACAAGGGACTGGAAACTGTCCCAGCCCCAGCCCCAGCTCCAGCTGCCTTCAAATTGCCCTTCAAACGCCTTTTATTCAGTCATGGATTCATTCATCCATCCGTCCGTCCGTCCATCCATCCATTCATTAGATTCATTTATTCATTCTTTCGTTGATTCATTGATTCGTTCAGGCTTCACCCACAGATTGCTCTCTGCAAGTCTGACATTGAACAGACACAGTAAGGACACAGCCTTTCCCCCTTTCCCTAACGCCGTCTTGTCTCTCAACTCAAAGGGAAATTTCCACCCCTCGTTCATTTTATTATCTGTTCATTTATTTATTATTTGTTGGTTCTCAAAGCCTAAAGCCTTTCAATTCAGCAGATGTGCCTGAGAACCTCCCCCAACACGGCTGCGGCTGACATTGACAGAAATAGCGGATGATCAATTCCAAGGGCCCCGCTGATCTTTTTTTAATAAGACGTTGCTGCACATCCACCGCGACGTAGAGCCTCCGCGATTCCACAAAGTAGCGCTGTCAAGCGGGAGGGCCCGCCCGGCCTCCCTTGCTCGGGACTTGAAAGGACCCTACGTACACTCTTCCCGGGAAGTCTCAGTGGTGGTGGATCCCTGGTGTGGCGGCTGCAGCGGAAAGAATGTTTTCTCAAGGGGGCTCTTGCTCAGGGCTGCAGGGAGGGAGGTTTCTCCAGGGGTGGTCGGAGCATCAGCAGGAGCAGGAGCTCTGCGTGGGGCCAGGAGTCTGCATTTTCACAGGTACCTGGGACATCTTTATGGCCTTTAAAGTATAGAGGCCATTTCCCAGCAGTGGAAAGGAAGGAGAGAGGTGGGAAAGGAAATGCTATTACATTTCCAAGTGTTTGTGCAGCCTAGTCACTTAGCCTCAAATTTAGGTAATACGATGTTTTGGGCAAAGGACACAGGACCTTGTTTTTAGTGCTTTGACCAAGTATCTACTAAGAGGGTTTTCTTGTTTTGGGGGGATTCCATGGATCGAACTCAAGGGCCCTCACCGACTGAGCCACATCCCCAGCCCTATTTTGTGTTTTATGTAGAGACAGGGTCTCACTGAGTTGCTTAGCACCTCACCGGAGCAGAGGCTGGCCTTGAACTCGTGATCCTCCTGCCTCAGCCTCCCGAGCCTCTGGGATAAAGGCGTGCGCACCGTGCCCAGCTAAGAGGGTTTATAATATGTCTCTCACCCCTCCTCTATCTTCACTTGACCAACCAGAGAGCACCCCCTTCCTAAATTATATTATTCCCCAAACATGCCGTTCCTTTCTTCCCGTGAGCCTCTTCTCCGGTGATGTCATGCCTAGTCTGTTTGCCTGTCCCCAAACTCCTATGTATCCCTCAAAACCTAACTCAAACCTCCCCCTCCACTGATGACTTTCTCCTTTTCTGTTGGACATTCCGCGTCATCGCATCCTGCGAATGGCCAAATATCGGAAGCCCACTGATCATGGGGACTGTATTTGGCACCAGGGATTTTAGCGTTCACAAATACATGGAAGCATCCTGCTCCCCATTATGAGTGCTCCCCCGTGTCCCACTAAGGCAGCCACAGGACCCAATTCCCCAGGGAAAACTAGGCATTGAAGTCACAGCACAGGGGCTGAAAATCACATGCCCATTGAACCAGGTTGGATCAGCCAGAGAAAAGGAGACCCTTGGACTTTGGAAAAGAAGCCACTCTGCCAGGAGGAGAAGGGACCCAGCAAGGAGGGCAGAACTCAGTTGACAGCCACCCTGTACTTCAAATCCTAGCTCTGCTGCTTAACAGCTGTGTGGCTTTGGGGAATTCACCTAACCTCTCTGAGCTACTGTTTCCTTACAAAACTTCCCATGGCTGCTGTGTCTCAGTAGAGGGAATACTTGTGACAGTGTTGTCTTCTCTTTTCTTCTATTTACTTCTACGTAGTTAGTCTGTATGTTGTTACCTCTGTAATTCTCCTGGTCTTGGGGTGCCCGTACTATTGAGCTTTCTAAATTCCATCTTGATTATGAAAGCTCCTGCTAAGCTCTTCCTCTTTCTTGGCTTTCTATATTTTCTCAAGTGAGCTCTCTGCTAAAATTCATTTCCCTGCCAATCTTCAATTTGACGCATCGTCCGGATCATGCTGTATTATGTATGGCCACATAATGTGATGTGACTCGGGCTGCCGATGACGGATGCGGTACCCGTCAGCAAATGGAACGGCACCCAATTTTCTAAAGAGCATTGTTACAGAAACAAACAGGATGGCCTTTTAACTTGTATTGATTTATTTCTGAAGAATGAGCCCTCTCCTACTTTTACAAGTGCTGTAATTAGTGGACAGAATTACCTTTGTGGGGCCAGGGCTCAGGAGCTCCCAGGAAGGCAAAGGCAGCACAGCAGGGGTGCAGGGAAAGGCGGGGCCGGCAGCCACCCATCACCATAGGCCAGATGCAGCTCGGGAGGCTTGGGGGCTTCATGCATGGAGAATCCCTCATGCCCTCCCTCCTTCCTCTCTTTTTTCTTTTCTTTCTTTCATCCATCCATCCACCATCCATCCACCCATCCATCTATCCATTATCCATCCACCCATCCACCCATCCACCCACTCACCCATCCGTCCACCCATCCACCCATTCACTCATCCATCCATCCACCCATCCACCCATTCACCCATCCATACATCCACCAATCCATCCATCCACCCACCCATCTATCCACCCACTCATCCATCCATCCATTCATCCATCCACCCACCCACCCATCCACCCACCCACCCACCCATCCACCCATCCACCCACCCACCCATCCACCCACCTACCCATCCACCCATCCACCCATCCACCCATCCATCCATCCACCCATCCATCCACCCATCCACCCATCCACCCATCCACCCATCCACCCATCCACCCACCTATCTATCCACCCATTA
>CM053407.1:109622012-109661539 GCA_028644305.1 Xerus rutilus
AGATGGACAGATTTTGCTTTTCCTCACTGTGTTGCTGTGGGGACTCTCCCGGAGCATGTGCACAAGTAGGGCAGGCTGGTGGCCCACCCAGAATCCCCAACTCCACTCCAGGCTCTGTGAACCCTGGGCAAGTCACTCCCCCTCTCTGAGCTTCAATTTCTGGATTTCTCCATCATTAAAATGAACACATTGAGCCAGACCACAAGGACCCCTTTTCCAGTCTCCAAACCCCTGTGGTACATCTATGCACAAGTCCTCTCTCTTCCTTCTCTCTCCTTCTTTATTTTCTCTTTCTTTCTTCTTCCACTTCCTCTCTTCTCCCTCTCCTTCCCCTCTCTCTTTTTCTTTCCCCAAGGCCATCTGTCAACTGGAATGTAAATTCCACGAAGGCAGCAATTCTTGTCTCTTTTGCTCACTGCTAGAGGGGAAGGAGACCCAGGGATGAGCAGGACAGGTGGCACTCTGTGCTCATGAAGCCTGAAGAGTAATCAGGGCCAGGCTCCCTCCCCAACAATGCATGGGGGCAGCACAGACTCAGTGTGTCAGTCTGTTTTCTGTTGCTATCACAAAATGCCTAAGGCCGAACACGTTAAAAAGAAGAGAGGTTTGTTTCACTCATAGCTGTGGCACCAGCATCTGCTGGGCTCTGGGGAGGGCCTCATGGTGGATGGCATCCCAGTGGCAGGAGCCGGTGTGAGGGTGGCACATGGTGAGGGTGGGAGAGGAGGTTAGGGGAGGTGCCAGGCTCACATAACAACCCATTCTTGAGGGAATTAATCTGGTTCCACAAGACCTGACTGACTCTCTCAAGACAGTGTTATCCCTGTCTGAATGCAGCGTCTCCATGGCCTCACCACCTTCCACTAGCCCCCACTTCTTGAAGGTGCCACCAACCTCTCAACACAGCCCTGAGGATCAAGCTTCCAGCTCGTGAACCTCTGGGGACACACCCCAACCACTCTGGTGGAATCCAGTCAATACCCTTTAGCATAAATGCTACCAGCCAAGCAAAATAGGAAAGAACACAAGCTTTAAAAGACACAGAGATGATTTTTTTGTTTTTAAATCAAGAACAGGAAATTCCTGTAGTTCCTCAACCAGATGTGGAGGTAGCTAGGAACCCATAGAGCAGGGATATAGCCTGTCCGCAGGACCACAGAGACAGAGGCAGGGAACACAGAAGCCAGGACCAGCCAGGGTGCAGACACTTGGAAAGAAGTAGGAAGCCAAGGGAAAAGTTAGGTCAACTGGGATCAAGCAAATCGGCAGGACGCTCTCTTCCCAAGCGGGGTTTAGATAGAAATGTCAGGTCAAATAGCTTCCAGGGGAGGAGCAGCCCAGCAGGCTGGAGCAGGGCCTTTGAACCCTGAGTTCAAATTGTGGCTCAACTCTTCCAGCTCCTGTGTGTCCTTCAGCATGCGGCTATGGGTCTCTGAGCCTGAGTCTCTGGTCATGCAGAGTGGGAGGGCCTGGACTCTTGCCTGGACTCTTACTGGTGGACAGTAGATTAGGTTACACACTCCAGGTTTGGCACCAGCCTTTGTGAGGGTGAAGGTCAGCTGCCACCATCTGCCACCATCCATCTCCATCACTGACTGCAGGATTCCCAAGAGAGCAAGTGTTGCTGGGACAGTTCCTCAGGTCAGTGCCTGGCCTGGGGCGACTTTTTTGTTTGTCTTTGTGTTTGTGTTTTGACTCCTGCTAGACACTCTTGGGAACACAAATTCCTTTACTTCGAAGCCCAGTGATCTTAGGTGGAGGCCAGCTTGTTACTGTCCCCGAGGAACAGCCCGTCACTGGACACAGACCTCTCAGCGGGTGTCCCACAGGAGAGAGGAAGTCCACTGCCATGAACAGCCCCATGGAAAGGCCCATTTGCAAAGTGCCCTGGTAGCACCCCCCAAAGAGGGCCAAGCAGGAAAGAGAAGCCTATTGCGTGGCCGGGCGATGCACAGCGGCGAGCTCTCAGGAGCGTTGCAAATCAGAAATTCGTCTCTGATCAGAACTGGAGCCTGAACCCCAGGCTGTGGGAAGATCGCCAAGTAAGTCCTCAGAGGTTGGAGGTGCATGGAGGACGGGAGGGTGGCTGGAAGAGGGGCGGCCCCATTTCACCCTGGACGTTTCTCCAAGCAGCAGGTGAGAAGGTCTGAGGATGTTTCCCATCTAAGCTCAGGAGATGCAAATTCTCAGGAAGCCAGTGGAAACCAAAGTGGATTCAAGTCCTCACCGGCCACATGGGACTTGCCCACCGGGAGCAGGAGCTGTAGTGCTGCCCTCTGCAGGGTTGGCGGGGTGACTCACTGCATGGCTGTTTACAGGAGCACATGAACAGGTTCATTCACTGTGGCACCAATTCCACACCCTTCACCAGAAAGTGCCATCTTGGGCGCTTGCTGAGGCCCTGCCTCAGCAGCCATGTGGCTGCCACAGCACCGGGGGACATGGCTGCATCGCCTCCTTCTATAGATGGGGTAACTGAGTCCCACAGAAGCTTCCATGGCAAAATACCACCGGCCAGGTGACCAACAGTAGAAATTCATTGTCTCACAGTCCTGGAGGCTGGAAATCAGGTGTGGCAGGTCGGGTTTCCCCTTTGGCTTGCTGATGACCATCTTCTCCCTGTGTCCCCACGTGTCCTCTGCCAGCAGTGCATGCCCAGTGTCTCCTGTATGTTCTTGTCCCTTTGAGGATACCAGTGAGATTAGATGAGGCCCACTCTAGGGTGTCACTTTAATTCAATCACCTATTTCAAGGTCTGGCATCCCAAACAGTCACATTCTAAGGTTCTGGGGGTTACGGTCTCAGTATATGTGTGGGGGGCACAATAACTCAGATATAACACCCTGCATGTGGAAGTCAAGGGACATCCTAGACCCTCAGTCTCTTCCTCTCCCCAAGCCCTTTGAAGACCTGTTCCAAAGTGCTTCAAGCCTCTGCCCATTCCAACCTCCAGAGGGGCCACGCCCCTTTCACCTTGAGCATCTCTCAGGCAATGCCCTGCTCCAGTCTCACTATGGAAATGTTGGCCAAGAGGTCCGTGTCTACTCCCCTCTCATGGGAAAGAGGTTCGTGCTGAGAAAAAGTCTTCCCTTGGAAGAGACCTGCACACCCTGGCTCTCTGAGGCTGCCGTTTTGTTCGGGTTATTTATTTATGACTTGGCCCGGAGTCATCTCTCTGGGGACCCAAGGGGCTGCCATTTGGCCTTGCTCTGAGTTCGCAGGGCTGGGGAATGCTGCCCTGTCTATTTCTCTCGCCACCACCCGCTCCTTCCCTTCCCCTCTCTCTCTTTTCTTTTCCATAAGGAGGTCTTGAATCACAAATCCGTGGGGGTAGGACAATGTCTTCCACGGAGGGGGGACAGGCTGGGGTCATCTTTTATTAAGAAGAAAGCTATTGAAACGACACAGAACATATTGCTATTACAGCCTTGGAAACTATTTCCCTCATTAGCGTAAAAGGGAAAAAGGGGACCCGGCAATCTTGTTGATCAGCAGCAGCAATTTATTTTAAACTGTCCATTTTCTGGATGTCAGAGGACGACTTTTATGTATAATCTTATTTCCAATTTCAACAAAGAACACTTCACTCATGTTCCGTGTGGAATTTTTTTTTTCTTCCCATAGACAATAACCGATTATAAAAGCGGTTCTCAGCCACCACCCCCCCATCCCGTAGTGGTGTTGACATATGGAAATGAATCAAAATGTAATACGCATAATTACGAGCATTGTAAGCAGGGTACAATTAGTGTCTCTTCAAACCGATGTTGTAATCAAAGACGCCACTGAACAGTCCAAGAAGTAAGAAGACGATCTGGAATTAGACACGGATTGGAAGGAAGTTTCTTTTTTCCCCCTTCTCTTCTCCTGTGTATGGAGACTAATGTCGCCTCCTATTCTATTCCTGAGTGGATGCGGAGAAATCAATTCTAATTATTTTCTCCACCCATCCAGTCGGCTGCAGACAAGGAAGCCTGGCTTTAAAAATAAACCCAGTCACGTGGAAGGGAATGGGGAGGGGGGTCCCATTTTCTGAAGCTTAGATATCTGGAAGGTGTCTTTTAAGGTCACATACCCCTGGGGAGGTGTCAAGGGACAAGCTGGCCAACTGGGGCTCTGTGGATGTCACTCAGGTATCCCCAAAGTGTCGTAGGGTGGGCTCAGGGACATCCTCTAATGACCATGTTATTTCATATCAAATCCTTCGCTCATATCTAAAAATAGGGAGGCGTCCCCCTTCAAGATGTGGTTTTTGCCTTCCCAAAAATGACAGGGGTTGACCACATAGGACCACACTCTGACGGGACACGGTCCCCTGGCACCCAGTCTCAGCTCGCCAAGTCCTCGTTGTCATTTCTAGCCTATCCTGTGGACTCTGGGCACTGAATGTGCAGAATCCAAGGGGGTCCAACCCCCGCCCTGTGCAAGAAAACCGCTGTCCTTGGCCACTGGAGCTTCTCCTTATTCCAATACCTTTGTGACTTCCTTCCCACAAATGCCATCAGCCCCCACGTGCCCAGCTTGGTGTCTCCTCAGCCAGAAAGCCAGCCCCACCCATCTCCCAGCTCCCCCAGCAGTGCAGCCGCCCTTGACCTTGGGCTGGTGGACTCTTGGCAGGAACTCTCACTGCTCTGGTGATCCAGGCATTACTCCCTCGCCCGCAAGCCCCTTGCAAGTACGGTCCCTGCCATTTCCATGGTTGCCTCCCAAATGCCTGGCGTAGAATCTGGCACACGGGAGGTGTGAAGTCCTTATTTGAATTTTTGAATGAATTATTCAATGAGAGCTGCTTCTTTCTTGTGTCCTAAGTGAGGCTGGAATGAGAGAGAAGGGGAAGGTAATGTTGACTGAGAACCTACTGTGTGCCTTGGGGGTGCAGCATTCAAAGAGAGAGAAACCCTGCACGGATCTTCCACAGCAAAATCACTCAGTTCAGAAGTTATTTAGTCCCCCAGCCCCCAAGCCAGTCCTCATCATAAAATAAAATCTGATATCAGGGGTTCAAATCCTCTTAAAATATTGCCAACGGTTTCCACGTGTCCTCCAAAAGGTCATGTGTTGGTAACTTAATCCCCAAATGCATATCTGGATGGTATGTGGAGGAGGGACCTTTGGGAGATAATTAGGGGCCTATGGGGTCATGTGGGTGGGGCGACATGATGGCATTAGTAGCTTTATAGGAAGAGGACCTGAGCTAGCACACTTGCCCTGTCTCACCATGTTATGATGCAGCCAGATGCTGAGCAGATGCTGGAATCATGCTCTTGGCCCGCCCAGCCTCCAGAATTATGGACCAAATAAACTTCTATTCTTTATAAATTACCTCGTCTCAGACATTTTGTTATAGCCCTGAAAACAACTAAGACAGACATCCATAGAGACACAGATCCACCTCTACAGCTGCGTTCTGTGTTGGTCTCTGTCATACCTTTGGTCTAGATCCTGTTTCAATTTTGAGTTCATCACAATAGCAAACATTTAGAAACTAATGAGTGATCCTTCACCTGGGCACTAGTTCCAAAAACCGCAGTGCATGTGTGTAGTGGAATAGTCTGATGCCACGGATATGTGGAGAGTCATTCATGAGCAGAGAAGAAGAATCCCGCTGAGTGAGGTGGCGCACGCCTGTCATCCCAGTGGCTCTGGAGGCTGAGGCAGGAGAATCGCGAGTTCAAAGCCAGCCTCAGCAACGGTGAGGGGCTAAGCAACTCAGTGAGACCCTGTCTCTACATAAAACACAAAATAGGGCTGGGGATGTGGCTCAGTGGTCGAGTGCCCCTGAGTTCAATCCCCAGTACCAAAAAAAAAAAAAAAAAAAAGACTTCCTTTTGTGTATCAATCAAATCGTGATCTGGCACAAAGGTGAGCCAACCGTGGCTCCTCATCCCAATGCACATGCGCAGAGAGAAGCTGGGACTATGTCCGCTAAGTGCTCAGCGCGGTCTATCTCGGCAGTGGGCTTTCTGCAGGTGTTTGCTGGTAAGTTTCTTTTCTCTTAGAATCTGACACCCTGTTTGCCCTTCCTTTCCTGTCTGATGGCCTGGGCGTCCATCCAAGGGCTAGAATCAGAGTGTCACAGGCTGGGTGAGCGCCAGTAGCTCCCGTTCAGGCAAAGCCACACTTGACTCTGTTCATATTTTCTGTCCTCAGAGTGCGTGCTCCTTACCAAGCTAGATTTTTACAAATATTTGATCCTGAGCCAAGCTGGTCAAAAGCTCAGAGAAAGAGGAGCCACAGAGAGGACTGA
This sequence comes from Xerus rutilus, assembly GCA_028644305.1. Lineage (NCBI taxonomy): Eukaryota > Metazoa > Chordata > Mammalia > Rodentia > Sciuridae > Xerus > Xerus rutilus. The sequence goes on from CM053407.1 coordinate 109,628,260, forward strand.
GAGGAAGGAAGCCTCCTTCCATGCAGATGGGGACACAGAGGTCCCGGGTGACACTGGCGATAGCAGGTCGTCAGAGCCAGATGTGCCGGGTTGGAGCCCTGCTCTGCCACCTCCTGCCTGTGTGACTTCAGGCCGCCCGCTCACCTCTCTGTGCCTGTCTCCTTCGGCCCATCTGCAACCCCGGAAAGTGGTAACAGCTTTGGCTGTGGGACACTGTGAGGACCCAATGGGCAGTGACTGGACCTGGGCTGGGAACTTGAACACCAGCAGATTAGACTGTGCGTCTATATTTAATTATAAACATGTCTGTTACACACTGTCATCTTCCGGATGCTGAGACTCTGGGGAAATCACCGCTAAGAACTCATCCTCAGGGCTTTGCGGTCCATCCAGCTGGGCAGGGAGGACACAGGCCCCTTCCCATGTGCCCTGGAGTCGGTCTCCCCTTAGTGAATGACAAACAGTTTCAGGAAGACCTCCCGGCCAAGGCCCTCGGTGGCCCTCCAGGGACACCCTCCCAGGTGTCCCTCTGGGGCTGGGCACACAGGCACTTCCTTTCTGTTCACCCAGAGCCTCCTTGAAGCAAGGGAGGGAGGTGGAGGAGGAAGAGGGTGGAAGCCGGAGGCCCGGGGCACACGAGTGCATTCTGAGGCCTGGAGAGGAAACGCTGCCCCGGGAAGAGCACGCCCATAAGGGAGGTAGTGCCGCGGCCTTGGCGCTGCTGCTTCCCCAGCTCTGTTTGGTTTTGTCTCGTTTTTGCCTCACATCCCTGTCTCATTTAAAGAGAAAGAGTAAGCCAAGTGCAGTGGCGCACGCCTGTCATCCCAGTGGCTCTGGAGGCTGAGGCAGGAGGATCACAAGTTGGAGGCCAGCCTCAGCAACTTAGCAAGGCCCTAAGCAAGTCAGCAAGACTCTGTCTCAAAATAAAAAGTAAAAAGGGCTGGGAATGTGTCCCAGTGGTCAGGCAGCCCTGGGTTAAATCCCTGAGACCCCCCCCCCAGTAATAATAATAAAATGAATAAAATCAAAGAGAGGATGCATTGCAAGGACCCAGGAGCTGGGTGACACATTGTGGACTTGAAAGGAAACAGTGAGAACACACTTAGAGTCCAACACAGATGTACCAGACACGGTTCTGTGCTGGCTGGGACACTGTGGGAGGCGTTTCCTTCTTTACCTTTGGCTGAATTGTTCCAAGTAATCTTATAATGAGGAAGCACTGGGTCTCTATTGGGGGTGGGGGAAAGGATTGCCTTTGAGGACAAATTTTTTTATATTATTATTTTTTAAGGGGTACGCTGTATCTGCCCATGAAATCTGCTTTCACCCCAGTTGCTTCCTTCAGGACGGCCAGGACCAGGAATCCGCCTAAGTGTGCACGGGCTGGTGTCCACATGCACGGCGGGATGCTATTCAGCCACCTGGGGACCCGGATGAGCCGGAGAATGTTTTGTTTAGCAAATGCAAGTTGTGGGTTTTCTTTCTGATGTCTTGAGAACTCTTTCCGAAGTGGGATGGTGTGTTTTCTGAGATACACGAGTCTCGAAAAGTGGTATTGCTCATCAGAAACTGGGCAAGGAGAGAGTCATGTGCCCTGGAATCCACTGGTGGGGAAATGTTCTGGAAAAGTTTTATTTTTTTCTTTTGGTACCTGGGATTGAACCCAGGGGTGCTTAACCACTGAGCCATATCCCCAGCCCTTTTTTATATTTTATTTACAGACAGGGTCTCACTGAGTTGCTTAGGGCCTTGTTAAATTGCTGAGGCTGACTGTGAACTTGTGATCCTCCTGCCTCAGCCTCCCGAGCTGCTGAGTTGACAGGTGTGCCCCACCATGCTGGGGCTCAGAGAACTATATATGAAAAAAAGAGATGTTCTCATAAAGCTAGTGAAAACAAAATCAGGTTGTGTCAGTTGCTAGTATTGTGGTAACATCGATTTCCTAGGTTTGCTCACTTGATTATTTTTATGTAAGATAACATCATTCAGGGAAGCTGGATGGACCATGCTTAAAAACTTTTGTTGCTGCTTTTGCAACTTGTTGTGAATTGCAAATTATTTACAAATAAATGGTATTAAAATATAAAAAGAAGCCAGGCACATTGGCCCATGCCTGGAATCCCAGTGACTCTAGAGGCTGAGGCAAGAGGATCACAAGTTGGAGGCCAGCCTCAGCAACTTAGAGGAGCCCTGAGCAATTTAGTGAAACCCTGTCTCTAAATAAAAAAATAAAAAGGACTGGGGACGTGGCTCAGTGGTTAAGCACTCCTGGGTTTAATCCTCAGTACCAAGAAAAGGAAGAGAAAATAAGAAAGAGTTCATACATATTTTTTCCAAAATATGTATTTGTAAAAATCTGTCCAGGTGGCTCTCAGAGGTGGTAGATGAGGGTGGAAGGCAGGTGAGGTTATTCAAGATGTGAGTCACTGCCCATTAAAATGTCAACATGGCACAATTAGGAGCCACCACCGCCAGAGCCAGAGGCAATGGAAAGAGCCACAGGGTATAATAACCACATCAGCCACGGTCACCGTTCATTCTCTTCCAATTTCCTAAACCTCCTGAGAAACAAATCCAAAACCCTCGGCATCCCTTTTAAGCCAATGTCAGTAGCAGAACTGCCCCAGTTGGGTGGATTATGGAGTCAAGGTTCAGGAAATTCTGAATCGAGGCTGGCCGGGTGGCCTCAAGCAAGCGCCTTCCTTGCCTCTCTGAGTGATGTATTATCAATAAAAAAATAAAATTCATCAGAATCCTTTCAGATTTTAGTGACAAGAACCTTATTCATCTAGCTTGAGAGACAGGGAATGTATTAGTTCATGAAACTGTGAAGTCCCAAGATGGCATGGTAGGATCTAGGTGTTCAGAGCCTGTTCTCAGGACTTGATCCCGTCTCCACTGATTTCTTTGTGCTGATTTCACTCTTAGGTAGAACCTGGACTCATGGTGACAAAGAGGATGCCAGAAGCTTGAAGCCTACATCCTCTTACTACACAGCCGTCATCATGAAAAGAGTATCCCTTAATGAATAGTTCCAGATATGGTCCTGCAATTGTGTCTTGTTTTGAAATATAGCACCTGCCCATCTCTGTCAATCACTGAGACCAGAGGAATGCACTACACAGATTGGTCAGCTCTCAGTCACGGCCACACTCCTGCTGTATCCTAGCCGTCAGAGACCAGCCCAGTTAGAATCAGACCCAGCCAGCTGGGGTGGCTGCATGCCAGACATAGCGCGAGACATTCTTAATTGTACCTGTCACCGGAACGCAAGGTGGATGGCATGGGTCCCTTTGGCAGATGAACAAATTGAGTTTCCGAGGAGACCAGCACATCCCGTAGAGGTAGCCACACCTGATCTCAAACCCAGAGGCTCCCAACGCCATTTGCTTTAGAAGAACCCCCCTTGGGGTCCCCAAGATTTCATGAGTGAAATTCAAGCAGGAAGGCAGACCAGCGGTGCCCTCCACCTGCTCCTCCTGTCCTGATGGGCGGCTATTTCTCTCTCCCTCTTTATGATGCTGGTCTGCTGGAGACCAGGGCATATCACTATAAACCAAGCCCCTGATGCAGCAATTAGTGACACAGTGACTTCACCAGTGTCCAGATGGAGCATCCTGTCCTGCATGCTACGCCAGGGAAGGGGCCCTGTTTCACGGGGACTGAGGATCTCTTGCTCTTGCCCAAGGCATGATGGAAAGAAAACCCGGGTTGGTTCTGCCGGTCCAACCCAAGCAATGCGAACCAAGAAGCGTAGCCTTGGTGTCTGAATGAAGGGCTGGGCTCACGGAAGCCCTGTCTTCTCACAAGCCAAGCGGACGCGTTGCCCCTCCACTCGATTTCTCCACACACGCACACTCATGCACACGCACACACACACTCACACACACGCACACGCCTGGAGGGCTTTTTCCTTCCTCTTAAAATGATACAAAAAAAAGAGCTCTTTATGTTTACCTTTATCTTTTCTGTTTTCTGCGTGTGCTAATATATGCACGTGTGTGTGCACACCCGTGTGTGTGTGTGTGTGTGTGTGTGGTGTGTTTCCTTGTCATTATTTTTCCTAACTGCGTCCCCACAATGAGCTGAAATTCAACCATGTTTAGAAAATAAATGGTGCTAGCGCCACATTTATTAAAGGCAGAGTCTGTTGTCAGGAGCAGCCTGGCTGTTTGGTGCCCCGTGTGAGTGTCAAGAGAAACAGCAGAATTCACGGGGTCGGGCTCACCACTGAGCTAGGGGATACAGTCCGTGGCTTCTTTCAATGCCAAGGTCTCCTGGGTAACGTTGTTTCTCTAGGTGGTGGGCACTGGTCACCCAGAATGGCTGACGTGTTTTATTCAAAGCCACCATGCTTAGTGACTTCGGATACATCTATTTTTTTTTTTTTTGGAGATGGGGTCTCCCTGTGTTGTCCAGGCTGGCCTCAAACTCCGAGGCTCACGTGATCCTCCTGCCTTGGGTTCCTGAGTAGCTGGAACTAGAGGTGCATGTCACCATGCCCAGGTGACTTTCAGTTATTTCAAGAAAATTACAAGAGCTAGCATTTCCTGAAGATCTGTGAGCCAGGAACTGTGGGAGCTCTGTCCACACACTGGCTATGTGGGGTCCAACTATCCACATGTGATTCATCCAGTACCCAAAACCGGGGAGAACATCCAGGGTATAGCAGACCATCAACAGTAATAACAATAGCTAGCACTCATTAGCATACTGTATCCTAGGCAATATGCAAATTATCACATAGTATTACTATTGTGTAGACTGACATTATATATTTAGTGATATTTTATCAGTTTTAATGAAAAATGTTTCAGACGTATAAGCAAGAATAGAGAAAATATCACAAACACCAGCTTTTAAATGTCGGAATCTCATGATCCGTTTCCTCTAGATTTTTCTTCTCCAACAAGACATCACAGATAGAACTGAGGCCCATGTGCCAGCCCTGAGCTTGGTTTTCCCCTGTACCCTCCTACCGCGAGCCTAAATTTGGAGTTTATTATGCCAATCGATGTTTTAAAATGTTTATTACACGATTATGCATCCATGAACGTTATGTCGCGTGGCTCACGCAGGTCTTAAACTTTATATAAATGGTCTCTAGCTGTACGTATCGTTCTGTGTCTTGCTGTTTGTTTCCTTCCCACTTGACATAGATGACCACATTCAGTCCTCACAGACAGCTGGAGGTGGCAGGCTCCCTGTTACAGACCAGGACACGGCAAAGCACTGGCTGTAGCATTCACCAAAGGGAAGCGCACATCTGGGCTGTGGCTGAGCAACTCTAGGTATTCAGTTGGTGCCCTGTATCTGCAGGTCCTGCAGCTGCATTTCCAGTGGTGATTGTAAATGCTCGAAAAAAGAACTGAACTCCTGAGGACTTTTCCCTTGTCATTATTCACTGAACGATTGACTGAGTCTAGCAACAATTTACGTAGCATTTCTGGTACTGTATTAGGTACCAGAAAGAATCCAGGAGGATGCATGTAGGTGACATACAAAGACTACATCATTTTACATAAAGAAATTGGGCATCCTTGGGTGTTGGCATCCATAGGAAGCCTGAAACCAATCGCCTGTGGCTATTGAGGGGTGATTACCTACCTAGAAGAAATGAGATCTGGGGGCCACTGAAGACCTGCAGAAGAACATCCATAGAAGCTTCAGTCAAAAGAACTGAAACTGAGAAATAACTCAAATGTGTGTCAATAGAAGAATGGATATACTGTGGTGAGATCACATGGTGGAATATTACACAGCAATGAAAAAGAAAGACCCAGGACTGCCCCCAACAACAGGGCTGCATCTGACAGTCTCCCTGCTGAGCTGAAGAAGCCAGAAGCAGTTGACATGCTGTGTGGCCCTGTCTACAGAGGTGCAGAACCAGAGAGAAGCCACTGGTGATGACAGGAACTGAGGCAGGCACTTCATCTGGGGTTGGGAGACGGGTTGATGGGCAGGCTCAGGGCAGGAGCTCCTGGGCCATGACCATGAATATTCTGTGACCAGAGCCTCAGGCTGTCCCAACAAAACACCATGACGGAGATGGCTGGAGCAACAGAATCTCATCCTCTCGTGGTTCTGGAGGCTCAAAGTCCAAGGTCAAGGCATCAGCAGGCTTTTTGCTCCAGAGGCACCCGGGAGGAGAGGCTCTCTTCTCACTTGCAGGTGGTGGGCTCCTTGCTGTGCCCTCCGTTGGCCTTTCCTCTGTGCATGGCACCCCTAATGTCCCCGGCATGTCCTGATTCTCTCTTCTCCCAAGGGCGCTGGCCAGGTTGGATCCCACAGCCTCGTTTACCTCGATCCCCCCGTAAAGGCTCTGTTTCTGCAGGTGGCTTCACCCGGGGCATCCTGGGCTGAGGCTCCGTGTAGGAATCTGGGAGAGACACAGTTCTGCCCACAGCACGGTGCGGGCACAGGGAGTCTCCAGACGTTGCCGTTGGATGCGTGCGTGCGATGATGCCTGCTCCATCTCAGTGCCGGCCGTGACGCGTCCGTGCACTCCACATGTCACCCTGAGCCAGCTTGACCCCGGACAGCGTGACTTCTGAACCTTGCGCCCACACTTCCTCTGTGAGCTTTCACACGGGGGAAGTGGAGCAGCGGCCAGAGGCACCTGGTCAAGGTCATGCACCTGTCGAGTAGGAATGGTGGACGGAGCCGGGTTCTGTCTGACTCCACCTCCGGATGGCTTGGCTTTGCCTCTGACTGCTCTAGGGGACAGAGCCACGGCTCTCTGGGCTCCCTGGTCTCTGGCAAGGTGCTGAGGAGGAGTTTTCCACTCTTGGAACCGTCCATTCCACTGCCAGACACCACTCTTCACATCCAGGCACGGATTTTCGCATCACGGGAAGGCTCACCGAGCACCCTGGGGATGCCGTCTGCGCCATCCCCATTTCACAGATGGACAGAGTCCCAGTCAGTGTCCCTCCAGACGAGCATCTCTTCAGGTTTCCGGGAGGCTCACAGACAGAACACAAAGCCTGGGGTCAGATGGATCAGATCCAGCTGTGACACTCAGCTGGCAGACCCCGGTCAGCCAGGACCCTGTGTCTCGGTTTTCTCATCTGTCCCTGTGGGCATCCCGAGCCTGGCTGTGCCGGGTAACAGCGTGGACGAGGCTGTGCCTAGGGCAGGGCCATCACTGAGCTTGGCGCACAGCTCCGAAATCTTTGCTTCCACCTTGGGCTTCCCTCTTGCTTCAGGCTCCTGTGTGTGCGGCTTGGGGCTGACCTCGGTGCTTGCTTGCAGCTCCAAGGTTCTATGATTTATGGCATTTTATGCAAATGTCGATTAAGCACTCAGCTCTGCAGACGGCAGAGAAAAAAGGAGGAGGCATGGGCTGGAGTGGTCCCTAATTCCAAATGGATGACAGTAACGCAGGAACACTGGGGGGAGGGGCAGCCACGTCAGCAGGTCAGCCGTCTCCTGGTTCTTTGGCTCACCCTAAAACACCCGGTGACCCCAAGCGTGGTCAGGGACAGGGTTCACTTTGGCACGCAACCCTGGAGGGATTTGGAAGGACGGGTGCAGCACGGAGCAGGGAGGCCCCGCAAACGCAAAAAGCAAAGAGGGGCTGGGCACTGGGAATCGTCCCTTGGGACGGCCACCCCTCTGCAGCTGGCCTTTATAGCACCTTCCACTCGAGAGGCTGCTCTATAAAACCAAGAGGAAAGACAAAGCCCGCATCTCACAGAGCAACATAAAAATAATCTTAAAACAGACATCCATAAATGTGGAGCTGGTAATTATTTGGGTCTAGTTAACCATGCAACAAAATGGAATAAACTCGGCTCCATTAACCTTATTTTAAAAGCACTTTTTGGTGATTCATGTTTATTACACTGTTAACATTTAAAAGAGTGGATGCTCACTGCCATTTCTCTTTGGGAACCCGGCTCAGGAGAAAATACACAAATGTGGGAAGGGAGATTGGAGCCAGCAGGATTTATTTCTCCTTGGCCAGCCCTCTGCCCCAAAGATACCTCACTCATTCAATTTCCAAGTGTTTATTGAGCACCTGCTACATCTGGGCTTTTGTCGAAGTGCTGGGGCAAAACAGCTCCCTGCTTCATGGAGCTGATGTTCTTCTGCTGGGACGAGACCAGCAAAAGCAAAGAACGTTCTGCAGAGTGTGAAGCCCAAATCTGTACCAGGGCAACTTTAAAACTAGAACTCTTCTTCCTCTTCCCATTTTTATTTCCTGGTGTTACCATTCATCAATAGCAGCTATTAATGCCACCGTGGCTGAAAAATGCCGATTTGCTAACTCTGTTATTTCTCTGCATGTATCAGTCGGCGGCCTGGTGGAGAGGGGGCTGTAATTTCTCTCCTTTGTGTCTATTTCTTGATTAGCAGGATGGATTCTTCTTTTGGGAAGTGGTTCATCATGCATTCCTGAGGTCACTAAAGATGAAAGAGACAGAAAAACTGTTCTAGATAATACAGCTGGATCCTCAGAAGACACTTAAGAAACAGGACACCTAATGAAAAGTGTGGTCTTTTGTGGGGGGCGCAGTACTGGGGATTGACTTAGGGGCCCTTGATCCCTGAGCCACGTTCCCAGCCTTATTTTGTGTTTTATGTAGAGACAGGGTCTCACTGAGTTGCTCAGCACCTTGCCGTTGCTGAGGCTGGCTTTGAACTCGTGATTCTCCTGCCTCAGCCTCCCAAGACTCTGGGATGACAGGCATGTGCCATCAAGCCCGGCAAAAAGTGTGTTCTTGAACTTGGGCTAGACTGGGAGATGGGGATGGGGAAATAGTGGCTTTTGGGGTATCTGGTAGAATTTGAACAGCAGCTGTGAAACAGAGGAGAGCACAGTGTGGAGGGTAAATTTCCTCCTTTGGCCATGGCACCATGATTATATGCAGGAGATGGCTCTTGTACTTGGGACATATACCCTGCAATAATTAATAGGAGGGCCACCAGCAGCCCAGCGTGCTCAGGACCCTGAGGGGCTGCCGAGGATGTGGGTCCTTCTGTGTTAGAACTAGGAAAACCCAGCAAACCAGGTCATCAGTCTCCATAGAAAAAAAGGCATCCACACTACAACTTAATCAAATGATTCCCCAAACGACCTATTCAAGGTATTTATCAAGGAAAAAATGATCCAGAAATGTGACCAGATGTCTATAATTGGTGAATCTGATAAAAAGCACAGGAGATTCTTCATCCTAGGGATGCTGGACAGAGTACCAAAAACTGAGTGGTTTCAAAGAGCAGAAAGTCTGGCCAGGCGCAGTGGCGCATATCTGTCATCCCAGCGGCTCCGGAGGCTGAGGCAGGAGGATCGCAAGTTCCAAGCCAGCCTCAGCAACAACGAGGCCCTAAGCAACTCAGTGAGACCCCGTCTCTACATAAAACACAAAATAGGGCTGGGGATGTGGCTCAGTGGCCGAGTGCCCCTGAGATCAATCCCTGGTACAAGAAAAAAAAAAAGACTTAGAAAATTCTTTGTGACCCAGATGTGATGAGAGAGAGCTGCAGATGGGGTCCATTTAGGAGAACTTGATAAAGGTCCTGCCTCCAACGCCAGAGGAAAGCCAAGAGGGACAGCAATGGTGCAGAGCTTCTACCCAGGTCAGGACAGGGAGGGAACCATCCCCAGAGCCTGGGGAACGGGTTGTGTGGGAGGGTCCCTGAGAGTCTAGTGATGCAGCTTGTGGGTGATGTCCATGCGGGAAGGGAGCTGGAGGGATTAGTCCTCCTGTCTCTTCCAGCCCTTCCATCCTGGCTTTCCAATGGCCAGACTGGACATGACCCCATCAACATTGTCCAAGACACGTGGTCATTGTCCCCGAAGGTGCTGGCACAGGAGCTACCTGCCTCCTCGGGGCTCTCACCTCCGCCCCCTGGCTGCAGCCACACCTGCTCCACCCCATCCTCCGCTCCCGCCTGGGCCCCAGCTCAGAGCAGCCCACCCTGCTCCACCTCAGCCCTGGTCCAAGTGGAGCTTCATCATCCATAAGATCAACGATCAGCCGCTCCGTGCTCTGCCCGCTCCCAGAGCGGGATGCGCACGTCCACCGGACTCTGCAGCAACCCCTTCCTGGGCGTCTGGCACCTGCTAGTTGTGGGTGGGCTAACGGAATGGGGGCTCTGAGGATGGAGAAGACTGTGAAGGTACCCCAGGAAAGGGACAGCTCTGTGTCCAGAGCCCAGCCAGTGGCTCCTGCCCCCCTCTTCCACCATCTCCACTTTTCAAAGGATGACTTTGGGGTCCCTTTAGGATTCCTGGAAAAGCCACTCCGCAGAAATGCCTGTAAGGTGCTTCAGGAAGCAGCGCCTTGCGAGAAGCAGACAACTCTGTTGTTTTTTTTTCCTGTGGCCCATTGTTTATGCCTGTAAACTCAGGACCAGTTGGATCAACTCCAGGGAGAAAAACCCAGAACCTCCTGCACCAGGGCATCAGGGAGCCGGAAGCTGTCAGCAGGAGTCCTGCATGTTCTCGGGAACACAGAGGAGGTCCTCACCTGCACGAGGCTGAGCAAGTGCGTGCAGAGACCTGACACCTTGCTTGTCTGCAGGATTGGACAGGACAGGCGAGCAAACCGTTCCCGTCCCTGTAAGACGCATATCTTGGATTTTTGCAGGGGTGCCGGGGTGAAGCTCTGTGCCCTCCGCAGTCGGCACACCTAGCGTTGGTGTTCAGTCTTTAATGCATCCTGTACAACGCAGTTCCGTAGCTGGAATGGAGGGTGGACCGTAAAGACCTTGCAGGAAAACCCTAAGCAGAGGCTGGGAGGAGGCTTGGTCAGAATATCCTAGAATTTTGCTACCGAAAGTGTGGTGTGTGGACACAGAGCCTTAGCATCCTAGGACATCCTTCCCCAGCCCTTAAGATGTTCAGAGGCAGCACCTGAAATTCTACTACTAGTCCTTTAAGAAGCACTGGGACACTCTAGGCCCTGAGACCTCGGCTTCTACAGCTCTTGCTTATCTTCTCAAGCAATTGCCTAAGAACGCCACCAGGATGCACCCATGCTATCGTTAGCGGCTTCATAATGAGTCCACGCCCATGGCCTTGTCTACTCTAATCACCTCCAAAGGCCCCACCTCCAAATACTATCAAGATATGAATTTAGGAATGAAGTTTTAATGTGAATTTAGGAATGAAGTTTTAATGTTTTTGTTTTTGTTTTTTGTATCAGGGATCAGAGACAGGGTCTCACTAAGTTGCTTAGCGCCTCACCGTTGCTGAGGCTGGCTTTGAACTCGGGATCCTTCTGCCTCAGCCTCCCGAGCGGCTGGGATTACAGGCGTGTGCCATGGCGCCTGGCTTAACATGAGTTTTGATGGGAGCAAATGTTCAGACCATAGCAATATCACACCTGGCACCCTAGTTAGGGCCAGCTTCATCTAAGTTCTCTGGAGATGAACTGTGCAGAAATCATAGGTCTCCTGAAGGGAGGTGACAGGTTGGAGATAAAATCTCTGGTGTGTCCTCTGTCACCAGTATGGTCTGGAACCCACCCAGCTTTCAGAACTGATATCTAGTCCTTGGGAAATACAGGGGAGAGAAGACTAACTCACATACCACCTCCAGGAAGCAATTGAAGGAACTCAGGTCAGGCATTTGGCAGAAAGAACTCAAAGAGTTAGGGTTAGTAGATGAAAGGGCATAGAAATGTGGAGATGAGGGAAAATTCAGGGCACAAGCTAGGCACAGTGGTGCACGCCTATCATCCCAGCAGCTCAGGAGGCTGAGGCAGGAGGATCCCGAGTTCAAAGCCAGCCTCTGCAAAAGCGAGGCCCTGAGCAACTCAGTGAGACCCTGTCTCTACATAAAACACAAAATAGGGCTGGGGATGTGGCTCAGTGGTCCAGAGCCCCTGAGTTCAATCTTCAGTACAGAAAGAAAGAAAGAGAAAGAAAGATAGAAAATACAGGTCACAAAGCCTGATGAGTTGTTTGATTCCATTTTGTTAAAAAAATACATAGAGAAATGCTAGACAGTGGAGAGAAGATGGATGCTAAGGTACTGACAGTGGCAATCACTGGAAAGTGGCTCCCATGTTTGCTCATCTGTACTCGGCAGCTTAGGGTGCTCGCTCACTGATTTCACAATAGAACGTAGATGCAGATTTGCAGGTGGCAGTTAGTTTCAGAATCTTCAAGAGGCCGTGGAGTCCTTCACTCCCTCATTCGCTCAGGCTCACAGGTCTGGTTGGGTTTGGCATGCGAGGCATGCTCTCTACCACTGAGCCCCACCCCAGCCTCCATGCACAGTTTTAATTAACTAGGACACGGAAGACCTAGCGATAAGTGACTGCCATCTCTGGCCTGGTCAGGGAGACAGATGTGTGGTCATCAAGCCAATGCCTAACTGAGGAGATGAGGACCACGGAGGGGGAAAGATGATGTACTGGCTATTGGGGCTAAAGAATCACTCCAGGGATGTCAGGAAAGAAGGTTCGGAGTGGGCTCAAGAGTGGGCGATACCACTGCAAGGCTTAGCCTCTGCCCCCCTTTCAAAAGCCAGCTCCTCTTCATCTCTCAGCTTGATCATTCTGAACTACTTTGATCTATGGGGATATGCCAGATTCCTTCCAACCTCAGGACCTTTGCACATGCTCTTTCTTCTGCCTGGGATGCTCAGACCAATGTATACATACATACATCGACATACTTTACCTGCGGATTTCATGCCTGCCCACCCTCCAGATCTCAAACATTCCCTTCCAAAGGAATCACTCCTTGATTCCCCAGGCCAAGTCTCCTGCCACGGCTCCCCACAGGACCTGTCCAGTGTTTTGTGCCACCGTTTATTCCTGAGCTGTTGATTTTGCATTTCATGGCTCCAAGTCGTGAAGATAATTGCACACCTGGGTCATTTCTGTCTCCTGACTTCCTAGGCTGGAGCCCGGTAGCACGTTAACTGTGGCTCAATCAACATGTCCTGCCTAAATGAGTAAATGAATGATTTTATTTAGTCAGATTCTGGGAAAGTCTTTACTCCTGTTTTTCTTTCCTTAGTTCTTTCAAAACAGATAACGGCAACTGCTGGCATCCATTGAGGACTTGCTGCATACGGAAAGCATTAGTAGGAATCTGCATGCATCGTCTTGGTGGATGCCATTATCAACGCGTGTGGCTAGTGCTGGTAGAATACCCGTCTTGTAGGTAAACAGCACTGAGGCCAGTCTCAGTGTCTACGAGCTGGCTGGCTCTCTGCAATTCAAGTCACCCCTTGAATCTCAATTTGGGGAGTTTAGTAGCCCATGCTTGCAAAGCTAGGTTCAAGCCACCTCTGAGGACTCCTTGTCTGTGGCACAGACTAAAGTCAGCCACAGCCCCCTCGGCACTTCAGTGGGCCGGTCGTGCCCGGTCCCTCGTGAGCGCTCAGTCAACGTCTGGACGGAAGCCTTCCAGTCTTGTAACTTTCAGAGCAGAATCCCTGGCAAAGGCTGCGCTTTGAAAGGCCACAGCTTAATAACCATGAATCATCCCCCAAGAGTCCAGGACACAAGCAAGTGGCCGCCCTGCCCAGCCCATTGTGCGAGGAGACGCTGGCCACTGTCACCAACAGTGTAGTCCCAGCTGCAGACACAGCTCCGCACGAAGGGCCCTCCTGCCGACCTCATTGAAAAGATCAGTGAATCCAGCAGCCAGCACGTCTGGCTGTCCCACTTGTTGCCCCGTAAATCTCCCTCTAAGTGTCAGGACGCTGGCCTGCTTGCCCTGTCTGGGGGCATTTGCTCCATCTCAGAGGACACCAGTGCCAGGGACCTCCAAGGGGCTGGCAGGGGCTTTGTGCTCCATTTCAGACACAAGCTGCAAACACCAGCCTGGAGTGGACCCCTAAGTGCCCCATCCCTTAAATCGCCTTGGCTGGCTTGCATCAGAGTCCAAGGGCAGTCCCTGGGGATGGTGTCTCCAGGTCCAGGCTCTCCCTGAAGCCTCAAGGAAATGGCTTCTGAAAGAGCTGGCTGAGGAGCTAGGGGACTGTGGGTCAGTCTAGGCTGGGGCATTGCAAAGATCAAAGAATTGATAGATTCTTGCCATTGTAAGCGTGTGCCCACTGCATACCGTGACTATACATCTGACCTAGTATTTCCTTGTTTTCTCCTAACCAAAGTGTAATGTTAAGCCCCTGTTATGGAAAAAGTCATAACTGAAGCTCAGAGAGGTGAAGTAAGCCGGCCAAGATCACACAGCAGAGCTGGGATTCAAACTCAGGCTCCTCAGACCCCAGAGACTGTGAGTTTGACATGCCGGCTATGAATCTCCTAAAGCACCTCCCAGAAGCTATCTGCTGTGTCACTTTCTGTTAGAGGCTACTGGCACTTAATGCCACTAAGCTAAGTACCCTAAATGCCCAAGACAGCTTCTTCCAACCACAAAGAATTAACTGGTCCCGAATGTCATTATGGCCGAGATGGAAAAACCCAGTTCTAAGTGAATGCCGTCTTCACGAGACTATAAACAGGAGCCGGGGGTGCAAGAGCTCAGTCCACCCATGCAGAAAGGGCCACCCCTTCCACAGCGGCTGAGACACTGAGCCCAGTCTGCCCACCACCCTCCCAGCCAGGGGGCTTCTATGCTCCAGACAGAGGGCAGGGGATACGGCGTCCTAGTCTCTGAGCAGACCCCCCACCCTACAGGACCATCCCAGAGTGTGATGTTCCCAGGCAACCTTGGCTCTGCGGGAACAAGAGGCTCCCAGCTTTGCCAACTGCCCTGGCCCTGGCTGGGTGCCATAGCAGCACACTATCCTGGCACTGGCTTGACTGGCATCTCCTGGTGTGCTCTCTCCCCTGTCTCTGGAATCAGATTGGGCTGCTGAGCTGGCAGGAATTGTTCCACCTAACTGCTGGCCGTCCGCCATCTGCAGCAAAGCAGCGAGCCCCAGCACAGACTTGCAGGGCTGCTGTGGCTTTGGGGGTCTAGGGAACTGGAGGAGTCAACGGAGCAGAGATGGACGGTCTGGCTTTCCCAGACCAGGGGGGTTTTCAGATTAAGCACACTTGTCCTTTCTAAGCTGAGATACCACTCTTCTGTAGCCACTGAGGCTCCTGAGAGAACCTAGGAGCCCAGAGAGCTCTGAGAAGAAGCCTTTAAGGTAGGTCTCAAAGTGGAAGCCTCCATATCTGGCCTCCTTTATGTCTTGCCACCTTAACACACAGCATTTTCCTCTCCCACCAGCCCTCAGAAGCCAGGTGGCCTCTCTGAGGCAGGGCCCTAGGGAGATCACCTAGGGAAGAACTTGGCACATAGTACCCACTCAATAAATGTTCCCCCTGGACAAACATACACAGGCATGTTTGAGGGCCTGGTTTTATGCCCAGTTTTGCATCTGGTTGAGCACAGGACTTTGAGGAAGCCTCCCCTCCCCTGGGCTCAGTGCAGTGACCTGTCCACTGAAGCTCACTCTTTCCTGTTGCACACATCCTGAAATCAAAGCGAAGCCCTTTGGGATCAGATGGAGGAGGGGGCTGTAGCTGAGATCATGCTAGTGAAATAATCCAGAAAACCTCATTTGCACTGAACAGCTTTTAGGGAATAACAGTTCTATAAACTTTGACTCCAGAAAGCCTCCTCGTGAGCTAACGCTAGCCCCTGTATTTGTTACCTACTGCTGTATAACAAGTGGCCCACAATCACCTTTATTATTTCATGGTTTCTGAAGGTCAGAGTTCAAGGTGAGGATTAGCTGGGTGTTCACAGCTCAGGGTCTGTCATGAAGTTTCACTGGAGCTACTGGTCAAGGCTTTAGCCTCTGAAGATGTGGTTGGCACCAAAGGATCTGAGTGGGTTTGGGTGGCTATAGGCTGGTGGGCTCAGTTGTCACAACAAAGCCTTTTCCACAGTGCTTCTTACACTATGGCTTTCCCCAGAGAGACAAAGAGAAAGGGTGAGGGCCGGGAGAGAGAGGCCAAGACCAAGACCGCAGTCTTTTTATAACCTAACCCCGGAAGTGGCATGCCATCAAGCTCCTCATATTCTATTGGCCGCAGAGATCAGAGCTGGGTCAGGCGGAGAGGACGTGCAGAGGGCACTCTCAACATCATGAAGGTAGACTTGGAAAGGAGGATCTGGCTTTTTCTTTTTCTTTTTAAAATTATTTTCTCCGTGCCATGTTGAAGCACTATCCCAGGCCAGAAGCTATTTTATTTCATCCTCACAGTGAACCCTGAGACCACTTTTCAGAAGGGAAGCGTCATACGTAGAGCTGACAAAAGATGGGGGTGTGTGTCCAGCCCAGAGTGACAAGGCCTTCAGGGTTTCTGACCCCAGGGCTGACCACACTGCCTCCTGCACCCCAGCAAACTGTGGCTTGCTCTGGGTTCTTGTTTGCTCTCCCAGACTAATGGAAAAGCCCAGAATCTTCCATGAGGGCTCCTGAAAGCCCTTTGTAACTGGATTCCAGTGCATTTTTAGCCTTGTCAGGGAGGAGAATTTTTGTCTCTGCCTTATGTAAAAAAAAATTTAGGCTCCATGAGCAGGCTGGCCACCCCAGGATCCTCCAGCTGTAAGTACAGCCCTGTTCTTTAGGATGCGGTGTTCCCCAGAGTCTCTATCCGGGACTGCTGCACTCACCACAGCCTGGCTGTCACCCCACCCCAGGCTTCAAGGAGTCTCTTAAACCCCTCTGCCCATTCCCAGGAAGAAACCCAGCCCTCCAGCTCAGCGTGTGTGTGTGGCCCAGGGACCCTTCCCGATGTCTGAGAGGGGCTTAAGCCAGGATTCCTCTCCAGCATCTGCTGAGAACGTGTTGTTCCGCACCGGCAGGACCGAGGACAGGAAAAATCAAGAAGGGAGGCTGAGAACAGAGGGGCAGAGAGGATTTTCCCTTTGGAGGTCCCTTCACTATCTCTTCTGAGAAGTCGTAATCCCTTAATCACTTTTATTAATCTGCTAACAATCTTTCCAACATCGGTTACATCCTTCTTATCTTGGTTAAGCATTTTGGTGAACTTAGGGCTTCTTGTCACTTGGGGTCTTTTTCCTTCTGCTTCTGACATCTGCTCTAACCTAGTGTCTCCCTCCCTCCTTCCCTCCCTCCCTCTCACTCTCCCTGCCTTTCCCCCCCTCTCCAGCTATGCCTTAAAAATCCAATAACCCTTGAATTTCAGAGCAGGAAGCTTCTCCAACAGCCTGTCTGCACCGCTCATTTTACAGCCAGATACCCGGGGTTTCCAGGTGTTAATCAACTTATTCAAGGTCACCGCAGCGCAGGCACAAAGAAGTGCACCCTAAAGCACCTTATAGGTGAGAGCTGGGCTCTAACCCGCTCCTCGGATCCTCTCAGATGTCCCTGCATTGGGTTCTGAGCCTCAATTTAGAGATAAAGAAACTGAGGCAGAGGGAGAGCAAGTCCATTGTCCCCAGACACAGGATAGGGCAGGCACAGACAGGAGGCTGGGGCCAGGCACTAGGACTTGGGAAATGAGTATTGATCAATCACACGGTCCCCTCCGCTCCACAAGCCCTGAGCATCTTCTTCCTCTGATCCCTTCAGGATCAGTGAGCAGCTGCACATGGTTAGGGGCAGGGGAGATGGGGACCTTTTATCCAGTGACATAAAGGTGTTGGGGCTCTCTGGTTGGGAGCTCTGAAACCTCTCTGTGGGGTTCCCCAAGCCCAGCTCAGGATGTCTGTCTATCGGATCCCCTGATGGTGATTTCCGCTGCCCACCCCAAGTTGAACTCCTCTACTTGATGCACAGGACAATGTGGGCGTCGGAGAGCTGGGCTCCAACCCTGGCCACACCTTGAACTCACTGCAGCCAACGGGGGCCCCTGGGGCGCTTTTCCCTCATCTCTCACCTGGAACGAGGTTGGCAAATATCTGTCGCCTTCAAAGCCAACAGGAAAAGTTAATGCAAGGAAGCCCCTGGTAGAAATGGGGCTTTGGAGAGGGGACTCCCAGATTCCCACCTCTCCATCTTCCTACCAGGATCCAGGAAGCACTTAGAGATCCTAGTCCCAGTACCCAGGCCACGGGCTGCGTCAACTGTGAGCTTCTAAGCATCCGTCCCTACATTCCTTCCAAGAGGACCGCTCTCCATACTATTCCAGAGTCAGCAGGGACACAGACACAGACCAGCTCTGCCTGGGTCCCCTCCACCCTCCCTGGTGACACATGGGCCACTCGGTTCCCTTCTGTCCTCTCTGCTTTTCTCCTTCCTTCTGTCTGTCTGACAAGTAACTGGGAAGGGAGTTTGGAAAACCCTCTGCTGAATTTAGAAAATAAACCCCCCCCCAGTCTGCTTTTATTAATCTCTTGAAATACGCGCTCCAATATGCTGCCAAGCCGAAAGGGCTGTGTTTTCCCCTGGAACATCGTAAAAAAGTAGAAATGTTTACAAGGATGACTAGAAAATGGTGCAGTAGATCTTTCTGGTAACGTACAAGGTGATGCAGTAATTGCTATGGAAACTAGTCATTATAATTCAATAAAAAAGGGAGAAAAAAGTTAAGTTCATTGTGTTACCTATGACTCCATCGTCACGTTCTTTACATATATTAGCATAAAATCAAGTCCCACTTTTATTTTATTCTCAGGGTTTTCTCTCCCTCTGTCTGCACAAAGGGGTTCGCATGGTTCAGTACAAAAGAGAAGGAGATTCGCGCTTTGCGAGAAATCTGTCTTCCTTTTTCTCTTGGGCAAAACAGGTGAGGTTTCCACGTAAATGTGCATGCAGGTTCTGGAGGAGAAATCCGGTGCATCAGAAGAATGGCTTTTTTTTTTTTAGCTCTATGGAACCTGAGATGTGACAGAGAGGACAGTCTTCTGGTGAAGAGCGATGCTTCTTGCCAAAGAGAGAGGAAGAGGCGAGGTCAGGTGGCGCCTTGCCCCTCTGAGGTCTGGGCAGCTAGGGGAGCAGTCAGGAGGGGCGGGTCTTTGTGCCACTTTGGAGGACTCTGGGGCGGGGCCACAGCCCTTCAGGAATGCCCACCTGCCTGCAGACCCCCTGCGCTTCGCACTGGGCACATGGTAAGCAAATTGGGACACAGATCTGGACCCAGGGCGATTGCCCTCCTCCAAGCGGTGGGAACAACCACGTGGTAGAGGCAGGAACGAGTAAGGAGGGATTCTAAGTGGCCGACCATGTTAGAGTGGCCTGGGGGCTGCAGAGGGTTAAGGTGAAAACCACCACCCTGTTCCCTAGCTTCCAAATCTCTACGAGATTGGCAGCCCTGGGACGGGACCCGGGACCGCAGGCGGGGCCTTCAGCCAGCCCTGGTGAGCTCTTTCACCCCTCTGAGGTTTGAGTTGTGTAATTATCGCATCATTCCTCCCCACCCGGCCCCCAAACCCCTGGCTCTGCTCTGGGCCTTCTGGGGCTGAGGCTGGGATTCTGCGCCTGGATCTCTGCTTGGTCTGCGGGGACTATGTGAGCCTCCACCCACAGGGGGCGCTAGAGGGACACCTGAGGCAGCCCCAGGAGAGGGCCAGGCTTGTCCCCGCTGTGGGCAGTATCATAGGACCACGACAGCTAGTTCCAGGGCAGATTTACTCCCTTCCAAAAGACGGTCAGCCTCTTCATGTCCCCTCAGAAACCTGCGCCCAAGCTCTGCATGGTGCCTTCTGGTCGCCCATGAGCATTGCACAGAGTTGTGGTCCCTTCTCCATGATTTGTCTCCGGGTGTCTCCCTTTGCTCTCTCAGCCCAAAGGAAGCAGCTGCTTCCTGCAGTTTCTGCCTCTGTATTTCCTCAGCATCTCCTTTTGGCTTTTCCGGTTTACCAACACCAGATCCACTGATGCCTGTATTAAATTCCTCTGTCAGAATACCTGGCGTGGTCTGTGTTTCTGACGTTGACTCTCATCTCTTTTAATCCTGCCTCCCCTTGGTATTTGGAGCACCCTTTCTGATTGCCCATTTGGCCTGATCAGAGGGTGACTGCCTGGCCTTTTGGCTGCCAGAGCCCCTCCCCAGCCTCTGTCAATCACATCTCTTCTGAGCAGGGCTACTCCCTCAGAATCCTTCTTAACACAGTGCTTGAGGGCAGCACTCTTCAAGGCCCAGAATCAGCAGGTGTTAGGGAACTTCTCATCCAACTTTTCCTTGGAGAGTAAATTCCACCTCTGAGCTATCACCTGTGAGACCCATTTGAGCTTTTATCTCATGTTTGCTGTTTATTACGTATCAGACATTTTTTAGTCTTACCATGTAAAATTCTCAGAGAGAAATGCCTCCAGTTGCTCCAGTCTCCCATAGAGGTAGTTTTGTTTGCTTTTGTCCAAAGGAATCCACATGGCCTACTTGAATCTAACACAGCACCTAGCGGAATTCTTCAACTGAAGCTTAATGAAGTTGACACAAAGAATTATTTGAGGACGACTGAATTCCGTCTCCCGGAGCAGAACTCTACTGATAATTTCAGCATAATTACAAACTCCAAGTGGTGGCATCTAGGAGAACTCCGATATGAATGGCTAATCATTGATTGACTTCCTTGTCTGGGTGTGGCTAAGAGTCAAAGACCATATTCTAGCACAATCTGAAGTCTTTTCTCTCAGTTCTGCCCTTCTCTGCTGAAGTCTTCCATGTTGGTCTTGCGTTTACCCTGCTGGGGACATCTGGACATGTCTGGAGACATTTTTGGTTGTTAAGATTGAGGATGAAATGCTTCTAGCATCTAGTGGGAAGGGGCCAGGGATCTCAGGAGGCAACTCGGCAGTTGTGGTGGTCAGCTTTCTGTTACTCTAATGAAATACCCAAGGTAATCAGCTTATAAAGAAAAAAGGTTTATTTTGGGCTCACAGCTTTGGAAGTTCCAGTCCATGTAGTTGGACCCTATTGCTTTTGGGTCTGTGACAGGACAGCACATAATGGCAGGGGTATGTGACAGAGGAGGAGGGACTGGGGTCACCTCTTCAGCTCTGGTGACCAAGGAGCCCCTCACTACTGGGGCTCAGCCAGCTTCCACCACCTCCCCAAAGAGTCATGCTGGGGTCCAAGCCTTGAACATGTGGGCCTTTGGGGGGACTCATAAGCTCCCCACTCTAGCAGTGGTCCCCCACAACGGACTCATCTGGCCCCACCTGGCCCCACGTGTTGAGCCAGGCTGAGAACCTGTGGTCTGGACTCACCTTCTCTGTACTGGAAGTAATAAGAGAGTGGAAACTTAACCCGGCCATGGTTTTAGAGATGAGGCCTTGGAGGTCATAAGGACTAGACCAGGGCCTCAGAGTAGAGCCCCCATGATTGATTCCTGGTGGACTTACCAGAAGGCAGGAGACCAGGGGAGACACACATGCACACCCTGTCTCTTGCCGTGTGATGAACATCTTGCTGTCACTGTGCCAACAAGAAGGCCGTTGCCAGATGCAGGCCCTTGAATCTCCAGAACAGTGAGTCACATAAACCTTTTTCATCGTAAAACTACTCAGCCTCAAGGATTTTGTTATAGTAATGAAAATTGGACTCATAAACTAGCCACCTGCTTTTGTGGTCCAAGCAAGTCACGTCTTAAAGGCTTTGAGAAGATCCTCTTCCACACCAAGACTGAACTGAAGACAGATCTCCTGTTGGATATGGTGACATTTCCCATGTCCCAGGAATAAACTTCCCCTTCCACCTGAAGCCACTTGAGTTTGTTCTATCTAATCCTCTTTTGCTCCAAATCATTCAACCTCCATGCCCTGTCCTTTGAGGTTGAACTACCATTAATCTAGTTGAAATTTACACATCCCCAGTCCTTTTTATTTTTTATGTAGAGACAGGGTTTCACTGAGTTGCTTAGCGCCTTGCTGTTCTGAGGCTGGCTTTGAACTTGTGATCCTCCTGCCTCAGCCTCCCGAGCCGCTGGGATGACAGGCGTGTGGGGGAAATCCCAGCCTCCTTCTGTCATCGAGGGGCTTCATCTGTGTCTGTTGTTTTGCTGGTTTTGCAGAACCAAATGGTGACACCACGAGGTCCTCTCTCCTGGGAGCCGGGCAGATGAGCATTCTGGGTTCTCGCATTGCGTTTTCCAGGAAGTGCATCAACTGATATCATGAGATCTGGATCACCTGAGAACCTTCGCCATAGTTTGAGTTTCAGAAGTAAAAGATACAGAACTTTGGGCTCTCTGAATGGTAAATGACTTGTGCTACAAAATCTCAGAATTGTATAATCATCCATTTTTTTTTTCCAAATTTGACATTGGTAAGCAGAGTTTTCTAGAATTACTGAAACAGAGGACAGTGGAAACCCAGTTAGAAGGAGCCTTAGCGCTCTCGACCCACCTCTGGATCCACCCCCCCATCAACGGATGGTTCCGTCCACATGCAGCGCTACCCGCTGGGAACACACAACCTTACAAAGCCACTGACAAGCAGCCTCTGCAAGATCATGCGCCCAGGCAGGGAGCACAGACACCCCAGGGGCGAGGCAGGTAATGTGTGCAAGGAGCATGGTAAGATGCTATAAAATAAAGGGGAGTGGACTCTGTGCCTCAGAGATGACAGGCAGGTGGAGGTCGTCACCGCTCCTGCTGAACTTTGCTGTGTGGGCACTGACCTGTCTTCACCAGAGCATCTAGGAGATGCTGGAACCCTGCGCTTTGATGCGGAAGCCCAGAGTTTCTTTGGTAACAGATTTGAATTTCAAATGTATCACTGTTGGAGAAGTGATGGGCAGGTCAGGGGTGTTAATCAGCTTGATGTAAAGAATCCCTCCACTTAAACCTGTATCAAATCACCACATCACACCCCATACATAGATATGGTTATTATTGGTCCATTAGAAACAAAATTGAAGAAATACTAATTGGGTCACTTTGGGCCTGTGCAGGTCTAGTGTACACTTCCTGTAGTTGACTACACTGAAGAAGAACCAGAGACCGTCCCCAACAGGGATTAGGAGAAAGGACTCTGTAGCCAGTGTGCAGAATTCAAAGTCCCACTCTGTTATTTCCTGGCTGTGCAGTCTTGACTGAGTTACATAACCTCTCTGTGCCTCGACGCTGCCATCTATAAAACGGAGATGCTCATGACAGCCTACCTCATGATGCCGCTGTGAAGTTTAAGTGAGTTGGGATTTGCAAAGGGTTTAGTAAATGTACACTGGTTAGCACCAGTCGGAACTTGTGCACATGGCCAGAGGCATGGTAAGCAATAAGTCAGCCTGGCTCTTCTTGGCATTTCGCCGATCCTCAGGAATTGTCAACTCCCCTGGTGGGACAGGAGGACAGGCATTGTGTCCACAATTAATATGTCCATTTTGCAGATGGGAAACCTGAGGCCAGGAGCACTGCCAAGGCAGCCTAGCAATCCCATGGCTGAACATGGCTCTCCGAATCTGGCCCTCTCCCCTCTGATACTCTCTGACCCCCTCCCGGCCAGCCAGCCAGAAACTGCCACCCACCAGATGTCCCCTGCTATACTCGAGTCACAAAATGACAATGAGGTGGCTTTTTTTTTTTTTTTTTTTAAGAGAGAGAGAGAAGGGACCAGAAGGTGGGAAAAGAACTGTTCCCATCACAAATTTGTCTCTGGCCTGCTTCCCAGACGTGAAGTTCCTGGCACAGGCTGGCAAGAATCGGGGCAGGAGACGGAGTGAGCGCACTGGGCAGAGCTGAGTTTCCAGAACTGCCGCTCTCCATTTCTTAGGCTGTCCGGTTCCTAGAGCCACTGCAAAAATGTGCTGCCCGGTGCAAAATGAAAACAGAGACTCTCGTGCGAAACCTACCGAGCATTTCAAGGGCATCATTAGCAGAGGGTTCAGTGTGCGCGGAGCCCGGTGCGCAGGCCCTGGACACGCGTCCCTCTCCGAGGCACCCGGGTTGGCAGCGCGGGAGCACAAAGAGGGTTAAAAGACATCCTCGCCTCTCCCTGGTCCTGGTGAGATAAAACCACCATTGGGAGACCCAGGACAATTTTTATGTAGGATTAGAAAACAAAAATCAATATTTAATTATCTGTAAGCTGTTTGTGTCACTGAATCTTTAGCAGTCTAACAGGGAGCACAGGCGCCAGGGTAAAAGTGAGTCATTAAAGACGCTGGATCGCTGGCCATCCCTTTTTAGTGCCGGGCCATAAATAGAGTACATTATCACGGCTCACACGCTGGTATTGTTATTTATCTTTACAATCTCTATTTACCTCTATTTATAGCAGATTTCCCTCATATATTCCGAGGCCAGGTTAACTTTAACGGAGTTCATGAAAAAAAAAAAAAGGTACTTAAAACTTTGGAACATGCTCATGTGGACAGATGGCGAGGTTTTCAGAAGCTATGGGGCCCAGAAGGCCGATTTGAAGGGTGTTGATTTTTTTTTTCCTCTTTTTTCTCCGATTGCCTCCACGTCTCCCATGACGTCTGCTCAGTCTTGCATCCCCAGCTTGGTGACCAAAGCCTTTGCAAATGGTAGGGGACAGGGCTAGGAGAGCCTGATTCAGGACCTGCAGGTGTCACCTGTACATGGGACTTGTAATTTACTGGGATGACGACAAAAAAAAAAAAAAGTCATCTTTCTGGAGACTGGAAACCTTTGCCTGGCCAGGGAAACCCTCGGCAGATTTTGCACGTCACCCTCTTATCTGAGCCTTGATTATCACTCTGGGTTGTGATAGTCTTTTTGGTGACCTGCTTCCCCCATCTTCTCTAGATGGGGACAGGATTGGGGCCACTGGGGGATTTGCACTGCCTGGCACACTTTCTGGCACATGGCGGATGTGTCATAAATGTGAGCAACCATGTACTAGAGAAGGAGCAGAGTTCAAGTTAAAGCCAGCCTCCGCTGACCTTGGCGCTTTCTACCCGGGGAATGCGGGGCAGGGTAATCGGCCTCTCTGAGCCTCAGTTTCCTCAAGGAGTGACCCACGTATCCCAGTTTCTGGTGCAGAGAGTCCACCTGTATAAGTTGATTTTATATCATTAATCCAAAACGATGCTTAACTTTTTAGAACTAATGTAAATGTGGGAAAGCGACTGTATGAGCTCCTGGATGGATGGATGGATGGACGGATGGATGGACAAGTGGATGGATGGATAGAGGGATGGAAACACATAAAGGCCCTTCGTGAGAAGCAGAGCTGGCCTCCAGGAAATGTAACCCAGAGGAAGATTAGAGGCATTTTTTGCTTATTAATTTAAAAAATAAGGCAGTCTAGAAACAGACCTGAGCACTTGTAAAAATCTGCATGGAATAAAGGCAGCCTTCCAACTCTGTGGGGAAAGGCACAGTCTACAAACGGCAAGAGAACAATTGTTTGCCTCCCCGACAGCAAAAACAGAGTTAAATCGCAACTTCACAGCCATTCAGCAAAATCAATTCCCAATGGATTGGTGTTAACTACGAAGCATAAAACTCTATGACCCCCCGATGACAATGTGAGCTAGCACTTTATGACCTTAAATAGTGAGGACGCTTCTAAGTATAAAAACAAAATAATAGGCTGTAAAGGAAAGCGTGGATTGATCGGACTCCATAAAATGAAAATATTTACAGATTAAAAAACTAAGAGACATCCAACACAGTGGGAAAAGTACTTTTTCATCTACACAAGGCAGAGGGTTACCAGACACGATATTTAAAGAGTTCTGGGATATTATTAAGAAAGCAAAGAATAAAAGTAAATTGAGAAAAGAACCAGTATATGAATGGTCAACAAAGCAAACAAGGTATAGGTACGGCTGAATGAAGACAGTACAGGCTGAATGTCACTAGCGAAAAAGAAGCTAGGCACGGTGACGCACGTCTATAACCCCAGCAGCCCAGGAGGCTGAGGCAGGAGGATGGTGAGTTCAAAGCCAGCCTCAGCAACTTGGCAAGGCCTTGTCTCAAAATAAAATATTGAAAAAAGGGCTGGGGATGTGGCTCAGTGGTTAAGCACCCCTGGGTTCAATCCTTGGTACCAAATGACCAAAAAAAGAAAAAGAAAGAAAGAAAGAAAGAAAGAAAGAAAGAAAGAAAGAAAGAAAGAAAGAAAGAAAGAAAGAAAGAAAGAAAAGAAAGCAACTTGTCTGAACAGCTGTGGTTTTAAAATGATCAAATTAGCAAACTTTCTTTTACCATCGTGCCCATTGCTTGTGAGGATATGCAGGGTGTGCAAGACGGACACCTCTGGACACTGTAGGTGCCACTTTTCTGGAGCACAGGGAGAAATGGTTTTGTCCTATATCTTAAGGTTTTGAGATTGGTTATGATGTAGTGTCTTCGTGGAGGAGTTGAGAGATACAGCTTCACTGTGGCTTCTCTGCATCCGTTTCCTCTTGGTGGGGGTGTTCATAGGTCGCTTTTTTCTCTTAGTGCTTAGTAGAACCCATTACAACTTTTGATTGTCTACCCTTTGACCTGGATAATTCTATCTTCTGAAATCTACCAAACAGTAGCACTTGCGCATGTGCTCAGGGATGTAGTGTCAAGGCAGACATTGCAACATAGTTAACAATAGCATAGAAAGAAGTACAAGCAACCTAATTGCCCATCAGGAAGGAATCTGTTAAGCCGGGCGCGGCAGTGCTCACCTGTCATCCCAGCACTTTGAGAGGCTGAGGCAGGAGGATCGCGAGTTCAAAGCCAGCCTCAGCAACGGCGAGGCGCTAAGCAACTCAGTGAGGCCCTGTCTCTACATAAAACACAAAATAAGGCTGGGGATGTGGCTCAGTGGTCGAGTGCCCCTGAGTTCAACTCCAGGTACCAAGAAAAAGAAAGAAAGAATCTGTTATGTAAACCCAAATGGCTACAATTTCAACTTAACATATCCCTATAGAGGAATACTATGCAACCATCAAAAAGAGCCAGAAGGCTGATCACATGCCAGTACTCTGGGAATGTCCATGCTAAATTGTTAAGAGAGAGCACTGATTTCTAGAATGCACTAACATCATCATGAGTTAAGCATGTAAATTACCAAGGCTTCAAAAGAAGGGTGGTTTAAAGAAATGTTCTCTTTTTTAACTCTGCATTTCTGCAATATTTAACGCATGGCTGTTTGTTTCACTAGAAATAGATTCTGTGCTGCCCACCCAAGCCAGCCCCTGTGAGTCAGCCTGAGATTGTTTCTATGCACAGTCCCATCTGACACACTCTGAGGATTTATCTGCAGGGCCCTCAGGATGATGCTCAACATCTTCCCCCCAGCAGATGAGGCCACCTGTGTCCTGGACCCCTCAACCGTCCTTCAGTGTTCATGATCCTTCATATCTGCAAATTATTATTATTATTATTATTTTGTACCAGGGATTGAACTCAGGAGCACTCGACCACAGAGCCACATCCTCAGCCCTATTTTGTGTTTTATGTAGAGACAGGGTCTCACTGATTTGCTTAGGGCCTCGCTTTTGCTGAGGCTGGCTTTGAACTTGTAATCCTCCTGCCTCAGCCTCCTGAGCCACTGGGATGACAGACATGTGCCACCACACCCGGCACAGTTAACCTATTTAACGCATACAATTTGGTGGTGATTTTTAGCATCTAAATTCCTGCCTCTTGACCCTGATGGACATTGCCGAGTCCCCTGGTGTTGGGCAGCAAGCTATAACATTGTTAATAATGTTCCCCTATTATTGTCGCTTACACCAGAGTTTCATAATCCCCACCCTACTGTTTTTCATAACAGTAAATGGCTTTGTTTTCATGTCCGTTACTTATTACTCCCTCGACTGTGGACATCTGCAGAGAGAAAGGGCAGTAGATGTGGAGATAAGTCTACAAGCATGAAATATAGATGACCATATGTGGAATAGTGTGACCCCATTAATAAATGATATTGCATCCCAGTTTTAAAAGAAAAAAAAAGTCTCCTGAACTATAAAGCGATGTCCAGAAGGAGAGGGTGGAGAAATTCCCCTGCGCTCCACCGGGCTGTCAAGTGACCCAACTAGCCGGTGAGTGACCCCGGCCACGGGCTCCCTGGAACCCCGGCGACACTCGCGGTAGCTTTCCCAGTTTCTGGCACCGGGAGGTGCTGGCTGCTGCCAGGAACTAAGTCCTGCCCCCCTCACCGTGGAAGATCCGAGATGTGTCTTAGGCCCAGGGAAGTTGGTTTTCCAAAGTCCCACGCAGGGACGACGCTGGGCTGAGCTGAAGACCGTGGAAGCTGGCGGGGCCGGGGGCTCCCCGCGCATGCTCAGTGTGTGCCGACCGCTCTGATGTGCCGCATGCTGTCTGCCTCGGGAACCTGGTCCATCTGGCTGTTCTCCATCCTCAGCCAAGGACCTGCTGCCTTCTGGGAGCCCAGGGGGTGGAAATAAGAGAAGAGGGTGACAGCTGGGCTTCCAGGCAGGGGGGTGGCAAGGCCCCTCTCCAAAGGCCGGGTGACACTAGCAATTGGGATGCATCCACTGCCTTGCAAACTGGGGTACCACGTGGAGCAAATCAGGGCGCACGCACAGCACGAGCTGGCCAGCACGGTGGTGTAAATGTGTCAAACACAGCCAGACCCTGGCTCGAATCCCCACAATACCACTTCTAGGCTGTGTTACCTGGGGTGAGTTACTTGCCTTTTCTGAGCCCTTTCCTTCTTTGTAAGACACACTTCCCGGAGTTTCTTTGTGAGATTTAAATCACACAATATCTGTGAAAGGCTGCCTGCAGCACTTGGGACAAGAAGAAAACGAACACCTGAGCTCTCCATGCTAATGACAGCTGGGCACCCAGGGCCCCTGGGAAGGACGGCTTCATTTTCCATGATTTCCAGGGGCCTTGGTGAGCCAAGGCCCAAGCTGCTCTGAATTAGAATCAGAGACCCAGGCTCCCTCTCTGCCACTTGCTTGGTGACTTGGGGGAAAAGTCCCTTTCATTCCTGTTACAGATGCGGGAAAGAATCCAAGGGGGTCATCACAGTCCAGAGCCTCTCAGCGGTCAGGCTGGTTTGATCTAAGGTCCCCACCCCTCCTGGAAGCATTTGCCCCATTTCCCAGATGAGAACTTTGAGGTCCATGGAGATGAAGTCAGTTGCAGAAGAAAAGGAAAAGCCAGGCAGAGCTGGCGTTCTGAGCTGGTGGGTCCACCTGGAAGCTACTTTGAAGACATGATGCCCTTGTCCCTGTTCATGGTCTCCGAGAGCCTGGGGGATCCGCAGCTCCCCCTCCCAGCTGAGAGCACCTGGCTTCAGCTGGAGTCACTGACAGGGGCTGGTCTGTGTCCCTCAGTGACTCGCACAGGTGCTGCTGGGACCTGGAGGGGGAAGGTCCCTCTTACTAACCAGCCCGCTGTCTTGCTCACTCAGTCACCCCAGTTACACCCACGACCAGAAGCTTGTGCCATAAATAAGTCGCACAGTTTCGCAGATGCCCCAGGAAACTGGAGCCGGGAAATGGCTCAGCATATGTCTAAATGGTTAATTGACTTAATTGCTGCGCGTTGGGCGATTAGCTGACTTGATCCACCCCAGTGGCCACCAAATGTCCTTAATGGTGTTCCGTTTATTTGTATGTTAAGCTCCAGTTACTATTACGGGGAACTTTTCAATTGCTGATTACCTCATAAATATATAATTGTTGTCGGGGGTGTGGGGGGGGGGTGGAAAGGAGCCTGGGAGCCTCTCACCGAAAGCTTTTTGAGGACTGAGAAAAGGCGCCACTCATCCGCCCACTTGACAATTGTTTCTTGAACACCTACTATGTGCCGAGTCCTCTGTGAGGACCTGGAGACGGGGCAGTGAATCAATCAAGCAAGATCCCTGCCCTTGTGGAAGGGCCCTTCCTTCTAGTAGGAGAAGACAGGGACTAGATAAGAAAATACTCAGGACCACGAAATCAAACAGCGTGGGGACGGGATGAGTGGGGAGAGGGTCTGCTCAGGTGGCGGTGGTCTGGGATGGGTTCTCTGGGGACTTGTTTGGGGGCAAGACATGAGTGGGAAGCGTAACACCGTCTCTGGGGACCATGCAGGAGGCAGGGGTCAGCAGAGGTCGGTGAAGACCCCGAGAAAGGAACAAGCTTATCTCAGAGATGAGCCTGGAGGACTGCATGTGCAGGGCGAGAGGGTGGAGGACGATGGGGGAGGCTGGGGGAGGCTGGGAGGACGGGGAGGGTGGTGCTCACCATTCAGGGTGGAGCGAGGGTGTGGATATTTTTCTGGATGCGGTGAAGGGCATCCCGTGGACTGGGTCTTGGCGATGGCTCCATCGGCTGGGTGGAGAGTGGGTCAGTGGGATGGGGAGGTACGATAGCAGCTGAGTGGTCAGTGGGGGACGAGTGGTGGCCCTGGAGGTGAAAGAGGATGATCTGGACCAGGGGGTCATGGAGCGGGTGGAGCACTGTGGATATTGTGGGCGTATTTGGGAAGGAGAGGGATCAGGGCTTAGTTGGGTCCTAGATTTTTAGCGGAAGCCATGGGACTGACGGAAGACCTACTTAGCCAGATGATGGACCTCGGGGAAGGAACAGGGAGGGCAGGGAGATGCATGTTTTTGGGGAAAAAAAAGTAACCAGGGACCATTCCATTTGGAAGAGACAGTACCGGAATCAGGAAGCTTGATGGACAGGCAGTGGCTGAAACCCAACAGACCCAAGAGTGGCCCTGGGCTGGGACCAGGAAGGTGGAAGAGCGGGCTGGGATCATCTGTCCGTTTAGCCGCATTCTGAACGAAGTATCTGGAGCAAATCCACTTTGGTGGAATCTGTGTAATACGAACCCTGAAAATAAGAGGCCTCAATTCTGTCATGTCCCAAGTTATTGCCCGTAGCCCTGTCTTAATCCTTCTGAAGTTAGGTGGAGGTAAGGAGGGTGAATCAAAATTAGAATGATATCAAGCAGAAAATAATCTTTGGTCTGGGTTGCACTGATAAAAAAAATTAGGCAGAATTCATAATTACCATATAAAACTGTTTATGTTTGTGATTATATGTTACTGCCATCTCCAGGTCCTGGCAGCAAATGACTTAATTGCGTTAGCCTCCAGCTGGGGTGTGCGGTGGGAGGGGTGTTGTTGGATGGCGGGATGGGAGCAGAACCTCCTACCGCCATTTCCCACCGCCCCCTTGGCTTCTGGGGTCTCCCTGGGGCTTTCGTCAGCTTCTATCAGATGTGGCGTCCACCGTCTTTGTCTCGGGCAAGTTGGTAAAAGTCGGAGGTGAGGCTGTCCCCAGGCATCTTGGGGTTGGATGGGATTATTCTGGTTTGGGGGGAAAGGGGTGAGATGGCAGAGGATGGCTTCAGGCAGAAGGACACCATGATCTGGCTTGGCTGAGAACGCTCCCGAGTGTGTCAGCCACACTTGGCTCTGGAGCCGCAGGAGGATCAAAGCTCACGGATGTTCTCACCAAACCATCTCCACGCCTGGTGCTTCTGCCAGAAGCATCCCTGAGACCGGGATTGCCAAGCACCTGGGCACACCATCAAGGACATCACCACCACGGGCCCTGGAACCTAATCCCTGGGGTCATCCTGGGGGGGGACAGTGTGGCACCACATGGGAGTGGTTCCTACGGCTTGTGGGAGCCTGCTGCGGGGCTGGGCACGGGGGAATCGTAACTCCCTGGCGGCTGCATTCCACCCTGTTCCTGGGCAGAGGAGCCCCCGTGCCCAGAGACCCCTTGGGAAATGAGACACACACGCTGGCAGCTGGAATGTGCTGGAAAGGTAAAGCCAAGGACATGAGGGCAGGCACCACCGACGGCATCGCTGACAGGGTCCAAAATATTGTATAAAATTAAATGAGTATATAAGGTCTGGGAGCTTGGGAGCCTTCAACATGCCAGTTCCTAACCAACTTCCCTTTCTAGTTCTGACTTCTAGAAGTCACTATCTGTAGGCCCTCAGAGAGATCGTCAAGCCTGTCTGTACCCCCGGGTCCCATGGTCCAAGTGGCGGTAACTGTATTAACTCGATGTAATTAAGACATCCTACAGGAGACGCCATCTCACTCATCCATCAACGGAAGCCATTTCTGAGCACCTACTGCATGCCTGGTTCAGAGCCAGGTGCGACAGGAAGCTGGTTGGAGCCCTTTCCTAGGAGACCGTGCTACCCCACGAGGTCTCAAGAAATGTGAGCTTCCACCACCTTCTCCAGGGGGAGGGTGGATTGGAAAGCTGAGCATGCGGGAAGCATGTGGACCCTCTAAGGACCAGCCTGCCTGCCTGCCTGCCTGCCTTCATCTCTCCTGGGCATCTCCTGTTTCCGCCAGTCCCTGCGCCCAGCTCTTATGCAGCCGCTTCCCTTCAGTCCACTCCCAAGACCTGCCCGCCACGCCTGCTCGATCTCCCACGCCGGCTCACTCCCGTTGCTCGCTCCCCGGGTTTCTCCCTGAATCTGATCCCGTGCTCCAAGGGTCCTGAAGAAGCCTCTTCTCTCATCTCTAACTTTGAGCTTCCTTGGCTGAAAA
The DNA here is from genome assembly GCA_028644305.1 of Xerus rutilus. NCBI lineage: Eukaryota > Metazoa > Chordata > Mammalia > Rodentia > Sciuridae > Xerus > Xerus rutilus. Next base: position 109,660,475 of record CM053407.1, read on the forward strand.
GCTTCTAGAACTTTCTACTGCCTTCAGTAGAAAAATCCAGGATCTTTAGCTCTGGCTCTTGCCTCCTCCATAGCTGTATGGCCAGCCATCCCAGCACCTGTGACGCCTACTTTGTTCTCATTGATTATATTTAAAAATATTTTATTGAATTTCCTGTGATGAACATGGATTAATTGTACATATCAATGGGATCTGTGTGATATTTCAATATGTGCATGTAGTGTGTGCTAGTCGAATCCACCACCCTTTATCCCCCACCCTCAACCTCTAGCAATCACTATTCTATGATCAGGTGGCCTTTTTAAACTGCTACTGATTAAATAGAACATGTGGTACTTGTCAGTCCATGCCGGCTTATTTCAGTTAGCGTGATGTCTGCAGGTCCCTTGCATGAGCTGCAAATGGCAGGACTTCATTCTTCTTCATGGCTGAATAGTATTCCATTGTGTATATACGTCACCACTAATCTGTGTTCTTTTGCTGTAGAGGTGCCTGTTTAGATATTTCACATAGGTGGGGTCATGTGACATCACAGCCTATCGGACATGCTTCTTTCACTTAGCGCAATGAAGGTGCATCTCTTACATGATGTGTATGGACAGACGCTCCACTCCTCTTTACCACTGGAGAATACCACACGTGTGGGCACAGCCTGTTTGCTCACCCAATCACCATGAGTGGACATTTGGATCAATTCTACATTTTGGCTGTTGTGAGTCACACTACTGTGAACATTCTTGTGCACACTGTGGAATGAACATACTTTTTTTCTTGGATAGATACCTAGGAGTGGGATTACTGAGTCGTGGGGTAACTCTGTGATGGACATTGGGAGAAGGTGGCAAATGGCTTCACAAAGGGCCACACTAGTTACATCCCCACCAGCAACGCATGAAGGTTCCAATTGCTCCACAGCCTCACTGACCTGTGTTATGGTCTGTCTTTTTGATCATGGCCACCTGAGTAGGTGTTGAAGAGTTACCTCATCATGCTTCTGATTTGCATTTTCCTAATGACCAATAATGCTGAGCAGGTTTTCGTGTTCTTTTTTTTTTTTTTTTTTTT
>CM053407.1:109662039-109681468 GCA_028644305.1 Xerus rutilus
GCCTGGCTGTTCATTTCAATCCTCAACAAGCACTTTATTTCAGGTTGACCCCTGTGTACCTGTGGGGCTCTGCATGTCCTCTGACACCTCGCCGTCAGATGGGACCCTGCCCCCCTCGTTTCCTGTTCTGCTTTGATTTTGGTGCTGACTTGGATTTTTATCCCCACAACCACTGAAAAACCCAGGGTCACAAAGAAATGACATTGCCAGGCAGAATGTCATGTGAACTGACGCTGGAACTGGGAACAACCTCGCCAGCGTCCACATGGTGCTGGACAGAGGTCAGGTCTCCCTGGGCTGTTTAAAGCACCTCTGAGTGGTTCCCCAGGTGCATGCCTCTGGGGTGCCTTGGAACACAGTTTGGTTATCGCGGTCTAGGAGGAAAGAGCACGTGGACTGGCTCCTGAGACTCTCCCCAGGGAGTCTGGTTCTGCCGGGGACTCCTGTGTGACCTTGGGATAGTCGCCTCCCGCCTCTGGGCCTCAGTTTCCCTCTTGCAGCTCCAGCCATCACCACTTCTGGCAGAGATGGCTGAGTATGTGGCAGGTGTCCTCACGATGGCTCTGGGGAGTCCTCGTTTACAGAGGAGGCCTGGAGGCTGCCAGGGACTCGGTCACCTCTGCATCACAGGCAGGAAGTGGGACCTGGCCTCTGGCTTCCTGTTGCCTGCCTCCCAAACTCTGGGGACCTGAGCCTTCAGGGGTGGGCAATGCTTTACCCTGGACCACAGAGGCGCAGGCCGGTCATGCACCCTGTATGGACACTCCAGGGCTGCAGACTCGCCCACGGAGAGCCTAAGTCCCTGTCGCCGGCTCTTTTGGTCTTAACGTTGGGTCTCTGGGATCTGCACCTCTGTTCTGAAGACAGCTGCTCAGAATTGGAAACTAGCCCGGGAGGCGCCTGCTTATGGATTTTTCCACCAAGACTCAGCCACTTTCTCTTTTTATTTTTCATTTAAAAAAAAAAAAAAAGACAAAAACCTTTCAGGTTCCTCTTACCTCTAGGGGAAAGTGGATCTGTCCCGAGGCTCAGCAGCCTTCACTTCTCACCCACACCTGCCCCCCTGCCTTTCCGTGAAGCTGGGTAGAGCGGCTTCGTCATGAGGCGTCAGTCGAGCTCCCACCCGACGCCAGGCACTATGCGAAGCTCCTGGATCGTGGCAGGAAAATGCAGGAGGCCAAGCGTGCTGACTGTGGTGAGTGACAGGAAGTAGGGACTGGGGGCTCTGACACTGTCTGCACAGCCCTGCCCTTGCCTTACCACCCTGAGTCACAGTTACCTTTCCAACATGCTTGTCCTGATTGTCACTGGACTGCAGCACACTGCCCGGCACATAATAGATGCTCAGTAAACATGCAGCCAACAAGCAGATGCTCAGCAGACAAAGCAAATCAGAAAAAGGAAAATAATTGCATCATTTCCATGTGGCTGCTTAGCTTCTGCTGGAGAGTGAGCGCGTGCTGGTCTGACCATTGTGCTACCCTCCCCTTGGCTTTCAACCGCGGGCATTTCCCCATCAAATGCCTTCCTTGCGCCAGTCCCCATCCATCCATAATGCATGCAATTGGAAAAGATGTGAAGAGGAAGCCAGGCTTGGGTAGGCTCATGGGGTCTGCCTTGGGCAGGGACACAGGACCTTTCAGGTGGACAAGGTCAAGAGCTTAACTCTCAGAATGGTGCGCAGCTGTGACCCTCCAGGTGCCAGATCAGGGGACGGAAACCCCTGTCGGATAATTTGGCATGAAATGCTTCTGTATTGGGTGGAGGCGAGTGACCTGATCAGCACTTGGCTCCCTCTCTTAGGAAGTTTGAGGTGAGACGCACGTTGGACATGGTGACCAAGTGACTTCAGCAGCCCTGGGGGATGAGTGGGTCCCCTGATTCAACCCCCTGCCAACCTGCAGCATGCCTCAACTTCCCAGTCAGAGCCGAGAGGGAATCCACACAAAGATTCCCAGGACGTCCCATTTTCTGGAGTGGGCGTGACAGGTGTATTGATGTCATTGTCCAGGGTGAGCAGGAGTGTCAGTCCTGGGGGAGCCGCCTCTGGAAGGTGGTGTGGCCACCTGGGGCCTCCCTCACCTGAGAGGCATGCTAGCACCTCCCAGCCTGTGCTCTGCACACCTGAGCAGCCTTCCACGGCCAGAGCGATGGCCACAGGCGGCGGAGCCTGGAGGTACAGCTGGCCCGAGGACCACAGAGCACCCACTGTGGACGGGGCGCCAACAGCTGCGGCTCACCATGACCCAGCTCACGTCCTTGCCAGTCCTTGGAGCAAACCCCCTGCAGCAGAGGCAATGTCTACAAAAGGCCAGAGTGTACATACCTTAGGCTTTCTGGGCTGCGCGGTCTCTGTCACCACTGCCTAGCGCTGCCCTCATAGCACCAAAGCAGCCTTAGGAAATATGTAAACCAGTGGGCGTGGCTGTGTCTCAATAAAACTTTATTCACAAAAACAAGCAGTGGGCCAGACACAGCTGACCCCTCCTCTAAGGCTGGGGTAATATCTGGTAAAACTTGGTGTCAGTTCAGTTAGCGATCGGCAACTACCAGGAGCAAGGAGTCTTTCTGCAGTCTGGGGCCTGGCTCCATCCATCACACGAGACAGCAGGGATTGACCAGTGATGTCTGCTTCGGCACCAGAGGGGAGAAATCAGCGCACATGCGCTGCATATCACACAGCCCTGACCTCAGGGAACCTCTCCGCCGCCAGGCAGCCCAACTGCTAGTGACTCTAGACAAACGGCCTCCAGGATTCTGTGAGCCTGTGTGCTGGTCAGCTTTCCAGTACTGTCACAAAATGCCTGACTAAAGCAATTCGAAGAAGAAAGAAAAGGTTTATGTGGGCTCCAGGAGATTTCAGCCCATGTTTGCCTGGACTGTGCCTTACCATGGGCCTGTATTAAGGAAGAACATCATGGCAGAGAGCATGTGGCAGAGAGGGACACCGTGGTGGCCGTGAAGAAGACAAGAGAAGAAAGGGGCTGGAAGCAAAAAAAAGAAATGCTTCAAAGGCACACCTTGGTGACTAACTTTCTCTGATTAGTCCTCGACTCCTAAAATTTCTACCACCTCCCAGTAGCAATTACCCCCAGCTGGGGACATGAGCCTTAGGAGAACATTCTAGGTCCAAGCTATACAGGGAGGGGGCTCACCTGAGAAGCATAGCCTCTTACCAAGCACCCCAAAACTGTGGGGCCTTCAGAGCCTGGACCTCTGCAGAGGCTGATTGAGACTGTGAGGACTTGAAGGTGGAGCTCCCTGCTGGGGTCATTCTTAGTTTCCCCAGGCCTGACGGGGGCTGGCAGGATTTTCTGACTGTCTCTTGAAGGATGAAGCAACAAACTGGAGATGGACGGGCAACTAGAATTTCCTAAACACCTATGTGGCGCAACTTAAGACATCCGCCCACATGTACACATCTCCAACATAAGGATCATGGGAAAGCCGGGCACGGTGGCACATGTCTGCATCATCCCAGTGGCTTGGAGGCCGAGGCAGGAGGATCGCGAGTTCAAAGCCAGCCTCAGCAACGGCGAGGCCCTAAGCAACTCAGTGAGACCCTGTCTCTACATAAAACACAAAATAGGGCTGGGGATGTGGCTCAGGGGCCGAGTGACGGGGATGGTGGGGATGTCATCAGCTATCACTCACATCTTTGCACCGGGCACGGCACACTGTACTAACCTCCTCACCCGGAATCCACCAGGGAGCGGTAGACACAGGGGGTGTGCTTAACTCCCGTTTTACAGACAGGGAAATGGAGGCTCCTGCGGAGAAGCTGTTGGCCCCAAGCCAAAAATATGGCTGGCAGCAGATCTGTCTCCTTGGAAGCCCATGATCCTCATGCTGAATCACGGTGCGGCTGGAGCGCTGGGCCTTGCCATCAGGAGGGAGGGTGGTGAGAGGGTGGAGGGGGCCGGGCAGGAGCGGCCAGGCTGCTTCAGCCAGGCAGGGCAGCAGGGACGGAGCGTGGGCAGGGGCAGGCTGCGTCCCCACCGCCGAGGTCCCACCGCAGCTCCCTCACAGCAGCGTGCTGAGAGCCCTGGTGTGCCCGGCGCCCCCGTGATTGGCAGCCTACAGATGGCGGGGGTGCCTTGGAATTTATTATCTGAGGCTGCCTTTCGGAGGGGCCTCGCTGCCTGACACTACTTTATCTGAAGGCTGGGGATGGTTAGCCGAGCCCATCTGTTAGCCAAAGAGGGGGACTCAGTGGGTGGGGAAGTCTGCAGAGTCATTTAAAAGGAATTTCTCTGCTGCAGAAGGCAGGGTGGAAGGTTATCTGCCTGTGGGCCCTCGGGCTGCCTGGATCCAGGGCCTGGGGGTGGGTTTTGGGAAAGCCTCGGCTTCCTTCTTCTAAACCCAAATAGCTGGGTTCCTTCCCCCATCGGAGTAACAACTTTAACTTTGCAATGATCCTTTCTAGCTAAAACCTACTACATCAGTGTCTTGGTGACGAATCTGGGACAGATGGGGATAAATGCAGTGATCTGAATTAATACTGGGGTCGCTAATGAATCCAGGAGCTGAGGAATAATTAGGAGAAGTTACTGCTCTCCACAGGGTGAAGCATGTGGAGCTTTCTCCCTCCCCCTCCATGAACAAAGGTGCCCCAGAATAAAAGGCTGCGCGGCTGTGTCTCAGAGGAGGACACTTGGGTGTCAGGGCTCTATGTGGGGTGAAGTTTCTGAGATGTCTAGGTCAGAGGTTGGTAAATGGCCGGTGGAGCCAGAAGGCGTTTCCTCCATTGCATGCTAAAAATTCATCCCCACCGGGGCGGTGGCGCACACCTGTAATCCCAGCTGCTCTGGAGGCTGAGGCAGGAGGATCTTGAGTTCAAGGCCAGCCTCAGCAACTTAGGGAGGCCCTAAACAACATAGTGAGAATCTGTCTCAAAATAAATAAAGAGGACTGGGGATGTGGCTTGGTGGTTAAACACCCCTGGGTTCAATTCCTGGTACCAAAAAACCAAAAAATCTTCCTGGTGGCACTCAGGCATGTGGCCCCCTCCTCAGATGCTCAATGAAATAAACCCCCTGGAGGTGACGCGGACTGCCTGATGTTCTGAGCGGGCCGGTGCTGAGCCGTCCTCCGGTGGCACCTCATTTACATCTCTCCACAGCCCCACGCTTGCACCAAATTGCTTCTGCGACTCACGCCAGGGCAGGCTCTTGACAGTGGAGGGGATTCCACCCCAGAAATCCAGCTCCAAGGTCAAAGCCCTGGACCTCACTGCTGCCTCGCCTTCCACCACAAGGCCCCGGATCCCTGGATGCCCCTCCCACCACGCTGATGTTTCTGCAGGGCTTCGGATTCTAGGCGCTTGCGCGTACCTGCTGCGCAATGTGGAGACGGGGAGGGCAGGGGCTGTACTTCTGCAACTGTGTGTTTGACAAGGCTGGGTCTCTATTGTATATGATCTTATGCTTTATTCCTCCTTTCCAAAACTTAGCATGATTGCAATTGAATAATTAATTGAGTATTTAATTCTTAAATGGCTATCCATCCTGCTAGACTGTAAGTTCCAGAAAATAGCATCTATTTGCCTGACAACTGTCTCCGGTACTGAGAAGAATGGCGGGCACACTGTCTTGATCTGAATGAATGGGTGAGTGAGTGAGCGGAGCTGAGCAGCCAGGCGCTGCCCTGATGAGCAGAAGCCCCCAGGTGATGCCAGCCCGCGGTGGCCGTGCCGTCCAGCCTGCGCTGTGTCCTGGCTTCCCGGGCAGCGAGGGCACCGGATCAAGCTCAGCCTGCAGCATCTTCAGAAGGGCAGCGGGCACTGATAAGGGCTCCTCCATCGTGGGGCCGAGAGGCCCGTCCAAGGCTGACTCCAGCCCCCGCCTGCCCCCTCGAGGGACCCTGCTCTCTCTCCAGCCGCTTCCCACCGACACGCTTGAATAGCAAGCCCGGCTGCCTGGGCATCACGTGACCGCGGGGCTGCCAGGGGTTGCTGAGGCAGCCAGGGGTTCGGGGGTCACCTCCGCAGTTAAGTCATGTACCTGGCGGAGACCATGTTGTGCAGAATAGTTCAAAGAACAAAGTGTTCTTCGTTTTCTTTGGTTTGTCTTTGTTTCTTCCCTGGCCATCTGGATTCAGAATATTTCCAGGCGTGGTGGCCAAGGTAAAGGGGGGGCTTCCAGACACGGGAAGGGGAAGGGCCAGGCTGCTCCTGATCTGTGCTGTGGGGCACAGATGACCTTCAGCTGGGAGTTCCCAGTTCTAATTGTGGCTTCTGCTTGTCCTGGCACTGAGAACGACCTTGAGCTGCTTAGCCAGCCCCTCTGAGCTCCCCCTTCCTTGTCTGTTAATGGAGAGGCACCATCAGACGCCTAAAGTTGCTTGGAACATTCTAGAAGACCTTACACATGAAATAGCACCTTCTTCTCATCAAGTTCAGTTGATACTAACAATAACGATGGCAATAATAATATCAGTCATGGTGGAAATGGACTATGAGTCCTGGGGTTTCCTTGTGCCAGAGAAGGATATAAACTAGTCAAGAGAGATGATATATATATATATTTTTTGTCACTAGATTTCCAGAGCATAAAGGAACAAGCTTAAGTAGACTCTGAAGTCCTAGAGATGCTAGGTCCCAGAGGGAGGAGGACCTGGCTGGGTCACACAGCAGCAGATGGGTGAAACCCAGACATCCCGATCTTTCCTGAATTAATAACCACGTTCTAGCTCATCTGACTTCAGGGCAGAGGTATCCCAGCATGGCTGAGCTGCTGGTTGACTGGGTGACCAGGATGATGGAGACCAGGGATGGTAGGACAGCATCTCTTCCTAGCTGCCTGGCAGGTGCATGACCATCCAGGTTTCCGATCTCCACTCCCGTGTTGGGCACATGCTGCCGTGTTGATGCCCGGTTTAAAAGTGGATCTCTCAGAGGTGACTTGACAGACCCAAGGTCCCACAGCTCGTAAGTGGATGGCTGGGTAAGCACACAGAGCTGGGTTGCGTACCACCGTGTGCTGGGCACTGAGGCTCACCAGGGAAGGTACCCAGAGACCTCTGAGAGCTCCCAGGTTGATATTTAGCTGTGTCTGACAAATGTCTCTCACCGTGACCTTCAACAGTGTCCTTCCGCCGTCTGGGCCTGTGTTCCCATCTGTAAAATGGGATTCCCACAGCATCACCTGCCTGGGGGTGGATAAAATGAGTCAGCTAGAGCAAAGCTCTTAGAACAGGCCTGGCACAGGGTTGGCGTTCAATAAATAATGGCGGCCACTGACTTGCCCTGTGGTCACAACTCTTGCCAAAGTGACGGGATAGCACCCTGCAAGGTATGAGTACCCTGGGACGTGAGATGTCTGACCCCTAGTCCTGGACGCCATGTCTGTGTGGCCGTTCTCTGTTACAGTGCATAAATGGAGGCTTCTGGTAATGACGTGCCGTGCCCTGGTCCCAAGGGGCGAGCAAGTCAGAGCTGCTACAAATGCTGATCCAATGCCCAGCAAGAAGGGCCAGCTCTGCGCTGAGCTCCCAGACATGGGTCACAAGCACCTGCCAGCCCTTCTCTTCTCTGGTCCCCGTGTGAATGGTCAGAGCTGTTCTCAGGGACTCTCCAGATAGGAAAGCCAACTCCTTGCTTATGAAGAGAAATCTGGGGGAAAGGGGCTGTTTTACTCAGTGTTTTCATTGCTGTGACCAAATGACCTGACGAGAACAATTTTAGAGCAGGAAAAGTTGATTTGGGGCTCACAGTTTCAGAGGTCTCAGTCTGCAGATGGCCAGCTCCATGGCTCTGTGCCCACGGTGAGGCAGAACAGCTTGGCAGAAGAAGAGTGTGGCAGAGAGAAGGAGTCCAGGGCTACCCTGCAGAACAGGGACAGAATGTACGCCCAGAGGCACCACCCCAGTGACCCACCTCCTCCAGCCACAGCCTACCTGCCTACAGTTCCTACCCAGTTCATCCATGCAAGAGGATGTTTTTTTTTTTTGTACTGGAGATTGAACTCAGGGGCACTCGACCACTGAGCCACATCCCCAGCCCTATTTTGTGTTTTATGTAGAGACAGGGTCTCACTGAGTTGCTTAGCGCCTCGCCGTTGCTGAGGCTGGCTTTGAACTCGCGATCCTCCTGCCTCAGCCTCCCTAAGTGCCGGGATTACAGACTTGCGCCACTGCGCCCAACTCATGCAAGAGGATTAATGCACCATCAGGTTAAGGCTCTCTTAACCCAATCTTCACCTCTAAGCTTTTCTTCATTGCCTCACACATGTGCTTTTGGGGGACACCTCACATGGAAACCATAACCAGGGCTGCTTTCTCTCCTCATACCTCCAGGAAAGACATCAACTTCAGTGGAAAGGGCACATTCACTGGTTTGGAATTTCATCTTGGTCCCCACCCAGCTGAGTGACTTCAGGAAAGTCACAGCCCCTCTCTGACCCTCAGTCTCTGCATCTGTACAATGGATTTTTTTTCCTTGAGGGTTTAATGGGACTGTTTTACTGGGGGCAAATCCTGGGTTGTGTATCACTGTGTGCCAGGCTGGGTGCCTCTGTGTGAGAACCCCAGTGCCAAACACAGGACTTAACACCAAACGGGTGTTCAAGGAATGTGTGGGTGACTATGAGTAGCCATTTGGATCAAGGCTGAACAAGTAGCTGGAGACCATCCCTTCATCCTCCTGGTAGGTAAGCGAGATCATCCTGACCCCTACTCCACACAAGTGAGCAAACAGCCTGAGGGGCCAAGTCAAAGCACTTGTTCAAGGTCACCCAGCTAGGAAGCCACAGAGCCAGGGGTTGAACTCAGGCAATTGGAAGCTGGAGCCTGAGTTTATATAGGCACCAGAATCCAGCTGGACAGGGAGAGGGGAGAAAAGAGACACAAATGGCTCTGACTGAGGCTGGCACTGTCACCTGCTGACTGACACATAACTGCAGAATCAAGGCATTAATTAAAAGCAGGCCGAGTCCAGGTTGTGCCCCCACCACACCCTTTCTCTCTCTCAGGCCTCAGGGTTGCAGAGCTGTATAAAGAAGCCACCATTCCACAGGGAAGGTGGAACTTGCAGAGTCCCCAGACTTGGGGACTTAGAGAAGCATATTCAACAGAGGTCACTCTGGCCAAAGCCAGCCCTCCACAGCCTACATGCCATTAATATAGATACGTATCTGAATTGGTGTCAGATATTGAAAAATTGGGAGATTTTATCCCAGCTGCTCAGGAGGCTATGGCAGGAGGATCACAACTTGGAGGCCAGCCTCAGCAACTTAGCAAGACCCTAAGTAATTTAGTGAGAACCTGTCTCAAATTTGTAAAAAAATTTTAAATGGCTAGGGGTGTGGCTCAGAGGTTAAGTGCCTGAGTTCAATCTCCAGTACCAAAAATAAATAAACGAGGAGATAAATAAAGAATAAGAACTTGAAGATTTCACACAAAAATCCAGATCCCAGGTGTGGATGAGAAAAGCAGCTTCTCTTTGCCACATGTTGGCTCTGCTGCTTCTTGTACATTTCTGGCTCTTCCTCTGGGGGTTTGAGACCCCATGGGTGAAAGGGTGCTGGAAGGAGGGGCCCAGTCACCTTGGCCAGGGCGCAGTGAGAGGCCCAGGCTCGGGAAGGCGCTCTCATCCTACCCGGGTACCGATGACTCACAGGGCCAGCATGTGTCTCCAGCAGAGCCAGTTTTCCTTTCCTACTTTGTTTTTATAAAACAGAAATAGAACTTTCCATAACGTGGTACGACTCCACCCAGCGTCCGCAGGCCTGAGAAAGGCCCTGTTGTTGATGAGTGTCTGGGGGAGAGCTTTGGAAGGGAGCCGGCCACAGCTGGTAGAGAATGAGCGCGGGGGACAGTGTGCCCACTGCCATGGTGGGCTCTGCGGGGAGACAGGGACTCCCCACTGGGCTCCCTGCCTCTGCTGGGATTATCAAGGGCATGGATTCTTCAGGGCATGAGAGAGAACCAGGGGCCTAGTCCAGGTTCCATAGCTAATTCTTCCTTCCATCCATCCATCTTTTTATCCCTCCATCCACCTGTCTCTCCATCCATCCATCCTCAATTCTGCCTCCATCCCTTCCTCTCTATTTACCTTCCACACCTCTGAGGACCATTTATTGAGCACCTACTATTTAATCAGATTCCCCACTCTATATTTCAAAGACACAGAAATAAACAAAACAGACACACAACTCTGCTCTCACAAAGTCTACCATCCAGCGTGGGAGGACATCATCAAAAAGGGAACCATAGCTGAAGATTTGAGGAACAACTCAAGAGTCCATTGATGAGCTGAATTAGTGGAGTTTGGCTCAGCCTGGAATGAGATTCCATGTGACCTTAAATGAAGCAGATCCCGTGTGGTGATATAGCACACCACGCAGCAGCTAAAACACATCAGGACACAGACTGTGGCCACGAGGTGTGTTCATTTGTGAAGACGAGGGACCTTGCTAGAGTTTCATGTGCTCTTATTTGCCTAACAGGGTTTGCAAGAAGTTGGGATGACTCCATAAGTAGCTGGGGCACTAGGGCCCAAGGGGGTCAGAGAGCTTCCTGTGACATTTGAACGTTTCATTTTTTGAAAGTACAATGTTTTTTCAATAATGTGGCAAAGAAATTTAAGAGATGCTGATCAAAGGATGCAAAATTTCAGTTAGACAGGAGGAATAAATTCAAGAGATCTATTGTATAACATTGTGACTATAATTAATAGCAATGTGTACTATACTTTCGAAAATTGCTAAGAAAATAGACTTTGTTTTTGCTACAAATAAATAAGCATGTGAGATAATGCATACATTAATTAGCTTGATTTAACCATCCCAGGATATTTCAAAACATTATGTTATATACCGTAAGCATATACAGTCTTCATCTGTCAAAAGTAAATAAGAAGAAAAAAGAGACATGGCAGCTAATGATAGATAAATAGAAAGAAGAAGTTGGGAAAGTATTTTGCAAGGGAAATCCAGTCTGTATTAGGCATCAGAGAAAGTTTCCCCGAAAATGGGCCATTTGAGCCGGGTGCGGTGGCGCATGCCTGTCATCCCAGCGGCTCTGGAGGCTGAGACAGGAGGATCGCGAGTTCAAAGCCAGCCTCAGCAATGGCGAGGTGCTAAGCAACTCAGTGAGACCCTGTCTCTACATAAAACACAAAATAGGGCTGGGGATGTGGCTCAGTGGTCGAGTGGCCCTGAGTTCAATCCCTGGTACCTCCTCCCAAAAAATGATGGGCTATTTGAATGGGCACACGAAGGGTCAATAGGAGTTGCCCAAGGGTGTGGGGGGAGGGGCATAGACTCTTCAGGCATCAAGAGGAGCAGGGAGGCTTCAGGCTCATCTCTCTTCTCTCTGGACCTCAGATGAAAATATAAAATAATATAAAAGAAGATGCTCCATAATCCTCATCATCCCTGAATGAGTTACAGAGGCCGGGAAGGCTCATTTTGGAGAGTGCTCTGTGGTCCTAGCATATGCTAATACCAACAGAAGCTTTTCCAGGAGGGTTCACTCTGCCAGGTACACAGCACGTGGGATCCCATCCCATTCTCAAGTCTAGGATGCATGAGAGGAAGGTCCTGGGGTTCAGAGAAGTTTAGTCACCTGCTCAGGTTTACACAGCTACTGAGTGCTGGGGTGGAAATCTGAATCTAGGTCATGTTCACCCCAGAGTCTGTTCTTTTAATCACCAACTTATGTCACCACTTACCCTTTGGTTGGGGGCCGTCCCCCCAACAGGCATCCAGACCAGAGAGGGCTTCCTGGAGGAGGCTCCATGTACATGCTGCTTGGGAGAACCAGCGAGCTTTCCATCCTCCAAGAGAAATTCACCATCTTCCACGAGGAGATTTCCTCAAGAATAAAGGGCCCTGGAGACATTGAAAGGAAACTCATAAAAAATTCATCTCTGAGTAGTAATTGCATCATAAAAAGTACTGAGTTGGAGTGGAAAATGCAAATCGGGCCGTATGAATTAATGATGTAAACAGTCGGAATGAGGGTGCACGTTCCCTGGGGAATGTCCTGCACCCCCCTCTTCTGTGTGCCAGACAAAGCCGGCCCGGGTGAGAGCGTGCCCTGAGGTGTAAGGCACATCTTCAGACCACCGGTGACCACCGGTGACCACTGTCTCCAGCCGCCAAATCCTGCTCTGTGCCATTTCTTCGGTGTCTCCGGGAAACAGGGATGCGCTCGCTCGTTGCTTTACGGCTCTCTGAGCACCTACTGTGTGCTGGGGATTATGCTGGTTTTTGGCTGGGGCTTTGGGCAGGTCTGCATTGAGCACCTACGGTGTGCCAGGAGGGCCCCACTCAGCTCGCAGGGCCAGTCCTGGGAGGTCAGAGAAGACGACCGAGCTGGAAGAGGGGTGCTGGGGGGCTTGCTGGTGGTGGGGGCCCCTCAGCTGTGAGGAGTTGGTCAAGTGCAGATACCAGTGGGCAGAGGTGGATCAGAGCACACTCAGGAAATCATACCTAGTTGGGCATGGCTGGCAAGTGGAGCCTGAGAGTGGTGGGGGATGAGTCTGAGGGCTTAGAACATTCTGGAAAATCCTGTGCATCTCCTAAGGACCAGGAACATGACCCAATTTGGAGTTAAAACACCTTGTTATTTTGCCCCATACTCCAATTCTGTGTCCTGCAAGAGGCGGAATATGCAGTATATTGGTCTCATGAATGTCCAGAGGAGGGGAGCCTTAGACCTTTCCTCTGGTTCTCAAACTGGGTTCCGTGGAACCCCGAGGTTCTGTGCCCATATTACCACCCTCATGGTGGGGAACAGGTGTGAGGTGGTTTAAATGGGTAATGCTCTGGAGTGGGCCCCTTTCTCTAGCCAGGTCAGCTTCACTTTTACATAGTTTGGAATTCACATGGAATCTCAGGGGTTCTCATTGCTTAAATGAGAAAAACTCCATTGAATGCAGAGGGAAGTCTAAATTATTTAACCTGCACCCAAAGCTTTGAGGAACCCTGTGTCAACCCATTCCTCTAGGTTCCGACCAGTCCCCATCCCTGCCTCTCACCGCTCTGCACCCCACACCAGCCTCCCACATTCTCACTAAGCCACACACACCATGCCTGTCCGTGCCTCCGTCTCTTTGCAGGGCTGACTTCAAAGGCTCCTTCCTGTCGCAGGCTCTCTGGGACCCCCTCGAGTGTCTCCAGCATGACCAACACACCACGGGAGCCTCCCGGGGAGGCTGACCCATGCAAACGGAGCTCCTCTTTCTACTGACCCATCTCCTCCCCCACCAGACCATGAAATCCAGGTTGGAAGGACCCCGGGCCTGGTCTTTAGCAAGTGCCAGAGCCAAGCTGGGTTTGGACAAGTCCCCAAGAAATGTGTGCTGAGCAAATAGGTCCTGGGAAGACTGGAAAAGAATGGAGTATGTGAGTAAGTGGGATTCAAGATGGATGGATGGGTGGATGGATGGATGAGTGGCTGGGTGTTGGGTGGATGGTTGGTAGGTAGATGGGTGATGGGCAGGTTGGTATGTTGCAGATGGATGGATGGATGGATGGATGGATGGATGGATGGATGGGAAGGAAAGTGGATTGGTAGGCATACAGGTGGGTGATAGAAAAATAAACAGAAGGCAGGAAGAAAGGAAGGAAAGGAAGAGGGCGGAGGGAGGGCAGGCAGGACAACTGGTACAGATGGGAAGCCTGTCCCGCTCTCCCCGAGGGGCTCCAGGCCCTGAGTCCTCCCGGAGCCTGCTGCCTGACTCTGCCACCTCCTCTTCCCTCCATCACAGATCCAGCCCCTGACATGCCCTCGCCCGCAAGGCACCGCCATCCCTCCTTGAGCAGCCTCCCGTATCCTGTTCCTGCTCTTCCTACAAAGCAGAGAAGCAGAAAAATCCATCCTGATGAGGAGGCAGCCGCCTGCCCTCGCCCCTCCTCCCGCCCTGCAGCCTGTAACTCCCGCGCACTGAGGCGGAAATGCAGTCAATTTTTTCCAGGGTCGAGCACCGGCTGGAGGGCTCTGCCCTGCAGGGTGACAGGCAAGCGGGGCAGCTCACATGGCAGGGCTGTCCAGATGCTACCAGGGGGCACCCTTCCCCCTCGCTACCACCACGGCCAGCCTGAGCAGCAGCTCACCTAACACCCCAGCCCCTGACACAAGGGCAGGGCGGGATCCTCCCCTGCCACCCCTCCTCCTCTTCCCTACCTGGCTTCCTGCTCACCTGGGGCAGCGCTTCCCACCCCCGCCTGCCCTGAATAGCTAATGACGGGCACCTGGCAGAGATGCAGCCCATGTGCTTGTACCCAGCTGGGCGCCAAGTGGCTCTTTGCTGGGGGCCGTGGTGCATCCCCCAAATATCCCTGCCACTCTCAGGGGTGCTGACAGCTCCCGCCTGAGCCCCTGCTTGCAGGAGCAGCCCTCAGCTGCAGGGAGTTCTTGTCCAAGGTCAAACCTCCTTCCAGCAGCTGGTGCTTGAAGAGGGGACAAGTCCTGACCTCCTGACCTCTAGGCGGGGTGATTGAGAAGAGCCCTCTCTGCTCTAGAGCTTCCTGGGGGCCCCCGACCCAAAGCCCAGCTCTCTCTGCCTCACGCTGCTGCTTTTCTCTCCCCCCACCCACGAGGCACCCCCATGGGCTCTGCACCCCACACAGGCTCAGGCCCACATCCAGGAACAAACCTGAGCCGACAGCCTTCTCTTTTGCATTCACTTATCCGGTTGCCATGGCAACTCTGCACGGCAGGGTTCTTGTTTCCAGTGTCAGGAACCCGAGGCTTAGAGAGGTGACATGCCTTGTCCCGGGTCACACACTGAGGATGTCAGATCTGGGATCGCCGCCCCCCCCCCCAGTCTAGCTGACTTCAGGTAAGTCGCACTGTGACCCCCTCAACGCATGTCCCTGGGGAGATTACCCTGGGGACATTCAGGCTCCTCTCTGGCCCTGTGATGCCCGTGACACTTGGGGCTCATGGGTGGGACAGCCCTGTCCTCCAGGACTCCAGGGCCCCCTCGTCCTGCCTTCCTTCATCATCACTCAGTGACGTCCCCGGGTATCACGTGATATCATGAGTTACTGGACACATCTGGCTTCGGGCCTTCATGGACCCCTTTGCTCTCCTCTGAGTCCCAATGTCCTTATCTTTCAAATGGATCCTTACAGGGATGCTGTGAAACAGCCTCTAGAAAAGACTGGGCCCCGCACTGGGCACAGGCCGGACCCTGCGAGGGGGGGCGACGTCTAGTGTGACACAGGCTCCCTGCGTTAAAGGTCACATCAAGCACTTGAATGGAATCATCTCATTGAATCCTCACACCAGCCTGCAAACACGTGCCACAATCAAGCCCATATGACAGATGAGGAAACCGAGGCTCAGAGGGCCACAGCTGTCTGTCCGGTTGCAAAGCCCACGTGCTCGCCCCCAGTCTCACTTTCTCCTCCCTTTTCTGTTGTTCTCTTGGAACTTCAGCTCTTCCTCATGCCCCGAGCCCAGGCAGACCCTGTTGCCCAGGGCTGCCGGGATCCCCTGAGTCTCACCAGTGGGATCACTATGGTTTGGGATGAGTCCAAGGCGCCTCGCAGAGACCTCAATGGGAATCTCGTGCACCATGTATGGGTTGCTCATGAGCTGGTGTCCCAGCCCCTCACGCTCAGCCTGTCCCCAGGCTGGGATTTCCCTTATAAAGCCATCTCACCTCCCACAAGCCCTCTGTCTTCAGGAAAGCCATTTGGATCTGTAATGACTTCCAGCCATGGAGGAGAGGGACTCGCTGGCCCCCAGTGGTGGCCATAACTCCGTAATTGAACAACATCTGGGGCTACCAGTCCTCATAAAGAGGAGCCAGAGGAACACAGTAAATTGTTCACAAGGCCAGAGAGACTTCCAAGGTGACTGGGCCAGGGGTCCAGGCTGTTTTCCACAGCCTCCTTCCATGGCTGCTCCTGAGTCAGCTTCCAGACAACAGGGCGGCCAGCCCTGAGTTCAAATCCCAGATCTGCCAGCCAGGAATTTTGGTAGCTGTCTCTGGCCTCAGTTTTCCCTCTGTGAACTGGGCCCATGGGGTCAGTCTTTGCTTAGAGCTAATGGAAACTTCCTATGATTTCAAAGCTCTGCAGACACAGGACCATGATTGATCAAACACACTGGGAAGGGGACGGGGTGGGGACAGTGTGTACCCAGATCCGACCTCAGTGTGTGGGATGGGGGTCTCCGGACATCTCTCCTGACTCCATGGAGAAGGCATCTGTGGAGGTCGGGCCAGACTTTCTCCTTTGCCTCACCTCTGGTCAGCTCAGGGGGAGGTCATGGGATTTACCAAGTAGATTACATGGCACTTAGCTAATGAAATGACACTCCCCACCCCACGATATCGATCTGCCCCTGGCAACGACAGAGCTCGAGCAGCCTCCAGACAGTTTAAAAAGAAAATCAGCCATTAATAAAATGGAATGGTAGGGAAGAGCAGAATGGGTGGGGGACGGGGGAGTGGAGAGGAAGTCACCAGAGAGGAAGACCACAGGAAGAAGGGCGCCCTGTGACCCCGACCAGCCTAAGACAGGAGAGATGCAGATGCTGTCCCTGACCGGTTGCTGGGACAAAGCCTGCCACATACATCCGCTGAATCCCAGGCAAGAAGGAAACTCCTGCAGGGTGCAGGGGGCCAAGGGACCAAAGGGGACAAGCCCAGGGCAGTGCCCTGTCTCCTAGCTCCCCCATAGGCTTTATTTAAAAGACATTGGTTGCCAATATCTTACAAACTGGGAGCATTTACATAGAAATCCAGGTCGATGGACATTCTTGGAAAATGAGAGCACATTGTAACACAGGCCTGCTGTCCTTCAGAGCATCACGAGCGGGTGGGTGGGGCCCGTGGAGTCAGGCTGCCCCGCCCCCGCCCGGCCCCCCACTCATTCCTGCGACCTGCCGGGGCTTTGAATTCGGAGCTCTGATCCCCAGTCCGATCTGAAGTATAGTGAAAGTGGATACGTGGGTGTGTAAGAAGTGCGTGCAACCCACACACGCCATGAGAGCCCAGATACCCACCGGAATATTCACAGTGGCTACTTTTCCCCGGGGAGGACTCTATCTTCTTGTCCTTTTTGTGCTTAAAGTTCTCATCAATAGAAAACAATAGACTTGGCTTCAGGAAAAAAGAAGAAAATCAATCTCTGCGGGACCAAGTCTTCTGTGTGATCCCCATGATGTCAGTCGTACCAAGAGGAAAAAAAGAAATCATGAAATACCAAACTGTGGTTTTCTCCAAATAAGCAAACTATGTCATCGTTGATCTTTTCCTCAACAAAACCTTTCCTAATTCCATTTGGGAAACTACAAAGTACATGGTGAGTTAAAGGAGTGACCTCGTCTCGATGAGGAGGGGCCTTGAGCGTGGCGGGGGTCTCAGGGCCCCTCATCCTCTTTCTGCACGCCTGGAACCTGGCCTGCAGGAGCCAACCGTGTCGAATGACGGCAGCCTCTTAGCCTAACCTCCCCCCTCTGGACCAAGATCCTCACCTCTAAAAAGGGCAAGAACAGACTAACTCCTCTAGGGACAGGAGTCAACCGGGCATTGTTTTAAGCTGGTCTCGTGCCAGCACTGATTAGCATGGCTTTACTTTTGGGTGTTAGCTGATAAACCTAGGGGTTAATCAACCTGGCCCTCAATTCAGCCATTCCTTGCTGTGTGACATTTTGCAGGCCACTTAACCTCTCTGAGCCTCCTTATTCTTTCTAGAAAACAGGGCTTTGGGGATGTAGCGCAATGGTAGAACATTTGCTTAGTACGTACAAGGACCTGGGTTCTTCCCCAGCACTGGGAAAACAATGAAAAAAGAAAAAGGAAAGAAAGAAACAAACAGAAATCAAACTTACCTCCTGGAATTGGAGGGAGAATCAGATGAGGGAAAAACATCATATTAGAGGCTTTTGCCTGGCAAAGCCACCCAATGAGGTTGGAGCCATGAGAGTTCCGTCTAAGAAGAGGAAACTGAGTCTCGGCAAAGGGAGGCGATGTGTCAGGACGTTGGCCCCATGGAGACAAGGTCGGTGTGACTCAGAGGACTCACCTGTGCTCCCCACGGACCCGACCCCCAGGAGGCTGTCAACAATGAATTTTTCAAACTGAGATCCAAATGGCATGCCTGCTCTGGGTGCCAGCCCTTCCCCCAGTCACCCCATGCGGAATTAAGAGCACGACTTCTATACACATGGGGACCAGATTCGAGGTCCCCCTTCACCCTCAGTAGGTGGCTGAGAACCAAGCCTTTCCCTCCGAGCCTCAGTTTGCTTATCTGTCAAATGGGCGTGCAGACCGGAGGCTGGTGGGATTTCACCAAAGTGGCCAGCATCTGTGAGGGCTTCATAGAAAGGAAGCGGCCATAGAAGATGATGGGACAGTCCCCATTTTACAAGTTAGGAAGCTCGTGGCCTGCAGCTGCATCCGCTCATCCATTCATTCATTCTTTGGCGTGTACGTTGAAAACAGCTTAGCCTTCTACTGGGAGTTCCACAAACGCCAGTTCCCCCAAAATGCATGCAGAGAAGAGAGGCAAGGGGTGGGCCTCCCCTGTCCTGGGCCTCCTCATCTCTGCTGGGACGGCGGGCAGCTGCAGCCAGACATTTGGAAGCCATTACAAACATCCCTGTCTGATTCCATCTCCCCGGCGCGCAGCTCACAGCGACGGATTCCAAGGAATGTTGGCTGAGTTCCTTGGCAGAGAGAGACCCACAGGAATGATGGAGAGCTCTCCCCTCCACCCCGCCGGCAAACGGGGCCTCTTCATTTCAGAGAATTTGGAGCTTTGGGCAGTAAACCGGCAGGGGTGCTGGGAAGAGCTCCCACAGCACGGAAACTGGACCGCAGCCCAGACGCAGCCTCCCGCACCTCCAGCATCCTCTCCGGTCCTCCATTTTCCCATCTGTAAAATGGGAACTGAAATGGTAGACGCCCACACCCCCCCACACACATGAAAAACTACAAGTCAGTGCAAGTTCAAGGCTGGTCCTTGGAGGGCATTTGAGAATGGGTTCGTCCCTGTTCTAACCTCAGGCTTACTGTGATAGCCTGCCAGATGGTGTCAGTCTCCTCCTGGCCCCGGCCTCAGTTCTCTCTCTCTCTCTCTCTCTCTCTCTCCTGATTCACATTTTCTTCTTTCTTCCTCTTCTCCCTGCACCACATTGAAGAGGCTCCTGGGGTCCCAGCTCTGGCCTCCCGGGGATGGAGGAGATGGGAACCCAGGCTGGAGGAGGGGTGGACAATGTGGACACCTTTGGCAGGGAACCTGGTGCTGGTCAGCTGCCCACCAAGCCAGTGGTGGCCACCAAGCCAGCGTGGTTCCCACACTTGGCAGGTCTCCGAGGAGCCGCCGTGGGGCTATGGTGTGTACTGTGTGTGCCCGTGTGTGTGCCGGTCCGTGTGTGCTGCTATCTCCCCGTCTCTGGTGGGCACCATCCCCTTAGTCCAGGAGCAGGGGGAGTGGGAGAGAAGCCATGTGGGAATGTCCCCTGG
>CM053407.1:109681968-109700340 GCA_028644305.1 Xerus rutilus
CACCACCATCACCACCATCACCACCATCACCATCACCACCACCACCATCACCATCACCACCATCACCACCACCATCATTATCATTTCGGGGCGGCTCTAACTGATTCAGGGATGAACACATGGCACAGATTGAGTATCCCTAACGGGCTGGTCTGAGGTCAGCATCCTGAGGACAGAAGCGATGAGTTCATCCGCGAGCATCCACAGAAGGCCTGCAGTGCACAACGCATAGGCAGACACACCTCCAGAGCAGCCCATATGGATAAAAATATCAGGACACTACAGTCATTGGACATGTGCTCAGGGCCTTGCTGAAGCTTTCCTATGAATTCTCTCCTCAATCTCTTACAATGATCCCATGAAGCCCATGGAGTTTTTCCACTTTTCAGATGAGGAGACCAAGGAACAGGCAGCTGAAGCAATGGACTAAGCCACTCAAAACCTGGTTGCTCCGTCCCTGCCCTTGAGGCAGCTGCTCAGTGCCCTGCTGACACCCCGTCTCACCCCCAGCCCCTTATGTCTCTGTGCTAATGGGCTAACGAATGATCTTGGCAGTGACACGCCCTCCACGGGGCAGGCTGAGACCAGAGTTCATTTAAGTGGGCTCCGGGGAGCCCCTGTTCCCTACTGTAAGCTCGTTTCTGGCAAGCTGTCAAGAAGACAGGTTGGGCTGGGTGAGGTGGTGCACGCCTGCCATCCCAGCAGTTTTGGAGGCTGAGGCAGGAGGATCACGAGTTCAAAGCCAGCCTCAGCAATGGCGAGGCCCTAAGCAACTCAGTGAGACCCTGTCTCTACATAAAACACAAAACAGGGCTGGAGATGTGGCTCAGTGGTCGAGTGCCCCTGAGTTCAAGCCCTAGGATGCCCCTCCTCCCCATCCCCGGAAAAAGGACAGGTCAGTCTATTTCCAAGGGGGGCTGACTCAGGGGTAGAGGATTCAACAGAGACCACCTGTCCCTCTGGCCTTAGTTGTCTGCCCTTCTCCTTAGGGGTCCAAAGAAGAAACCCTCACCCCAAAGACCCAGAACCTCCAGCCCTTCCCCAAAGCCCCCAGCTGGAGCTATGGGCTGTTGTGTTTCTCCCTGAATGCGTGGCTGATGTGAACCCCTTGGACGGCCATATTCCACGTGCCTGGGAATAAAAGACGTGGACGTGCATGCCGTCCACCACCACAGCGGCTCCACAAGCAGGAGATCAACAGTCCAGCAAGAGACATTCCACAATCAACAGCAGGAGGAGCAGAGGAAGGCAAGCGCCCTGGCAGATGGTCCCGCATTTGCCCTAGCTTTCATTCCCAAGGGTCTGGGGGATTTGCCAGAACCATAAGTCCTGCTTGGAGCTGTCCCAACAGGCGGGCTGAGAAGGGGCTCCAGTAGAGTCTCATGGCTTGTCCCCCAGGCTTGAGGCTGGCTGGGACATGCACTGCCACTTTTCCATTGCTGAGGTGCCAATTAAGGCTTCTCTGGGGCACCTCTGCCTAATCCAAGCTGGCTGCTGGGGTTGCCGCCTCCCATTCTCCTCCCGGTAGCCAGGGACCCGAAGTTGAGTTCAGCACCAGGAGGTTTTTCTCTGGGAAAATCTCCTCCTCCGAGGCACTGGGTTCAGCAAGGAATGGATCTGACCTCCACAACCTTAAGGAGGTCACCTGCGGATCAGATCCGGTCCATAGTGCCTACCCTTCATTCTCAAGGTCGTGGTGACGGGCCCACCCACACACACGTGACCCAAGCCAGGGCAGCCAAGGTCAATTCTGGGTCTTGCGCTGGAACTGCTCCTTCTTTAGCTCAAATCTGCCACCACAGGGACCTCCTGGAGGATTACCTGGTTGGAGGGACAAGGAGGCTCGCCCACTAGAACACACAGCCATGGGGCGGCAGGGACAGAGCTGCTCTTGCAGTCCTGGGGGGGGCTGTCGGGGCCTGGGATCCAGCCAGGTGGGGAGGCAGGTGAGGCGTTGTTTGCAAGACCCCCATACATTCAGTTCTTGCACAAGTGCTTTGTATGGGGTTTGCATTTCTTGTCAGTTAAGGAGTCCTGACCAATCCATGTGTTTTTCTTGGTCTACTCATCCGATAAATACGTTGTTTAACAGAAGCGGACGCACAGACGTTGCACGTAGAACCAAAGTCCAGCTCCTGGTTCCACTGTCAATCAGCCGTGTGGTCTTCGGCACATGGTCGTCTTCCATTCTCGAACCTCAGTTTGTCCACCTGTGAAATGGGCACGTGGCTGCCCCCAAGGACTGCTGTGGGGATGGTCGGAGCATCTAGTTCTCGGGGATCGAGACGTTCAGCCAATCCTACCTCACACCGTGAAACCTCACGTGGCCATGAGAGGAAAGCCACCTGTCATAACAAAGACTCTGCCACCTTCAGTACTGTCAATGGCAGAAGCAAATGGAATCTTCCAGAATGCACTGATGTCTGGAAAAGGAGATGAATGGGTGCACACCTGGACCAAAGCTAAAAAGCCAAAGTGCAATCACTCATAAGGCTGAATTGAGGTCATGGCTTTTTTTTTTTCCAACTTTACATAAAGAATCAGAGGAAGGAAAGAATGAGGCTTTGGAGATGAAATAGCATTGCCTGCATGTCCAAAAGATGCCATCCTTTTAGTTGGTCCCAACGCTAATGTAATTTAGTTTTCACAGCCCTAGTAAGAAAATGAAGTTCTGAGAGATGTGCCCGGCCTACGGTCAGTCCTGGCGGCCCTGGGTCCACAGTCCGTGCTCCTGATCAGGGAGTCGTGCTGTTCCCAATGACCATGACGGGCCCTGGACACTAGGCATGTGTCAGCACTCAGCTTGGCTCTCCTGCTGCTCACCAAGTCCTCCCACAATCCTTTGCAAAAGGTCCAGTTCCAGTGCAAAGGGGACAAGCAGCCATCAATGCTGGTCCTCAAGCATGATGACAGATGCAAACCAAGAGCTCCCCCCTCACTCTCTCAAAAATCATTGATTTTACATCACACAATGTACAACCGCAAAAGTAGGAACAAGAAAATCAGCATTTGAAAAAGTACCTACGCACACATCCTGTGACCTCTTGTTTGCAAGACGCTCTGGGAGAACTGTAGGGATATTGCCAAACTGGAAGGAGCTTCAGAGTCTCTCAGTGCAGCCCTGATTTGAAAAACAGGGTCCATCATGTGGAAGAAAAAGTGAATGAATTAGAACTATCTGTGTTCATTAAAAAGATACCCACAGATGGGCGCGGTGGTGCACGCCTGTCATCCCAGCGGCTCTGGAGGCTGAGGCAGGAGGATCCCAAGTTCAAAGCCAGCCTCAGCAATGGCGAGGCGCTAAGCAACTCAGTGAGACCCTGTCTCTACATAAAACACAAAATAGGGCTGGGCATGTGGCTCAGTGGTCGAGGGCCCCTGAGTTCAACACCCGGTGCCCTCCCACCCCCCAAAAAGATCCCTGTAGAGATGTTAGTAAATTATGCAAAATGCCAACAGCATAAAACAAAATGACAGACCCCTCCGCAGGCCCTCCCCTCCACCCTTTGAGTTCCATGCCTGCACCAGCTCAGGGAGCCTTCCCTGCACCTCAGCTGCTGAGAAGGCCCCTTGCCATCTATGAGACCCCACGTGGTCTTTGACATCTGGTCTCCGTGGCAAAATCTCTCTCCTGTGCCCATGACGATTGCCAAGGATAGGGACCGGGGGTCAGCCCTGGCTCTCGGCTTGTTGAGGGGTGGAGGGGGCAAGCTAGGTTGGACGTGCGTGGCCGGGAGCCTCTGGCCTATGTGGTGCTGGACGTGGGTGTGCAGAGTCCTCATGTCTGATCTGTCCTGTGTCACTCGGGCTCCACCAGTGAGCAGGGCTGGCCTCTGGGAAGCTGACCCGGGTGCGGCTTCTCATTCACTGTTGAAAGGAACGGTTGTTTGCAGGCTTAGAAGGGCACAGGCCATCCCGAGGAGAGTTGTCACCCTGTGATAATATTGACAGAGCCTGTGTCCCCACCTCACAAAACCCCAGTGTGCACACGTGTCCAAACAAGCCCATCCTTTCTCACGGAGAGAATAAGTGTAAGGCATTAAGGAGACTCTGATTAAACAAACAGATGTTTTTAGTCAGCAATAGAAGTGGCAACATGATCCTAATTAATGAATGTGTTAATGGCTGTTCTCTGTTTAAAGACAATAGTCACCGCCTTCTAGATGTATCCACAGTGACTCAGGGGTGCACACCTCGGGCCCACGTGGAGCCTGCAGGGAGCACGCAGATCCCTCCGGGATACGCGCTCACCGCCAAAGCACAGGCCAGGCACGCGCACCCAGCGCCGCACACCACCCCACCACACAACGACACAACACTACGTCACTACGTCGCCACAACTGCCCCTCCGAAACACATTGTGTGCCCAGATGCGACACCGAAGCCAGGTGTGTATTCAAGGCCTACGTACTGTCAGGAGTGACCACACACATTGTGTGTTCCCGTCACTCACCAGATGACACTCTGAGCCACGGAAGCCCAGTGAGGAAGCGGAGTGTCTTCTCTCAAGGATGAACAGGGCCCAACGGAAACCTGAGGGCCCCTGTGCCAGCTGCAAGAAGCTTGTGTTACCCGAGCACAGGGAAAGGGTTTGCTATGCAGAAAAAGTGCCAGGTGATTTTGAAGGTTGTGTTGCTAGACTCTCATCGTTTTTTATGAACATATCGAGTGAAAGAAAATCTCCTAACTAATGCTCTCTTTGTCCTTAGCAAATGATTTGGAATTATCTCAAGGACTCGCAGAAGTGTGCAGTTGAAGAGGTCTTCCTTTCCTTTTCACCTTGGCTGCTAGAAAGCTCAGAGCTAAATTTTTGATCCACACACAGTTGAGGTGTTTGTTTTAGCACACAAATTTTTGAGTGTTGTGAGTGGTCTTATTTTACATTTCTACATATGTTCTTCTACTTTTTTAACATTCCAGTTCAAAAATACCTTTGTAAATGACCTTACATTTGTCTAGAATAATATAGGAACGAGAAGAAAGATTGATTTTAGTTAGATGTATGAGGGCAGGTTAGCGGCTGTAACAAACTCCAGGTCTCGATAGTTCAACATAACAAAGACTTACTTCATGCTGTGGCACTGTCAAATGCCACATTGCCACATATAGCCATTCAGAGTGCCAGAGTTCCTTCCACCTAGGTGGTTCCACCATCCTTAGGGACTTTAGTTCCTCTAAAGAGATCCACAGAGAGCATATGAAAAGTGGCTCAGGAGGTGCAGTGCCCAGGCCTGAAGTGGCTGACATAACTTCTACTCCCATCCCATTGGCCAGAACATGGTCATGTGACCTTGTTCTGTTGCAAAGGAAGTTGGGAAATGTAATTTTCCTGTGTGTCCAGAAGGAAAATGAAAGGGTTGGCTAACCCACCCAAGTCCAGAGATGGAAGGTCGCCAGTGCTCCGGAGAGTCATCCCCAGGCCCTCTCCATCTTCCCTCGTCACGCCTTGCTAGAGAACCGGAGCCTGGTTTCTCCTGTTTCGTTTGTATTGTGTCTTTTCTGAAACGGGTTGGAGCAGCTTGCTCCATACAGTCACTCGGGGATCCAGGATTCTTTCCAGCGAGTGGCCTGTAAGTGGAGTCATCCCTTGGCATCTGCAGGGAATTGATTACAGGAACTTCCATGGATCCCCAACTGCATATAATATACCCACAGCCTCCCTTATACTTTAAATCACCTCTAAATGACTTACAATACCATTATTATGTAAATGCTGTGCAAATAGTTGTTACCATGTATTATGTAGGAAGTAATGACAAGATCAAAGTCTGTACATGTTCCGTACAGTCTGAATTATTTTTTTCAAATATTTTCCATCTGCACTTGGTTGAATCCACAGAGGCAGAACCCATAGCTGTGGGCAGCTGACTGTACAAGAAAAAAAAAAAAGGAGGATTATGTTCTAAAGGTGTCGCCAAGTCTCCATCCTGGCACCCGGGAGGATGTCAAGACTGAAACATTCTAAAACCCACGGCCATGTCCAGGGAGGGAAGGGTGACCAGGCTGCCATGAGCAAGAGATGGGCAATACTTGGCATGAGTGAGTTTTGAGCTGACCATTCAGAGCAAACCAGCTCTGGATGGGCAGAAGGAACCATCTAAGCAAGTAAACAAACGTGAGGAATGGCGGGGTCTTTGTGGAGACCAGCAAGGGGCTCCTGCTGGCCAAAGTTTGGGATACAAGATGGCGGCGGTGGGCATGGAGGGTGAAAAGGACCACAGGGCTTGACCTGCAGGACCCTGGGTGTCAGACTGTTCCACAAGATTCCAGTCACCTTGCATGCAGGAGTGCCTGGCTTGACGTCACCGTCTCCATTTCCACAACAGCACTAGGTGGCCAGGTACAACTGTGATCCACGCTCTTCCCCAAGTGGACACAGGCTCAGGAAATTTCAGAGACTCTCCCAAGTGTACACAGAAACCGGCACCATGAGAGGTGGAAAACGGTGGCCACCCTCTGGGGCCTCCAAGGCAAGGCCTCTCCTCTGTGTCGTGGCCCCTGCTGTGGCCCATCTGCTACCCAGGGATATCAGAGAGTGGCCTGGGGCAGCGGCTCACGATGCCCTTAAACTTGAAGCCTCATTTTTCTCACCTGTCAAATGGAGCTGGGAAGACAAGCTTTCCTCTCAGGTTGTTGAAGGACCTACCTAAGAGGCAACCTGTCGGGGACTGAGACTGGCATTGGGCAAGGGTAGGGACTAAGTAAATAAGCACCGTGGTCACTGTTGTAGCTGAGGGCACAGGGGAGGCAGGGAGCAGTCTGCTGTAGCAGCCAGAAGACAAGTCATTTGGGAATGCTCTAGCAGAGGCCACTGGGAGGGACAGCTGTGAGGGAGATTAAGGAAATTCACGCGGAATATATGTACGTCTGGTACGTATGGCACATTTGGCAAAGATGGAACCGGGATGGATATACGCCTCCCCCGAAAAGATGCGAACAGCATTTGGCGCCGGGGTTCTCGCAGCCAGGAGCGCCCGGGGTCTGCGTGTTTCATGCAAATGTGAGCGCGGAGGTGTCAATTGCACACAGCTCAGGAGACCAGATAGCAGATCGAGAACAAAGGGAGTGGCCAGGGTGCCCTGCTGAAGAGGCCAGGTGGCTGCCAGGAGGGCCCGGGGCCTAAGGAGTGGATCCCAGCCTGCTCTGTGCACCAGAACCTGGCTGGCACTTGGCCTCCGTCGCTTAGCTTATAAAATGGGGCTGAAGTCACCTTATCTGCCTGGCCTCTGGGGCTGGACTAGATCAACTTCCAAGGTCCCCTGGGTCCAAGATCTGTTGTCCTAAGCCAACAGGCAGACAGCAGACAGCATGCTTAAGTGGAAGAGAAAGCCAACACTGAAGTTCTGACAGGCCACTTTGGTGACTTCAAGTTCAAGTGCAGCAAGAGGGAAGGAATGGAGATGCCGGCTAGAGACACCTGAGGTCTGAAGGGGACCAAAGAAGAGAAAAATGAACTCCACAGGACCCAGAGGCGTGGCCCTCTCCTCTTAAATTATCAGAGGTCATGATCACGGGGACACGCCCCTCCCTGAGGTCTCCTTTGTTCCCAGAGACTCCTCCCACTTCAGGAGGTACCTGCAGTCTCCCCACTTGAGGGCAACTGCAGAGGAACCCCAAGACTCTGCTTTCTAGAGAAGAAGCCTGTTGGAAGGCCCCTCGCAGTTTAAGGAATAACCTGCATGAAAACTCAGGGAGACCCCAGGGAGACCCCCATCATGTGGCAAAACGAATCCTGGGCTCCAGCTTCCGCTTGGTACGGTGGCGGGTTTTGGGTTCCATGTGTGCCAGTCGGTTGTGCACGGATAAGGAGACTCCGCCTCTTGGGACCTTGACGTCTCCACCTGCAAAATGGAGCTGACAGTAGATTCTTCCTCCCCCCTGGCAGACGTGATTGTTTTCTCAATGACGGTGGCCCCCTCCCTTGTCGGCTGGCAGGAAGAGTCCTGGATCTGCCTTTCCCCATGACCTGCTCCTTTGGAGTCGGGGGACAGGGTCTCACTCGCCCCTCTTTGGCTGCCGGCTTGTGTTGACAGAACAGCCTTCATTCCTTGAGTCAAATACACCCAATAATTTTCTGCCCCCAACATCTGTCTGAGGATGTGCTGATTTAGGGGACCGTTAGAATAAGACACTGGGAATGGGGCGCTGTGGCACCCTGCTTTTTCTTCGTCGTGCACCTGGATTACGTGTAAACAGTGACTTGTGAATTCTTTTCTCTTGAAGTGTCAATTCCTTGAGCCACCTTGGGGCTCTTCAGGATGAGTCACTGACTCTGGGACACTGCCTGACAGTCTTCTTTACAGGGATATCTATCGTCAGGGGAATCTTCTCCTAGATCTGGGGTTTTCCTAGAAAGAGGGAACCTGGCAGGGAAGGAGGGGAAGGGAAGGTGGGATTTGCATCATCTGAGGGTCTTCCGTTCCTTCCAGGTGCTCTCCTCAGGGGAGTGGGTTGGTGGGGAGGGACTTAGGGATAAGATCCAGAGGCTGAGAGAGCGTAACCAGATGTGTCCCCAGTGGCCACTTGCTGCCTTGGAATTTTACTTGATTTCTTTACCCAGGATAGAGAATACCTCCTTCCAGGAGCCTCTAAACCTTGCACCCCAGATACCATTCCTAGAACCTTGTAGGGGGAGGAGAACCTGTGGGCAGGTATAGCTATAAATTCCTGTGTTTTAGACTTGGAGCTTTGCAACCTTGGGTTCAAGGTTGAGTTCTGCCACTGAAAGAGCAAGAAGCCTCGTTCCCCTGTGCCTTGGTTTCCTCGTCTTTAAGATGAGTATGTTAATAAAGCTACCCCAGAGGCCGGGGAGTGGGAGCTCACAGGCAGAGACAGGATGACGACTTGCACAGAGGGCCTTTGGGAGAATTTGGAAGAGGCAGTCCCCACTGCCAGAGTGGTGAGACAGTGGCTTTCCCTTCCTCCAGGTGGATGCAGCCTTCTGTCAGAGGCTGTGGGGAAGCTTGAAGACTCATTGCTCAGGAGTTCTTCTGCAGTGCACACCCTGCACAACTGTACCAAGCCACCCTGCATGTAAAGTACTCAGCAGATGCTGGACTCAGGATAAGCATTTTATGTCTGGCAGCAGTTGTGGTCACTGTTATCAGGCCCCATCATTTAAATATTTCTGGCTCCTAAAGTCCATGAAGATCTTTAGCATAAGGTGAACTTGGGTTTGAATCCTATTTCCTCTATGTCTTGGACAAACATCTTTGTAGAGGTCACTTACCCAGCTCAACCTGAGTTTCCTCATCTGTCATGAAAGAAATAACTATTTTCCCTGGTGCTGAGGTGTGAGTTAGAAAATGTGCCTAAGGTCCCTATGGGGCAAGGAATGAGCCCCCCACCACACACACAAAGCATTGCTTTTTTAGTACAGGTATCCATGTCAACAGCTAGAGAGAGGAAAAGTCACAGATCAAACCATTTTGCAAAGATGCTCGGCGTCCTGAGGTATAGCCTGTTCACGGGCCAAAACAAAAACCACATAGTTTTGAATCAGGAGATAGCAACTAAATCCACCCTACCCTCCAAGTCAGGGCCTCTGAAACTTGGTGCCCATTTCTGTGGAACCTAATATAGAAGAAATAAGAATTCTTGTACATAAAAAAAGGTAGTAAGCCCTAATTTCCTTTTTTTCCTTCCACAAACTCACAAAGAGATATGAAAAAACCATCCAATTTATTTGCTAAAAGAAAACAACAGCAAAAAAATCCTAGTGAAGTCTCAAAATTGCAAATTCTTCCATGTTGTTACCCAAGTCCCCCACAGAGTCCAGCAGCCTCATTGGCCCGAGGGCCGTTGAGAGGGAGGGCACACTTTGTACAAATCCAAGTGACCTTGTGTAGACCTGCCGTCTACACAGCACGTAGAAACAGAGGCTCTGACTGAAGCAAGGCTGGGGTGCATGGTGGGGGCCAGACACCAACCCCTCTCCCTCTCACCTGGCGACACCTCGCTGCTGCTATTTTAAGGAACCCCAGGCCTCTGGGAACAGTGTGACACCTTGGGACTCGGGTCCTTAAACATTGCGAGACTCCCTATGCTTTTTTTTTTCTTTTTTCTTTTGGTGCTGGGGATTGAACTCAGGGCCCTCGGCCACTGAGCCACATCCCCAGCCCTATTTTGTGTTTTATGTAGAGACAGGGTCTCACTGAGTTGCTTAGCGCCTCACCGTTGCTGAGACTGGCTTTGAACTCACGATCCTCCTGCCTCAGCCTCCCTAAGTGTTGGGATTACAGGCTTGCGCCACCGCGCCCGGCTCTCCCTATGCTTTTACAGGCACTGTCTTGCCACTTAATATATCCTGCCTGGGATGTGTGTGTGTGCGCGTGCGCACACCTGGGCGCATGTAACATGCATGTGCGCGCATGCGCCACAAACGCACGCTCAGAAAGCAAAGCCCAAAGTGTCACTAGCCATTCAATGTCATTTCCATTCAGTGGAGATTACAGATGCATTTCCCCCCTCGTCTCCCACACTGGAAAGCAGGGCCTCAGTGCCACCATCGGCGGGGGTGGGGCTGCGTCCCGCACAGATGTGGGATTTCAGGGCCGAGCCCAGGCTGAGAGGATCTGTCTGCGGCTGCAGGAGGACCAGAGCTCATGCATTAAACATCAGGCGGACCTGCACAGGGGCCCCTGGGAAGGGCGGGGAGCAGGAGTCCTGGGCACTGGCTGGCGGGACACTGTGACCTGCCCCAGCACGGCCATGCCCGTGGGCTGAGATCTCCAGATGGTTTAATGAGGGCTTGGGAAAATCACTGAACAAGACAGGGTGGGTGGCGAAGGCTGTATCAAATGCAGGAAATGCAAAGATATTCTAGGCTTTTAAGCAGGGAGAGGGGCACCTTGTGGTCTGCCCAGAATCACTTTGTCCAACCAACCGTCCTGGATGCTCTTATTCCAGGAAGTCTAGCCTGGGTGCTGGGTTGATTATTGGAGTCCACTGAGTTCTTAGCCGTGAGCTAAGAACCTTTTGGTTTATCCCCGGTAGTGCTTGACTTTGAGCTCCACCACATGCCTGGCTTTGGCCAATGGCACATGGACAGAAAGGCCAGTGAGCTGCTTCTGATATGACACCTTAAGAGATCTTATGATTCCACGTTTTCTCATGTACCTCTGACCTGGCCATGACGTTGGAGCCAGGCTGCTTGTCCCAGGACAGATTGGTGTAGCTGCACCAGACACAACCTGTTGCTCAGAGCTGCCCCAGGTAGCTTGCAGAATAAAGTCTTGTGGAAAATAGATGCTTATTATTGACACAATTGAGATTTGGTGGCTGTTTGTTATGCAGCAATAGCTGACTGATACAGTTATAGATGAGGTCATTCATTTTATTTGGGTATTTGTTCATTCAGCAAATATTTCCTAAGCATTTCCATGCCAGACGCTTTGATAAGCAGCAGGGATATAATAGTTAATAAGAAATCTGTGAAAATGAGCAGAGATTTCAGATTTATTATTTTAAGGATTGAACATCTACTGTGTGCCAGGCATGGTAATAAGTGCCACAATTACAGTGGCAAAGAAAATGTATGAGCCCTGCACTTGTGTAGCTTTCAAACAGCAGATCAAGCAAACAATAAAACAAGAAATTTCCCAAAAGCCCACGGAAAGGTTATTTTTTTCCTCCGACAAATTACTGACCAATGCACAAGATGAGAAAGTGTGCACGTGCTTACAATGCCAACTGTTAAGCACAGAATGAGATGCCCGCAGGCGGCGATGGGCTGAGGGTGGGCACAGGAAGGAGGGAGGTAAGGGAGGCGAGAGAAGGCTTTCAGGGCACAGTATGTGAGCTGATCACTGAAGGCCAAAGTTTGTCCTCCAAGAGAGGAAGGGAAGAGAGGGAGTCCCAGGCAGGTAGAGAGACAGGAGATAATACACTGCCTGAGACTCAGCAGACTTTATTGAAAAATAGAGTGAAAGAGAGAGAGAGGCAGGAGATGAGAAGTTTAGAGGATCCAGAACATAAAGGAGTTTAGGTGCCAACCTGAGATGGTTAGACTGAATCCATGCAAGGGCCATAGGGAGCTATGGAGAGTTTGAGAGGGAGGGCATAGAATCAGGTTGCCATTTGGGAGTATTTGAAATGTGGATTGACTGAGGGTGAGGACAGAGGCAGGGAGACCAAGAGGAGGCCGGTTATCAAACAGTCCAAGAGCAGAAGGATAGCAGCTCACTGGGACATGAGGGGCAAGAAACAGCTCCACATTTGGAATTACAGAACCTAGAATTATACAGCTAAGAAGTGCCCTGGGCCACTAAGTTTTATCTGCTCCTTTTTGCAAAAGCTGGGTCTTAGAGGGGGTAAGTCTCATAGCAGGTGAACCCAGGGCTGAGGACCAGAACTGAGGTCATTGGTGTCCCTAACCAAAGCTCACTCCATCACCCCATTCTTACCTCCTAATTCCCAAAATCTGATGAAAAATAAGCACTAGAATAATAATTCCTGTCCTATCTCATAACGGAGCCTCTGCCAGGTGCGGGACTTGGTGCTCCCAGTGAAGGGTGCCACTTCTTATAGAATCCCTGCAACATCTGGAGGGGTCGGAACTCCCCATTGACAGATGAGAAATCGGACGTTCAGGAGATGAAGAAGCTTGAAGCTGAGCCTCGGGCCCTCGCTGAGGAAGGATGGTGTGGTCCTCATGCAGAGCCACAGTCGGGGGGACGTCCCAGCTCCCTGCCCAGAGACTGGCACTTTGAAAGTGCCCAGCAAATGACCCTGGAGATGATGGCGATGACAATGAGCCAGACCAGAGGACAGAAGAGGCAGATCTGTGCCCTGGACACTGTGGTGTGAGGTCAGGCGAGTCATCGAGCTCTTGGGGTCTCAGTTTCCCCCATCTGTCAAAAGAAGAGTAAGCCAATGACAGCAGCCCTCACGTGTGACCTTGTCAGAAATGCAAATTGTCCAGAACCCCTGGTCTGACTCTCTCTGAGACTCCCTCGGGGATCCCTGCTAGCGAACTGTGTTTAATAAGCCCTCCTGGAAGGTCTAGTGCACGGTCAAGTTTGAGAGCCTCTGGTCTGGATGGATCATTTTATTCTTTAAATGACAGGAGGATTTTTCTCAAAATCACAAGAGGCAGATGCAAGCTTCAGAGCTGAGCTTGGTGCAGACACCAGGGCACAGGGCTCTGTCTGGCCTCCTCCTGGTCCCCCCACTCCAAGGCTCCCGCAGATCCCTGTGTGAAGGCCACGGGGATGCCCAGGAAGCCCTCTCTTGCTAAGCAGATCTGGAAGCTCCCGCCCGCCTCCCTCTGCCCTCCCTCCTTCCCTTCCTCCCAGCCTGCATTTCTGTTCACACGTTCTGCAAAGTATGGATTTGTTGTGGCCTCGCAAAACCTGGTCCGTTTCTTCTTTCCTTCCTCCTTTTTTTTTTCTTTTATAAGTAGGTTTGAGCCTGTAATTCAGTTAATTATTTCCCAGAGCACCAGTTTGATGGCTACAACACAGCACGAGCCAGAGGAAGGGAGACAGGTCCTCACAAACCTCTTTCCAGAAAATCTAATTTCATCATTGAGAAATCTTCTGTCTTAAGCAGCCTCCGCCACCTCCATAAATTTGCATATTCTATCTGCCCGGGGAACGCAGTGCTCCTGATTTGCATAATGTAGCTGGAGGGGCTGGTGCTGCTCTTGAACCCCAATGCCGCAGGAGCCAGGAAGCAATTATTAAGCTCTAGACATTGGTGGGGATTGCAGCCTAGGATGGATTCTAGCTCCAGACCTTATTTGCTGCCTGAGCTGCTCATTAGCCAAGGCCTGGATCCCAGGCTGCCGGTGGATCCCAGGACTGGGGAAAATCATGCTCTCTCTGGGTCACATGTAAGAGAACAGCTTTGGCTTCCCAAGGCTGCTGGTTGGAGTGACCTTCTCCCTGTTTCCACAAGGCAATTGGCTCCATTAAGGCCTCATCCCAGAAGCAGCCCACCAGCCCTTCTGTCCATATGCCATTGGTCAAAGCCAGGCATATGGTCAAGCTCAAAGTCAAAGCGCAGGATGTCCCTGCAGAAGACCTGCAAAGCCCCACAGCAAAAGACACAGATAAACGAAGGGTGAAGGGTCGGCACTAAGAATTCAGCTGACTCCGGGAGGCTGAGGCAGGAGGATCGCGAGTTCCAAGCCAGCCTCAGCAACAGTAAGGCCCTAAGCAATTCAGTGAGACCCTGTCTCTGAATAAAATCCAAAATAGGGCTGGGAGGTGGCTCAGTGTCAAGTGCCCCTGAGTTCAATCCCCGGTAACCCCCCAAAAACAAAGAATTCAGTTGACCTCCCATGCATCCCCCTGCCTCTCTCCCTATCATACCCCAAGTCCCTACAAGACTACTGGGCAAAGGTTGGCCCACTCCCTTGCTGGCAGTCTATTGCCAGCATCTCAGAAATGCTTTATTTACAGAGAGGAGTATTTCACAAAGTCCCAGTAGGAAAATGGTAAGTGGAGACAGGAATGGCACCACGCAGCAGTGACCCCACTTACAATATCCCCTTCTCCATCCATGGGGTCTTTGCCACTCTAGAATCTCTGTGGGACAAATTGTGTGTTCTTAAGCTCAGGGTCTTTGACATGGGGTCCTTTGGTGTTCTGGGGTCCACAGGTCACTCTGTAGTTTCTGACACTTTCAGAGCTGTGGGTTTGGTGTCCAAGTCACCCCAGGACCCGCCACTCCCGGCCTCAACTGTTCATGGATGTCAATGGCCACTCTGGGCCCTGTAGGGTGCCATCTTGGTTTTTCTCCAGCATCCACGTACAATGAATGGCCTCTTCCGTGCTCAGAGAAGACCATCTAGGCAGATCTGCTGGTGGAAATTTGACCTTAGATCTTCTTGACAGTTTTAAACCAGGTGAATTCATGAACTGCCTAGCCAGAAATCCACCTGTTCACTTCCACAGGTAAATACCATCCTTGCCAAATGATGCCAACCAGAGTACTAAGCACACTCGATAAAATTAACTGGCAGAACATAACACCATTATGCAAATGATGGACAGCAGATGGAAGATCAGCGGTGCTTTATCTCTTCCATTTAATAATAGATCATGTAACTTTATTTTTTTCAAACATTTTTTCAGCTAGGCATGGTGGCCCATGCCTGTAATCCCAGCCACTTGGGAGGCCGAGGCAGGAGGATCACAAGTTCAAAGCCAGCCTCAGCAACTTGGTGAGGCCCTAAGCAACTTAATGGACTTTATCTCAAAATAAAAAAAATAAAATGGGCTGGACATGTGGCTCAGCCATTAAGCACCTCTGGGTTCAGTCCCTGGTACAAAAATATTTTTTATTAATTTCAGAGGAAGTGTGGAAATACATTTTTAAACATCAGTTTCATTTCTGACAAACTTGGGGCTCAAAATCAGTAGAGTTCATCATCCCAGAGATGACCTGTGGCATGAAAACCTCATTCCACGCCAACACTCAAATGGTGAGCCATCTGTTAGAAATCTGAAATAGCAAGTACATTGCAGAGAAAATTCTAGAAATTACATATCTCCATTTACTAAGGAGATGCCATCTCCTCAAAAGACCTCAGTATTTTGTCCTCAGCACCAACTCAAACTGACGGTCTCATTACAAGGATTTGGAAAAAAGTCACTTTTTCCATACAACTGATTCCAAGATCGAATTCCGTCTCCAAGAGAAGGAGATTGTTCCTGACTAGCCAAGCTCAGGCTTCCAAAACACAAAATGGGTGACATTTCCAAAGAGAAGCCTTTAGCCATAGAGATAGTGCTGGGGCTTCAGAGCCACAAGTGGTCTTTAAAGTTCGATTTGGGGGTTTGGATGTGTTCTCTGTGTCCCTGAGCAAGTCCTTGATGCCGAAGCCTCAGTTTCCTGATCTGTAAAGTGGGAATAATCAGAGTACCTGCTTCATTATTTTATCTGGGGGAATTAGATGAGATGATGCTTAGCAATTAAGTCCCAGGAAGGTTACATGACCTGCCTGGAGCTCCAGGAAGTAGTTGACACAGGTGGGATTTGAACTCCAGCATGTGTCTGATCTGCCGTGGCATCACAGGCTGCTGCCACACGGTGCCCCCATGACTGGAGCTTAGGAGAGGAGCACAGTCCCATTCTGAGCTCTGGGCTGGCTGCTCAGAGGTGCTGGGATCAGAGGTCTTCAAAGGGACATTAGGTTCACTCCCTGGGTCACCTTGTTCAGAAGCAGTTCAGCTGCTCTTGTATGAAGACACAGGCTTTCCTCCATTTTATGGGGAAGGCTCCGCTGGCTGGTATGGGAGGTGGGAGGTTCTGATAAAGGAAGCGGCAGATGTAGAGACCAGGGGCGCTCAAGGACCAAGAGGAGGGACACTGTAGCTGGGAAAACCTCTCACTGAAGGGAGTCCATCGGGCTGGGCCTGGGTCCTCCTGTGGCTGCCCCTGTTTTCCACGTTGTGGCCCGGATCAGCCAAGCTTCAGGAGAGGAGGTGGCTGTCTGCTCTGTGTCCCTCCACCGGCGCTGCAGCCTCCAAGGACAGGTCCTGGTCACAGTAGCAAGTGGAGATGGCCAAGGTACAGACCACAGGAGCAGCCAGCAGAAAATGGAGAAAACTGGAGCCGGGGCTGCAGCCCAGTGGTGGAGGGCTTGCCAAGGATGCTCAGGCCCTGGGTTCCATCCCCAGTACTGCAGAAATAAAAATAAATAGGAAGAAAATTACACAGTATGGAATCGTAAAGCTCATCTAATTAATAACCAGCGGAGGTGCCGTTGCTTGTTGGATATCCGCTCCTAAATCTGCACACATGCCAACGTGGTGACTCAGAGATTCCACACCAGGAAGGCACGCTACAACACACAAGTCCTCTATGCACAAAGGAGGACGCATGCAGCATCCTTTGTAGCCCCTAAAACTGACAATGACCCCAATGTCCAGCAACAGGTAATGGATAAACTAATGCCATGACCCCAGAAAGGTAGACCATCGGTCAGTGTTGGAAAGTCCGCCCTGTGGCCGCAGCCCATCGCTTTTTATTCTGTGCATAAAGTTTTATTGGCACACAGCCACGAGCATCCGTTCATCTGCTGGCTGGCAGATCCGGGCAGTCACCACGTAGAGAAACCCGGGGCTCCCAGGGCCTTTGCTCTCTGGCCCTCTCTAGAACAAATCTGCCGACTCCTGCTACACAGCACTGAAGATAAACAGTTGGCAACGTCCCTGAGGAAATGTGGGTGATTTCCACAAACATCAGGCTGAGGGAAAGAAGACCACACCAATGCGCTCCTGTTGCGCGAGCAGATTCATATAAAGTGCCAAGACAGGCGGAGCGAGCGGGTGCTTCTGCAGCAGATTCGCGGTTATCCGCGGAGGTCGGTCGCTGATGAGGGCGCGCGGGGGCTCGCGGGCACCGGGATGATTCTGATCCTTGATCCAGATCGTGGTTGCGGATCTGTGCACCATCCCCTCCAGGGACACCGATGACGTCTGTGCTTTCCCACACGCACGTGTTCATTGATAAAAACTTAAAACTACATTTAAAAAGAAAACCATGGGTGGATCAGGTGATGCCAAGTATTTTCTCCATGTATTTCCTGGACAGAAAGCTCCAGTAACAGATTGTCAAGTGAGAAAAAAGATAACTTTAACTTTTACGCACGCGCACACAAGGAATCATTGGTCCCGCAAATGTTTATTGAGCGCTCCGCAGGCCCCAGGGGCTGGGAACTCGGCAGCGGAGGACAGAGACCTCGCTGTGGCCTCCTTGGCGCTTGGACTCAACTCACGTGTGTGCATGCGCGGTGGAGCTCCGTGGGTGGGTCCCCCACGTTCGCCCACGCGGCCCTGCGAACCCACAAACGCTCGCATCCAAGACGCGTCTGGGCAGATGGTGCCACTCCGTCAGAAGCCTTCCTTTCTCTACAGTAATCGCTGTCTCCCTCCTTCCCCCCTTTTGGGGCTGATGACGGCACTCAGTTGTCCCCATATCACACAGACGAGCCTGCATCTTCAGAGGCCCCAGGACGATGCTGGCCAGAAATCCACAGTGTAGCCTCCAAAGTATAATGGATCAGACCCCCTGGTTTTCCCGTATCACATCTGGACTCGGAGACACATGGGGGTCAGACAAGGGTATTGAGGATAGGTGACCTTGAACCTAAAGATGCCCTTGAATGTTCCACGGACCTTCTGCTGGGCCACTGCTCTCAATATGTCTGCCAGACTCCAGCACAGAGCCATCCTTCCTCCAGGACATGCCTCATTGCCACAATTCTCACACTGAAAAAGGTTGGCTGATCCTTTTCCTACCATCACTTAGACAAATTCAGCTCCTTACTCTGAAAAAAAGTTGCTGCCCAACCCAGCTCATGCTCACCACTCTCGTCTGGGTCCTTTGCTCATTCCCACCTCAGGGCCTTTGCACACGCTG
>CM053407.1:109700840-109749426 GCA_028644305.1 Xerus rutilus
GCCGGCCAGCCAGATCCCATGCTCCACGACAAGTCTTGTCTTTACGCTCTCATGGTCTCTGCGGAACATCTGGGTTCATAAGGCAACCTGTTATGGTTTGGATATAAGGTGTCCCCCAAAATCTCCTATGTGAGATCACACAAGGAGGTTTAGAGGTGACATGCTTAGGTCATGAGAGCTGTAACCTGATCTGTGGATTAATCCACTGATATGGACTCACTGGGTGGTAACTGCAGGCAGGTTGGGTGTGGCTAGAGGAGGTGGGTCACTGGTGGCGTGACAC
Organism: Xerus rutilus; assembly: GCA_028644305.1. Lineage (NCBI taxonomy): Eukaryota > Metazoa > Chordata > Mammalia > Rodentia > Sciuridae > Xerus > Xerus rutilus. Next base: position 109,701,124 of record CM053407.1, read on the forward strand.
TGGGGACATTCATGGTCCCTGGTGAGTGAAGCTGTCTCTGCTTCCTGACTGCCACATCCTGAGCTGCTTTTTTCTCAGCCGAGCCCTTCCACCACAATGTTCTGCCTCATCTTGGACCCAGAGCTATGGCATTGGCTATCTATGGACTGAGACCTCTGAAACCTTGAGCCCAGGTGAATGTGTCATCCTCTAAATTGCTCCTGTCGGGTCTTTGGGTCACAGTGGTGAAAAGGTGACTAACACAGAGCCTTTAACAGCGGGGTCTCCCCATCTCAGTGAGCCATGCCAGCTTCAGTGCTGATGTCTCCACGCACCGGGAATAGGGCCTCTCTGCAGAGATCCCCCAGCCCCTGCCCCTGTACCTCTCCCAGGAGCGTCTTCCGCCCTCTCCACAGCTTCCCAGGCTGACCACAGAGGAAATATTCCGGGGTTGGGCAGGGCGTGGGGGCAGGCACCGCCCTCCTATCTCACAAGTGACCAACTCTCTCCTTGCGAGTCTGTTGACCTGCCTCCTCCCCCGACCTACTAAGAACTACAGACTCTGCTTAAGAGCCTCAGGCCTTTTTCAATATGCCTTTATCAATATGATTCCAATAAATGTTTCAGTTCCGCATATAAATTCCAGTGCCTGGCTGCCCAGCGGAGGAGACCTCCTCAATGAGGGGCCCATAAAGATGTAATAATGCAATTAAAAGGTATGGCCTATCACCCTCGTAAAGCTGGAGATCAATGTGGGGGGTGGGGGGAGCTGAGGCCAGCACAGAGAGGAATCTGGCTTCTTTTCAATGCCTCAAGAATGAGGATACTGGATGATTCTACAGAATTGAGAAGCAAGGGAGCGACCCCAGCCTGGGAGAGGTGCCGGCTCCATCTTCTTCCTCTGCACCTGGATGAGCTGGATGACCAGAGACCTGCATTCTCTCTCCACTTCAGATTGAGGGTCTCTGAGGCTTCAAGCAGGTTCCTTCAGCTCTATGAACCTCAGTCTTCTCATCAGCAAACTGGGTATCAGGATGACACTATCTTGTTCACATGGGTGCTGAGCTCGAACAGACTCAGAGAATTCTGAGGCTGGAGGATCCTGAGTCCAGCAGCTGCATCATCCAGTACTTCTGGGGCTGAGCAGATGTGTACATGAGGGAGGCAGGTGGACCTGCTGGAGGGTAATAGGGCATGGTGGAGAGTGCGGCTAAATGGAGGCAGCTCTGTGCTTTCCTTCCTGCCAACTGCTGCCAGTCTGGGTTTTTCATGGGAAGCAGAACTTCTGAATTGGAATGAGAGATTTCAGAATTTCCACATCTTTGTGTGAGCAAAAAGTAATCACATCTGTGGGGCATGCACAGCCCGCAGGCCTCCCGCTTTCAAGCCTTCCATGGCCAACACACTTGGAGGTGATGGGCCTCTGTGCTTTCCTGGCTCTGCCGTTAGCCATTCGCTTTCACGGATCTGAGTTTGCAGAGTTCTCACAGCGTCTGAGCTCTGGGACAGGACAGCCCCACTCACTGCCCAGCTCTGCCCTTTGTAGAACCGTGTGACCAGGGGCAACTTACCATGCCTTTCTAGCCTGTGTCCCTGAGTGAGATGTGACAGTTCCTACCCAGAGGGGTCCTGCAAGAACTAAACAACCCTTCCCTACAAGGTACTGGAGACCTTGCCTGCAGAGCAGGCTGATCCAGGGTCTGCTCCTGATGCTGGCTTTTTTTGGGGGAGGGAAAGAGGCACTGGGGATTGAACTCAGGGTCACTCGACCACTGAGCTACATCCCCAGTCCTAGTTTGTGTTTCATGTAGACACAGGGTCTCACAGTTGTTCAGTGCCTCGCCATTGCTGAGGCTGGCTTTGAACTCATGATCCTCCGGCCTCGGCCTCCCGAGCCGCTGGGATGACAAGTGTGCGCCACCATGCCTGGCGTGAGGCTGGCTTTTGACAGATGCACAGAGATGGTCAGCAAGAGGGGTGGAGGCCATGGGCTGCTCTGAGCCCCATGACAATCTGCTGTCCCTTCCCAATGGATCTCTTCTCACACTGGACACTTGGACGAGATCCCTCTTCTCCTTCCAATCAGGAGCCATTTCCCATGGACCGGCCCTCCTCGACGTCCCCCATCTGATTAGCTCCCTCGCCCCTGCCCTGGCCATCAGGGTCTGCCTCAGCCTCTCCCCTGCCTGGCCTTTCTCCCTCTCCTGGTCCCTCTGTGCTGTTTCCATGATGGTGGCTGCAGGGTGCCCTCGGGACACGTCCATGATTTACCATCTCTTTGCTGAGCCCCCTGGGATTCCCAGAATGCCATCTCCTGGGCTTTGCTTTGGCTTTGCTCCACCTGAAATGCCCGCTCGAGTTTTCCCAGCTCAGCTTCGCTGACCTAACTCAGATGCCCTCAAAATGCAGCTGGAGCAGCGCCCACTCCAGGCAGCCCTCCCTGATGGGTCCACAGCATTTCGTGCTTGCTCTGCCCCCGCAGGCCATCCATTTCCGCCCAATCCTGGAACTGATCGCCTGAGTCGACACTGTTTGTGTAAGTCTCCTTCAGCAGCCTGGGACCCTTTTTTTTTTAATCCATCCCTATTTATCTCCATGACAGACATGAAGGAGATGCCCAGAACAAACTTGTTGAGTGAATGAAGGAGGATTCCATTCTTGTTCCATGTCAGACTTTATCATCTTTAAGAATATTGCAACATGACGGCGCCCACCTGTCATCCCAGCATCTCGGGAGGCTGAGGCAGGAGGATTGTGAGTTCAAAGCCAGCCTTAGCAAAAGCGAGGCCCTAAGCAACTCAGTGAGACCCTGTCTCTACATAAAACACAAAATAGGGCTGGGGATGTGGCTCAGTGGCCGAGTGCCCCTGGGTTCAATTCCCGCTACCCAACCCTCCCCACTAAAAAAAATAAAGGAATATTGCAATACAAACCATAAAGCTCAAGTTACTGTCCCTCGGTGTTCTGGGTCCTCTGAGATCAAAGCCAGCTTTTCCATGAGTAGGATTCAGGACTCACACTCAAAACAAGCTGGACTTCCAGTAATGGCGAGGTCGCTACCTTCTGAGACAGTCAGCTCCACAGGGAAGCAGCTGTACCATTTGGAGAGTCTCACCACATTGGCCTCCTAGTTCCTTCTGAGGCTGCCCCTTGTTCTGGTCACTAAAGAAGAGAGAGATCAGCTTTTCCCTCCCATCCATCCACATTAGCAGGTGGAAAGGGCTTAGAGTGCCAGAGGAAGAGGGTGAGGCCTCTAAGTGAGGTTCCTTAAGCCAGCATCCAGAGGTGGACATGAGGTCTTCAAGCACCCTGAACCTGCATGAGAATCAGTGATATTTGCTCTGATTGTTCGTTGGTCTGTCCAGTAATTCCACAGCCTGGACACTGACTGGGCACTGGATACAGAGATGGACAGAGCAGATGGGCTTCCTGTCCTCATAGGGACTATACTCTGTAGGGGAGAGATGGATCTTCACCAAATAGTCCCATGAATATGTGTCTTATCTCAAGCGTGGAGAGACGGTCATCGCAGTGTTATACTAGCTGCCCTGGTCTGGGAGACTGGGAAAAGATTCTCTGAGGAAGTGACTAAGACTGAATCAAGATACACTCAGACTAGAGGACGAAGGTGTCAGGGCTTCCCAGGCAGACAGAGGAGCAGGTGCAAAGGCCCTGTGGTAGGAGGAACCATGGATGTGCTTGGTAACCACAGAATAGGGGTGGGAAGTTCTTCATAGACTTCTAAGGATTTCATGAAACCCTAAAATATTTAGAAGTCTGGTGTCTGAGGTGATTCTCAAACTGGTTTAAAGATGACTCGCTCAGAAATGCAGGTGCTTGTCATCCCCAGACCTCTTGAGTCAGATTCTCTAGACGAAGAATCCTGGAAATTTCTTCAGGAAAATTCAACACATCTTAAGGCTGAAGGATGATGTACCACACCTTCCCCTGGAGCACCTCTTCATCCCCCACCCGACCCAACAGTTTTGCAACTGTTACTAGGAAAAAAAAAAACTGAGATTATGAAGTGCATGTTCTGTGTTACCTGCTGTAAGTGCCTCCCGGGCCTCCGGCCTTGGTCTGATTTTACACAGGAGGAAATCAAGGTTCAGAGAAGTCACGTGACTAGATCTGCCCTACAAACCCAAGTCTGTGTGACCCTCGAACCTGGGGCTCTTGTTTCTGTCTGACAGGGTCTTCCTCCCCCCGTAGCCTCTCCTTCCTCTCCTGAAGCTGCCTGTCCATCCCCAGGATGAGCCAGAGTCACCAGGATAGGAAGTAGGTCAAGGAGGAACAGGCCAGGTAGACTCTCATGGTCAAGAGCAGGTTGCAGATGCTGTGCTTTGTTGAATAAATTCCTTCCCTTATGGGGATCTCCATTTCTTCATCTATAAATGGTAATAAAACTCCCACTTGTGTGATAGTGTCCATGGGATAATGTATAGGAAAGAGAATTCTAGGGTTGAAATAACAGAAACGACCGTACCCAATGTTTGCTAAGCTGTATTTGCCATTTAATCACCTGATAATTTTGAAAACAGATAAAAACAAAAATAGAAGCTCAGCGAATGTGGCAGAGGAGATAGAGCACTGGGGTCAAGCCTGGCTCTCAGGGGACCTCATGCAGCTCTGCTCCCTGTCTTGGAACAGAGCACACCCACCAGGAGACCAAGCTCTCGCTAGCCTGCTGGAAGAGAGGTGGTGTGACCTCCCCAAGGCCACCAGCCAGCAGACAGTGGGACATGCCTGGCCCCAAAGCCTGTCTGATCCCAGAACCCAAGTCCACAACACTCTGTCACCTCCCGGCTAGAAAGCTTTATGCACCCACGGGGGCCTTGATGGGCCTGAGGGTTTCCCTGAGGCAGGGACTGGGGTGGTGGGAATTTCAGGATGCTGCAGACATGACCTCCTACCACTCCTAGGCATCTGCCTAGAAGGAACTTGAAACCAAATCTTCTCTAACACTGAGGCTTAGGGAGGCCAAGGGAGGACCTGGGACCTAAAAGGTCATTCTGGATGGAAAGCAGGCCAGGATTCAAATAGGCGGACTCTGCCATCAGGTATCCAAGGAAGGGAAGCTGAGAGAGGGAATGAGGACCCCCGGGAAATGGAAGAGATGAGCCCAAATTACCACAGCTAGGAGAGAGTCAGTGTGGGTGGCACAAAGGGACCAAGCTCTCTCTGGAATGATGGGAGCACATGGGTGGCCCAGGGAATTTGGGCCTTGGAGAATTCTAAGTTCAAGTCTTTTTGGGGGCATGGGGGGGCCAGGGATTGAATCCAGGGGAGTTTAACCACTGAGCCACATCCCCAGCCCTACTTCATGTTTTACTTAGAGACAGGGTCTCACTGAGTTGCTTAGAGCCTCACTGTTGTCGAGGCTGGCTTTGAACTCACGATCCTCCTGCCTCAGCCTCTCTAGCCGCTGAGATGACAGGCGTGCACCTCTGTCCAGCTCTAAGTTCAAGTCTTGAAAGTGGCCTATTACTTGCAAAATGGGCCCACATTTTCTCTCCTTTTCTGTGTCTTTGCCATTTGCAATATGTCTCAAAGCTCTTGCCATTGGAAAGGGGGTGTCTTTCTCCACTCCCTCCATCTGCTTGGGCCCTGACATCTACTTTCACCATAGAAGGTGTGGAGGGGATCATGTGTCTCTCTCAGGCTGCACTTCAAAAGACCATGCTCCCCTCTGCCTTTTCTCTTAGAATTTGTCTGCCCATAATGACTCTGTCAGAAGATGAGGGATGCATGGCCCTGAACCCCCATCATTTCAGCCCAACTGCCAGCCAATGACCAGATTTGAGCAAGTCCATTCTAGACCATCTTTTGACACACGTAAGCCCAGTCGCATTCAGCAAAACCCAGCCTGACTAGAACTAGCCAACTCACCCGTCCACTTGTAAGCAATAAAAAATGCTTATTGTGTGAAGCCACTGAGCTCTGGGGATATTTGTTCCTCAGCAAGAGCTAACTGAGACACCTTGATTCCCTTACTTCCTAACTTTGTGATCTTGGGAAAACCATGTTACCTCTCCAGGTCTCAGTTTTCCCATTTGTAAAATGGTGTTGATAATGATAATAAGAACACCAAGGCTGGGCACAGTGGCGCATACCTGTTATCCCAGTAGCTCCGGAGGCAGAGGCAGGAGGATCGCAAGTTCAAAGCCAGCCTCAACAAAAAGCGAGGCTCTAAGGGACTCAGTGAGACCCTGTCTCTAAATAAAATACAAAATAGGGCTGGGGATGTAGCTCAGTGGTTGAGTGCCCCTGGGTTCAATCCCTGGTACCCCTGCCCCCCAAAAAAAGAACACCAAATTTTCCCAGACTCTCTGCAAAGACTAAACAAGATCCTGCATTCGATGTGAACAGCACAGTTCTTGATGTATCCTGAGTGTTGGGTTCATGGGGTACATGGCCATTTCTTACTTCTGGAGACCCATACCACAGCTTTGGTCCACCCAAGGGTTAGGAAACCTGTTATTTTCTCTCTGTCTCCAATTCAAAAAGACCTGTAATCAAATGACCAGTGGACTAATAGGTCCTGAAAATCCAAACTCACAGCCAGGGTTCCTCTGGACTCGGCTTGATCTCCTGGCCCGTGGGCCGGTCGGGGCAGGGACAGTGCCAGGGCAGGCGGCCCCGACGCAGGCTGAGTTCAGCAGTGCAGTTTGCTCTGCTTGCCGGAGCTTGCATGTTTACATACATCCCATAATTACCATCTGCACAGCCAGCGGCATTTGTTGCAAATGGGCTGTTTCCATCTGTTGAAGCAATTTCCTCAGAGGAATTTGCATTGATCACTTTTTTATGCAAAGCTTTTGTATAGATCATTTTTCCCCCCAATGATTTTTAATAGGTCTAAATATTTGAGGGGCAGGGAGGGGTCTCAGAGGGAAGGAGGCTGGGGATGAGGGAGGGTTTTGGTGGGAGGTGAAGGTGGGGGAGCTGCTGAATTCCCTCCAAAAAAACTCCACCTGTACTCTTCCTCGGCAGCCACCCAGGCCCACCACCGTTAAGGACCCCAGACTAAGCGAGCCATTTCAAATATTTATTGTTTGTCTTTATACTTCAGCTAGTAGCTCGTGGTTAATGGGGAAGGCTCGCGATGAGGGAAAACGGGGCGTGGTAATTAGCCAAGCAACTGGTGACTCCAGCTCCAAGCCGCGTACCTGAGAGGACCAGATGGACGATTTTGCATATTTTGACAGCTGTAACGAACAGGGCAGCCCCGTATTGATTAAATGTCTGGGAAATTAGTGCAAACCCTCTGGAGCTTCATTATTTACTATTTCTGCTGAAATTCTCAGCAAAGTTTACATAAGCAAAAGTCAGCAGTAAGAGCAGGGGGAACGAGAAGACAGCTGAACGAGATGATAAATGCTTTAGAGGGACCCCAGCCCTCCAGATGCAGAATAGAGAGAGTAGACAGTGATTTTCATAGTTGATTTCTTTTTGGGGCGAGAGGGGTACTGAGGATTGAACTCAGGGGCACTTGACCATTGAGCCACATCCCCAGCCCTATTTTGTATTTTATTTAGTTACAGGGTCTCACTGAGTTGCTCAGGGCCTCCTTTTAGCTGAGGCTGGCTTTGAACTCGCGATCCTCCTGCCTCAGCCTCTGAGCTACTAGAATGATAGATGTGCACCACCATGGCCGACTTGACCTTCAACTTCTGAAGGGTAAAAACCGTGATGAATTCATGTCTGCTTACCCTGTGTCCAACATGGTTACTAACACACAGTAGGCATTCAGGAAATGACTGCTCTTGGACAATTTGTGACAAGAAGTCTAAATCTAGGTTCTGGACTCACGTAGAACTTTGCACCTCAACAGACTGTGAGGCCACGCCCTTAAAGCAGAGGAAGTCAGGCCCTTGAAATAGAACTTGACATTGTTCATCAACAACAACAAAAATGTATGTGCAGGTTAATGGCCCTTCCAGAGCCTCATGTTGGTCTTCTTGGAGCCTCCTTCATGGTTCTGAGTGGCCAAGGGGTCACCCCACAAAGAAAACAGGCTCTCTAAACATGCCCCACCAAGACTCAGGTGGAGTTTTTCTGCAAAACATCAGCATCCAGATCAACCAGGAAAGTTATTACAGATGGAGATGCTTGGGTTTATTCTCCAAAAATGAACAGGCCATCAGGCACAGTGGCACACACCTATCATCCCAGAGGTTTGGGAGGCTGAGGTAGGAGGATCACGAATTCAAAGCCAGCCTCAGCAAAAGCAAGACCCTAAGCAAGTCAGTGAGACCCTGTCTCTAAATAAAATTAAAAAAAGGGCTGAGGATGTGGCTTAGTGGTCAAGTGCCCACATTCAATCCCTGGTACCAAAAAAAAAAGGTCAATAGGCCAAATTAGGTCCCAATGCAATTCTGAAGGCTGAAGTCGGAAGATCACAATGGACTGAGAATCCTGGGTTTGAACCCTAATTCTGCCTCTTGTAGGTCATGTGACCATGCCTAGCATGACACAATGGCCTTGGAGTCCCTGTGTCTGTCTCCTCGTCCACAGTTGGCAACTCATCTCTTAAAAGCTTGCTTTGAAGGATTCAGTGAGATGATGGATGGGGAGGTCAAGCACAGTAAGCATCCTGTAAACGCCACTACGGAGAGTTGCTATTGGAAAGATTATTTTAGGAGCTGTTTTTCAATGAAAGGTCAGACTAAAGGCTTTGGAGCTGTCCCTGGTGCTGCCCTGGGCTTTGGTCCTCGACACATGACCTCTTCAGTGAGTCATGTTCTGTCTTTCCACGGGGGTCTCATCATCTATGCATGACCCCAAATTAGGAAAAAGTCTTCCCCGTCCCAGAATGTACCCAGACCTTCTCTTAGACTTTTAGAGGTGTCTTCCACTCCAGAGCCCCTGTTCTAACAAACGTTGGTTCCCGTCCCTGGCGGATCCACTGGGTGCAATGGAATCTCCACACCTCCATCGTTAGGAGGCAGAATCATCTCTCTAAGAGAGTAGAAGGTGGAGGGGCCTCTTCAGCGATGCTTTTTCTTGTTAGTATATTCACGGAGGTTAATAGGCCTTGATGAGCTGGTAAGACGGATGGACAGGTTAGCCAGGGGATGAACATGGCGATGACGAAGCTGGTAATGGCAATGATGGAGATAGGGTGGCGACGTTGCTGGTGGCTTCGCTTGCCATGGGCCTCCCCGGGATTTGCGTGTTTGTACTATTGGATCTGGAAGACCTTTTTTCTGTGAGATCCTGATTAGTTAACTGGATGAAGACATAGGTGGGTGGGTGGATGGGAGGACAGATGGACAGATGGATGGATGGGTGGATGAATTGATGCATGGGTGGGTGGGGGGATGGATGGATGGATGGGAGGATGGATAGATGGACGGATGGATGGATCATTCTACAGAAGAAAAGAAGAAGGAGAAAAGAGAAGGAGAGGGAGGGAGGGAAAGAGGGAGGGAGGGAGGAAGGAAAGGTGGACCAACAAAAGGGAGGAAGAGAAGAAAGAAAATAAGATGTAAAAGAAAAGGAAGATAATGAGGACTAGAGAAAGAAACCCAAAGAAAAGAAAAATGAGGAAGGCAAAAGACCATAATTTCTATTATGCTGTAAACACTCATCAAGCAAGACTAAGAGGAAATGAAGTAAATTCATCCAGTGTGTCATGGAATATTACTGTACTTCATTTACTTTCCCTCCAATTAGGTAAAAAGCCTATTCTATTAACAGCTACCCTTGCAGATCCAGACAAAATTAACTCCTGGTGCCTCGTCCCGGCAGCAGGGCAATTGATTCTCCCCATAATCCGTTTATTTCATTAGCAATACATTTATTTGGTACGTGCGTTTTGCCACGTTCCGGCAATGAAACGCCCCGCAAGGTATAGGGCTTGGCGGAGGCCCTGGAATATGAACCAAATCGCTATTAGCGCCATGGCAGTTCTTAAAGATCATATGTAAATCAAATGTCAGGGGAGAAAATTGTAGCGAGGGCTGTCTGGAAACAATTTAGCAGTGGTTAAAGGCACAGCTCGTGGCTGGGTGAATTGTGAACTTTGCAAATGGAACACCAAGCTGGCTTCCTCTGTGGGAACTGAGACCTGAAGGGGAACGACTGGGGAGGCTGGGAAATGCGGGGTGTTTGTACCCTGTGAAAATGAAAAACAAACAAAACAATGCATTCACGTGTAAATATTCACAGCCAGCTGCCATGGTGAGCTCCCACAGAAAGGGAATTTGGCCTGTTGAAAAAATTTCACCAACATTTTCTGCCCTGCTTGAAGGATTTAATCACATGGAAAAAGCCGTTGTTTTCCAAAGGTAGTGTGGAATTTGTATTCCCAGGTTTCCAGAGATTGTCCCAGAAATGGTTTCCACATTGCAAAGCAGATATAATTATTTGAATAGCATATGTCCTCAGAATGCATGGCCTGTCGTTGAATTTGGGAGAATCTATCTTTGTGAGTTGGTTGTGTGTGTGTGTGTGTCTGTGTGTGTGCATAATGATTCTCTAGGTATTTTAAGCAGGAAGGGGTTTAACACAGGGAGTTAGAAGCTTCCTTAATTGTTGGAAAGACACAAAAAGTGAATCTCAGAAAAGCTTCCAGGAAATACAGAACCATTGAAATCACAAAGAGTACCCACGGGGCATGTCAGTGATGTGTATGCCGGAAGTAGACAACTCATGGGAATTAACAGAAGCCACCTACAGAATCCAGGCTTCCCTTCTGACTACTCCAGGCACCTGCCTGCGGTACCTGGGGAGAGTTATTTCTCCATCTTTCAAATCTGTGCTCTTCTGAACAGCCCCTCTTCCATAAATTGCATGTCTTGTAAAAAAAAGATTACTTTAGAACTCACATCCTGACTTCCCCTCTAGAAATGAGACCTTGAGCAAGTCAGTTCACCTCTCTGAGCCTCAGTTTTCCAAGTTCTCAAATGGGCTTAACAATGACTGCTCACAACAAACGTCTGTAGACACAAGGCGTCCAGCACATAGTAGGTGCCCAGGTAATGCGGGATTCCTTCCGACGTCTTCCTTTCACCCTGTGTGTCTCCCCAGGAGGGTCGCTGAAACTCAGTTCTCTCCTTGCAGAGATTACCAGAGCATAGGCAGCAGTTTCCCAGGGTTCTTGATTCCCCTGGGGAAAGTCCTCCCCTAAAGAAAGCCATTAAGGATTTAATTTCTTATCATCTTCCATTCCAACTAGCCAGAGTGTTATGAATAATATCCTATTAGCCGGAGACATTCAAACAATCACCCGTTAACATGTTCTTACGGCGAAATGATGAAGCGTCCTCTGAAATCAGGCCCTTATCTGCGGCCCACTCAGCAGACACTCCATCACGCCCACCAGCGACACTCGTTGTATCGCTGTCTTGGGTTCCGACTCATCACCACGGGGCGGGAGCCTGGGCGGGAGCGGAGCAGGGGCCCTCTCATGGCTGTGGGCTGTGGGGCAGGGCTGCCTCCTCATCCTGGCCCTGCACTGCGGTCAGGTGCCCATCCCAGAGCAGACTGGTGCAGACTTCTTAAGAGACACTATGAAATCACAAACATGGAATGATTTTGTGATCAGAAAACAAGGTCAATAAAGCTATGACTGCAGCCGGGCGCGCAGTGGCGCACGCCTGTAATTCCAGTAGCTCGGGAGGCTGAGGCAGGAGGATCATGAGTTCAAAGCCAGCCTCAGCAAATCAGCGAGACCTTGAACAACTCAGCAAGACCTCGTCTCTAAAAAGATTTAAAAAGGGCTGGGGAGGTGGGTCGGTGGTTAAGAGTGTCTGGATTCCATCCCCCACACAAAAACAACAAAACAAAACAAGAAAACTCTGATTGCAAAGTCAGAGTTGGGGTGGACGCAGCATGTTCTAGACCCGGCCTGTGGTGCGCGCCCTGGTGCCCGCCTACCTGCAGGACACACTCATTCACCACTCACCTGCAGAAAGCTTCTCTTCTCTTTCTTTGGAGAAAGCGCCCCTCATCCTCTTGTCCACCCGGGGGGATGCCCTGGGCAGTGAGTATCCCTGGCAGGCTCGGGGCGGGATCTCCCTGAACCAATGAGAGCCCGCGGAGGGATTCTGGGCCCTGGGCTCCATCACCGCCTCCTGTGCATGACGTCACGCCCCCCAGTCCTTTGGGATGCCAGCGACTCCCTTTACCCACCTGAGTTCAGAGGTCCAAATGCAGGTGGTGTCGGGGGGCGTCTATTAAGGTCCAGGACTGAGGCCACTTGTGCATGCACACCGCTGGGACCTTGGCAGGAAATTCTACAGAGTCAAGAGTGTGGAAAAGGCGTCCCTGACAGTTCGCGCTGTGGAAAGACCAAAAAGAAAAATAAAAGACAGAGGAGGCCTGACGCTCCTCCTCTCCAGGCAAGCGCTCAGCATTTCCTCAGTCCCCACGATCGATCACCCTGCAGGCCGCTCCTGTCCCTGTACCCACCTTCGAGATGAGCACCGAGGCCTGGCCTGATGGTCGCTCCTGCCTAGGAGAGAAGTCATCTAGAGTTTAAGGTGGGGGTGAGGAGTGGGGAGATGCCTTAGAAGGGACGCAAGTGACATGAATGAGCATTCCTGGGCGACTTGGCAGTGACAGCCCGGCCTGGAGGTCCCCAGTTCCGACTGAAATTGGAAGGGAGCAGGTGGCCGGGCTCCCATTTCACAGATGATCGTCCTGAGGTCAGAGGCCTTACGGGACTCGGAGACCACAGCTGAGATGGGGACCATCCCACCCTCCTCCCTCCTCTGCCCTCCCCGCCCCTGTCTCCCCCCGGGGTTCGGGGAGTCCCCTGGGCTCGGGTTGTTGGTAGGCAGCGGCGGGTGGGGGAGCGCGACGCGCAGGCAGGATGCTCCTATTAGGGGCACTTTCATGCTTGCGTTCGCGCTGACCTTGGGTGACTGCAGTAGCCTTAAGTGCACAGTAATATACTCTCAGTCACCGTTCAGTGCCCCAGGGAATGGTTTGAGGTCCTCCACTAGAGTGAATATTTTTATGCAGGCTATAATTTCTTTTAAGACCTTCGCTGTGTGCCTGCAGCCTCCGCCATGCCCTCTCCTCCCAAGAGCTGGGAGCCACTTTCTAATGAGGGGAGCAGAGAGCTTCACGCAGAGGCTCAGGGCAGGATCTGTTTTCTCACTGTGTTTATTTTGCTAAAATCTATTCTTGGTAATAATGATGATAACAGTTCAACCTTAAGCCAAGTCAGGCCGGTTCTAGAAACCAACGCAGATGGTCTCCTTTAATCGCCTTAACAACCGCTCCGAGGACTGAGCCTCTGAGCCCATTTTACAGGTGCATAAACTAAAGGACAGAGAAGGCAGGTGCTGTATGTCATGCATGAGGGGGAAGGCGGGTTAGAAACCTGGGAGGAGGAGCCAGGCTTCATGGTCCAGGCTTATAATCCCAATGACTTGGGAGGCTGAGGCAGGAGGATCACAAGTTGGAGACCGGCCTCAGCAAATACTTGAGAGGCAGTAAGCAAATAAATGAGATCCTGCCTCAAGATAAAAACTAAAAAGGGCTGAGGATGTGGCTCAGTGTTTAAGTGCCCCTGGGTTCAATCCCTGGTACAATAATAATAATAATAATAATAAAACCAGGGAAGCCCAGCTTCTATTCATTATGCCAAACTACCCTCTACCCCACAGCCAGGGCGATGACTCCAAAGATCAAAGCTGATAATGCCACTCCTTAGCTCCAGATCTTCCTGTGGCTCCCAATTGCCCTCGGACCATATACCAGATCCTTCCCCGCTGTGGTTCCAAGTCCTGATGACGTCTCCATCCTTGTTCTGCACCCCACCCCCAGCCCTGGTCCTCCTGGTTCTTGACTCGCCAGCTGTGTGCCACTTGTGGATTCCAAGTACCCTCCACACCCTAGTCCTAGCCTCAGGGCCTTTGCATTTGCCGTTTTCTCTGCCTGGAACATTCTTCATCACATACCTCCCATCTACTCCCAGCTGCTTAACTCAAATGCAGCCTCCCGCCCCGGCTGGCATTCTTGGTCAAACCCCGACTCTGCTCCTTTGCTGTATTAGCTACATTTCTAATCTTATATTGCGTTTCTGTCTTTTTTTTTTTTTTTATTCTTATCTGTCTTCCCAACTGGACTGAGTTCCAGGAGGGCAGAGCCCATGACTATCTTCTTTGCTACTTGACTTGTTCCAGAGTCATCAGCCAAAAATATTCCAGAGTCATCAGCCAAAAATACTTTTCAAATGACTGAACAAAGAAGCGAATGGATGAATGAATGCATGAGTAGCTAGAGAGAGGAGCAGAGTGTCCTCCGTGGCAGTCCTCAGGGGCTGTCCTAGGCAAGGCATGTTGGGCACACATTTTAGGTAAAAATTTAAAGGATGCCAAAACCTCAGGATCTGAATCAAATATTTTAATGTGAAATTTTTAAAAATCAAATTTAATGCAAAACAACCCATGATGGGCCAGGCTCAGTGTCACATGCCTGTCATCCCAGTGACTCGGGAGGCTGAGACAGGAGGATCACGAGTTCCAAGCCAGCCTCGGCAACTTAGCAAGGCACTAAGCAACTCAGTAAGCTGCTGTCTCCAAATAAAACATGAAATAGGGCTGGGGAGGTGGCTCAGTGGCTGAGCACCCCTGAGTTCAATTCCCAAAAAATAAAAAAATAAAAAAAATCCATGATGAACAAGTCTAGAAGGTTAAAATAAAATGCCATGGAGAGCCATCTTGGGACCCGAAGCAAAAGGAAAAATCAGTCACCATAATGCTGTCTTTGAAAATTTTTTCAGTAAGGTGTTTATTAGAGATCTGTTTGCACTAAACGTCATTGAAAACAATACATCTCATTAAAATGTGATTTATCCTGAACACTGAGTTTTCTTGGTGTCCCATAAATTTTGTGTCTAACACTTACCTCCCGGTAGTCCCAGCTGATTTCACTTTTTTGTTTGTTTGTTTTGTTTTTCCATCAGACAGCTGTGTGACCCCAAGGAACTCAGGCAGCGTCTCTGTTCCTCTGGTGTAAAGCTGCACTGATCAGCGATCAGCAGAGGCAGCCACCACTGGTGCCTCACCTCTGAGTTGGTGGCCACACAGCACCACGCCCAGTGCCCCCGGGGCTTCGTGCATGGATTTTTCTGTGCCTGGAACATACCAACAACTCACCAACAGCAGCTGCCCTGACGAACAGTGCCATTGCTATCTCATGGATGGTAAAACAAAGTTTAGGCATGTGGACCGCGTTGCTTCAAGAGGCGAATTTGGTAAGATGTGGGTCTGAATCCTGAATGCTAACTTTTAGGTTCTCTCCAGGACCTCCCCAAGTTCAAACCCGTCAGCAAGCAGAGGCAGAGCCCCAGAGAGAGCGGCAAAGAGAGCAGATGGCTAGCAAGGGCCAAGGGCAGGACTGAGACCCTGGCTTCCAGGTGCAGCTAAGGCACTTTTCCCAGCCCCACTGTGCATGTGGAGCTTGCTAAGACTTTGTTTTTTTGTACTAGGGATTGAACTCATGGGCACTCGACCACTGAGCCACATCCTCAGCCCTATTTTGTGTTTTATGTAGAGACAGGGTCTCACTGAGTTGCTTAGCGCCTCGTGGTTTTGGAGGCTGGCTTTGAACTCGCGATCCTCCTGCCTCAGCCTCCCGAGCGGCTGGGATGACAGGCGTGTGCCACTGCACGGGGCTTGCTAAAACTTTTGAGGGCTCTCTGCAATGTCACACCAAAAGATGAGTAAACTATGACTTTCTGCAATGGGGACATTTGAGGCATCCCCCCATCATGAGCATCCTGACCCCAGAATACTGAAAAACTCCTTCAGACTCAGTGTGTGTGGAGGCCAAGGACCGGGCACGAGTGTGTGTTGCTGTGCGTGTGCGTGTGTGTGCACAGGCCTGGGTGTGTATGTGTGCTGCCTAACTCCGTTCATCTTCCTGTCCACGCCCGAGTCTGTGTATACCATACATACTTTGCTGCAAGCATCTGTATTTGCACATCTGTATTTGGACATGTGCATACGCATGCGTTTCCTTTTTGGTAGATACGTCCAGTAAATGAGGTGACAGATCACGGGTGTGAAGTACTTTTGAAAATATCCATCCCTGCACCTCTGTAGCCCGTGAGTGTTAACATTCATGTCGAATGAAAAGCAAGCTGGATGGACCCCTGCCACCTTCCCCTTCCCTTTTCTTGCCCTAAATTCTCTGTCAGCTCTGTCCCTACAAAGAACGGTGGATCCTAGCAGTATGTGACTTTCCCTGACCTAGTCCTTTGAGAGAGCCAAGCCTTCTGGTTGACAGAAGATCAACGCTCTGTAATTACCATTTTTTAAAAAAATCACCTTTTGGAAAGAAATCTCTGCAAAATGCACTGTATTCTGTGATAGTTTGGACAGAAGCCCTTGAACCGAATCTCAGATCTATCACCATGAGCATCACTCATTTTCCAAAAGGAGATGAAGTCTTTTCCAGGATGCGTGGGGGTGTCTGCCCCTTGGCAAAATGGCCCTCGACTGCCAGGAGTTTTACATTAAGAGGCTATTTCCAAAAGATGTTATCTCTTCCTTGTCCATCAAGGTATCAGCAGCCACCGTTATCTGCTTTTATGAAAGTGGCTGTCCCTTCCCCTCTTCATTTGTTGAAGACCAAAAAAAAAAGATTAGCTGGCTACCTTGGAAGTCCTGTGTGCGAACTCAGAGCAGCTGGAGAACTCCGGGATTCTTGCCCTGATGGGTCTCTGGGTGGACCCTGGGAGTCCTGGGCCACCCAATTAAAACAACCATAGGAGGCCAGATGAAGGCTCCCGCTTCATTCATTCATCACAGGTCTAAAGAAAGATCTCCGGCCGCGTTCCAGGCTCACGGAGCTGAGATGCCAGAGGCTCAGTGGGTATGGTAGCTGACGTTCCAGACAGGCAGCCATGGATGGGAGAGGTGCATTGGACAAACCAGGGTCTCTGCCCTTGAGATTCTGGTCTACGTGGGGGCACGGGGCATTTTCCCCACAAGGAGACCCCTTAACACGTGGACAGAAGCGCACATGTCTGCGCATGCGTAGGTTTCCAAACGCACCCCCACCAGTGCGTTCCCACGGTGACCAAGCGTTGGAGGCCTCTGGTGGTTTGCGGCAGGACCTACCTCTCCATCACCTGTATTTCAGGTGAGCATTTCCTGGCAAGGGGCCAGGGCAGGCAGCGGAGTCCTGGAATCCAGCGCCTGCACCCCAGTATCTCTCTCTGTGATCGGCATCTTGAGAAAAGCCATTCCTCCCCATGGACTTGGGTCCCCCAACTTGAAAAGGGTGGCATCAGATCGGAGGCCCTCTAAGGCTCATTGGAGTTAACACACTCCTGTCTTCCAATTCGAATGCTAGTGTGGATAATGCAAATCGCCACGTATGGAGTGGTCACCCCATCTTAAGCGTTGGGGACGCATCTTATTTTGTCCTCAACTTGGCTCTATGAAACATGTGCCACTTTCCATTTTACAGATGAGAAAACTGAGGCTCCAGGAGATTCAGCGGCCTGCCCGAGGTGATGCAGCTGAAGAGTGTCAGAGCTGGGACTCAGGCCCTGGCCACCTGCCCCAGAGCCCACGACGTTAGCTACCGTGCGCGCTCCTGGCGTGCGCGCTCCTGGCACCCGCGCTCACGGTTCTGGAGTTCTGCCTTCCTAACCATTCACGCCCGGCTCCGTGCCTCCCTGTGCCACCACACTCTTGAGGAGAGAAGGGACAGGGGACCAGGGCTCCGCTGCCTTGGAACTCCAGCAGGCTGGCACCCCGAGGTCCCCCGCCACACTTCCCCTGCACGTTCATCTGGCGCCAGCGGGCAGATGGGTATGCTGGCCAGTCTTGCCAGCCTGCCAGCTGGCCCGGGGCTCCCGGCGGCTGGCACCTCGGTCACTCGGATGGGCTGCCTGCCCGCCTCCCACAGGCATGCAGCTGGCAGCCAGCAGCAGATGGGCCGGCCGGGCCGCGGCTCTCCGTGAAGCCGCCAGCTGGCTCTGCTGCCCCGGGTGCCTTGGCACCTCTGGGCTGGCGTCGGTGGGCAAGAAGGCTGGCTGACATGCGGGCTTCCTATGGATGGGCAGCTGGCACCAGCCGCAGAGACGGCCGTTCTGAAGCCCCATGATGAGTGTCCCTCAAACATCCAGGGGTCTTGGCCAGCGGGAACGATGCCAATCTCCGACCTGCCGTCCCCAGGGGAGTGAGCCAGGGGAACGGGCGCCGCCACCCATGCCTTCTGGGATCTGCATTGGTCTTCACAAGGGCTGGCCTCTGGGGCAGGTCACTCCCTGCCCTTGGCTCCCAGCACCCCAGCCTTTGCCTGCCAGGGAGGCCATGTCCCCTGCAGGCACCCCACGCCCACCTGTTCCTCGCTGCCTCCCTCAAAGTGGGCTGCCTGACCTTGTCCAGCTTGGCTGCCTCAAAGCTTCAGCATCTCTGGCTGCCAGAGGACAGGACCCAGGGCTGCTGGGAGCCCAGTGAGACAGCTGGAGAGGCCCTGGGGGCTGTGGGTTCAGGCCCCGCACAGCCCTACGTGGGCGGTGAGAACAGGACCTCTCCCTACCCTGGCCTACTTTCCTGTCTTCCCTCCCATTTCTCACTCTAAAGTGAGTAGTTAAGAATCAATCGAGTGAGTCCTAAAGGGACTGGGTGGCTCCAAAGGTACAGAAATGATAGGGACGCGGGAGCGCTAATCACCGATTGGATCAGGGCGCATGGGTTCAGACACGGAAATACCACAGCCCTAAGTACGCACCGTGGGCGGGTGGTGATCAGAAAGAAAACATCTAAGGCTGTGGGTTGACAGAGCTCAGCCGTGGGTGCTTGCCTCGCAGGTGTAAGCCCTGGGTTGATCCTCAGCACTGGAAAGGAAGGAAGGGGGAGGAAAGGAGAGAGAGAGAGAAAAGGAAAAAAGGAAGAAAGGAAGGAAAGAGAGAAGAGAGAGAAGGAAGGAAAGGAGAGAGACAGGAAGAAAAAGAAAAAAGAGGAAAGAAAAGAAGGAAAGGAAAGAAGGAAGCAAAGAGAAAGAGTGAGAGAGAAAGAAGAAAGGAAAGAAGGAGAAAAAGAAAAACAGAAAAGAAGGAAGGGAGAGAGGGAGGGAGGAAAGAAGAGAGAGAGAAAAAGAAAAAAGGAAGGAAGGAGAAAGAGAGAGAAAGAGAAGGAAGGAAAGAAGAGAGAGACAGAGAAAAAGAAAGAAAAGAATGAAAGGAAGAAAAGAAGAAAAAAGGAAAGAAAGAGTGAGAGAAAGAGAGAGAAGGAAGGAAGGAGGGAGGCAGGGAGGGAGGGGAAAAGAAAAGACAGGCTCGGGTCTCTAGGCAACCCTTCCCGGGTTCAGGACCCTGGCCGTTCTTGTCCAGCCCGTGTTTCAAAGGCTGCCCTGGTTGGCGCTGCGCCCCTGGCCCGAGGACCTGTGAACGGACCTTCCGTGGAAATCCGCTGCCTTCAGATGAGCGAGCTAAGGTGAGGTCATAGGGGTGAGCTTTGTCCAGCACGACCCTGTCCTCAGAAAAGAGGACACTGGACCCAGGATGCATAGAGGGAGAAGAAGGCCACCTGCAAGCCGGGAACACCTGAGCCCCCAGAAGGTGGGGAGAGGCCTGGAAGAGGTTCCCCCTCCCTGCCCTAAAAGGAGCCAGCCGGCCAGCCTTGGAGTCAGAGTTCCTGTCTCCAGGACTGGGGGACAGTCCATTTCTCTTTTCTTGGGCCGCTTTGTTCCAGAAGCCCTAGCAGACGGGAAGGAAGAAAAGTGAGCACTGTGTTCCAGGAGATGGTCCGGAACTTTCGTTAGGGTATCCTCGTGGGGTCTGGATCACCCAGATCAAAACCATTAATACGCTTCCCTCTCCTGACGTGATAACATGCCACCTGATCAAGTGCAAGGCACAGAAAGTGCAGGACAGGAAACCAGCGTCCTGGGAGATGCTCGCTCAGGCGAAGAGAATTCGTGACCCAGGATTTCAGATTGCAAGGAGCTTCACCAGGGCAAAGGCCAGGCACTTTTAACATCTAGCCTCGGATATGATATCAGAAGGCCTGGGGTCTAATCTCTGCCCCTCTATTTTCTAGTTGAGAGACTGATGAAACCTGTACATCCTCCAACTGGGAAGGGAAATGAAAACATGAATCAAGGAACTTTAAAAATTCATATCATTTCATCCTGTACATAATTCCTCTTCTAGGAATCTATCTGAGGATGTGTGTCAAATGATCATGTTTTATTTTAAAAAGTGTTTATTGGAGCAGTTGGTTTGTAAATTTTTTAAAAAATGAAAAATGAAATAACTTCCCCTGAATGAAATTTGTGCTTTAGGATACTCTCAGCTGCAAGTGACAGGCACCTTCATTCAGCTGCCTAAATGGCTCAGTGGGTCTGTTATCTTACCTCATGGAAAGCTCAAAGGGAGGGTCCACTGATACCGTCCCTTCAGGGTTCTGAGTATCCTTTGTCCGTGGCATGATTCTCCTCATGGACACAAGATGGCTGCAGAGCTTCCGGCATCACTACCAGATCCAGCCACATGGAGAGAAGAACAGGGGCATTGCTTCATGAATATCTCCTTGCAAAAGCCAAGCAATTTTCTGGAGGACCTCAGCAAATGTTCCTTCTATCTCACCACCTGTGACTGTGTTGTGTGCCCAGGTCTTAACCAACGAAAGGAGAATCGAGATGCTCTGTTTGGATTAATTAGTCAGGGACCTTTTGGTGAGGCTGGGTCCAGCCCAAGGTCAGTGGACCTGGGCTTTCTCTGGAGGAGGAAGGTAGGAATGGTACAGGATGAGGTGGTTGCTGGTTGGTAGATTAGCAACAACTATAAAGTTAGAATGCTGTTAAAATGGAAAGGAAAAGTGAGATGTGGGTGATAAAGTTTGAGATGGACCCGATGCTACAGTTGGATCTGAAAAGTTCCCCAGAAGCTCAAAGTTGAAGCCATGATCTTCAGTGCAGCAAAGTTCAGAGGTGGGGCTTTCAGGCAATGATGTGATCATAAGAGCTATGACCTGGTCAGTGGATTAATCCATTTGATGGATTAATCCATTCATGGCCAAATAGACTCCTGAGAGGTGAGACTCAGCTGCAGGAAGTAGGCCACTGGCGGAATGCCACGGGAGGCTCTGTCGTCTCCCCAGCACCCCCCTTCCCTCCCCACACCCGCCAGGAGCTGAGCAGCTTCTCTCCACGCCCTTGCACCACGATGCTGTGCCTCACCTCAGGCCCAGAGCAACGAAGCCGGCCAACCACGGCGGAGACCTCTGATGAGCCATGAGCCCAAACTAGAGTTTTCCTCCTCTCAGTTGTTTTTGTCTGACGTTTTGGTCCCAGTGACAAACACAGCTGACCAACCCACATGACCAGGTGGGTATCATCAATGGAAAATGTGTGCTTGAGAAACAGCGAGACCAAGACTTGGGTAAGAACATGTCCGTGGAACACGGTCAAGCATGACTCCCGGGAAACCAATCCCACCCACCGTCGGTACGTTTCGCCTGCAGAAACAGCCAGGGGTTCAGAAAGCCACCAGTGCCACCCAGCTTTGAGGAAACGAGGACTCAGGTGCATTTTGGTGGACGCACACATTGGCGAGAGGATGGCCTTGATGTTGTGCCTGCTTTGATTCTGCGATTGAGGTGAGATTCACATAACATAAAATTAACCATTTCAAATCATTGAGTCATTTCTTTGACATTTAGGACATCCATGGCATTGTGACCTTCACGTCTATCTAATTCCACAGCTTTTTCATCATGCTAAGAGGAAACCCCATGTCTGTTTAGCAGGTCACTCTATTCCTCTCTCCCCAGCCCCAGGCAACCAGGAATCCACCTGCTATCTCGGTAGATCTACCTAGTGTGAACATTTCCTATAAGTGGATCTTGTGATCTTTCAAGTCCAGATTCTTTTGCTTACTGTGTTGTTTTCTGGGCTGATTGTAGCTGAGAAGAGCTAAGAAGAGCACAACTGAAGCAGCTTGTGCATCCATACTTTGTCCCTTTTTATGGCTGAATAATATTCCACTGTGTGCACCTGCTTTTTGACCCGCTGATTTTACTTCTGGATATTTATTCCAAGAAAACAATCATGCATTTGTCCATAGACTAGCTACCAGGATCTTTCCAGAGATGCCTAGACGGCCACAAGATGATTCTGGAAAAGTTCTAATTCATGTGTATGATGTGGTAGTATAAAGATTTCACCAGTTACATCACAGGGGATTATTTCATAGTAGAACATACTGATTACATGTTGATACTCATTTAAAAGCAGATTTTACAACTGTCAGTCCCATATAATTCCATTTCCATTCATTCGATTTTTTTCTTTCTTTACTTTGTTATTTTTAGTTATATGTGACATATAACATATATTTTGATGTATTCATACAAACATGGAGTACATCTTATTCTAATCAGGATCACAGTCTTGTGGTTGTGCATGATGTGGTGTATTCATATATGCACACAGGAAAGTTTAGTTAGAGTCATTCCACTGTCTTTCCTAGTCTCATTTCCCCTCCCTTCCCTTTATTCCCCTTTGTCTAATCTACTTAACTTCTATTTTCCCCTCTCTCCCTTATTGTGGGTTAACATCCACATATGAGAGAAAACATTTGACCTTTGGTTTGGGGGGGATTGGCTTATTGTAGTTAGCATGATAGTCTCCAAATCCATCCATTTACCTGCGAAAGTCATCAAATCACTCTTTTTTGTGGCTGAATAATATTCCATTCATTCTTTCCATTTTACAGAGTGCATGTTACTTCAGAAACATCTACTGTCACTGTGTGCCAGGTTCTTTTCTGAATATGAGTGACATGAGCAGAGAAGAATTACTGACTCCAGGCAGCTTGCTGTCCTCCAGTGAATTTCAGTTTGTTGGGGGACAATGATCATGGGATGGGGGTCCATGGCCACAGGAAGAAGCAGGTTACACGTTGGTGAAGTCTGGGTGGGAGGTTATAAGCAGTCTTTCTTTTATTTGCCTATAATGTCCACATTTGCTTCAGTAAACACATACATCGCTTTTATAATCAGAAAAAATAAAGCTGACTTATGAGTCGGGTTCATGAAGATCGAACTCCACGAATATCAAAATGAATATAATGGAAATTTAAATAAAATTTCAGAATTCAAATTTTATATTCTGTGTATATATATTACATATGCAAACTATATAGGGTGGCTGTATGGAAACCAGTTTCCTTGGGTTGTGATTGGCACAAAGTAGGTGTTAAATAAATACCTGTTTGATAAATGGAATATTTGTCTTTTTACTTCTTAGTTTTTATACTTTCCACATTTCCTCCAGAGCACGTGTTTTCTTTCCTCTGTGAGCCAACACATCACGGGGACTATTATTTTCCTTAGATTTTAGACCTAGGAAAGTTTGCAAGGAGCATGAACTTCGGCGCAGGTCGCTCAAGGTGACAGGTTTGCGCGGTGCCCTCAGCCCCACTATAGTCCTTTGAAAGGCGTTCGCCCCTTCCTTTCTGTCTGGAGTGCTCTAAAAAGGACCCTATGTGCAAGGGAACACCGATGACAGCTTCTGTCCTGCACATTTGGCCTGGAAACCTCAGCCTCCCCAAAGAGCAGCTTCAGAGCCTGCAAATTCTCCAAATCAGAAGGGACCCTGAGGATCCCCCACCCCGCCCTTTCTCACATCGACCCCGATTCACCGATGGGCAAACTGAAGCCCAGAAGGGGGCTTGCCCAGGGCCCCCGGGGAGACCAGAGACTCAGCAGGAAAGGGAACCCAGCCCTCAAGCTGCACAGCACCCTTCTTCCCTCTGCCTGTGGGCCTGGGGAAATTGGCTTCTTGGGAATGAGTGCTTTGGGTTTGGGAAGACTTTGACTTCCCTTCCAAAGCTCACACCAGAGGCTGCCTCCACCCTTGCAGACAAGACTAGCCTCCAGAAGGAGAGTTCTAGAAGGCTCCCATGTAGTCTACCTTTGCCGCTACTGTGAGATCTGCCCACAGACCTTCCTGACAGAGACCTGATCAAGAGCTCATCTGGCCTTTGCTGTGGGCCTCCCGGGAGGCCAGCTCCTGGGGTGCAGAGATAGGCAGGGCCTCTCCCTCCTGGAGCACAGGAGAAAGTCTCCAGAGCAGGAAGCTCCAGACTCCCCAGTCTCAGGGAAACCATCCCAGGGAAGGGGCTGGTGCTATTTTAGGGCCAATCTGAATAAAAGCTTGCAGGAACCAGAGGTCAGAGAAGCCAGAGGCATTGCAGGCAAAATGGCCAGAATGTGCCATTTTTCCCTTGGGGGGTGGGTGCGGTGTTCACCTGTGGGTCGTAAAGGTCTCTCTGCCTTGCAAGGAGTTGGTGAGCCACCTGTCTTTGCCTAAGGAGCCATTCAAGCCAGGAAGCACGCAGCATGTTCAGAGACAAGGAGGTACCCTGTGTGGCATGCTGGGACCGGCCCCTGGGGGGGGGTGGCGCCAACACGGGGGCACGGCCTGCATCCCCAGCGCCCTCGGGTCTGGGTCCCAGCTGCACCTGCTCTTTCCCCAGCCCTGGGCTCACATCCTGCTTTTCAGGCTGAGCTCTAAATTGCTGGTGGCCTCTGGGGTCCCCCTGGCCCCAAGTCAGCTCAACCTCTCCCCAGATTGGCCCTGTGAGCCCCCCAGGGTGCAGAGCCAGGACGGGGAGTTTCAAAGTCCCAGAGGGGGCAGAGCCAGGAGCAGGTCCAGGCGCACCTTGCCCGTGACCTTGGCAGAAGCCACGTCTGCCCCGCGCACCTGCCGGGGACGCCCAAGGAGCCAGCGGCTCCCACCTCCCTCCCTCCGCCCCCTCGGCCTCCGCGCAGCTCCCGGGTCATGTATAAAACATTCCCAGAAACCACTTATTCCTCATGCATTTTCCATGAAGCCGGGTCCAAGTTAAAACATATAAACATAAAAATATCAAGAAACACTTTTTTTAAAAAAGGCCGTGTTTCATAAACTACCAAGAGACCCATTTCCACGCCTGCCCTCCTCGGGCCGCCTCCGGGTCGTTTGTCCCCTCCGCCCTTCCCCCCGCTGCAGGGCTCCTCTGTCAACACCGCAGGCCTCAACCTCAGCCCCTGCCTCCTCCGCCCGCCCACCGCCAAGTTCATTTCCATCTTCTCTTTCTCTTCTGAGTCGGTTTTCCTCCATCTGTTGACCTTGCTCTCACAATTCTTGTCTGAATTTCCACCTGGACTTCTCTGGCTCTTCCTGTCTTCCTGACTCCGTTTCTTTCTCTCTGTCTCTGAATGAGCAACCCCCTTGGTCTCTGGTCTCTGTCCGGGTTTCTTCTTGCCCCTTTCATGTGACCTAAAGAGGTGAAAGTAATAGAAATGAAGTCAATATCAAAAAATGGGCAAAAGCATGGGGGCCACTGGGACCCCAGGCACTGCTGGCCGTCATGTTAATTGGGGCAACCATTCTGAAGATCGTTTAGCAGTTCTGGCTAAAACTAAATGGATATTTTCGCTATGACCAGAGATTCCATCTCTGGGTGTCTTTTGAAAGGAATAAGGGTGGGTAACTTCTGAGAGGTAAGGGAAGGAATGTTGATACCAGCTTGGTTCATAAGAGCCAGGAAAACAGTCACCAGGGCCATCATAGAAGAATGAATAATTGAATTCTGGTCTATTTATACTTTGGATTACTGCACAGTAATAAGAAGAATAAACTATGACTACACACAATGACATGGATAAAACTCCAAAACTTAATGTTTGGAAAAAAAACTTGAATATATACTGTATGATTCTGTAATCTCGGCAGCTTGGGAGGCTGAGGCAGGAGGACCACAAGTTGGAGGCCGGCCTCGGCAACTTAGCAAGGCCCTAAGCAATTTAGAGAGATCCTGTCTCTAAATAAAAAATGAAAAAGGCTGGAGATGTGGCTCCATGGTAAAATGCCTCAGTACAAAAAAAAAGGAAAGAAAATATTAAAGCAAAAAGAGTAATACATGGTACTATTCATTGGCAAATGACTTAGACTCAGGACTCACAAGCTCAGGTATGTTTCTGACCCTGTTGGTTATAACAGACCTGGGCATCTGTGAGCCTTGTGGCTAAGGGCCCACCTTCCTGCTGACCCTAATAGGACCCCACAAACATCACCATCACCAGGACAATAGACCACCCCTGAGGTCATTTGGACAGAGTGGCCGGCTGTCTCAGCCAGGCTCTGAGGCTGTTTGTCCCTGTTCCTTCCTAACTCTTGGGACAACAGCTTAACACAACACGGGCTCTGATCATCCAGCCATTCACCAATAGCCCAAAACCTGAACCTAAGCAAAGGACGAGAGGGTGGCCCAGCCGGGGACCTCAGGGGACTGTTCCACCCACAGAGCCCACGGACAGAACACTGTTCCTGCCAACGAGGGAGGCTGGACCCAAACTCCAGCCTGGGGACCCTGCAAAGGCCTTTATTTATGTTTCTCTTCTTTATTCACATCCTCCCAGGAGGGGAGGAGAACAGAGGCCAGTTTTCCTGCTTCAACAGCGTGGGTGGGTGTGAGCCCAGCACAGCGACCCCAGGAAAGCAAAACCAAAGCCCCACTTAGGCTCACCCACAGGAGGAGCGGGACCAGGAGCACTCGGCACTATTAGTTAAATAATAGTGCTTAAAAATGCATTGAATTTAGTCACCTCCCCCCCCTTAAAAAATCTGGAATTTTCCTATTGAATATACTTTTTCCCCTTGTCCATGAATATTAATGCTCCTCTCAGAGAGATCTACTTGAAAAAAAAAAAAACCAGAATAAATTAAATACCTACAGATTTTTCTAATTCCTCTTTTTGGTGACATGCCGTCATTATATCAAATTACTGAGATGGGCCCCGTGCTCTCTCTCTCCCTCTCTCTCCCTATCCCCTCTCTCTCTCTCTTTCTTTTTGGGTGAAAATTATGGAATATAAAGTATATGTAAATGGAGCAAAGGAGAAAAAAAAAACTGTAAAGGAAGAATAGGGGAAGGAGAGGCATTAGGTATTCTGCCGGCGTCGTCGCCAGCCAATTAATCAAGCAGTGGCGAGAAAAAAGATGCAGAAGGGATGAGATCGCCCTTCATGTTGATGGGGCCGGCAAGGGGCAAACGCTACGGCACCTGAGCTCACGGTTAGGCATGCAGAAAGGGATCATGGGAATATCTTCCCGTCTTTGTCTTTCTCGTGAAGGATGGAAAATGTCAAGCTGTTGTTTGGCTGGATGGAGGGGGGCGGGGTGGGGGAGAGTCGTGGCGCGTTCACAGTCTGGTGAGGCAAGGTTTTAACTCTTTGAGGACACCTCGCCTCCCCAGCCCGCCCCAGCCCCCAGCGCCAGCCTCCTCTCCTTCTCCCAGCCCCGAGCACATCTGTGCCTGCAAACAGTGAGCAGGAAGGAGCTGATGGATGGTCACATGCAGGCTGGGACAGACTGTGTGTGTGCGCGTCTGCTCCTGTGTGTGTGTGACGGGGGTGCCTGTGCATGACCAGGAGGGGGACCTATTTCTTCTCCCTCAAAAGTATTCTTTGTTCACTCTGGAAACGAGCGTGTGTGACCCCTTCCCTCCCCGGTCCCAGCACATCTCTTTGGAAATGTCTTGAATTGTGAGATTGGCTGCCAAGCAGGCAGTGCAGAGACTAAAGCTTTGGGGGGGACCCTGGGACTTCCTCTCTGCATGGCCTTCAGTCTGCAGAGCCCACCCTGGAGGGCAGCCCAACAAGCATCCCCTGGAGCCATCCGATTTCAGCAGAACTGCAGGAGTGACCGTCCCCGGGGCCGGAGCTACAGGGAGCCCTCTGGCTGGCATCTGGCACTCACGCCAGCAGCACTGACTCGCCAACTTCGTGGGCAACACCTTGCTGTGATTCCTGCCTCTTCCCGTGGCATGTCACCATTTTTAAACATTGGCAGATCCCTGGTCCCGGGGAGAGAGATTCCATTCATTCACTGGGAACTTGAGGAAGTGATTGTCCCCACCTGTCCTGGGAATGGGTACTGTGGGGTCTGTGTGGCAGAGGAGAATGCTGGGGGTAGGGAGGGGGACTCCGTCTAGGCTGGAAAGCAGATGGGAGAGTCTCAAGCCCCTTCTCCAGGACTGGCTCCCAGGCTCACGGTCCTTTGTCCTGGGATGATGTCCTGATGCCCCGCCGCACTCTGCCACCTTCCCCGGGGCCAGCCTGGGATCTTTGGCTCATCACGTGAGCCCAGTGGGAGATCCGAGTCCATGGATCACCAGCAGCCCGCACCCCAGAGCTCACGAGAGATGTAGCATCCCCGCCCAGAACGCCACCACGACACCCCGGGTGATTTTTGTGCACATTGAAGTTGGAGAGACCTGTTAAGACAAACTTTCCCCCACATTTACTATTTGAAATCGGAATGAGTCTGATGACCAAAGACAGCTTCAACCCCATGAAACAGGGTCCCCGATGACATAGCTGGGGCTCTGCATGGACGCTGTCCTGCCTTGTCATTCTCTCAGCCTATCCACACCCACCTCGTGAGCTGGGCCCTGCTGACATGCCCATATGACAGATGAAGACACAGAGACCAGAGAGGTGAGCACAGTATCCCAAGGACACACAGCCAGTCCGCGGCATTGCCAGCGTTTGAGCCAGAGCGCCAGAGTCTGCCTCCAAGTTCATGATTTTCAAATTTGACCAGGCATCAGCATCCCCCGAGGCTTGTTGAAACACAGATTTCCAGGCCCCAACTCAGAGATTCTGACTCAGAAGTCCAAGTGGAGCTCCAGATTTCTAACAAGACCCCGGGGAAGTGATGTTAATGCTGCCACTTTGGGGACCACTCAGCACTGCTTCTCACTACAGGGCCATCGTTTCTGTGAAGAAGCCGGCTGGCATCAACCAAACGTGACTGCCTCTTGATGGTCCTTGACTTGGTGGCATTGGCTGTCCCAGCCATCCTTGTGGCCACGGCTAATTGAGGGCACCCTGCGCTATCACCGCTCTAATAGTCCTTTCTGTTATTTAACCTGGACCATCCGTGGTGGTGTAATGAGTTCCTTTCCTCTGGTCATTAATCAGACGTTTACAAGGCCAAGGCCCAGCTGGTCCTGACGGGGATGCATGTGGGACAGAGAGACCAAGGCACAGGAGAGACACACCCCGCCCTGCACTCCTGCCGGTGGCTGGCTGACCTTCCACCCATGGGAAGGTGCCCATCATTCTGAGCAGGGGGACCCACACTTGAGGTGACCTGGTCACAGTTTAAAGTTGCTTTCTGCGGGGCACAGTGGTGCACGCCTGTCGTCCCAGCAGCTCTGGAGGCTGAGGTAGGAGGATCACGAGTTCCAAGCCAGCCTCAGCAAAAGCGAGGCCCTAAGCAACTCAGTGAGACCCTGTCTCTAAATAAAATGCCCCTGAGTTCAATCCCCGGTAACCACCCCCCCCAAATATTTTCTTACAGTTGTCTTGGCAAATTTGATAATGGACTCAATCAAATAATTTTAAGATACAAAATTAAAGGTAACCCCCCCAAAATCCCTGTCCCCAAAGATAACTACTTTAAAACACTTGGCAAACATCACTTCAGTTCTCGCTGTTCCTCTTCCTCCCCGGCTGCCGGCCCCCAGCCTCCTCCCTCCTCTCCTCTCTCCCTCCCCTTCTTTCCTCTCTTCCATCCTCTCTGCTCCCTCTCCTCCTCTTCTTTCTTTGCTCTCCTCTCTCCTCCTCCACATCTCCTTTCCCGCCCACCCCACTCTCCATCACATGCTGCTGGAAAACTGGACCCGATTCTCCGTATTCGACGATCGTGGTAGAAAGAGTCCACGCGCCCTCCTGCCTATCAGAGGCCCACGGGGCGTCAGATCAGAGGGGCAACGAATGCCGAGACCCAGAGTGTAAGGGGGCAGGTGACCCACCTGAGGGGAGGTGGCGGAGCCTGGGTGGCGGAGGAGCCCCTGCCCTGGTGTGCCATTTGGATTTCACTTGAACAGAAAGGGTGAGCCCTGGAGTGTCCCCAGCAGGGCAAAGACTGGGTTATTTTTGCCTTTGGAGGAGAATTCTAGTGCAGGGCCAGATGGGAGCAGGTCCTCCAGAAGCAAGGCAGCCGGGGGCATCGGATCCACCATGGCTGACGAGTTATTGAAGAAGAAGAAGAAGGTGCCAAGAGAGAAGCATGTCGGATGCCAGACATTTCCCAACCAAGGGACAGAGGAGCACTGGCTTCTGAGGCTTCCCTTCCACAACTGCAAGCAGACGCGGCAGAACACGCCCCGCCTGCCCTGCCTAAGTCTCTGCACCGTGGGAGCCTCAGCCTCCTCATCTGTAAAATAGGCCTCAAACTCCCACTTAGCAAAACATTTAAGCAGCAGACGGCTGCAGCGGACTTTGCAGATTGTGAAGCTCATTACCAACAAGTGACGGGCAGCTGCTGCTGTCCAGGTGGCGCATGGTGCTTAGACGGTGCTGGATGGGCATCCCAGGACTCTTAGCCGCCTACCTGGTCTCCCTTCCCGTGTGTCTCTCAGCTTCTGCCTCAAGAGCGGCGCTTGCACTAGAACTTGCCGCAGAGCTGGGGACCCGCGCTGCCATTGTGGGAACCACTAGTTGCATGTGGAGCGATTGAAATATGACTGGTGAGGAGTGGCCACATTTAAGTTTGATTTAGTTGTAATTCATTTACATTTAGATGTGTGTGCTGTATGGGGAAGCAGGAGCCAGGGCAGGAAGGTCCCTGTGAACAGGGGCTATCTCTGCTTTGCAGTGGATGGACAGGTGGATGGATGGACAGGTGGATGGCTGGATGGAAGGAGGGAGGAGAGGTGATTGACAGATGAATGGATAGATGAGTGATAAATGGATATATGCATGCCGGGGTGGATGGGTGGATTTATGGATGGACGGGCGGATAGATGATGGGAAGGAGAGAGAGAGAGGTGATCGATGGATGGATGGGTGGATGGGTGGATGGATGGGTGGATGAGTGGATGGGTGGATGAGTGGATGGATGGATGGATGGGTGGGTGGATGGGTGGATGAGTGGATGGATGGATGGATGGATGGGTGGGTGGATGGGTAGATGGATGGATGGATGGGTGGATGGGTGGATGGGTGGATGGATGGATGGATGGGTGGGTGGATGGGTGAATGGGTGGATGGATGGGTGGATGGGTGGATGGGTGGATGGATGGATGGGTGGATGAGTGGATGGATGAGTGGAAAGGTGGATGGATGGGTGGATGGGTGGATGGATGTGTGGATGGATGTGTGGATGAGTGGATGGGTGGATGGATGGATGGGTGGATGGATGAGTGGATGGATGGATGGGTGGATGGATGGGTGGATGGATGTGTGGATGGGTGGATGGGTGGATGGGTGGAGGGATGAGTGGAAAGGTGGATGGATAGGTGGATGGGTGGATGGATGGGTGGATGGATGAGTGGATGGATGGATAGGTGGATGGATGAGTGGATGGATGGTGGATGGATGGGTTGGTGGATGGATAGATACATGGATGGATAGATGGATAAACATAACAGGTGCTGACTAGTACAGGTTAAAGGGCTCCTAATCAAACTCAAAAGTGTCAAGATATCTTTCCTCCATCTCTTATAAGTTCAATGAACTGAAGTCAGTGTTTTACCTCCCAGAGCCTCAGTTTCCTCATCTATAAAATAGGACAGTACTAGTCCTGACCTCAAGGGATGTCACAAGGGTCACATAAGAAGAAGTGTGTGATAGAGCTGCGACACACGGCTGTGGGGACATGGGGAAGCTCTGCTCTTCTCCAGGACCCTTGAGTAATCAAGTAAAGGCAGCAGTAGCTCCTGGAACACAATAGGTTCTCAATAAAAAGTTTGATGGATGAAGTAGATTTGAGTGAGCCATTGTTTACCATTCACAGCCCAAGGCAAGAGGAGGAGCTCGCTTGAGGCTGTTCAGGGAGATGAGGGGAGGCGGTGACTGAGGATCCAGTAATTTGAGTTCGAATCTCAGCACCTCCACTTTGCAGAGCCATGACTTTGGGCAAGCAGCTTCACTGCTCTGTCATAGTATCCGTCTGTACCCATGAGATTGAGGAGGATTCCCTGTTCCAGAGGATTTTGGAAAGATCACATGAAATAAAGCATGTGACATCACCTCGTCCAGCAGCAGCCATAGTAGATGCTCAGTGAACTCAGTTCCCTTAGCCAGTCCCCTCCCAGACGTGGGCTAGAGCAGCTAGACCAGGGAAAGCCCTCCCAGGTTTCCAGAGGTAGTCATGGCAGAAGCAACACCACCCCCAGGGAACCAGCGTGAGCCGAGTACCCCTTGAGTGCCTGGCTTTGGGCTGAATTCCTGACATGCATCAACTCTCTTGATTACTCTGGATATCAACCCTGTGAGGTAAATTCTAGTATATTCTCATTTCACAGAGAAGTAAAGTAAAGCCCAGAGAGGTCAGCTAAGTTGTCTAGGGTCACACAGGAGCCAAGATTAGAACTCAGGTCTGCTCACACCCCGTGGCATATCCTTACAAAGCACAAAATGAAGTCTCAGAGCTTCTTGGTGATTAACTCTGCCAATGTCTACCTTCAGCTGAGCCCTGCCCCCAGATATAAGGCACTTGACATGCTTGATCTACAAGCTTCCCTGGGGAGGAGGCATTGTCAGCCTTGTTCAGTAAGTGGCACAAGTGAGGCTCAGAGTGGTGAAGACACTTGCCTAAGGTCACAGAGCCAAGAAGCATTCAGTCTCAGGGCAGCACCCAGGATGCAGACCCCAGGGCTGGTGGCTTCACCCACCATTGCGTGGAGAGTGAAAGGGGAGCTCTTGGTGGGTCCTTCCCTGGACAGACGCACTTCCTTCTTGTGAGCCCTTTGTCCACTCGGCCTCCCTGCCATGCCTGCCCCTCAGCACTCAGCCGCCTGCCAGTGCCGGCCTCGGGCAGCTCTGCCTGCTGCAAGTTTCCAAGTAAAAATGACACATTCCAGAACCTTCTCCAAAGAAGAAATGCAAAGAAGAAATACAGATACAAAGAAGAAAAATCACTGAGCCACATCCCCAGCCCTATTTTGTGTTTATGTAGAGACAGGGTCTCACTGAGTTGCTTAGGGCCTCGCCATTGCTGAGGCTGGCTTTGAACTCGCGATTCTCTTGTCTCAGCCCCACCAATATTTTTTTATTTTAAGACAGGTTCTCACTAAGTTGATTTGGGCCTTGCTAAGTTGCTGAGGCTGGCCTCAAACTCAAAATCCTCCTGCCTCACCTTCCTGAGCCATTGCGATTACAGGCCAGCATCCAGTTATCCTACTCTTTGATGTCTATCTCAAAGTAAAATCACCCTGCTACAGCGATGCAGCCACATCAATGTTTATAGCAACTAGATTCACAATAGTCAAACTATGGAACCAACCTAGATGACCTTCAATAGATGAATGGATAAAGAAAATGTGGTACATATACACAATGGAATATTACTCAGCCCTAAAGAAGAATGAAATTATGACATTTGCTGGTAAATGAATGGAACTGGAGACTGTCATGCTAAGTGAAATAAGCCAGTCCCAAAAAACCAAAGGTCAAGTATTTTCTTTGATATGCAGAAGCTAGTCCAAAATAAGGGGGTCAGGAGGACAGAAAAAAAAGTGGGAGGGAATTCCATCAAGGGTCAGTGGAGTCGATGAAGGGGATGGAGAGGAGGGGATAAGGGAAAGACAGTGGAATGACAGTATCCTAACTTTCCTGCGTACAAACATGACTATACCACAGTGAACCTCACCAGCACTTGCATCCATAAAACATAAGTTAAAACAAATATGTAAATAGCAGAGAGATCAGTGGAATAGAAGGAAGGGAATGGGAGACGGGGAGGGCAGGGAAAGGGAGGTACTGGGGACTGGATTCGAGCAAGCTATAGTCCATGCTTTTATAACTATGTCAAAATGGATCCTAATGTTATGCAGAACTAAAAAGAGCCAATTAAAAATTAAAAGAAAAAAATGACACATTCCCCCCACCCTGGGAATGGGTGGCACCACCACGCCCAGCCCTAATTGACCTGAGAAAGGGTGCTGGGGGCGGGGTGCTGGGGACCCGCTTCCTGTCTCGGTTCTGTCTCCCTGGGAGCCTCTCTGAGTCTCCGTAACACTACTTCTGACATGGGAAGGTGTGTCCAGGAGACCCTCCAAGTCCCTGCCCAGCCCTGATTCTCATGAGTTCTGCTTCTCAGGTCTCGAGCTGGACTCTGGGCCGCAGGCAGACAACCCAGGCAACCGCACACTGGAGGTGCGTTCCACCCCCGCCCAGGGATATTTCTGTCTCTCCTTCAAAAACCTGCATGAAGCTGGTCGAGTGGCACAGGCTTGTAATCCCAGTGGTTTGGGAGGCTGAGGCAGGAGGATCATGAGTTTGAGGCCAGCCTCAGCAACTTAGCAAGAACCTAATAAATGTAGTGAGAACTTGTCTTAAAATAAAAAATAAAAAAGACTGGGGATGTGGCTCAGTGGTTAAGCATCCCTGGGTTCAATCCCCAGTATCATTAAAAAAAAAAAAATTCATTAAAACCCGAATATCCCAAAGATGGTGACGGCTCACACCTTGGCCCTTTAGGAAGGCCAGCTCACCCTGTGTGGCTGAGGTGAGGCTGTGTCATGGGGGCAGCCCACACTGAGTTGGGGCTCGCTCCTTCTGTCCCCACCCACAGCCTCCTGTGCCCCTATAATTCTTTCCAAGACCAGAAATGCCTGGCCCTGGGGGACTCCCCACCTCTCCTTGGTCTTTTTGAGTGACGCCGTAGGAAATGCTCTGAGATGACATGATGGTCACCATCAATTTTTAAGTGGAAGGAAAAGAAAGTGAGAGGTAAGATGAAGACCAGGCTGCGGAGCCATGGAGATGGCCCTCCACTGCATTTTAAAGCTATGCACTGTGGAGATGTGTGTCCACGGTGTGAGGTTCTGGGGAAACGATCCTGAAGGCACATGTAGCCAAGTGCCAATGGCCTTTGCTCTGGGAGGTGGAGACGAGGGATTCCTAAGGAATGTTCTCCCCTGGTTCCACGACCCGTGAGTCAAGGGGATGGAGAGGGCCTGAGGGTCGGCCGGGCTCTGCCACCCCGGCTCCTGCTGTCCCGCTGACCCTTGAGAGACCGTGATAAACACTGGCCGCGGGGAATTCTTTCTGCATGTTTCCCGTCGTGTGCACGTGTTGGTCTTCCAGAGGGAAAAGGCGGGTGAGCGTTTGCCTGGTTAGGTAAACGCTTCTGAGACGCACAGGCCACGGGTCCCAAGGAAGACTGTCGCGAGGACCAGACAGGGAAAGGGCACAGTGGTTTGGGTAGCACAGGCCTCCTGGCCCCGTGACTGAGGTCTGGATATGGTGTGGGTGTCCCCAGGGTCCGTGTGTTGGAGCTTGGTCCCCAGGGTGGTGGTGTCAAAAGGCACGGTGGGACCTTTCAAAGGAGGGGTCTCATTTTCTTGGTCACTGTGGGTCCTGAGAACCCCTCAGTGGTTCTGCAAGGGCCAGGCCTGGCCTCTCCCTGCTCTGCTTTCTGGTTTGAATGTGACCTGCTGCTCCTGCCCACGCCCTGTTGTGACATGACTCCCTCCACTGTGGGCCTTTCCTGAACCAATGGGACCTCCCGATCTTTCTTGGATGTTGAGGCTCCAAAACTGTGAGCTAAATAAACCTCTTTTGTTTGTCTGTTTGTTTTGATGCCAGAGATTAAACCCAGGGGCGCTTAACCACGGAGCCTCATCTCTAGCCCTTTTTATTTTTTCGTCTTGAGACTTGGTCTTGCTGAGTTGCCTGCTAAATTGTTACGACTGGCTTTGAACTCACGATCCTCCTGCCTCAGCCTCCTGAGCCGCTGGGATTCCAGGCATGCACCACCACGCCCAGCAAACCTCTTATCTTCCTAAGCAGCTTGCCTGAGGTGTTTCATTACAGTAACACAGAGCTGACTCACTCACCATGTCCGTGCTTGGCCCACCGGGCTGCTCCAAGCAGAGGCCTGCCATTCCCAGGGTGGGCCCGATACTGATCCTCTGGCCTTTCTCCTGCCAGACCCTCAGCCCGTGATGGGCAAATACTTAGGTCTGAGGCAGGAGTGAGAAGCGAGTGGCTGGGCCCATGTCAGCTGCTTAGTTAGCACAATCTGCCCCGTGAAAGGCAAACAGGATGCCGGCTTCTCTCCAAAGCCTGTGAGAAGGGCAGGCAGACGGGACGGGGAGGTGTGTTGAGCCGTTTCGTTGCCATCCCGCCAAATCACTACAGACTGGGCAGCTTAGGACAGTACGTGCCGATTCAGGCTCTGTTTGTCAGAAGGGCGATGTGGGTCTCCCTGGGTTAAAAACAAGACGTCAACGGGGCTGTGCTCCCTCCTGGAAGCCCGGGTTTGTTGGCAGAATTCAGCTCTCCAGGTAGAAGGACCGAGGCCCCTGCGTCGGCAGGAGCTCTGGACACGTGCGCATGGACATCTTGGGTGGTCAACCGCCCTCTGGCCATGGTAGCCGGTGTTCCAAGATCCTCTCTCCAGGAGGTCGTGCGTGAGAGGCAGCGATGGTGGGCCACGGAGGCTGGGGTGAGGTCCCCTGTTCAGGTTGGAGGCTGCACTCAGTCGCCAAGGTCCCTCTCTCCCAAGGGACAAGAGTAAGGAACACAGGGGTGGCAGAGCCCTACCAGGCACCGAGCGTCCACCTCGGGCCAGGCCCGAGGGTCTGCCCAGGGGTTGGCACATCCTGGCGTCCTTCAGGCCACAGGAGGGAGCCTCCTCATTTCACAGATGAGCAAACCAAGGCTTGGCGGGCCGAGGGGCTGGCCGAGGAGCTGGCCGAGGACCACCCAGGGAGCCTCCTCTCCTGGGTCCATCGGGCAAGAAGCATGGCCCAGCTGTCCCCAAGCCGATGGCTAGCAGTGGCCAGGAGGGGGGTCGGAAGGCCAAGGCCCCCGCCAGCTCCCTGAGGGCTCCCTCCTCTCTGCCCACATATCCAGGGCTGGTCTCAGCGGCTCCCAGGTCCCTGGGAAACACGGCCAGGAACAAGCCCAGGCTGGGCTGTGCAGGGGCAGCCGCTCTGTCCCCAAGTGTAGTGAGCGCCAAGGACGGTCCCAGGCGGCTGCAGTGCCTGGCCTGGGGGTGTGAGAGCAGGGCCGGGACGTCGCAGAGCTTTCCACACAGCCACTGTCCCCTTCATGATCACTGTCACGGTGTGACCCTCAGCTGTGGAGGAGTCTCGGGGCTGGGAGGTTACGCTGCTGTTAGACACGGTCTCCCTGAATGCGTTTGGTTTGGTGTTATTATTATTGTTAATTTTTATTTTTGGTCCCAGGGTTGAATCCAGGGATGCTCAACCACAGAGCCCCATCCCCAGCCCTTTTATCTTTTTATTTAGAGACAGGGTCTCACTGAGTTGCTTGGGGCCTCGCTAAGTTGCTGAGGCTGGTCTGGAACTTGCGATCCTCCCGCCTCAGCCTCCCCAGCTGCTGGGATGACAGGTGTGCGCCACCGCGCCCAGGTTTCTTTTATTTTAGCCACAGGCACCTGTTTTGCTGAGACCCAAAAAGGGTCCAGAAAAGCCTAAATTCAGAAGGCCTGAAGGAAAGGCTGAATTCTAAAATCAGAAGGAAAATGAGAATTTACCGAATTATCAGCCTTCATGATGGGACAATGTATCATGGACAAGACACAGTGAAGGTGCAGTGGCCTGAAGCCTGGGCTTAGAGCAGGTGGGACGTCACATCTTCCCTGTGTGACCTCCTGTCTGTCCCTTCACCGGAGTCGGTTCTCCTCAGCGGAGTCAGAAAAATAACGCAAAGCACAGAAAGTTAATTGTGAGGTTGAAGAAACGGAGGCCAGAGCGTGTCAGGCAGGACGTGAGCACCTTCCTGCTGCAGGGCTGGTGGCCCTGCAGGCCATGCTGAGCACCCACCCAGGGGACAGGGCGACAGGGCTGGAGACCGTGGGCTCAGCCTCCTGCCATGGCCCCTCCTGCTCGTTTCCCCATCTGGAAAGAAAGGTGTGGGCATCACCGTGTCCAGGGGCTGCCAGACAGAGGGACCCTGCCCAGGGCTCCACCTGGGCTCTGCCAGTCACCGACTGTGACCCTGGAGAAGCCACTTCACCTGCGGGAGCCTCACTGTATGGGAAGTGCAGCCAGCTCCAAGGTGGCGAGGCTGGTGGCGGGGGCTCCCTGTGACAGCCGTCTGCTCCCCATCAGCCTCAGCTGGACGTTCAGCATTTGGACCCAGACACTGACCTGAGACCTTCCCTCTGTGGCACACACGTGGCCACAGGAAGCACACACTCACTCACACACACACTAAAACATGCCCACACTCAAACATGCACCCACACACACACACAGACACCTCCCACAGCCTGCTCTGGTGCCTTCTGTGACTCTGCACCACTTCAAAGTCCAGCCGCCCCCTCAGGGTCTCTTCCTCCAGTCCCGCCCCAGCCTGCCCACCCCAACCACACTGCCCGCCCATCATCTTCACCCCTCACCCTGACCCGGGCGCTTCCCACCTGCCGCGTAACAAGCATGCCCTGCCATCTCCTCCACCTCAGCCTCTAGCACAGACGGAGGAACTCGCGACCTGCCAATCCACATGCACACGCTGGGTTCCTCCAAGGGCTCTGGGCTGATCCAGTCCCTGTCCCTCCTTCGTGGTTTCCAGCCACCTCCTCCAGTGGCCTCATCCTGGCCTACCCCTGGAGAAGTTGCCTTCTCCTGGACTCTCACAGTTCAGCTCCTTGCTCAGCTCCCCACCAAGCTGTGTCAGGTGGTGATCAGGACAGGCTTCCTGGGGGAGGTCATGGACCTCCAGGAGGTGTTAGGGAAAGACTTGGGGAGAGAGTTGTCTGTGGAATGAATAGCAAGTGCAAAGGTCCTGGGGTGGGGTGGGGCATCTGCTTTAGTGTGACTGTCTAATTCTCATTTGGGGTGGTTTTACCCTCCATGACAAATTTGGCAAAGTCTGGGGTGTTTTTGGTTATCAGAATGGGGCTTGGTGATGGACAGATGGGGATGCTTCTGTGGAGGTCGGGGTTGCTGCTACCCCTCCCACCATGATCAGGACAGTCCTGCAACAGAGTGACCAAACAGCAGAGTGCCAAGGTTGAGGACCTGGTGCACTGGCGGTGTCCCCAAGGCCTGGAACTTTTCAAAAATGCCAATTCCCTGGCCGACTCCTAGCCTGCTGCTTCTAACCCCAGAGAGAGGAGCCCCCATTGCCACACACACTGTGGGCACCACTGGAACTCCAGGCGGCGGTTCTCACACCGTGAAGCTTCCTGGAATCACCTGGAAGCTTTCACAGCAGAGACTCCAGGAACCCAGGCCTGGGTATCTCTTGGAAAGTCTAGTTGTTTCTACTTGGCATCCAGGGGAAAGATCCTCTGAGCTAAAACATCAAATACAAGGAGAACGGAGAGGCTGGAAAGACCACCCCAGGGGGACATTCAGAGCATTGCAGGCCAAGGAATAGGCATTGTATCAGGAAGGCACTAGGGAGGCATGGGGGCTGAAGGGAAAGGGCATGCCCAGGCGGCTTACAAAGATCTCTGACTGCAGGAAGGAAGATGGATGGGAGAGGAGGAGGCAGGGAGGCCAGAAAGAAGGCTGAGAGATGATGGCAGCCAAGCTCCAGCCACAAATGGGGAGCACCATGAATTCAACTGTGATCCCCCAAAAAGCTATGTTGAGATCCCAGCACCCGGTGCCCGTGAATGTGACCTTATCTGGAAATAGATCTGTGCGGGTAGAATCCATTTAAAACGAGGTCGCGCTGACTAGGATGAGTCCTAAATTTGATGACGGACGTCTTTTTAAGGAGAGGGAGATTTGGAGGCACAGAGGTGCAGGACCCCAGGAGGAAGGCAGCTATGCAAAGACAGAGCAGGATTTGGGATGGCGGAGCTGCAGGCTGCGGGGTGGACACCGAGCTCTCCCAGCGCACAGCGGGAAGAAGCGAGAACTGGTTTTCCCTGGAGCATCTGGAGGGAGCACGGCCAGGTCAACACCCAGGTCCAGGTTGAGGTGAGATCACAGACTCCGTTGTTCTGAGCCACTGGTTTGTGGGGGTTCGCTCCAGCAGCGCTGGGGACCAACATGGGAAGAAGGGTCCCAGGGCAGATGGGCCCCAGGAGCTGCAGGCCCAGCCACGCCGTCCTGGAGAGCCCCACGGCCCAGCCTGGTGACGCAGCCTGGGGTACAAGGCTGCCCAGCACACCAAGGTCAGCAGGGCAGCTGGAGGCCGGGAGCAGGGTCAGGGTCAGACGGACGCATCCAGAGCCTGGCGGGGGACACCACAGCTGCCCCGTGGGTCTGAGGAGCTGCGGGCACCCCTGTGTGGAGTGACCATCTTCAGACTGGACTTGGCTTCCGAGGACAAGCCACCGAGTGCTTCCTGCCGGGTGCCTGCACAGGAGGAGTCCTCCCTCATTCCTCTCCCCTAGGAGGTGTGGAATAAGGAGCCCCGGGCAGAGGTGTCCATGGCCCCTAGCGGGGGTCAGTGCAGCGGCCTCCCAACTCACCACCAGGAGTGGCAGTGATCCTCTCAAAACATAGCTTCCACCCCGTCATTCCTCTGCCCATGAACCTCCCATGGCTCCTGCCCCATTCAGTGTAAAACTAAGTCCTTAGGATGTCCCACCAGGTTCTGCACAATCTCCATCTGTGTTAGCTCACTGACCTCCTCTCCCCACCCACCCACTCTGCCCCAAACGGACTTCCTTGGTGTTTGATGAACAGGCACGTGCCTGCCACAGGGCCTTTGCACCTGCTCTCTCTCTGCCTGAAATGCAAAAAAAAAGGGCGTGTTCTGATCCCGGAACCCAGGGATGAGAGCAGATGAATTTGGCCCCTTCCAGGCAGCTGGCATGGTGTTATAGCGGAACTCTGAGCTTGACTGAGTCTGTCTCAACCTCACTCGATTAACAAATAGTGGTCGAGCACCTACTATGCACCAGGATGTGTGTAGAGGATGTGGCAAATGATGAAGGGGTAGAGTCCCTTCTCCCTG
This sequence comes from Xerus rutilus, assembly GCA_028644305.1. Classification (NCBI taxonomy): domain Eukaryota; kingdom Metazoa; phylum Chordata; class Mammalia; order Rodentia; family Sciuridae; genus Xerus; species Xerus rutilus. The sequence goes on from CM053407.1 coordinate 109,741,977, forward strand.
GTCCTCCAGTTGTGGGGAGCAGGCTGCTGCTCCTCAGAGTCCCCTGTGAGATGCTGATGGTGACGAGGAAGATGGTGATGATGGCGAGGTTTTATTCGTGCCTACTATGTGCTCAGTCCCTGCGAGTGCCTCGCCCACCCTCACTTCTTCCAGGCCCCTTGGAGGTGAGCACTGTTCTTATCCCCACTGAACAGATGAGGAAACCAAGGCACAGAGAGGGGTGGGGTCTGGCCCAAGGCCATCCAGCTCCTAAGTGGGAGGGGACAGTAACCCACACAGGTGGCCTGGCAGCAGGACCCCTCTCCCTGCTCAAGGCCACGCCCTCTCGCTGGGGGGTGCATAAGCCAAGTACCACACAACCCACCGCGCAGGCTGCTCACGGGGACAACCAACACGTGTGAGAGAAGTTGTGCGGATTTTTCACGTGGAGAAGCCTGGAGGGTGACGGCCCATGACACTGCCTGGAGCCGCTGGCACTCTGCAGAGCCACATGGATGCCTGGCCACACCTGCAGGACTCCTGGTCGCTGACAGCCTGGCACAGCTTGAGACAGCAGCCGTGGCTTGGGGACCACGATGATGCCCTGCTGGGCTGTCGTGGTCAGAGGAGGGGCCAGTCCCCCAGGTGCAGTGCCGCCCAAGCCTCGAGATGGCAGATGTCGGAGACACACACAGAACTCTGAACCAGACATTCATTTATTCAGTCAGTGAGCCGCCATCTAATGAGCACCTACTATGTGCCAGGCAGGAAGCTAATATGAGTAAAGCAAGCTGAGTCCCCTTCGTAGGTCTCCCAGTCTAGAGGAAGAGACTAGAGTGAAACTTAGCCCTGCAAATAAGGAAGGAACCCTGTCACACGAGTGTATGATAAATGCTCCTGTCCCCAAGTAGGACTTAGAGGGGCGCACAGGAGTGACCGCACAGACAAGTCAGGCTTGGTCTGCAGTTTGAAGAAAGTGAAAAGCATCCATAGACAAAGGGAGCAGCACGTGCCAAGGTCCTGTGGCAAGATCGGGTTGCCAAGAGACGGCGGTGAGGAATGGGTGGAGGGCTGCGTTCGGAGAGCTGGTGGCGGGGAAAAAATCTACGGGGCTTTGAGGGTCTGGCTTCACCCTCGACAAAGTGGAAATAAGGGGAGCCCCGAGGGCCTGGGTCAGAGCTGCACTGTTAGACACCCCTGGGCTGGCAGAGTGGGGGGTCAGGGGACAGCCAGCCAGAGCGGACTCAGGAGCCATGACGGAGACTCTGCACGTCACCGTGGAAGGCACACTAGTGGCCCCGGACTAAGATCAGCTTTGACCTCTTGGGCTCAGTGACTTCAGCAAAGCACCTGCTCGCTCCGACTTAGCAGCAGCAGCCGACGGGGACCATGACCAGCACATGAGGATCGTGCTGCCACCACGGAAGCTCCTAGAAGCTCCTAGAAGGTGCTGGAAGATGGTGCAGCCCACAGCCCAGCAGAGGAAGGCAGGCGCGGCCACAGGCCTTCAGCTCCGCACCCTCCGCTCTGCCCGTCTCTGGTTGGATCTTGGAATAACCTGAGCCCCCTGCCTTCCTCTTTAAGGGACTAACAGGGGACAACATCCCCTGAGGAGACCTGGCTCTGGTGGCCTTGGCCAAAGGACAGGGGAGGATTCTTCTCAAAGATCATCCCAGCTCTGACCTTGAAGGTTTCCCTCCACCCAGACCCCACGGTGGCCGTCTTCCCACTGTGAGGGGGGACAACGGAGGGGACCCCAGGACGGGACCGTGACCAGAGCGGGGAGGGCGACTTCTGTGGCTGGGTTTCTCCCTGCATGCCACAGGAGACCAGGGCAGTGTTCCCAGTGGAAGAGTGACAGGGTCCAGCTTGCAAAGTTGCCGTGTGACGATGTGACTCAAGCCACCAAGGGAGGCTGGGTCAGAGAGAAGCAGGCCTGGAGACCCGGATGGACACAGAAGTGGAAGTACTCAAGATGTGATCCAGAGTTAGAATGCATGGTGTGAGAAATAGGCTGGGGAGGCCAGGGCGGGGACAGGAGGTACAGAGAGGAGCCTGGGGTGACGTTGAGGTCGAGGACTGAGCAATTTTAACTCCTTGAGTTAAAGTACAGTTGTATCCATCACTATCTGACACATAGTAGGTCCCCAGCATCCAGCTATGGGATGCAATGACAGAAAGAAGGCCAGGGCTACTGCCGGGACAAGTCTCTTTCTCTCTCTCTTTCTCTCCCTCTCTCTCTCGTTTTCTTTTTCTTTTTCTTTTCTTTTGTTTATTTCTTTTTTCTTTTTCTTTTTCTTTTTTTGGTGCTGAGTATTGAACCCAGGGGCACTTCACCACTGAGCCACATCCCCAAGCCTTTTTATTTTTTAATTTGAGTCAGTCTCAATAATTTGCTTAGGGTCTTGCTAAGTTGCTGAGGCTGGCCTCCAACTTGCAATCCTCCTGCCTCAGCCTCCTGAGCTGCCAGGATTACAGGGTTGCACCACTGTGCCCAGCACAAGTTTTCTTCATGGAGGTTGTGCCATCTCCCAAGGGAACTTTAGGGGCCTGTAGGGTGCGGGGGAATTTTAGTTTTCTTAATCTGAACAGGGGGATCTTTGCGCCCATCATTTGCAGTAGACATTTTGGAACATCCAGGGGTATCAGAGTCATCCCAACTTGGTGGGGGGTGGGGTGGGGATGCTACTGTCATTGAGTGGGTAGAGGTGAGAGGTGCCACCCAAATCCCGCAGGACAAGGACTGCAAGAAAGATCTATCTGACTCCAAATAAAAATGGAAACCTTGACCTATTGATTGGGAAAGATTAAATCAGTAATTCGAGGCGTGCGATGCCCGAGACGTCCCTCACCAAGAACGGCCCCAAGAGCCTTTGGGACTCAAATGCTCTTCTGAACATCCTTGCAGGTAAGACCCCTACTCCATTCTTACCTGAGGATTTAAACCCACCTCACACATGACAGCGTAGTTTTAGAATTTTCCTGGAATATAGCTGCAGAGGAAATTAGGGAAAGGCAGGACTCTGTTTATCCAAACCCTACCGAGAGCTATTTTGTATTTTTGGAAAATCCAGGCATTGGCCTCAAAGCTGCTCATGGAACACGATGCGCCCCCAGCACACCTGTGTCGGTCCACATCCACGGTCCCATTCACAGCGACGCCACCCGTACATATGAATACACTAATTTAGCTCTTATTTCAAAATGTCAGATAGAAAAACTGTCGACAATATTCAACTGAATATTTATCTGAAATTCTCAACTTACTCATTATAAGTAGGTATAAGCATCAGACAGCTTCATTATGTCTCCGGGCAGAGAATGGTTTCTTGATAATTTACATATTGAAATAGATATTATTTTATTATAAATTGCTTTCATTTTATTCATCTTTTATATTATGGTTAGGGCATTATATTGATTTTTTTTTGAAAGTACACGTGTATGTAGATGGAATGTGTGAATTTCATTTCAGAATAAAAAAATGGGTATTATAAAATATATATAATGAAAAGGAGACACAGGTTCTCTTGAGGTAGATCCTCACTGTCCTAGATGAGTTCCCGTATTTATGGGGTAACTCTGACATTGAAATCAGACACCCAAGCTATACTGCAATTCCCAGACCAGTCGCATTTGGCAAAGAATTTCCAAGTTCAACGTGGGTTTTAAATGTCCTTCGGGGCCTCCAGGAAAGTGAATCTCTGTTTATAATCAGCCAACTCTTTTGTATTAGTCAGTATTTGCTGCATAACAAATGCACCCACAACTGTCAGAGGCCAACAACAAGCATTTATTTCCCTAACTCCTGGCCCGAGGGGTTGGCTGCACCTGGCTCCAGGCTGCTTCATCTCTTGCCCCATGAGCCAGCCCCTCCCTGGGACCCCATTCTCAGGCACGAAGGAGTGCCAGGGGCCAAAGCAAGCCACTGGCTATTTAAAGCTTCTGTTACATCATGTCTGCACACACACCATTGGTTGAGTTAAGTCACATGGCCACGCGCGATTGCAATTGGATGTGAAAATAAGCCACGCCTCCAGTGGGAGGGGCTTCAGTGGGCCCATAAAAGGATGAAAAAGCTGGGAATGAGAACCAATAATGGGCGAGGCACAGTGGCGTGGGCCTGTCATCCTAACGTATCGGGAGGCTGAGGCGGGAGGGTCCCGAGTTCAAAGCCAGCCTCAGCAAAGGCGAGGCGCTGAGCAACTCAGTGAGACCTTGTCTCTACATAAAACACAAAATAGGGCTGGGGATGTGGCTCAGGGGTCCAGTGCCCCTGAGTTCAACCCCTGGTGTGCCCCCCTAAAACAGAACCAATAATTCAACCCAACTCCATTTTAATTCTGAACACAAATTCCTGTCAGTTTTCTTTCCCATGCTTTGTCAAGTTTGTTGGATAAATGCTTTCACTGCACAGTGTGAACTAGCACAGAAACTTTAAAGGAACAAGAAAAGAGGAGGATAATTGACTCATCCCAACCCCGTGATTCCTGTTCTGTAGACCGACCATGAGTCAAACTCTGCATCTGAGAAACTCTTGTCCTCATAACAAACAGCAAAATAAGAGTTACTGTTTCCGTGTTCACAGAAAATGAAACGGAGGCTCAGAGAGGTTAAGACACTCACTCGCAGTCACACAGCTCACCAATGCCACACCCACACCACTCCCAAATCCTCAATGTTCTTTTGTTAGATCATGGCTCCATGGATGAGAAGAATCAACCTGGACCCCGCTCCTCCCAGGAACTTCAAAGTTGTTTCCAGTTCTGGAAGGCGAGTGGAATCACTGGGACATGTGACATTTATTTAGTTACATATCTCTGGTGGGAGGTTTCAGGGGCCATTAATGTAGTGTGTCTGCATGGCTAGTTTACATGCGACTTCTTGTTATTGCTGTCTCTATTCCGTGGTCCGCTCACTCAATTTCAATTCAAAGTTTGGCAGTCAAGGTGTCAAGGCTAAAAAATGGAATGGCCTCCCTCCGAAATGAAATAATTTTGTTGTTCAGTTCCGAGCGATTTTGTAATTTCATGCTTGTGTATGATAATTTTATGCTGTCCTGCCTCACCTAACTCAGTTCTGGCAGATCCTGACAGGTGATAAATACAATCTTTTCCGCCCCGCATGCGACAGGCCGGCACGAGGGGGGGAGGAGAGAAGAAATGGCAATTTCACATCTGAGGCCAGAGCACAACTGGAGGCCGCCGAGGCCTCATTCTTTCATAATTTCACGCCTGGGTTCCAGCCGGCGCCACCTCTGTTGTGGCTGAAGGACCCACAGGTCAAGGGAGCCTTTCTGAAAATAGAACGGTCTTGGGCAGGGGCCAGGGAGGGGCGGGCGGGGAGGCGAAGGGGACCAAGTTATGACTTTGGGGCCACCCTGGGCTGGCGCTCCGCAGGCTGGGGATGTGCATTTGGGGGCGCTGCTGGTGCAGAATGGGGGCCTTTTGGAGGACTTGTTTTTACAAAGCTGCTAAAGCTTTGAAAGCTACTAAAAAAGGGGAGGAGGAGAGAGAGAGCGAGTGGCCTCTCCACCTTCATCGCCAAAGCGGGGGCATTTCTATAACTGCTCCCTGGTATTGTTCCTGGGAAAGAATGTTCCTCTGGCTGAGGATGAATGACTAAAAGCACGAGAGGGAAAAGCTGATGGTCCCCCGTGGCAGGCCCTAGTAGCTCGGGAAATGGAAATGGAGATGGGGACATTGGGATCAGCGACGGGGGACACCGCTGTCCTTTCAGTGGCATAGCTGACTTACAGGACAGTCCGCTCCTGGTCTGCTCTCTGGCTGCTCCCTGTCTTCTGCAGGGAGGCTCTTTCCTGGCTGGGGTGAGGGGAAGGAGCAGTTTGGACTCCAGCAGGAAGAAGCCCAGGAGACAGCTCATGGGTGACAGCCACTATCACAACTGCCATTTACCCAGCAATGACCGTAGGCCAGGTAGCGCCAGTTCTTCCAGAGAATCAAGACTATCAGGACACTCACTTTGCAGATGAGGAAACCAGGGCTCGAAAGTCTGGACAAGGCCAGGCTCCGTGGCTCACACCTGTCATCCCAGCGGCTCAGGAGGCTGACACAGGAGGATCGCGAGTTCAAAGCCAGCCTCAGCAACGGGGAGGCCCTAAGCAACTCAGTGAGACCCTGTCTCTACATAAAACACAAAATAGGGCTGGGGATGTGGCTCAGTGGCCGAGTGCCCCTGAGTTCAATCCCCGGTAATGCCCTCAAAAGTATCACAGGTTCTCACATAAAAGGGACGAGCTGAGATCTAACTGGGCAACCATCATAGACACGTGTTCTAGAGGGTCCCTCTGTGCAGAAGTAATGGCGATATCTTGTCTCAGGCATTGGGGCATCACTGGACCGCAGCACAGAGGCTGCCACAGCCCAGGGTCCACTGATGTGTTAAACGAAATGCAACATTCACTGAAAATTCATTCACGAGATCGTCATTCTACATTCTAGATAAATATTCCTAAGTATAAGGAGAGGAAGGGGGTGAGCTGGGTTCTGAACTCCATGCACTTGACTCCAGGGTCTATATTCTCATCACTTCTGGATCACTTGGAAGCAGAGCTCCCTTGCCCATCCAAGAAGCATTCAATAGTATCTCAACTAATTAAAGCGTGCAGCCATGGCTTTCTACAGGTTGCATAGACTCCCAACCCAATGATCACGATACTGAGTGGCAGAGTGGTTTCTATGGGTGGAAATGTACAGGGAACGATGGTTGCCTGGTCTCATAAATGTTCTTGGAATATCAAATAAGACTGAGAAGAGAAGAGTTTTATCAAAAAAGGTCTTAGGAGTGGAGTACACATGGGTAGCATCTGATTATTTTAAAGGTCCTTTGCATCTCAGAGCCCTCTGCAGGCAGCCATTGCCTGTGTACCAGCTCCACCTCAGCCTCTCCACCTGGAAGCCTCGGACACCTAACCAGGACTCCAGGGAAGCCTGTTCTTCCAGGAAGCCTTCCTGAAACTTCAGAGCCAGCCAAGATCCCTACCGTGGGCTCTTCCTACAAGCTCAACTCCCCACACTGACATCGCATCCCTAGTGACTGGATCCTACAGTGCCACAAGCTTTAAGAGGCCTCGTACGCATCCGTACATTGATTTGGTAAATGCTTACTGAGGAAATACTCTTACCGTATTTGCCAAATTTGTGACCTCACGGGGCCCGAGTGTGGAGTCGGTCAACTCTAGCCATACAGGACACACTGGCTCATCACATCAAAAGCTGTGGAGGAAAAGAAGCCAGGAGGAAATAAATCTTTGTTGGGCGGTTAATGGTGACAAAGGTCTGCTATTCACTCAACAGCCCTGCGGGCCTCTGAGCTTCTTCAAGGTGGGGACTGTATCTGACTTGCTCATTCTGTGACCCCGAGGAAGTACAAAGCCTACTGCTTAGAGGGTTTCAGCACGTAAATGATTGAATGGACCAATCAACTGCGAAGTAGACAAGTGAACAGGTGG
>CM053407.1:109749926-109766001 GCA_028644305.1 Xerus rutilus
TGGATGGGTGGGTGGATGGATGGATGGGTGGATGTATGGGTGGATGGTTGGGTGGATGGGTGGGTGGATGGGTGGATGGATAGGTGGGTGGATGGGTGGATGGGTGGATGGGTGGATAGGTGGGTGGATGGATGGATGGGTGGGTGGATGGATGGATGGGCAGATGGGTGGGTGGATGAGTGGGTGGATGAGTAAATGGGTGGATGGGTTGGATGAGTGGGTGGGTGGATGTGCAGATAGATGGATGAGGGACTTGGGTGCATGAGTGAGTGTTGGGATTGGTGGAAGGTCACGGACAGCCGTGCAGAGCTCCCTCTGCCCCTCCCATGTGAACACCCACGGATGTTCAGCAAGTGGATTAACTGCAGGAGCCCAGAGCCATCCTGGGTCATCGGAATAGAGCAGCCGAGCAGTCGGCGTTGTCATAAACAAAGGGTGAATTTCTCCCATGTGATAAAAACCATGGCAAGCTGGTCTGGGGCAAATTCACAAACCCCGCATGATAAAGGTCGGCACCAAGTCACGTGCAGTGGCTTCACAGCAGCGTCAGCACAGTGGTGTCTCAGCACCTGAAGTCCTTGTACCTCACAGGCGCCTCCACGCCCAGCACAACGAGCCCTCTTGCTCCTGCATCAGCCCAAGGGGAGCATCACGTGGAAAGTAAGGAGTCTGGTGTCAGACGCCCAGGTGGACTCCACGCCTGGCCACCTGCTTTACCTCCCGGGGCTTCCTGCCTTGTGGCCAAACAGGGGAACTAAGGACAGCTTGACAGGGTGATTGGGGGTTCAATGGGGGGCAAAGAGCCTCCTGGGTGGGTAGATAGTATGTGCTCAGTTAACTGCAGAGCTGCTGCGTCACAGCAGATTTAACCAGCACCTCACTGTTCTCATCTGGGTCGTTTCCAATATTTCAAGGGAAATGGAGTTTTTTTAAAAATAGCTTTTGATATGTAGAGTCAATATGTAGGAAGAATGTGAATTCTTGTGAATGTGACCCCACAGATCCCTTGTGAATGTCAGATTGCCCGCCACCGCCATCCAGAGCATGACCGGGACAGCTTCAGATCGTCGATTTTAAGTCATCTTTTTGTTCAAATGGGGAACCGGGTCCCAGGGAGGGGTGAAGACCTATCTGGAGTAAGACAGGTGGAGGAACCCCAGCGATCCACGAAACCAACATGGATGGAGATCAGGGGCTGGGGTTCACTCCTCCACGCCGGACCCTCCCCTGCTCGCTGCTGTCCTGCGGGAGAACGTCACATCTCCTCAACACAGGTGGGGAAACAAGGCCCCGGTCAGACAGGTAACCCACCTACGCGGTGAGGCTGGATGGGAGCCCGGGGGACCCGGCTCCGGGGCCTGAGCTCTGCCCACTAGGCTTTCTTTCCTGGAATCCTCGCTTCCAACATTAAGTTCACTGAACACTGAATAGGCGTTGGATTTGGAGGGCGGAATCCGTGGGAGTTTCTCAGAAAACTGGGTGGACATCGTCTAATGCAGCGCAACATAGATGCTCTGAACCTCTCTCCAGGATCCCTTCCTCCTGACGGGGTGTCTGTGCCAATCCACGCCCGTCTGGACCCTAAACTGAGTGGCACCGCCAGCTTCCAGGTCTCTGGTCCCTTTGAGTGAATTCCCAGAGCCCGCCCTGCCACAACTAATACAATGCCCCTAAGGAAAGCTGCCCAAGTTACAGGTTTTCTCATTTTGGAGTTGCTGCATCTTCATGCCACATGGATGCCACAGAGGAGGTCATAAAACCTGTGACAGATTCCCAAACAGCTTTGTGACACATGTCCAAGGTAGAGCCACAGAAGGACTTCTAATCCTGAATCTGCCACTTGCTTGCTGTGTGACCTTAGGAAACTGACCTAACCTCTCTGGGCACCCCTTTCTCCATTGGCAAAATCAAAAGCAACACCTTTATCATTATCCCTAGCTCTATAGGGCTTTCTCCAAAGGCCCTAGACCTACGAGCATCCCTAGGACAAACTCGCCCCAAATCCAGCCTTTACCAGAACCAAGATTCTGCCCCCACCTCAGCCTCACTTAACCTCAAAAAATTTCCATTTTGTCATCCTGAAAGGCTGACCATACATCACCATCGGTTTGGGTTTGCTTATTTTTTTCCACATGGCCTTTTAATGCCTCTCAGAAAACACAAACAAAGCATATGTAACCATTAGAGCCCTCGGAATCCTGAAAAGTACATAAGAATTTATTTGTCTCCGCGTGGATCATCCATATTGTATTAAATCCACATAAAGGGGCTTCATCAAATGGCAGAGGGAGGCCGGGAGAGGTGGGAGCGCTCTCTTCCGTCGCCTGTTAAACGTTCCAGCAGAGGAGCCCACATTCTGCCAGGAAATGAGTTTGCCACCAGCCTATGGGCCTGTCGGCGGAGGCTGGCCTCGCCGCGGTCATCCCTCTTCCGCGCACGGAAATACATTACTCCGCCTCAATTTTTCATTCCTTCCTGCCTGAAATGCAAATTTCTCCTCTGTTGTTTATATTAGGTTTTCAAATATATGGAAATCCAGAGATCTGGAGGGAGATGCCGGCCGGGGAGGCGCTCGATCCGTCTTTTCCTTCTGACTGACTTCTTTCCATCACTGGCGCCACGCGGGCCGGAGCTGGGCCTGGGTACAGGCACTGGACGGAAGAGCACCCCCAGGGCAGGGCCGGCGTGGAGATGAGGATTTCCCTTGAGCCAGGAAGGGCTAGGGGGGCCTCATTCATTACTGCCACCAGTGCTCCAATCGGGGGCCAGCCAGGCCTCTGTGGGCAGAGATGAGGTCCCCAGTCCCTACTAGGATGGAGATGATGGGTACAATGCCTGCATTGAGCACCTACTGAAAACCAGCAGCGGGGACACAGAAGCAGCTAAACCTCCTGATCACCTACTGGACACCAGGGACCATGATGCAGAAGCAGCTAAGACCCCCCAGAGCCCTTCATGCTGGCTCGTAGGACAAAGCGTGGCATAGGGACCTGTCATCTCATTGCCCCAACCCTCTGAGCACACAAATGTAGCACTTCTACCTAAGGAAAGGTGATTTCGATTTGCCTGCTACATGCCAGCACAATAAAGCCAGGACAGGCGAAGGCTGCGTTTTGAACTCCGGTCTTAACAGCACCAAAGTCCAGATTGTTCTACCCCAAGGATCAGCAAACTCTTTCTGTAAAAGGCCACATAATAAATATCCTGGGTTTTGTGGCCCAGAAAGTCCCTGTTGCCACTATTTCATTCTGCCCTGGTCTTGCAAAACCAGCCCCGACCAAGATGTTAACAAGCAGGCATGCTGTGTTCCAATAAAACTTTATTGACAAACACAAGCCGTGGGCCAGATTTGTCCCAGACTCCTCCCATAGGCTGCCATTGGCTGGTCCCTCCTTTCCCAGGCTGCCCTTGACATGATCGGAGCGCCTCATAGCTCATGGGGCTTCCTCAAGATCTTTTCACAGATAGTAACCTTCTGGGGACCAAATGGGTCACCCAGAAAATTTCCTCAATGTTATCAGGACATGTGTCACTGGCTTCAGCCTAGTAGTTCCTTGACTAAGTGGTGATTCTAGTTACACACATGTCACAGGGAGGAGGCCGAGTCCCAAAGAGCCCTCATGCTCAGGTTTGCGCCCCCACAATGGCAGACCCAGAGTCCAGACCCACTGGGATACAAGCTGGGTCAGAGAGGTTGAGGGACAGCATGCCTGTGGTAGTGGCTGCTCCTGATGGGAGCGGGGACAGCGCAGGGAGGACCCAGACAGGCACTGGAGCAGAGTGGGCCTCGGCTGCCGGTCTGTTGATGGGGACGAGAGAGGAAGCCCCCTCCGCCCCAACCCTCCTCACAATGGCGCTGTGGAGATGAAGTCAGGAATCAGAGGGATGCCAAGGATGGCCGGAACCCCCAGAGACTAGCGGAAAGGAGTGGAGCAGATTTGTCCCCTGCCTCAGGGGAAGCCAATCCTAATGACACCTTGTGTTGGGTTCGGATCTTAAATATCCCCAAAGGCCACATATTGAAGGCTTGGTGGCCAGCCTGTGGCACTGTTGGGAGCTGGTGGAAGCTTTAAGAGGTGGAGCCTATGGAAGAGAGTTAGGTGGCTGGGGCGTGCTCTTGGGGGGGATCAGGAGCCAGCTCCCTCCCCTTCTTCTGTTTCTTCCTGGTTTCCATGAGCTGAGGCGCGCAGGCTCCTCTGCCAGTACTCGCCACCAAGATATACTAGCTCTTCCCAGGACCAAAGGCAACAGGGTCAAGTCTGGAACCATGAGCCAAAATAAATCTTTCTTCCTTTTAAGTCGATTTTCTTGGGTATTTTGTCAGAGTCCTGGAAAGCTGACTAGTACATCTTGATATCAGGTTTCCACCTTCAAAACTGACACAATACATTTCTTTTACTTTTTTTCTCAATACAAGGGATGGAACCCAGGGTGTCCCCCCTGCCAGGAAAATGCTGTACCACTGAGTTACACCCCCAGCCTGAAAGAATACATTTTTGTGGTTTAAGCCACCTGGTCTGGGAGGCTTTGTGAGGCTGCCCTAGCACAGGAGCCTGGATTTGGGTGTGGCCAACATCCCAAGGACCAGCTCTGGAATATCCATCCCCAAGGCACCTAACTAGGCTCCCAGCTCTGGGAGGCTGATGTGTCTTCTCTGAAGCATTATCAAGTCCATCCAGAATAAATGTGTGACCCTGGTAATCTGGACTGAGCTCTTGCCTGGTTTCCATTAGGAAAGCGTCTACTGAGCACCTGCCAAGCACTACACACGTCACTGACTTACCTAGCAAAACTCAAATGGCATGTGCTGTATGTTGGCTCAGGTGTGAAGGTTCCTGATCCCCTGACCTTGGAGATCCTGCTGTATTCTTAGGAGAACACCAACTGCTGTAACGACTCTGAAGTCTCAGTAGCTTCACTCGACAAGAGTTCACGTCTTGCTTATTTGGGTTACAATTCGCCGCAGGGTAGAAATAGGAATGGACTGGGCACAGGTGATATTCAAGGATCCAGCTACAGGAGGCCCTGTCTCCTTCAACAGGGTCACAGTGGACATCAGCAGGGGAGAGGGGAGAGTGGAGGGTTCCACAGACTGCCAGTGGGACCATCGCTTTGGCTCTCACCCTTTATGGCTGCAGCCCACAGTAGGAGAGGCTGGGAATGCAGCTCCACACCATGTCTAGAAGGAATGGTTTCTGAACAACTGACTTGTATCTGCTTGACCTCCAGTGCTAGGCGTTCTGGGTTTCTCGGTGCATTTTCTGTTGCTATGAGAAAATACTCGAGACTGGGTGATTTATAAAGGAAAGAGGTTTGTCTCGACTCACAGTTCTGGAGACTGGCAAGGTGCTGCATCTGCTCATCTTCCGGGGCGGGTCTTAGGGTGGAAAGGAAGCAGGTGTGCATGGAAGAGGGTCGCATATGCAGCAGGAACAGGATGCATGTCCATGCCTGTGTGTGACTCTGGCTGCTCACTCTGGTCAAGCAGGGATATGACAACTCCACTCGGGGACACCAGCAGCCCATGTTCAACAGAAGATAATGCACTATGGAGAGAGTGAGGCAGCACTTATTAAGGTCTGCCTGTGGGCTAGGAAAGAGAATCCCAAACCTTCCTCAAGTTCTCTTATCAGCCCCCCAGCTGTGAATACCTTCCCTGCTCCATCAGTGGGAGAACTGAAGCCCAGAGAGGTGAAGCTCCTTGGCTATAGCCACACAGTGCAGAAACCAGAGTTCAAGCTATGACTGTCTATGGGGCAGGGGGTGGGATCTTACAGACTCCAAAAGACCTGGGCTCTTCTCTGGATCACATGGAAAAGAGATCTACAAATGACCAACCACTGAATAGAAAGGTGTTCAAGATCCACTCGTCCTTAGGGACATGCAAATCAAAACCATAATGAGATGCTACCTCCGACCATTGGGAGGGATACGATTTTCTTTTAAGGAAAGGGAAGGAAATAATGTGTTTGGAGAGGATGTGGAGAAACTGGAACCCTTCTGCACTGTTGGTGGGGATGTAAACTAGGGCAGCCCCTGGGGTCATTCCTGAAGAAATTAAACATAGAATTACTCCATGATCCAGAAATTCCACATCTGGGTATACACCCCACAGAATGGAAAGCAGGGTTTGGAAGAGAGATTTGTACCCTTACATTTGTAGCAGCATTAGCCACAAGCGCTAAAGGAGGAACAACCCCCAGGGTCCATCAAGAGATGAATGGAAGAGCAGAAGGTGGCAGATCCCTAAAATGGAATATTATTAAGCCCTGAAAAGGAAGGGAATTCTGACACATGGGTGAGCACTGAAGACCTAGGTGAAACCGTTCAGTCTCAAAACTGCAAATACTGCCAGGCACAGTGACACATGACTGTCATCCCTGGGCTGGGGAGGATGAGGTAGGAGAATTGCAAGTTCAAAGCCAGCCTCAGCAACTTGGGGAGACCCTGTGTCTAAATAAAATAAACAATAAATAAATAAAAAGCCAGGGAGCTGGGGATGTGGCTCAGTGGTTAGGCACCCACTCCTGAGTGGGTTCACTCCCCAGTACCAAAAAAATAAAAAATAAAAAAAGGTTGAGATGTAAATTTTATGTTAGGTGTATTTAGCAAAATTTGAAAGAAGAGGGATCAGCTAAGGCCTCCTCACCCTCTCTCTCCTCCTCCCCTCTCTGAGGTCACTCAGGAAGCACAGCCAGGAACCCAGGCTCAGGGTCTCCATGCTGGTCCCGCTCAGCTCTGGGTCCTGGGCCAAAGGTGACTCTCCAGGCAGAAGCTGCTCCAGCAAAGAGCCACATGGCTGTCCCCTCCTCTCCTCTCCATGCTGGATCTGAAACACTGTGAGCTCGGAGGTTCTGTTTCTGCCTCTCCCTCGCTTTGCGCTGGCCAGGGAAGTCACTCCTCTCTGCCCTTGTGACAGGCGCCATCGTCCCTTCCCGCTGAAGCCCCACCCCTGCCAGAGTCAGATCTGAATCCGATGCTGTCCTGGGTGCCTTGGGGGGCGCGCTGTCCAGGGCAGGGAAGGGCCTCCAGTTCCCTTCTGTGCCGAGACCTGCTCCCCCGGCTGTGGGTGAGGACTCGCCAGGGCCTAAAGCCTCCCGTCCAGGGAGCTGGGAGGGACAGCAGCGTCCCTCCAAATACATCCCCTTTCCCTTGAAGGGAAATGAGCAGCGTCACTGGGGAGCTCACGGCGCCCTCAGATCCTCTCCAAGCTTAGAGCAGAAGGGGGGCCTGTGCCTGGCTGAGCCCCAGCCAGGTGGGGGGTGAGCCCCCAACTCCTCCCAAGTGTCCCCTGAGAGAACGTGACTTTCGGAATCTCCCAGGAGCCATCCCACGCTGGGACACGGCCAGGCAGGGCTGCTGACCCCCTTTCCCTCTTTCTTCCACCTGACTCTCTGGCAGAGGCTCCAGCCCGTGGGTCTTGGGCTTCTGATCTCCGTGTGGGTCTATCCATCATTAGCCAAGGTCAAGTCGCAGGTGTCTCCTATCATTTCTCAATTATGAGTGGCCCCTGGGCCAGCTCCATAAAGTAGGCTGCGCTTGGCGCGTATTAATTAAATATCACAGGCTCCAGGGAAGGAGCTGGGAGGGGGCTTGGCAGCTGGCCCCTGTAGGCGTCCAGCTCCTTCTGGAGGTAAAATGTATTCATTCATTCGCTCGACAGATATTTATTAAGCCCTTGACTTGTGCGAGGGGCAGACACCATGCTACGGTCTCTGAGTGCCCTGTGGCAGAGAAGACCCACGTGGGTCCCGCCCCGTGCGCATGCACACCAGCGGGAAGGCCCCCACACGGCTCTGTGGACTCGGGTGACGGGCTGTGCAGGAGGAGCGGCTGATCCCAGGGCAGCCAGGAGAAGACTTGGTGGCAGGTGAGGCCGTGTGACAGTGGCCCCAGCTGATCAACAGGAACCACGGAGACCAGAGGCAGCTGGCCCAGGACAGCGGGGAGGATACCAAAGCTAAGGAGGCTATTTCTGAGCCTCTCTCCAGCCCAAACACAGGTTCTGTGACTTTCAAGTTGGCCCTGTCCTGTCCCTTACCACTGTCCAGAAAAAAGTTACTAACTTGCATCAAGAACGGGGTGTGTTAGCCGGGCGCGTGGCTCAAGCCTGTAATCCCAGCACTTAGGGAGGCTGAGACAGGAGAATCGTGAGTTCAAAGCCAGCCTCAGCAATGGCGAGGCGCTAAGCAACTCAGTGAGACCCTGTCTCTACATAAAACACAAAATAAGGCTGGGATGTGGCTCAGTGGTCGAGTGCCCCTGAGTTCAATCCCCAGTACCAAAAAGAAAAAAGAAAAAAAGAACGGGGTGTGTGTCAATGGCCGCCTCATGGAATGCATAGCCTGCAGGGGTCCTTCTCTCCCTTCTTTGTCTTTCTCTCTGTTTTCTTTGGTGGGGGGTACCAGAAATTGATCTCAGGGGCACTCGACCACTGAGCCACATCCCCAGCCCTATTTTGTGTTTGATGTAGAGATAGGGTCTCATTGAGTTGCTTAGGGCCTCACTTTTTGCTGAGGCTGGCTTCGAACTCGCGATCCTCCTGCCCCAGCCTCCGGAGCCACTGGGATGACAGGTCATGTGCCACCAAGCTGGCCTTCTCTCGCTTCTTGATACTGAAGAAATGAGGAGTCAGAGGTGTTTGTCTGCATCACACGTACAGTGAGCATTTTGGAACATTTCTGAGTTGCTGCTTGTGAGGAAGGAGAAGCCTGTTTGCGTCTTTGGAATTCTCTCACCCAAATCTATCCGCTTCTCTGCCTCCCTTTCTTCCCTTTCCTCCTTCTCTCAGTGGCGTGGGATGTGGCAATTTCCCAAAGCAGGGAGTGAGCTCAGCACATTATCTTAGAGAGGGCTTCCACGCACGGGCCTAAGGCAGTGACCATCAATGCCCAGGAGGTTCACCCCTCTGCTGGGAATTCCAGGATTTAGGATTCTAGCAACCTGACCATCCTAATAGAACAGCCAGAGATGCAGTGAGATCTACCTCCACCTGGATGTTCCTCCAGCAGTCATGGCTGACTGACAAATACTAATCATTAGCATCTCATGAATGCCAGGCACGGTTCTAGGAGCTGTGCTTGAATTGATTCCACCCTGACAGGAACTTCAGTAGTTTTTATGTTTGTTTTACTGCACAGGGGAGCTTGCACGACCTACTCATAATCACATGGTCATTCTGCAGAGGTGATGGTAGCGTCCGACTCCTCGGGCTTCAGGGATGGGAGCCCAAGGCCTCGCCTTGCAGAAAGCACTACCTTCTCAAATACACACCAGAGGAAATTAACTCAGCTGATTAGGGACTGTCCACACAGTGGAATACTACATAGTCATCAAAAGAGTACAAGCAACAAGAAATGTTGGCGGGGGAAAATGTTCACTCATGCACTGCTGGTGAGGCTGCAAATTGGTGTGACCACTCTGGAAAGCAGTATGGAGATTCCTCAGAAAACTTGGAATGGAACCACAATTTAACCCAACTATCCTACTCCTCGGTAGGACAGTTTTTACCCAAAGGGCTTAAAATCAGTATACTATAGAGACAAAACCACATGAATGTTCATAGCAGCTCAATTCACAATAGCTAAACTGTGGAACCAACCTAGATGCCCTTCAACAGATGAATGGATAAAGAAACTGTGGTACATATACACAATGGAATATTACTCAGCCTTAAAGAAGAATGAAATTATGGCATTTGCTGGTAAATGGATGGAGCTAGAGAACATCATGCTAAGTGAAATAAGCCAATCCCCCCAAAACAAAGGCCAAATGTTTTCTCTGAAATGAGGATATTAACTCACAATAAGGGCGGGGGGCTGGGGAAGAATAGAGGTACTTCAGATCAGGTAAAGGGGAGTGAAGGGGAGGGTTCGGGGTCAGGAAGGACAGTAGACTGAGTCAGGCATCATCACCCTATGGGCATATGACTGACTGCGTGACCAGTGGGATTCTACCTCATGTACAATCAGAAAAATGAGAAATTATACTCCATTTATATACGATGTGCATTCTACTACCAAGTAGAACTAATTAAAACAAATTTTTTTAAAAAGTACTTGTCATTGTTAACATTTAGAAAAATGAGGATGTAAAAAGTCGACACAGGTTTATACATTGTGTTATTTCACCAATATCTAAAAGTGTTCAGGACAGGTGGGGGCAGCTGTTCCTCCATCCACCAGGCACCACTCATTCAGCCGGGCTTGCTGAGTGTCTGCTCATATCCTGCTGCCTCTCAGGTGACCACTGAGGTCATGTAGGTGTGGGTCCTGCCCACTTGGAGCACGCCTCTGGTCAGGCAGGCTGTAGTCACACAAATACTTGAGCCTACAGATGGTTACGGTGACCTTGGTGTGTGTGACGTAGGACAGAGACCATGGTGGTGTAGCTAGAGCTACAATCCTGACCTGGCACTGGGAGGCAGGCCAGGAGGGCTTCCTGGAGGGAGTGATGTTTCATCGCAGCCTGGAATGTGCACAGGAGCCAGCTAGGGGTGGCACAGAGGGGGCCTCACTCCAGGCAGAGGCACTGGAAGGTCCTGGGAGGGGAAAAGGCCAGCCATTCCCAGGACAGAGGTACAGCCAAGACAGCCGGAAAGATGAGGCAGTGCTGAGGCCAGGCATCATTTCCCCCAGAGTCTGAAATGGATGAGATTTTGTTCTTCCTGTCTTCATAATGAGCATGCATTTCTTTCATAATGAAGAAGCAAAATAATAATAATAATAATAAAGCATAAAGAGGGTTAAAAGAAAAGGAGTGGAGCTTCCTGAGGAGGACGGGATGTCCAGGAAAAGGTGGGGATTCCAGAAAAGAGATGGAGGCCAGAAACAGGGCCGAGGCTGGGCGGAAGGGATCTCACTCCCTGCAAACCCCAGCTCCAGCCTCCCTCCCTCGCTGGCCTTCCTCGGGGGCTTTGAGCAGGGAAACAGGGAGGGGGCTGCTGTGGGAAGTTTGGCATGTGGAATAGATATTAATGTCGTGGAAGAGGGAGCTGGGGGGAGGCAGACTATTAAAATTCTGTAGTCCTGAAAAATACATAAGTCTAAAATAAGACTAATGAGACATTTACTGGTGTGGCTGCTTCGCGATAATGACCCTGCTGAGGATAAGATCGCAGAAGGCTTTCAATGTAATTACCAGGCTAATGATTAGCTGTGACATCACTGGAGACTGGGATGCGGACCTTGTTTTTGGATCGCCTTCAAAGTCAGGATGCCGCTGACCAGCCTCGCCATCTTGGGGTGCGTGTCCCCCGGTCCACCCCCGCATCTTCCTCCTACTGCCCTGATGGCTGGCTTCTGGCCAGCACGCCCCCATGCTCCCTTCTTCAGTCCCCAGCCCTGCATTCCTGGTCATCTGAAATGGCCTCTGGGACCATGAACTTCAAGCAGCCATTTGTCAGCACCAGTGGGGGATAGGGGTCAGATGGTTGGGAAAGGGGGAGCTCTAAGGAGGTCCAGAAAGAAGCATTAAGAGATGCCTGCCTTCAAAACCCTTGCACCCCGAGTCCCAGAAAAGACACGGCGGACGGCAGGCAAGGGCTTCAGCTCAGAGACCAGTGGACACCCCGCCCCCCAGCCTGCCCATTTGAGCAGATGGGGCACACAGAGCCCCGGAGCGCAGAATCACATCCTCCATGTGGATTAGAGCAAAATCAAAGTGGTGAGTGCCAGTCTTCCCCAGCCAGCCTGCTTCCGGAACCCACAGCTCTGTACTGATGCCATCTCTTCGTCACCCAGACTCAGAAGGAGTTCTAATGAGCTGTGGGCCTTTGATTAGGACGTATGCCTTCCAGGGAGGGATCCAGGAGAAGCACCTGGACAGGCACGGAGATGGCGGAGGTGTGCTGAGATTA
Organism: Xerus rutilus; assembly: GCA_028644305.1. Taxonomy (NCBI): domain Eukaryota; kingdom Metazoa; phylum Chordata; class Mammalia; order Rodentia; family Sciuridae; genus Xerus; species Xerus rutilus. Next base: position 109,761,784 of record CM053407.1, read on the forward strand.
GCCATGGCGGGGCTGAAGGAACCCCACGTATGTATTTTTGTCACAGAAGGGGTGAAGTGTGGGAATTTCTGCAGCTCTTCAGATGAGCCCAAAGCACCAGGGAACGTAGATCTTCATAGAAGGCGGCATCCTCTTTATTGAGAATCCATCACGTCGCAGTGAGCCAGCCGCAGGCGGGATAATGGAGAAAGGTTACTGGAGGAAGAAGATAATGCAGGATGGGGTACAGCTTGCAGACGGGGGTTCAGAACCAAGATTCTAACCATCGAGGAATTGGGGGAATCTTCTCTTGCATGCAGTGGGAACAGGGCCATGGGGTGGTAGCTTAGAAGCTGCTTAAAACAAGATAGGCTTTGAATGAAAGAGGCCCCCCGAGGGCGGAGGATTATGTTCCTGCTGCAACATGGACGTGTCTGCAGACAGCCTGGTGCATAACGATGCACAGCAAATATGGTTCATTTCCAAATCCCTAGAAGCTTGTATTCTAGAATCTGCTCCTCTTGGACTTCCCTCAGCCATTAGGATACCTCCCTTGAACATTTGGAACAGCGTAGTATTTGGGAAGTAGGGTCACCTAGGAGGTCAGAGAGATATAGGATGGGACAGAGCGTCCCTCCCATTGATTTATGGGGAAAGAATCTACAGCCCAGCCTGGATGTGACCAACTCAAGATCATACACGTCCTGGTGTCCTCCTCCCAACCCACAGGTCCTCCATCCCACCGTTCAATTCCTTCCTCCCTACATTTCCATTTTAGAAGTTCCAGGGTGGTGGCTTCCCAGGGATACGGATCAGAAACACTGGGAAAAGGGGACTGTCTTAAGCAGTCATTATGACAGCCCAAGGAGCTACTCTGACGGGGAGGGACAGCTAACAGTAAGATGCGTGAGAGGAAGACGGAAGAAAGCTCGTTTTCCCTGAAACGTGGATGTCTCTATACTTAACTGGGAGGTAGCTGGGAGGTCACGGGCAAATCCCAGGCAAGGAATAAACGCACCCCCACACGTGCCCTCTCACATCTCAGGTTTACAGATACGGAGGGCTGTCCCCATTGCTCTGGACTCCAGAGCAGGTCCAGGGTGGAGTTTGCCTTTCTGGATAATGTCAATCATCTTGGATGGTGTTACATGCCACCAGTCCCCACTACGACCCAGGTGCCTTTCAGTCTTCAACTACCAAGCGTCAAAGCCAGAGACACAAGTATTCAAGTCCTCATCCAGTCCCTCACCCACCAGGTGGCTTTGGATGACGGAGTTAAGCTTTCCAGGTGGATTTGATCTGGACTTTAAACTGCCTGGTTACAAGGGTCATATCTCAGTGCCTAGAAAGACATGCTCCAGCTGAGACAGGAAGTCTCTTCCAGGGTCTAGAATTTCTTCTTCTTCTTCTTCTTCTTCTTCTTCTTCTTCTCCTTCTCCTTCTCCTTCTCCTTCTCCTTCTCCTTCTCCTTCTCCTCCTCCTTCTCCTCCTCCTTCTCCTCCTCCTTCTCCTCCTCCTTCTCCTCCTTCTCCTCCTTCTCCTCCTTCTCCTTCTTCTTCTTCTTTTCAATTTAACTCACCTTTGAGTCTCTGCTTCAACACAAGTGAGCATAGGGTCCTAAAAATACTCTGGGGACCCCATCCTCATGACTCCTAATCCTAATTACCTCCCAAAGAAAGGATCAACCTCTCAATATCACCAAGATAAGAATTCCGGGATTGTCTCCGAGGCATACCTGTGCTCACGTTCTTTTCCAGCAGCCTCAGCTCTAGCACTTCCAAGGTGCAGGACTGTGGATAAATGCGAGTCTGTGCAGCCTCATGCCTCCGCCCGAGGGTTAGGTGTGATAGAGGTACTGTACCGTGCTCCCTGGGAGGACCTAAGTCTGGGACCGAGGCCAGGATGAGGGGTGAGAAGGGGATGTGTATATAGCACATCGTGTTCAGACGGCCAGCGAGGTACCCAGGGTTCAAAACTCGAGAAAACTCTACTCTTGGGCACATACAGGTGCAAGACAGCCCCTGAGAGTAGGAGTCAGGTCAGAAATACCAGGAAAGGAGTGAGTGCTTCTCTAGCCGCACCTTGAGGCTAGAGTCCCATCCCTGAGACCCTGACAAGGACTCTTGTGCGAGAGATGTATTGTGGCCTTGTTCTCAGAAGGAAAACGTGTTGGAATGGAGACAGCTGGACCAACAAGCACAAGGATTCATGCCAAGATACCTCAGGGGAGGTGTCACCTCTGCCTGATGCCTGCCACCAAAATGGTACCCTACCTGTAGGCAGGGCAACTCCTGTATTAGTTTGTCACTGACTCTACACCATCGCTGGGTGAGCATAACTCTCTGGGCACTTGAGCAAGGTAGCATAAGTCTCCAGAAGGGGGGAAGCGTGTGAGCTGCCTGTACCCAATGCTCATAAGAGCTCAGGGCTGGAGGCTGAGCTATTAGGAGGTAAAGGGGATTTGGATGGCCTCCCAGCCCATCTTCTGTTGCTATAACAAAACACCAGAGACTACGTAATTTATAAGGAAAAGAATTTTATTTGGCTCATGGTTCTACCTGGTGAGGGCCTTCTGGCTCCATCATAACATGGCAGAAGGCATCCATGGAGAGACAGCCAGTGTGCTAGCCTGAGTCTCTCTTCCTTTTCTTTTAAAGCCACCCTGGGGACTCCACCTTCAGCTTCATCACCATCTGACCCTCATTACCTTCCAAAGAAAAGCCCAATCTCCAAATATCACTAACATATGCACTGGGGGAACGATGTCTCCCATCCATGAACTTTTGGAAGACAAAATTAAACCACAGTAGATGGTGACCAACAGTGTCTACTAGGTCTGCTGTGAGTACCGACTGCAGAGGTGACTGCGAGGGTTAAGGAAGGGACGGATGGGTACATGGTGCCTTGCATAGATGGTGCATATTAGGTTTTGCAGCACAAAGGAGTTAATATTGCCCCAGACGAAACAGGAAGTTCTAGGGGAGCAGACTGATCTTGGTCTTTCTCGTTCTGTTCCCAGTGTCCTGATCAGTGTTGGGCTCTGTCGTGGTTTGGATATGAGGGGTCCCACGAAAGCTCCAGGACTGATACAGAAACGTTCAGAGGTGAAATGATTCCGAGAGCCGTAGCCTCATCAATAGCTTAATCCATTTGGTGAATTAATAATTAGGCTGGACGAGCTGCATGGTCACTGCAGGCCGATGGGGCTTGGCTGAGGGAGCTGGAGGGGGCTCCCTGGGACTGTGCCCTGGAAGACTCCCCTGCCCACCTCTCTCTCTCTCCTTCCTGGCCGCCACGAGCTGAGCAGATCTTTCCTGCCACACTCTTCCGCCATGATGTTCAGCCTCACCTCAGGCCCAGAACCCTGGAGTTGGCCAGCCATGGGCTGAAACTCTGAAACCACGAGCACAAAATAAACTTTTCATCCTTCAAGTTGTCCTGCTCAGGTGTTTGGGTCTCAGTGATGACAGTCTGGCTCATAGTAAGTTCTCACATCTTTGCGGGTGAGTAAATCTTTGTTCCGACACACGTGATGACCCTAATTTTGGCTGAACCTGACCCTGCAGATAGGGGGCGGGTTAGATTACTCTTTCCAAACTTGAGATGAGAAGATGCTCCCAGGACAGAGGATCCTAAATTCCATTTGGGTTTTTACTATTTTCCTTTTGCATTTCCAGTGGAAGGATGCTCACGACAGCTGCTCAGTCCCTTAAATGCTGGAGCAAGAACTCCATTCTGGCATCTTCTCTGCTTGGCTGGCTGGAGGTGATCTATGGCTCCCCACAGATAACTGGCACCCTCAGATCTTCCCTTTAGCCATCTCCACACCAGACTTCCATGCAAGTCACTGTGACCCCAAACTCTTTCTCCAGGACATGGCTGGATGTGACTCTCAAATTCCAATATCAGACTCATGACCTTTTTCAAATATCTACCGCAGCTACATATGGGAGAGGATTTCGTTTTATCATATTTTGGAACACAAACCTAATTTTTTAGCAGGAGATCCAGAACGCTGGGCCAGGGAATCCATATTCAATCACTTGCCTCCGGGGGGATGTAGCAGGCTCAGTGTGCCATGGTTCTCTGTGATCCCAGACAAATTGCTTCGCCTTTCTGTGCTCTGGCTACCCTCAGTTCTGTTGTTGACAAGTTCCAAACACCTCCTGCCTCAGGGCTTCTGCCTGCACCATACACACACACCCCACCAAGTTCACCCCAGCCCACCTCTCAGCCCTC
>CM053407.1:109766501-109787362 GCA_028644305.1 Xerus rutilus
GACTATTCACCTATCTCTACAGCCCCAGAGCCTAGTACAGTGAGTGACTGAGCTGTGCCCCTCATTTCTGGTGCTCAATAAGTTGCACCATAGTACGTGGCTGGGGAGTTTTTGAATGGATGTTATGTCCCCAGCACTGGTTATGTCATCTGCATCTCTTCAGCTCAGGAAGTGCAGGTCGATCCTGCTCCCCTGATGGTGGCATGCAGGCTCAGGGAGGCAGGAGTTCGGGAGCAGAAGCTCTGCTCCACCTGTTCCTTGTGGACCCCAGGCTCCTGGTGGCTGTACAAGTTTCCACGAGTGGCATTCTGGAGTCAGCCTGTGTGTTGAAACCCAGCCAGCAGGCAGGGAAGAGAATGTGAAAGCCACAGGCCAGTGGATTTAATGGGTCAGGTCAGGAACTAAACCATGCCACTTCTGCTCATGTGCCATTGGCTAAAATTCAGTCCCATGGCCACCCCTACCCTCAAGGGAGGCTGGGAAATGTAGCTCAATTGTGTGCTCAGGTAAAGAGGAAGTGAGTTGGATGGGCAGTTAGCAGTTATACAAACCAGTACATCATCAGTAAGTATTGGAATGGATGAAAGGATAACGTTTTCTCTCTATCTGGATTCCAGCCCAAGGTTTGCATGTAATAGTAAATGCTCAGTAAGTCATGAAAATAATTCACACATCACTGTATCCTCAAAAGCCTTAAATGGTGTCTGGCACAGAGATGGTACACAGTGGATGGATGGATGGATGGATGGATGGATGGATGGATGGATGGAGGGATGGAGGGAGGGAGGGATGGAGGGATGGATAAGTGGATGGATGGATGGATGGATAAGGGGATGGATAGATGGATAAACAGATGGGTGGATGGATGGGTGAGTGAATGGATAAGTGGATGGATGGGGGGATGGATGGATGGATGGGTGGATGGATGGGGGATGGATGGATGGATGGATGGATGGGTAAATGGATGGATGGGGGATGGATAGGTGGATGGATGGATGGATGGATGGATGGGAGATGGATAAATGGATGGATGGATGGATAGATGGATGGAGAAGTGGATGGATGGATGAATGGATGGATGGATGGATGGATGGATGGATGGATAAACAGATGGGTGGATGGATGGGTGAGTGAATGGATAAGTGGATGGATGGGGGATGGATAAGTGGGTGGATGGATGGATGGATGGATGGGAGATGGATAAGTGGATGAATGGATGGATAAGTGGATGGATAGATGGATGGAGAAGTGGATGGATGGATGGATGGATGGATGGATGTATAAACAGATGGGTGGATGGATGGGTGAGTGAATGAATAAGTGGATGGATGGATGGATGGATGAATGGATGGATAAACAGATGGGTGGATGAATGGGTGAGTGAATGGATAAGTGGATGGATGGATGGATGGATGGATGGATGGATGGATGGATGGGGAGACGGATGGATGGGGGGATGGATGGATAGATGGCAGGATGGATGGACAGATGGATGGATGGATAAGTGGATGGATGAATGGATGGATGGAGAATGTGGATGAATGGATAGATGGATGGATAGATGGGGGGATGGATAAGTGGGTGGAAGGAATGAAGAGAGCAAGCAAGGAAGGAATCTCCGTAATCCCCAATCCTAATAATCCTGGACACACATTATGTGTTTTGGAAATTTTTACCTCCATATACCAAGGCAGTGGGCTACACTGCAGGCTTGAGCCTTCCCAGGCAACTCTAAAGACCCTGGCCCTCGAGTCCTGACCCCACAGTCCACGCCAGTCTTGTTACTCATTATACCCTCCACAGTGACCTGGCCACCTTCAGCTTCCCAGAAGGAGTGAGGTTGCCTACACAGTCCCCAGGTGTGCTAGCTACAGCTCTGAGCAGAAGCAGTGGCGGGAGGGGGTGGGGAGGCAGAGCAGGGTTTCGATTCAAGGTCTGCTCCCTGCTCGAGTGATCAACATCATTTCCATACTATAATTACATTGCCCAATCCTCTCCTGATTTTACTGCTATCTTGTAAGCCGTCCCGGTTGTGAGTAATTTAAAGCTATATGAGATGTCAGCCTCCGTGAAACAATCACCCCTCAAAGAAATATGGCTCTAGATCATAATTGATAAGTCCCATTAGGCAATGGGCCTCTTATTTCCTCTTTGGTCTCTTCTGAGATGGCCTTGTTGATTGCCAGCACAGACTGTGTCCCCAGCATTGCCAATGGAGAGAGATTCATTCAGCTTTAAGGGGACAGGGGCTCAGGGGCCCTAGGTCAGAGAGCGGGAGGAGAATGGGGTGGAGAAGCGATGGAGGCTCCTGGCTAGAACACATGCACCCTCACTGATTTTCCTCCATGTCTGCCTGGATTATGTGGTACAGGGAACCTGTACAGGAGAGTTCGCTACAACTCAGGTTCAAATTAGGAGTCCCAGGATCTGTTCTTCTGAAGCTCGGTTAGGATAAAAAGAAAAGGGGGCCAGGCACAGTGGCACATGCCTGTCATCCCAGTGGCTCGGGAGGCTGAGGCAGGAGGATCATGAGTTCAAAGCCAGCCTCAGCAACTTAGATAGGCCCTAAGCAACTCAGTGAAACCCTGTTTCTAAATAAAATACAAAAAAGGGCTGGGGATATGGCTCAGTGGTTGAATGCCCCTGGGTTCAATCCCTGGTACCAAAAAACAAAAGAAAAAAGGGGAAAGGGAGACACCTGGCTGTGAGCCCAGGGTTACTCCCTGATAAGGCCCCAGAGCTCTGCTGGTGGTCCAGGAGGGTGTGCACCCTCCCACACGCATCCCCCCTTCCAGCCCTGTTCTCTCCTGCCCCAGCCTTGATTCCTGGCAGGTCAACGAGCTGGGAAGTTAAATAATTATGACTCTAGTGTGCTCTTCTAAAACTTAGACATGGTTTGCCCAAATATCTTCTCCCATATTACACCCCTTCACCTCCCTTTCCCAGGCCCAGGCTCAAACAGGACAATAAGTTGGAGTGAAGAAGAAAAGCACCCAACTGGGAGACAGGCAATAGAATTGTAGGTCCTCCCCTGGGGCCAGGTTGCTGTGCTGCATTGAGAAAATCCCCTTCCCTCTCTGGTCTTTGATCATCTCATCTTAAAATGAAAGGCTAGTCTAGAACTTTTTTTTTTTTATAATTAGTTGTAGGTATTTAAAATTAAGAGATGCCACGTAAGAGGTGTACAGTTTCTCTTAAGAGTTCTAATTGGAAACACATGACCCACATTCACACATGGCTTCCAATGGCCAAAACAGAGTGACCGCTGCCCTCCTCTGGGTATGCGCCCTCTAGCTAACCACAGTCCCCACTACTCCCTATTGCCTTATCATGGCTTCTCTTGGGTCTGGAGCCAGTGGCTGGTGACCATCCCTTAGGACAACTCTCCAGCACTAAGGAACCCTGAGCGGCGCTGTTTCAGCACCACGGACAGATCCCTGCGAGCGCCATTGGAGGCGATTGCGTCCTGGGGGCCCTGCCCGCAGCGTCCCACCTTGTGTGCAGCCATAGCTGAGAAAAGGAGGCTCCCTGGTACCTTGGAAGCTCCTCTTGTTGATTCCACTCAAGCCCCAAATCTTTACTGTTGCTGTTCTCTGCCTGATTGATTTGTTTGTAATTCTGTCATTCCTTGTGATCGGGTGGGGCGGGCGGAAGAGCACAGAATAGGGTGGGTGATTCTTCTCTGGCAAGACATGTCAAAACTGCCTGTCTATCTTTTGGGTGTAACTGCTGTTTCCCCAACGCCATGGTCCATGTTGCTGTAAAGAATGACGGATCCGATATCCTATATCACCGTTGTGCACTTTTCGTTATTTTGATATCTGTTTTTCCTTCCAAAACGCACTGAGTGATTGAGAGGCCGCGGTTGCTTTTTTTGAGATGCATCATAAGGCTCTCTCCCTGAGCAACTTGGCCAGCCAACGTGCATCGGAGAGAAGAGAAAATTGTCAAGACCCTCCAAGCTGTTTCTCACTGGCGTCTCTTTGCGAGTCCCCCCCACCATGGCGTCTCTCTGAGGGTCCACGGCTGTCAGGAGGAGATCAGTTGGTGAAGCTGGTTTCAACTCCTTTTAATGACTTGGCACAGAATTCAAAACTCAGCACTTGCCAAAGTGCCTGCAAAGCCAAGTCTGGCTGGCACGGTGCTAGGTACCAGGACAAAAGCAGCAATGTCCACCCCCACAGATCTCCATGGGAAAATGATAAAAAGACAGATACAAAAGAGCTGGTCATCAGCAGCTCGGGAGGCTGAGGCAGGAGGATTGTGAGTTCAAAGCCAGCCTCAGCAAGGGCGAGGCGCTAAGCAACTCAGTGAGACCCTGTCTCTACATAAAACACAAAATAGGGCTGGGGATGTGGCTCAGTAGCCAAATGCCCCTGAGTTCAATCCCTGGTAACAGAAGAGAAAAAAAAAATAGCTAGTCATGATACCACTGGGGAGAAAACTAGTTAGTAAGAACAGAATGGCAGCCACAGATAGTTTAGATTACAAGCATCCAGGGAAAGAGCCTCTTTGAGAGGTGACAGCTAAGCAGAGATCTACAGTGGCCACTCAGACCATGGAAAAGACCCTCCAGGTGGAGAGATCTGGAAGTACCAAGGTCTGGGAGCTGCAATGGGCTTGGCCTTTGCAGGACTGGAAAGGTCTTTGTGGCTGGAGCCTAGAGCGAAAGGTGGAAGGAACAGAAACTGCAAAGAGCTGATCCTCACCCCTGGGGCTCCCAAAGAGCCTGGCCCAGAGTGCTCACCTGGGCTTCTGTATCTGGCAGGGGTCTGCAAAGAAATAGTATCATCAGGATAAGTGGAGAGAGATGTTCTCTGAGATAAGAGAGACATACAGAGAGCAGGAGGTGGGGGACAGAGATTCAGAGATTCCTTTCAAAGTTATGGGCTCCCCAGCTGTGAGGCCAACGGGCCCCAGATCCGCAGGGCAGGCCAGCAGAAGCTGCCACTCAGCACCTGGTGTCGCAGTCTTGAGGACTTCTCCATCCCCAGAGAAGCTTTAAGGCCTCTTCACTAACTTCATGATGCCCACATGGATTATCAAGGATAATTCCTTTACCAAGAGCTGATGGTAGCTGGGTGCCATGGCACATGGCTGTAATCCCAGCGGCTCAGGAGGCTGAGGCAGGAGATCGCAAGTTCAAGGCCAGCTTCAGCAACTTAGTGAGGCCCTAAGCAACTCAGTGAGACCCTGTCTGTAAGTGAAATACAAAATAGGGCTGGGGATGTGGCTCCATGGTTAAGTGCCCCTAAGTTCAATCCCTGGTTACCCCCCCCCCAAATAGACCTGATGGTAGATGTTAGCCACAGTTACCAAATACCTTCACCACAAAGCCCAGAGGAGCACTGCTCTTCCCAGGCACATGTGGCTGCTTTTTCCTGCACCTCTAAACAAGTCCCTTCCCCTGGGGGTTGGCTTGGTGACCAGCCATGAGGACGTACTAAAGCAATTTGATGTTGATGTTGATGATGATGATGATGATGATGTCATCAGCCATTTTTGATATTTTCCAGAGACTATGTTACAATTGCCATGTCCACATCTGGGATTTGGATGCTTGGACCTCTCAGGGGAGCCTAGTGTGTGTGGGAATTCCTGATAACTTAAATAGGAAGCAAGGCACTATGGATGATGAACGTCTTGGTTTGGGTTAGGTCCAGTAATATCAGCTCCTGAGACAGACCATTTCTAATAAAATCATTAGCAGGCTAAAGGCACATTCTCTGATTCTCTGGTTCCCAGGGCAGGGGCTTATGGAGCCAATAATCTTAAACATTCGTTAAATATGAGTCAGAAACCATTTCATGTCCGTGTGTTCATTTGAATCTTACAGCTCTCTCTGTGGATAAGGAAACTGAGGCCCAGAGAGGGAAGGAACTTCCCCAAGGACACACAGTAATGGAGTGAGATACAGTCAGATCTGTAATCCAGGCCTCTGGCCCATGTCCCCCCATTCTTCTCAGGGCCCTTCTCTGTTTTTCACCTCAAGGAGCTAGGACTCTTTCAAGACAGAAAACAGGCATGCTTACCCCATGCCTTCTGAGGCTCTCGGAGAGCTGATGGATGAAAAATTGGTCTGTGACCCTCTGAGTCATCCGCTTATTCTCTGAGCTTTTGACATAAAAGCAGAAAGACAGCGTGCCAGACAGAGTCGGGGCCAGAGAGGACTGTGACGTTATCCTTAAGGATGTCATTCATGAATGAGCTCCACATCACGCCTGCCTCTGGCACATGAGGCTGTCCAGGTCTGTCTCTCCCCAGCCTCCACCACCCCATGTCCCAGCCCCCGACTCCACCTCACCAAGTCTGAGTCCCTGGTACCCCGAGCACCAGCTCTGCTCTTAGCAGCCCCTGCTCAAAACTACTATCCTCCACGGACTTCAAGAAGGAGTCCAAACGCCATGGCATGATGGTAGAAAGCCCCCGTGACTGGCCCCTTGCCACGCCTCAGACCCTGCACCCCTCCAGACTCTTCCTGTTTCCTCCAAGGCCCTGAACTTCCCACCTCTGCACAGACTCCTCACCGCATGGGAAAAGCTGTTATCTGCATTTGAATATACTTGAGAAAATTCTGCTGTTTTTTTTCCAAAGGATAAAATTACTATATGACAACTAAGAATATTTATCCATCAAATGTCACTGCTCAGAGAATGAGGAAGAAACTACAGAGCGAAAATATTTGCGATAGTCTATTCCCCCGAGGACTCCTATTCAGAATATATAAAGAACACATACTAACTAACAAGAACTAATAAGAACTCATACTAACTAATGAGAAGGCACCAGAAAAAAAAAAAAACCAATAAGCAAAAGACGTGGACAGGCAATTCAACCACGGAATCTCAGCCAATGGCCGATGAACACAGGGAAATGTGCTCAGGACATCAGCCATGGAGGAACTGTAAATGAAAACTGCTACATAATCCTGTCGCGTCCCACCACATGGAAATGAAGTCAGATGAAAATGAAGCAACGTAGCAAATGTTAGCAAGGATACACCACTCCAACGCTCGTGCCCTTCTGGTGGGAGTGTTAATTGGTACAACCAGCTCAAAAACTGCTTGGCAGTGTCTGCAGAAACTCAGCATACGCACACCCCATGACCCAGCACGTCTACTCCGAGGTCGTACCCGACGGAAATGTGCACATATGTTCACCAAAAGACATGCACGAAATTCCATAGCAGCACCACCCTTGGTAGCCAAGAATGGAAATGTAAGCCTCCAGGAACAGCAGAAGGAGCAAATAAATCGTGGTGTATTCACACTTTGGGATTCTGCATGGTAACGGGGATATATAAGACAGACCTATATAAAACATGGATGGAACGCACAAACAAAATCTTAAGCAAGAGAAAGAAGACATAAAAGAGGGCATCCTCTATACAAAAATAACATAAAATAATCTACGGTGCTAACTGTCAGGTTAGGGTTTACCTAGGAGAGGCTGCAAGTCTCTAAGGACTTCTGGGGAGTTGACCATACTCTGTTGTGGGATACTTATTATACAGGGGCATTTGTCTTTCAATAATGTCTCAAGCTTCACAATTGTCTGATGGATTTATAGCACTAAAAGAAGAGGTTAAAGAAATTCCACCTTGCCCAGTGTGGTGGCCACACACCTGTCATCCCAGCAGCTCTGGAGGCTGAGGCAGGAGGATCACAAGTTCAAAGCCAGCCTCAGCAATGGCGAGGCACTAAGAAGCTCAGTGAGACCCTGTCTCTAAATAAAATACAAAATAGGGCTGGGGATGTGGCTCAGTGGCCGAGGGCCCCTGAGTTCAATCCCTGGTCCCCCCCCCCAAAAAAAAATCCCACTTGCCTTTGAAGTCCAGGTCAAGTCCAGCCCAGGCCAGATAAGACCTCCCCCACCCCACCACCCCAGCCATTCTTGTTTTATTTCACTTCTTCCTGTGCCTGCCGAGGACGACTAGGGTGTGTCCATCGTACCTCTGTCTTCTGGTAGGCTTTGTTGTCTCCTCCACCCTGTGGCTCATGCTGTCACATAGTAAATGCCCAGAAAAATACATATTGGATGGAGTAAGTATAACACTGTGGGAAAAGAGTGCTAAATGCCAGGAGATCTGAGTTTCAAACTCACCTCAGGACCTTTGCACATGCACTCTCGGTTGCCTGAAGTACCTCTTCTAATGCCCACATTGTTTGTCCCTCCTCATTTCATCCAGGTCTCTGCTCAAAGTTCTTTATTAAGGAATCCTTCCTTGACTGACCAACCTGTGTAAAATAACACTATTCCTTTATTGTTCAAACTCTTCTGCTCTGGTTCTTGTTGTTTTTCTTTTCATCTAATATATTATGTATCCATCTATTTACTGATTTCCCTTTCCTTCTCCTACTCCTAGAAACCAAACCCCAAGAGAGCATAAACTTGATTTTCTTTTCTACGCTACTTCCAAATGCTAGAACGGCATCTGGGCACCTAGTAGGTTCTCAGTAAAGGTCGAATGACTGTGTGGATTAAAGTATTGGTAACTCTGGCTGTTTTCTTGCTGTGTGACTTTGGGTCAGGAGATGAGCATCTCTGAGCCTAACTTTTCTGCATCTGGCAAGTGGAGCTAGTAGCAACCCCTGTGTCCTTGTTGTGTGATCTGACTATGATAATTCATGAAAAGTACTTCTTTCAGCTCAGGGGACAACGTATGCACTCAGGAAACGATAGCTGCTCCTGTTGGCTTAGCTCATCTTCCTACGAAGCACATGTGGATTGTCTTAACATCTCTGAATCTGGGTGCCTTCTGCAACTGATGTGCCATTGTTGACTTGGCAGTGGTCACGTGTGTTTGGCTTTGCAACGTACCTTAGGCTCAGCAGAGGCATGTGGTTGCCTGGGAAGAAGAGGAGTCAGTATAGTCAGGGTGCCTGGGCTCTGCCCACAGCCCTCTGTGTGACATTGCAAGAGCTTGTCGTCCCTTTGTAAACCCCAGTGCCTTTAGTAATAAAATAGCCTGAGTAGCAGTCAAAGCCTTTACTATCTCTGAGGAATTTAGGTGCCGCCATCATTGACATAGTGCATTTCTTCCCCAAACCCGCCCAGTGACCAGCTGCCTCCTGGTCCTATCAGAGCCCCCAGATATGTCCAACGCCACACAGCAAAACCCAGCTCAGCAGCTCTGGCAACCTGTGCCTCTCGTTTGCTGTTGCTGGCCTAGAATCTTGATTCATCCCCTGCATCGGCATCCACCCAGATACTGGACGTGGTCCCTCGTGGGGCCCAGCGTCTCTGAGTTTCTCCCCCTCCCCTGGTCATCTTCCCCAACGCACCTAACTCCTAGTCTTGTATCCAACAGGCGCCAGCCAAGCTGCCTCCGTGACAGAGAACCCAAAGTCGATATCTAAATACCAGAGAGTCTGTACTTCTTTCATCTGTCCCTTTTGATGTCAAAGGGCTACCAAAGTGGGTTGGTGTCTCTGCTCCACGAAGCCCTCCAGGGGCCCAGGCTCCTTCCATCCTGTTCCCTAGAACAAGGATTGGCAAACTTTCCATAAAGAGCCAGGGAATAAATATTGAGGGCTTTTAGGGCCATGGGAGTTTCCATGGCAACCACTCAACTTTGTCCTTGGGACGGAAGAGCAGCCACAGTTAATAGGTAAGAGAGCACAGGAGGGCCGTGTCCCCATCAAACTTTTTTATAAGAACAGATGGCCAGGCATGGTTGGGTTGGCCAATCTCAGCTCTGTAAATTGATCCTCATCTCGATGGTTGAGGCTGTTTCCCCATCGCCATGACTACATTTAAGACCAGGAAAAAGAGTGAGTGGGATGAGAAGCTTCCTGTCAAGGCGCCATGTGAACATGGCGCCCAGCACAGCCACTCACACTTGATTGGCTAGAACCTGGTTATAGGGCCACGTCGAGTTGCAAGGGCATCTGGGAAATGTAGTCTCCAAGTAGGCAACCCTGTGCCCTACTAAGCTTCAGAGGATCCTGCTATGGAATTCTTGATAGTCTTGACCACAGTCTCCAAGCCTACAGACCTGGCAAGCTCCTCTCTTCCCCAAGCTGTTGTCCATCCTTTGTCCATCCAGAAAGATTTTTCTAAATTGCAAATATGATCATGTTGGTCCTGTGCTCAAGAATCTTCCATGGCTCCCCATGGCTTCTGGAATCATAAAGTTAGTCAACAAATACTTCGTGGTTCTTTATTATGTCTCAGATGACATGCTAGAGAATGGGGGATCACTGGTAGGACAAAAAAAATAAAGGCATAGTCCCTGCCTTCAGGACCTGTCAGTCAACAGGAGCTAACTATACCCTCCTTCATTCAGTCCACAAGATCTTCAGCGACCTGAGCCTCGCCTCATTCCAGCCACATCTCACCAGCCCAATCTGCAGTCTCGGCAAAAACCCACATTCATCATGCCTTTGACTTTCATAGATGGTTCACTCCAGCAAGGAATGCCATTCCCTACTCTGCCCCCTGTCTGTCACCAGCCAATGCTGTGCCTCTTTGAAGAGCCAACTCAAGCATCATGTTCTCTTGGATGCCTCCCTGGCCACGCCTGGCTGACCAGTTCCATTCTGGGTCCTTCCTCTCCCCTCATCACACCATCCATCACTCTGGCCTGGAATTGTCTTTGCTCCAAACAGCCTCCAGGTCCCTCATCAGTGTGGGACTCTGGTTTGTTTGCTTCCTGTCTCTAGGGCTTTACAGTATGGCTAATAAAGAGGAGGGACTGAAAGGAAAATTTAAGAGAGAGGAAGGAAGAGAGGGATGAAGGCAGGAAGGAAGAGATGTAAGGAGGAAGCAAAGAAGAGAGGAAGGGAGGGAGGGAGGGAGAGATTAGTCAATCAATGGATCCATGGGTAGATGGATGGATGGGGGGTGGGTGGATGGAAGGACGCCTGGATCAATGGGTGAATAAATGGGTAAATGGATGGATGGTTGGGTAGATTAATAAGTGGATGGATGGATGGCAGACAGATGGTGGATGGATGGCCGGCTGGATGGATGGATGGATGGATGGGTGGATGGATGGGTGGGTGGGTGGATGGGTGGATGGATGGGTGGGTGGATGGGTGGATGGGTGGGTGGATGGATGGGTGGGTGGATGGGTGGGTGGGTGGATGGATGGATGGATGGATGGATGGATGGATGGATGGATGGGTGGATGGGTGGGTGGATGGGTGGGTGGATGGGTGAGTGGGTGGGTGGGTGGATGGATGGATGGATGGGTGGATGGATGGGTGGATGGATGGATGGATGGGTGGATAGATGGATGGATGAACCAATGGACAACTGACAGACAGATGGTGGATGGATGGATAGGTGGATGGATGGATGGTTCAATGGATGGATGGACATATGGACAATGGACAGATGGATAGATGAATGGTTCAATGGATGGATGGATGGGTGGCAGGAAGAAAGGAAAGAAAGGAGGGAGAGAAGGAAGGAAGGTGGATAGATGGATGGATAGATGTACAGACTGGTGGCAGGAAGGAAAGTAGGAAAGAAAAAACAAAGAAGAAAGGAAGGAATTAGAGTACCCCTGGGTCCAAGACCTCTCACTTCCCACCCAGCCAGAGTCCCTGAATTTGGACCATTAGGAAGAAGAAACTAATGAAGTGCGTGCTGACATTTTTAAATCTTTTACCAGCAAGCCTCATTTTCATTCTGTCTCCCTCGAGATTTTTGTCGTGTTTTCTATGCCGATGCTTTATTTATTTCTACCTATTTAACGATGATACAACCCACATCCATCCCTTCTTCTTGCCCTTAAACTTCTGAATTTTTAATCAAGCAATGTAAACTTCATATTATTTTTTTGCCTACTAGATATGAAGGTCTTAGGCCCTGACAGGAGGAGGGGTGATGAATTATGCAGGCTGGAGGCGCCCATCTGACTTCTGTGATGTGTTGGGTTATAATTGCACAAACTATTGCGTCCCCAGATCTGGGAAATGTGGTTTTCTACTTTCTCAGACATCTTTAGAAAAGGGTGACAGCAGATTTCACGAGTGGAGAGAAACAAGAAAATGAGATAGTTTTTTCCAGAAACAGCCATGGGCTGGGACATGCGTCTCCTCCCGGCCCTTCCAAGTGCGGACCCAGCTCCCTCACCCACATTTGGCAGGAGACACCGGTGTCAGCTTCAGCAGAGAAATAAAAGCTTGGAGGCTTCCCACAATAAGGGCCATTTATCAGGCAAGATGCTTGGTGACTCAGGGGACTGGAAATGGGATCCGTCTGAGATCCAGAGGGTCGAAATCCATCTGCAGCCTGGGTATACCCCAAGTCACAGATTTATTAATTCCACTAATATGTATTAAGTATCGATTGCCCCCACCACCACTGGTCACTTATTTCGGCACTGGGGATACCCAGCCAGCTTTCCTGGGGTATATGTTTTCATATTGTAGATATAAAATAGAATAAACCAACGAGATAATTCCAACTGGTTCTGTGGGAAACAGAAAAGGACATTGTGTTGAGCATGTGATCACGGGGCGGGGCAGCTCCTTTAGATAAAGGTGGGCAGGAAGGACTCTCTATGCGGGTGATGTCGGAGCTAACATCATCTTGAGCCAAGAGGACGCTGGCTGCAGGCAGAGGAAAAAGCCACAGCAAAGTCCATGAAGCAGGAAAAAGTGGATTCTGTGTTGGCCTGAAAGATGAACCCCCAGGCAGAGGCATAGCAAGCAAGGGGCCGTTCCCCGGAAGTCTCACCAACATGGAAGTCCAGCAGCAAATACTGTCACTTCAGTATTTTAATAAAATATTTTCAGTCACTACCTGGGGACCATAAAATGTAGGAACCAGGAGGATTTTATAGATGATTCGATTTAAGCAGAACTGGCCACACACAAATGTCAATGGATTGTTGAAAGAGAGGAGATGGTAACTTATTAAGGTGCTGCAACTGGCAGTGCCTAAGAGCACAGAGCTCTTTGGTTTATAAATCATTTCCATACCTACCATCCCCATAAACCCTCAGCCCCATCCCAGGAGGTAGGCCTCTGGTGCCCATTTTATGGATGGGAAAATTGAGTCTCCGTGGTATTGAGCCCATCTTCAAATGTTAGTAAGAGGCGATGCTGGAGTGAGGATCCAGGGATCCCCACTCTATGCTCCCTTCTGCTTCCAGGCCCCCAGTCTCCTGAGCCTCATCTCAGAGTGGGGGAAGCTGACATTGGAAATAAGAACAGTAGAGTTCCATCCCAAGCCTCCCCTCATAGGCTCTGTGCCTTTAGCCAGTTCCTTTCCCTCTCTGAGCCTCTACGTCATTTGTACAAGACTGATCATGGGGGAAGCCTTGTTAAAGGCTTTAGGGATAAATTGAGACCATGGTCACCAAAAGCTTTAGAGTTTTATGGTTAAGGGTAAAGTTAGAGAGACACGAGTTCAAATCTCAGCTCTGCCCTTGACCTTCTGGACAACTTTGGGCAAATGCTTCAAGTCCGATTCCTTCAGAAATAAACCAGAAAGGGTGAGTGCAGACTTGTTGTGACAATCATGGGTTATGATGCCATTAAGTTTCCCAGGACACAGCAAAAATATTATTATCACCACTATCACCACCACCACCACCATCACCATCATCACCATCACCATCACCACTATCATCACCACCATTACCACCACCATCACCATCACCACCACCACCATCACCATCACCACCACCACCACCACCACCACCACCACCATCACCACCACCATCACCACCACCACCACCACCACCATCACCATCACCATCACCATCACCACCACCACCACCACCACCACCATCACCATCACCACCACCACCATCACCATCACCACCACCACTATCATCACCACCACCATCACCATCATCACCATCACCATCACCACCACCACCACCATTATCATCATCACCAGCAGCACCAGCATCACCCTCATCAAACATCACCAGTGTCTGCAGGCTCCTCACCGCTGGCATCATCCACAGGAAGTGCTAGCTCTGCTTGGAATCACAGCCTACACGTGAAGCATCATTATGACAACCAAGCATCCTCACCAAATGCCAACCCCCTCTTGAACTTAGAGTAATACCTTGGAGGAACTTGGCCATGAGCCCCAATTTCCACTGGTTTCTTCATTCAGCCAACATTTCTGAAGTCTTCCACATGCAGGCCCCAGCGACCCAGCTGCGAGCAGGAAGGGACATAGTCCTTACCCTCATGGAGCTCACAGGCCTTGGGAGCCCAGGAGAAAACAATTAAACCAACAAATCAATCCTCTAATCACAGGTTGCTGTGTTATTTAATTACAGAGGGTGATTAATGGATCCTGCACCAGGAGGAGCTGTTGAGGGTGCATCCTAAGTCAACAAAACACTGGCATGTGGTCGCAGAGTCCAGGGCTAAGGAAGAGGCTCCTGTTAGGACCTGCCCAGCAAGACAAAGCTGTCACACGCACAGAACACACAGCAGAGGTGCCCTGTGGCTTTGCTCCCGCCCTTGAGCAGGGAGAGAGCAGAGGAGGGGGAACGGTGAGCAGCCTCGCTGGCTGGCTTTGTGCTGCTTTATTTCACATTCATTAAGAAATAGTAACACCAGCCAGGTGCGGTGGTGCACGCCTGTCACCCTAGCACTTAGGGAGGCTGAGGCAGGAGGATCACGAGTTCAAAGCCAGCCTCAGCAATGGCAAGGTGCTAAGCAACTCAGTGAGACCCTGTCTCTACATAAAACACAAAATAGGGCTGGGGATGTGGCTCAGTGGTCGAGTGCCCCTGAGTTCAATCTCTAGTATCAAACAATAAAAAAATTTAAAAAAAAAGAAATAGTAACCACTGAATGTAGGTGCCAGGTGGGAAAGTCACCAGGGTGGCCCAGCTAGACAGGAAGAGGAAGACCCACCCTCGAGGAACCCAGATACACCCACTGTGCAGTCCACCTCCCCTTGCCGAGTGCCTGGGTCACCTAAGGTCTGGGGATCAGCTACCTTTGCTCACCCCACACACACACACAGCCTCTGGGGCCACCACTGGGCCCCTCCCCAGCCGGGGGAGAGGGAAGCCCTCAGCCCTCCATCCTGGGCAATAATTAGCTAATCCACAACATCCTGGACTTGCAGTCGGACCCAGGCTTCCCTCAGCCTCAGTTTCTGAATCTGTAAAATGGATCGACTGGCCACACCTGCCTCAGGGAGGGATTGTAAACCCTGAGGGGATGCGTCCTTCCAGGTTGTTGCGTAGTGATCAGTCAACGTGACACCCGGAAGGGCTTCACCTGTTCTAGTCAGTAGGTAACAGGTAAGACTTTTTTTTTTTTCTTGGTACCTGGGATTGAACTCAGGGGTACTCAACCACTGAGCCACATCCCCAGCCCTATTTTGTGTTTTATGTAGAGACAGGGTCTCACTGAGTTGCTTAGCACCTCGCTGTTGCTGAGGCTGGCTTTGAACTCGTGATCCTCCTGCCTCAGCCTCCGGAGCTGGGATGACAGGCGTGCGCCACCAGGCTCGGTGCAGCCTCTCTTAGACGCCTCTTAGATTCAGGAGAAAGTTTGGTGAGCCTGCCACACCAGTACTGGACACTCGGGTTATGTCCCTAAGTGTCAAATGAATGAATAGTGAGCAAGTGAATGTGGCAGCAGCGTGCTCCCTGGAGACGCACCCTAGGAGGGTCCACTGAGGACACAGTCACAGGTGGTCCTGAGGCTCAGGTTGCTCACTGCCTGGAGGAGGGGCTGACGTCATTGGTATCAACTTCCAGCCATGACAGGCACAGGGCCCCAGGTGCAGGCGCCACATCCTGGAGGAAGAGACGTGCATCCTGGAACACGAGGGGTGTGTGCTCAGAAGAGGAACCAGGAGACGTTCAAGCAGGAGACAGGTCCCAAGCCTGTGTCTGAACATCCCGGGGGGACTGGGCTGATAAGAAGCTGCCGCTTTAATGGGTTCCAAAGAATGAAATGTCCGCAACTTCATACGGTTCAACCCATTCATTCTCAAACATTTTGGCCTCAGGACACTTTTATATATCCTCTTAAGAATCATTGAGAACTCCCTCAAGCATTTGCTTATGTGGGTTGTACCTGTGAATATTTACCACTTTAGAAATTATAAGTGAGAAAAATTGGCCGGGCACGGTGGCACACGCCTGTGATTCCCGCGACTCAGGAGGATGAGGCAGGAGGATTGAGAGTTTGAGGCCAGCCTCAACAGTGTGGCGAGGCCCTCATCAACATGAGACTCTCTCTCGAACTAAAAGTATGACTGGAGATGTAGTTCAGAGATAAAGTATCCTGGGTTTGATCACCAGTACCCAAACTAGATAGATGAGATAGGAAGGTAGGTAGATAATAGACAGAGATATGACAGAAAATTTGTGAGCAAAGTATACAGGCACACATTCCAGTTGTCGTCCAAGCAATGACGTCATCCACGTCGGGAAGCGTCTACAAAATATTTGGCACATGCAGCAGGAATCGTATTGGGTACAAAACTCCATCGTAGACACCATTATGCACTGAGAAAGAAAAATACAGAGAAGCTCCTCACATTATGATTAAAACAGCTTAGAACTTGAGAGTCTCCCGAAGGGCCTTGAAGTTCCCCTGGAGTCCCGGTCTGAGAATTGCTGGTTTCACCTGATCAAATCCAAGGACTGCTGGACGCATTGAGGAGCAGCGTGAGGCGCGCCCATCCAGCCAGGCAGAGGCAGGGCCCCCCAAAGCCTCCACCTTCCACCAGCAGCAAATTAAAGCCCAAGGGGCCACTGGGTCCTGGGGGCACCGGGAAGGGTGGGAATACCCTGCGGGAGGGGTAAGCGGCAGGGGTGGGCACCCTTGCACAGGAGGGTGTCACGTCCAGGCTCCCTGCCAGGGTGCTCGTGGGAACTGATAACCATGCTCAGCCCCCACCGGCTCCCAGGAGCACCTCCAAGATGGTGCTGTGGGCTGTGGGCTGGTCCCCAAGGCACAAACGGATTGACCCAGACCCGGCCCAATTGCTGGGGCTTAAACATCAAGTCTTCATTTCCTTTTATATATATGCCATTCCACCTCCAGAAAAACAGGCATCTCTGCTTTTCTGTGGGGTAGGGGGTAGGCACTGGGACAATTCTTCCAGTGTCAACAGGCACCAAAATGCAGAGGCACCTGAGTCAGGGTCAAGCCACCGTCTCTGCTCCTGGGGGCTCCGTGACTTTGCACCCAGCACGCCTGGGTTCAGAGCTCCACCTGACCATTTTCCAGATGGGCCGGGTCACCTTCGGAACTCAGTTCTCATTCTCCTAAAATTAGATAGTCACACCCATGTCACGGTCGAGGTTCAGAACCGACCAGGGGTGCGTCGGGCGGAGCTCCAAGTCCACGATCTGAATTTAATAGGAAGACAGTGAACGTGCTCTCTGCTTAAGTCTCCGTGTTTACAAATTAGCCTCTGTTTATGGAAAAGGATCCCACTCTTCCGTTTGTGGAAGTAAACTAATATTCCTGTGTTACGTGAAATAAGCAGATGGATTTGGAGAGTTATTAAGAGATTATCTGAACAGGTCAAAGGTGAGCACGCTGGGGGTGAGCATCCTCATGGGACAAACCTGGAGATGACATCGCGGTGCTCAGCTCTGTTGGACACGCCCTGGGTGCGTGACACTTGAAGGCTATTATTTTTATGGTTTCCTGGATATTGAGATGAATAGTTTGAGAAAATGAAAGTATGTAGAGCTACAAGGGAGGGCAAGGCCCGGTTCAAATTTCAGCTGAGCTTCTGAGAGGGTCTGGATCTTTCTTTTCTTACCGTGGTACTGGGAATTGAAGCCGAGGGGCTCTACCACTGAGCTCCATCCTCAGCCCTTTTTATTTTTTACTTTGAGACAGAGTCTGGCTAAGTTGCAGAGGCTGACCTAAAACTTATGATCCTCCTGCCTCAGCCTCTCAAGTAGCTGGCATTAGAGACATGCACCCCCATGCCTGGCTTATTGTCTGGATCTTGAATGTCACCCAAAGACCCATGTATGTACTATTGAGAGGCAGCGGAAGTTTCCATCAGTGGGGCTTTGTGGGAGGCCTGAGGTCATTCGAGTTACACACTTGAAGGGGATTATGAGACCCCAGGCTCTTCCTCTTTGTCTTCACTCGCACAGCTTGTGATGTAAGTGGTGTTGATCCACCGTGTACTCCCCCCTATTCTTGCCTGGCATGTCCATCAGAAGCCCAAAGCCATGGGTCTGCCCAACCTTGGAATGGAAGTTCCAAAGTAATGAACCAAAATAAACCCTTTGTCTTTTTAAGTTACTTGCCTCAGGTATTTCTTTATAGCAATGGAAAGCTCACCAAGGCAGTTGCTCAACTCTTGGGTGTTGACGCCTCTTCACCTCTTTGAGCCCCTTCTGAGGATTGGGTTTCTGGCAGAAATCTACGTGAGTAAAACTTCACATTTTACTCAACAAAGAGAACACCTTCACTGATTCCACTGGAGAATGTACTGGGGGACAAAAGGACCAGGCGTGGCAGATCTGTGCTGTGGAATACTATGCAGCCACGTAAAGGAAGGGCATGCTGAAACATGCTACAGTGTAGATGAACATTAAATGCACTGTGCTAAGTGAAAGAAGCATACACAGAAAGCCATGTAGTGTATGCTTCCATTTATATGAAATACCCAGAATAAGCAAATCTATAGATAAGGAAAGCATATTAGTAGTTTCCAGGGGCTGGGGGAGGGGAACAGTGATTGGCTTCTCAATGTGTGTGCAGTTCCATTTGGGGGTGATGAAAAGATCTTAGAACTAGTAGAGGCAGTGACAGCAGAACATTGTGAAAGCACTTAGTCTAGGAGATTTAGCTCGGTGACAGAGCTCTTTGCTAGCAGGCACCAGGCCCTGGGTTCCATCCCTAGTACTGGAAATAAAAAATAAGTAAATACAACAGTTAGCTGGGCATGGTGGCGCATGCCTGTAATCTCCGTGGCTAGGGAGGCTGAGGCAGGAGAATCGTGAGTTCAAAGCCAGCCTCAGCAACGGCGAGGGGCTAAGCAACTCAGGGAGACCCTGCCTCTACATAAAACACAAAATAGGGCCGGGGATGTGGCTCAGTGGTCGACTGCCCCTGGGTTCAATCCCTGGTACCCAAATATATATATACACAACTGTTAATTTTATGTCATGTGAAATTTACCTCAATAAATACACACATTCAGATTGTCCTGAGCACCACCCAGGTCTTGATGAATTCTTGCATAAAGTGAATGAATTCTTGCATCTCATCTAAATCTTTAGATGAGATGATACCTATCCGATTCCATTCCTGCAGGCCTCCTCAGAGCCTTTATTTTCCCAGTGTGTTCTGTGGTCCTCCAGGAGTTCCCTGAATAACGTGCAGCATTTCCCAACTTATTTAACCACAAGTTCCCAGGGCTCATGATGGGTGTCCCCTCTTTGGGGAAACCCTGGACTCATGGTGCCTGTGCAAGCAGTCAGAGCACAGCTAGGTCCCAGAGGCCCTCTCCGGGCAGTGGTGGAATATTCTCGTTTCCTCCCAGGTCCTACCAGGTGCTCACGCTGATCCGAATTCTCTTCCCAGGAAAGGAAGAGAGATGCTGGTGGGGAGGAAGGAGAGAAAGAGGCAGGGGGGAAGGGAGGAGGGGACAAGAGAGGAACAAATCAGCAGGGAGGATGAGAGGAGCACCCCGTGGAAGCCCCAAGTTAACTGGGCTCAAGCTCAGCCCCACAGCTGCTGAGAAAGGGGGGAAAGTCTCAAGACAGTGGCTGCTCCTGCAGACTCAGGCAGCTGCTAAATTAATGAGGTTTTGCCCAAGTTGAAGGAAACAAGACATTTAGCACCAGAGATAAAGCGAACACTTTTTCCATCAAAAAAAAAATATTAAAGGTAATTCAATTGGAAAAGAGGCAATAGGGAGGGGCCTGGGAACCCAGGGAGGGGCCCAGACTGGCGGCTGCTGAGCAGGCAGAAGGCAGATGTGTCCAAACTCAAGTGTGTGTTTGAGGAGGGAGGGGTTCCTGGGGGCTCCCCAGCTGGGCTTGGATAAACAGGTCAATGTCAGCCTTTGTTTTCCATCAGTGGAGAGGCTGATGGGTGAATTGCACTTCCCCCAGCTGGCAGACCTGGAATTAGTGATCGATAGGGCCATAGCACCACGCTAATTAAATCAGAGCTCCAAGGTACCGACTTCTTCATAGCCCCAGACCCGCAAAAGACTGATACACAGGGTTGGGTGGTGCCCAGAGTCCTGGTCTCCACTTCTGTCCCCACTTCACTAGTTGAGGTTTTTCTACTATTCTTCTGCCCACCCAAGGTAGCCCCACTGTGCTACTTGGAAACACAGATAATAATAAAAATAATATTCAATAGCCCAACACGGAAAAACTCTGAGCATCAGGCTTCAAGTTCAGCGCTATTTCATCTCATCTCATCCTTGAGATAACAATACCCTGTAGCAGGTTCACTGATTACCACCATGTTCCGGATGAAGATACTGAGGGTCAGAGTGGTAAAGGGATTTCTTGAGGTCATACGGCTGGTAAATGTTAGAGTCAGAATAGGAATCCAGGCTTCCTGGAATCCTGATTAGCTCGTCTTGACCACGGATTCTGAGAAACCCCAGCCAGAATGGCCTTCTACCAGCTGTAACCCACCAGAGTCAAACTTCCATTCATTCATTGATTCTGTCCCATTGAGTAGCTAAGAGCTGGGCGCTGGGTTTAGCAATAGAAGCAAAGGGGAGGGGGGGACGGCAGGCGCAACCCCTGTCCTCAAAGAGCCAAGCATAGGGATGCATAAAGGGGCCCCAAGACGGGGAGAAGCAGGGCGGGGAGAAATGGCATTGGGATTACAGGGTGAGCTCAGGCAGCACACGGGGCTTCCTCAGGACAACCATGGGGATGCGTGACCACGGCAGACCAGAGCCCAGCCCTC
>CM053407.1:109787862-109805811 GCA_028644305.1 Xerus rutilus
CATTGGCGAAGAATGGAGCAGCGGCAGCCTCCCTGAGGCTCCAGTCTTTGCAAGGCTCAGACCAGCCTGAGCCCAAACCCAGGTTCAGGAAGCACAGGTGAGACCCTCAAGAACCAGATGTGGAGAAGACGCTGCCAGTGCCCCCACGGGAGGAAACGAGGTGCAGACAGAAACGTCAGCGTGGCTTGATCAGGAAATCCAGGGAGACCTGCGTCCTGCTGTCATCCTTGACATCGACTTCCGGCATTTTCTACACTCCAGGCACACTTATGAACTTGACCTCGTTTCCTCTGCCCAACCACCCTGCCAAATAGGTACTGCCATCCCTCTTGGGTAGATGAGGAATCCCTGGCTCAGAAAATGGAACTCAGTAGATGCAGAAAACAGCCAGAAATCCACAGAACCTGGATTTGAACCTCCATGGCCTGACTCCAAGATCCACCACGCTACATCTTCCATTGTGACTCCCCAGAGCCTGTCAGACTTCCAACCCTTGGCCAAGGAGCAGGACCCAACTGGCCTGTCACGGGGCAGGCTGAGCTCTTCCTCCCGGTACCTGTGGGCTCATGCCCAATGGCCAGGACATGTCTCAACATCTCCCTTCCCCCCTCCTGTGCTCGCAGCTTAACAACATGAAACCTCAACTTCTCAGTCAGCAAAGAGCGCTGGACAGGAAGACTCCTCCACAGTTCAGTACAGCCACAACAAGTTCACCCTCGCCCTTCCTTCCTCTCTGTCTGTGAACCGAGGTCTGGGGTGGCGCTGTCCATCTGGCCCTCGCGCAACGTTCTCTCCTATTGCAGCTGGGTTCGCCTGCCCTGTGCTTGTGCGTCCAGCGTCTTCCCTGTCCTTTCTCTTCTGTTTATCCCGAGTCAATTTTCACTTGATCACACTCTGCCCAAGCCTGACGCACCGCAAGAAAATGAGCTTTACAATCACATAGAAAAGAGCCAGATGCGGTGGCACACACTTGTTATCACAGCAGCTCGGGAGGCTGAGGCAGGAGGATCGCGAGTTCGAAGCTAGCCTCAGCAACGGTAGGCGCTAAGCAACTCAGTGAGACCCTGTCTCTACATAAAACACAAAATAGGGCTGGGGATGTGGCTCAGTGGTCCAGTGCCCCTGAGTTCAATCCCCAGTACCAAAAAGAGAAAGAAAAACAATCACATAAAGAAGAACTCAAGTTCAATTCCACCCTTAGCTCTGTGACCCTGGTTGCATTTCTGAGCTTCACTGATCTCATCTGTAAACTGGAGATGGTGCTGACCCAGGGCTGCTGTAGAAATTAGAGACAATGAAATAGTGGTAATAATATCAGCAGTTCTGACGGTAATAGTAGTAGTAATAACAGGAATAACTTAAACAGTCGTGACTAACTGAGCAAATGCTCACTTGCCAGGCACTGTGCTCGATGTCTTATCTATAACTAACTAAATCCTCAAAGAAATCCCTTTAGGTTTTATTACAAGTACCCTCATTTTTCAGAGAAGGAGGACGGAAGCACAGAGAAGGTCAGTACTAGGCACCAGTATTGAACACCATCTGGTGTTTTTCAGGACTTGCACAGAGTAAGTGTTCAATAAATAGCACCTCCATCCCCCACTCTGCCTCAGTTCCCTTCCAGTGTCCCTTCCTGTCCACTGTCCAGGATCCAGCTTGTCACTGTAGCCACTGTGAGTCCCATTTCCCTTGCAAGAAATGAGCCTATGCAGGACCTTCCAAGTACAGCTCCTGTACTACGTGCTCAATAAACATCTATTGAACATTAATACTACCCACTTAGTAGTGGGTAGTATGTTGTGCTCCACCCGCTTCGACCTCCAGATATGTGGTTCTGACCCCGTCTCTCCTACCATATCACCCTCTGAATAATCAACAATGATAAAATTGTTCAATCTAAAAGTCTACTCCAGGTCTCATTCCTGACCTCTCACGCCATGCTGGTCAGTACACCTCAGCCTCTCTCTTTGGACTCCAGAATTCTCTGCTTTCTTGTTTTCTGTCGATCTCTAATTTATCTTCCTCACTCTCCCTGTTAAAGCTACCTATATCCCCAAGGACTGCTTTTGGCTTCTTGTACTGGTCTATTTTACGTTGCTACAACAGAATGCCAGAGGCTGGGTAAAATATGAAGGAAAAAAACCATATTCCTCACAGT
The DNA here is from genome assembly GCA_028644305.1 of Xerus rutilus. Lineage (NCBI taxonomy): Eukaryota > Metazoa > Chordata > Mammalia > Rodentia > Sciuridae > Xerus > Xerus rutilus. The sequence goes on from CM053407.1 coordinate 109,790,021, forward strand.
TCTGAAGGGTGGGAAGTCCAAAGAGGAGGGACTCAAACCCAGTGAGAATGTTTTGGATGCTTCATCCTTGGTAGAAGGCAGAGGGCAGGGGCTTGCTTGAAAGAGGGGTGCACATGTTCATCTATCAGAAAGCCCCAAGTCATCCATTTGGTGGTCCAGGACACACTGAGAAGCAAACGGAAGTGAATAAATCATGATCGAGTTAGATACCACTGCAGGATGCCAGGAAGGGTCTAAAACACCCAGCTTGTGTCCCTTTTTGGGTACAGAGGCCTGGGCCATTCATTCCCCAGCGCCTTTCCATTATTGCTTGAAGGGTGAGGCTGCACAGCCGGAGTCCCCAGGCCCTCCTGCGTGGTGAACAGAAGCAGAGGAGGCTCCAGCCACCGTACAGCCCTCCGGCTGTTGAAGCCAGCCCAGAAAGCTCTGCGAAGGTAAGGCCCAGGGATTTGTGTGGTGACACCAGCTCCCAGATGTGCAAGTCCACCAAGGTGTGAGATGCCATCGAGGGGGTCAGATTTCCAGACCCAGATTTCCAACTTGGCCGGGGCTGCTCCATGGATGGATCTTTCTAGGTTCTCCAAACCAGCAATCCCACCCATGGTTATCCCCTCCGGCTGGTCCCTCTTGGTTTTATTTTCTTGGTTATTTCAAGAGTCTGCAGACTTGGCAAAGTGCTGGATGGTTCCAGTGAATTAGTCCCAACTTTTCTCCAGCCCTCTTTGTCCTCTTTGCCCCACACTATCAGATACACATCCCTGAAATTCTGCACAGCGTCAAGTATCACCAGGGGCTGGCAGCGCTCTTCATGGTGATGTTTAACTTCTTTATTCTATACTTAAGACCTTTCACAATCTGACCCTCTTGATGGCATCTCCATGTGCTGAGAGCAGGGCTGGTCTCAAGTTCAGACCCTAGTGTGACCATTAAAGATGGGGAATCTTGAAGCCCACCACCTTCACTGGGCTTCTGTTTCCAGGTGATGACAGTGTTTCCTGCCAGGCGTGGTGTGGTTGGCTGAATAAAATCCCATCAAGGGTGTCCATGTCCTAATCCCTGGAACCTGTGAACGCTACCTTCATGGTAGAGGTGACTGAATTAAGTCTGGAAATGGGAGATGTATCTGTCATCATGAGGGTCCTCATGAGAGGAAGTCGGAAGGAGCAGAGCTGGTACAGATTCAGGGCCTCTTATCCAAAGCGCTTTGGACTATAAGTGTCTCGGATTTCGGGGTTTGGGGATTTGGGAGGATTTTCACGGACTTCACAGGTTATGCATCCCTAATCCCAAAATCTGAAATCCGAGATGGTCTAAAATGAGGAATGTTTGAAGCGCCACAGTTTCCGATGAGGGGAACTTGACACATTTCAGGTGTTCGGGAACGTGGCCTTGGAAGCAGAGGTGGGGAGCAGAGAGGGCTCAGAAGGAGCCCTGAGCCAAGGACAGCAGGTGGCTTCCAGGAGCTAAAAGGGCTGAGAAGTGAGATTAGCCCCCTCTGTAGCCCCGGCAGGAACTCTGCCCTTCTGACACCTCGATTTCAGACTTCTGGCCTCCCAAATAAGACTGGAACTGTGCATCGTTTCAAACCACAAAGCTTGTCGTGATTTGTAACAGCTATGATAAACTAACACAGTAGGCCTGCAGATACAGACTAGCTGTGGCCTTGACCCCTGCAAGGTCATCCATTAGGAATGGCCAGATGGGGGTTTTAGGTGGAGTTGTCCCTTTCCCAGGGCCCGAGGTGTCTCTCTGGAGAAGATCTGGAGAGTCGAATGTTGGGGATCCCGTGCCAGGCCTCCGGTGGACCCTCAACTGGGATTTCGTGGGTGGTGGCTGGCGAGGACAGGACCAGTTCAGGTTCCCTCCCCTCCCAGAAGGCCTCCCAGTCATTGTAGGATGCAGTGTCCATAAACCCAGAAAATGTGCCCGTGGGGGAGGCTTACCTGCCTTAGACAAGGATGCTGCTGTGGATGGGCAGCTGAGCGTCCCCTCCTAGGCACTGTGCTTAGCATTTTTCAACAGGATAGGATGCAGAAGTCCAGGGTCATTAAGTGACTTGTCCAAGGTCATTAGAAAGAACATGAAAGAGAAGGTACGCCCGGCCAGCAGTCCAGCCTCCTGGCCTCTGTCACGTGAATGGTCTCTGCCTGTGTGCATCCAGCATCCTGTACCATGGGAGCCTCCAGCCCAGAGAAACCAGCTCCCCAGCCAGATCACCAGGGTCCCCATGGAGAGCCCACCCCAATCCTTCTCCCAAGTGGAACTCTGCAGAAGAGAAATGGTTGTTTCCTGTAAGTCAATGATGGAATGAGAAATGGTCTCAGGATAAAATATGCCCCATCTCCTATTTGGCTTGGATGCATGCCCAGGAGATGTGGGGTGCTGGGACTGGGCAGACAGCAGAGCAGGGGGAGGAGCAGGGAGGGTCGTCTGAGCCTCCAGGACATCTGACAGTGAGATCCAGAGCCCTGCAGTGTGGAGGAGGGAGCCCTGGTGTCCACTCTGGGCTCTGGAACATTGGGCTGGGTCTGGCTTAGCCACTAGCTGCCCTGGGGTACTGTGCAGCATCTAATGCTCAGGAAACACTAGCTGTCTGCAGGATAACTCGGAGTTAAGAGAACTATATTCCTACAGCCCATGAGCTGCGGATGTTAGGTGTGACCTCCTGTCTCTGGGTTTTGCTTCACCATCTCCGATCTACCTGCCAGGTCATTGGTAAATAAATAAAGCCTGTATTAGTTGACCTTGTGCACCTGGGCTCGAGAATCAGTTCTGTGCTCAGCTCCCCACTTCATCCCTTTCCAAGCATTCATTTCCCTTCTCTACGTCTTATTTCCTTCTCTGAAAAATGGGTTCCTATAAGAACTCCTTGACTATTAGCTGGTTGTATCAGCCATTCACACTTTAGTATGAAGAAGAGCTAAAGGGATTTAACTATTTCTTTCAGGGTTGATGCTGTGCACTGTTCCAAGCATTTCCATGTGATTATTTCTTTTCACAACAACCCTATGAAGTTCAAAGCAGGGAAGGAAATCACTGGTAAATGGTTGAGTCAGGATTCAACTCAAAGTCCACCTACCTGCAAAGCTTGGACCCTTAGCACCTTGTTACATGTAGAGATCAAAATTGCCACAGGACCAGAAGAAGGTGCTTAGAGTGGTGGATCTTCCAGTTCAGTGCTTCTCTGACATTACTAGGAGCAGAAAATGATTTCCTAAATCAGCGTGGCTCTGGAGGCCCCCAAGAGTTTGCACTTCTAACCAGCTGCAGGACGTCTCAGGCCCGTCCACTTGGCATTGCGAGGTCCTAGACATGGGATTCCACATTGCTCTTTAAGCAGGATGTGGATTTAGTCAGACGGGATTTTTGCAAGCTTGCGGCAGGTGAGGCTGGAGGTGCTACTCACGCCCTGAGGTTCCTTGCGCTCTGGATGGCATCTTCCCAGGCTCTGCAGGAAACCAGTGCAAGGAAACCGCGTAGGAATCTTTCAGCCCCACCCTTCCTCAGCCCTAAAAAGCACAGCATGTCCCAGGCAGCCTCCGCTTAAAAATGATGTTCTGAGTAGCCACTCAGTATTCCGGGGACCGCGCTGGACTCAATACATCAAAGGCTGAAGGATCACATAGCCCCATTAGCGGCCAAGTTTAATTTCCCTTCGGGGCTGGTGGTTACAATGGAATACAGGAGCAATTACAACCTTCCCGCGCTGACAGCCTGCTCAGATCAATAACAGCCCCTCGCCAGGATCAGCCTCATTCGTCAGGAGGCTCCGGGCCACCCAAGGCCCTCCCTGGCCGCGGCACAGCCCCCTTGCAGGGTGAAAGTGCAAGGCCACCTTCCCGGGGGCTGAGCCCTTCCTGATCTGGTAGAGGAAAGGCTGAGCCTCCAGGAGCCCAAAACCTCACCGATGAGTGACTCCAGGATCGGATCCTCTAGACCTCAGGTGTAGACTGGGGAAGGAGAAAGACAGGGTCCTGTCCCCGTGGGCAGACACGGGTGAAGAAGGACACAAACAAGTCAGAAGGGGAGGGTGACATGGTGACATCTGGGCAGGGCCTGAAGCACCTGAAGGGGGAGTCACGGGAGACACGTGAGGAACCATGTTCCTGAAGGAAGAACTGTCAGTTCAAGGGCCCAGAGGTGGGAACCAGGTCCCACCAGTGGCTTGTGCCCCCTGAGGACGCAAGGGGAGCTGACATGAGGGCGGGGACTGGCAGGGGCCACACAGGGACTTGGGATTTCATTCTGGAGGGCCTGGGGGCCCAGACGGGTTTTCTGCAGGGAATGGGTCACCAGAGACATGGCACATGGAATCAGGGCCAACCTAAGGCAGGAGCAAGGCCTCCGGAAGCCCCGGGCCAGGGCCCCCTTCTGCCAGGGTCTGTTTTGCAGGTGCGTCTGTCGATGACTCGGGGTCCAATGCCTGGGGCCAGCACTGACGGCCCCCAGTGACCAGGAGGAGCAGAGACCAGAGCTCCCCGTGGCCTTCAGGCTGGGCTGGGGTCTGAGGCCCTGCGGAGTCTGTCTGTCATGCAGCCACTGCTTTGCAGAGATATTTCCGGGGCCTCCCAGCAAGCCTTGGGTCCAGGGCCCTGGGCTGAAGTTCCCTTTTGACAAACAGTGGGCACCCAAAGCCAGAGGGCCTTCCCCACGTGCCAGGGCCAGCTCGGGGCCCTCCCATAACCACACCTGCAGGCACGTAGGGAGAAGGCCCTGGAGACTTCCAGCCTCCCCCTGCCCCCTCTTCCCCGTCATTCAATCTTCTTTCCATGCTTTTTTTTCCCCCAATATTGTCATTCTTCCCTTGATTTATTAACAAAACCATTATTAAATCTTGCTCCAGGCGAGGCAGCGGGAAACTGATAAACAGAGACCCAGAAAAGACTGGGAAGCGAAGAAGGTGATGAGGGGGAAGAAAAGTATTGGGGCCAGAAACCCGGGAGGAAGGGACCAGGATCTCAAACCAAAAGATATTGCCTTCAGCCTCGCCTCCCTTGAATTTACACCCAGCTTTGTGGGTGCCTTCTCCAGGGAACGCCACCGCCCTCTGTTGCTGTACCTCACAGTGTCTGGTGTCGACTAAGGTCGAAATCTCTAGCAACACTGAGAGCACAGATGACAAAGACTGATTCTCGGCTTCCCTGCATACCAGCTGTGCAACCTGAGACCAGTGGCTTAACCTCTCTGAGCACCCGCATCTTCACCCCAAATATGAAAATGAGTGTAGCAACTCTTTCAGGAGGTTTCTGTCACTCAGTGAGAAAGAGCGATAAAGCTGCCTGTCCAAGAACTCTTCCAGAAGCCACGTGAGAACTGCTGTGATCTTGTGCTGCTCTGGGTGGTCCACGCTATCTCTTCTGAGCCTCAGAGTCCTCTTTTTCTCATCTTCATGGTACAAAAGCCCAGATGGGGCACAGTGGCCGGGAACAAGTGCAGTTCCAGCCTCTTACTGGACTCCAAGGACAGAGGACGGAGGGGGACAGGGGAAATGTCAGGGGGCCAGATGGGTGGGACGAGAGATCCAGCCCAGCAAGGGGGTGTGCGGAGGAGGCTAGGGACAGGGGAGAGGCTGTGGTAGGACACACGCCACCCCGACAAGCCCAGGTGGCTGTAAGAAGAGGGGAAGGGATCACTTCTCCAGCCGTGAAATACAAGCCCCCGCTGACGCAGATGTCTTGGAAGAATTAATGCCGAGAGTTGATTTGTAGTTCATCTGCCAGGTGGAGGAGGCCTGCGTGGGAGCAAGGCAGGGACTGGGACTGGGGATGGATTCCCAACACCCTCCGTCCCCAGGAAAGTGAAGGCCTCTCCTGCCCCAGGGAGGAGGGAGCAGCTCCTGCGGAGAAACCAGAGCAGAAAGAACGTTCCTGTCCTTAGCTCAGTGGGACGGGAACCAGCCATGCACCCGGTCCAGGTCCCCTCAGATGGTCCTCTCTGGGGCTCCGAGGAAGGGCAGAACATGTCCACTGCCCAGATGTGAAAACTGAGGCTCTGGGACTAGAAACAGCATGGCTCCACTGCAGAACAGAATGAGGACTTGGCTTTTGCTCTCGCTTAAATATTCTTCCTCTAATGGGAAAACTAAAGAAAGGAGGAAAACAGAGGCTGGGTACCTGGCCTCCCACACCAGGGCTGCATCCTTGCAAGCAGACACCTGCGACAGAACATCAAGTGTCTCTGCTGGACAGGACGGGAGGGGCAGGTCCCTCCCAGCAGCCCCAGGACCCACGGAGATGTCTCCCTTCCCAGTCCTGAAAGTCCTCACCAGTGTATTCAAGGTTTTACTGCAAGAGGAGAGGAGGAAACCTTGTGGAAGAAGTATATTTTTGCTCAGACGAAATGAAGTCACCCAGGAGGGCAGGCAGGAAATACACACCTGATAAGCACTCCCAGACTGGGGGATCAGTTCTGCATCAAATCCGGGGGTAGCCCCCACTGTTAAATGAGTGACATCGAGTACTTTGTTTCCACATAATTTACTTCCTGGCACTTTATTTCCTTCCAGCCTCAGGTTTTTTCTCCTTAAAATGGGTTTAATGTATCACTTTAAAAGGTGGTTGTGATGCCAAGTGCGGTGGCACATGCCTGTCATCCCAGCGGCTCAGGAGGCTGAGGCAGGAGGATTGTGAGTTCAATGCCAGCCTCAGCAAAAGCGAGGCCCTAAGCAATTCAGGGAGACCTTGTCTCTAAATAAAATCCAAAATAGGAATGGGGATGTGGCTCAGTGGTCGAGTGCCCCTGAGTTCAATCCTCAGTGTCCATCCTCCCAATTTTTTTTAATTAAAAATCAACTATGGATACACTCAATCACAAAATGCGAGAAGCCAGACTCGAATGTCACAAAGTATTTGATGCTATTAAATGATGGTCTGAAACAGACAAAATGATAGGGACCGAATTAGACTTTGCCAGAAGCTGATCCTGGAGACCAAAATGTTCTCTGTGTTGCTAGTGTTGGTGGTTAGCAGTTATATAACTGGAAACCAGTCAAAGCTCATGTGACTGAAGCCTTCCAAAGGGTAAGTTTTATTATAGATAAGTCATACCTCAGTGACACTGATTTTTGTTTAATTTGGAGAGTTTGACAAACATTTGATACATGCAAATAACCTACAGCAAGGCAGCCACACTCTGAACGCGGATTTCTTCCGCCCACAGAGGTAGAAAAATGGGTAGAGCTGAGTTGCAATACCCCATCCAGCCAGTAGGTGTCGCTCACAGCCTCCACTCCCTTTTCCGGGGGGACAGCCCCATGCATCCACCCATCCAGCCCTGGATGAAAGGAATCTGGGCTCACATTAAAATTTTAAAATTCAAATTCCGTATAAATGCTTGCCTGTAATAGATCAGGTGATGTACTTGCTCCTTGCTACCACCAGATGAATGATTGGTCCCATTTCACACACGGAACCTGAGATTCACTGTGGCATGTGACATTTGAGATCCTGCTGTAGAGACCCCCACCAGGCCCGGCCAAAACATGTCTTGAAATCGTCCTGCTCACGGTAGAACCCCTGGGATGCCGGGGTCTAGGCGGGGCCCGGCCCGTGGGCAGTGAGTTCAGGAGCACGGTCTCCCTCCGCAGGCGCCACATCTGTGCCCATTCCAATAACAATATTTTCTCTGCTCTCTCTGAAGAGAAAGTCATGTGTTAAATGGAAGATTTGCTTGAGTGAGTCACTGGGAACCTAAGTGAAATCATATCGAGGAAGTAATATTTATGATATCCATAAAGCAACCTGCTCAGGCCATGTGGGGGGGGCCAGATGGGAGGCCCAGATGTGCAGGGAGCCGAATCAGGGCCTGTCAAAATGGGGCTCTGGGCATGTGAGTTAAAGCCCCTCATCTGGGGAGGAAGTGGAGGTGCAGTTTGGTCAGCAGTGGGGTGCTCGGGCAGCCTCAGAGGTGAGGGCCCTTAGAGAAAGGGAGAGAAGGGCCAGGGTCCCCTGCCATGGCAGAGACAGCTGGATCAAGCCCTCCTGGCCACTGGTCAGTGGCCCTTCTGGTGACCTCATCCCGCCATGCACGCCTCTGCTCTCAGGATGCTCAGCTGCTCTGAATCCCTGCCGCTCACCCTGAGCACAAGAGCCCGAACATGCTCTCAAGATTGCTCCCTGAATTCTTGTTGTGAATGAAGACCTTAATGGTGGCAACTCAAACGCAGTGCCGGGCAAGTGGTCAGGGCCTTGGTAAGCAGTGATCTCGACAACGTCCTGTGAAGGTCTATTGTGCTTGTCTATCCAGTGTCCTTTCTCCTGTCTTCTGGGACGAGGGCACTTACCTTCCTTGAGGGACTCCCCTCTCTTGCCATCCTCACTCACCAGGACTCCCCTTATAACCATAGATGAGTCTGTTCCTCCAGGCCACAGTGATTGGTCCATGACTCTCACCTTTTAGTGACAGCTACTTCTGTAACTTGTCCCAACCCTCAGGAAAGGGACTATCTTTCTTCTACCTGGAATTGTACTGCCAGTGGCCACCTACCACAAGGGAGAGAGATCCCAGCCTCCAGAAGAGAGCCAAGTCAGAGAAAAGCAGAGTCAGGAGATGAAAAAACAAACAAGGGCACCTGGAGCTATCCAGACCTGAAGCTGTCACCCTTTTTACTCACCTAGACCAACTCATTCTCTTTCTAGATGAAGAATTTCATTCAGGTTCCTGGCACGTTTTGCTGAAAGAAAACTCATCAATCAGCAAAGTTTCCCAAGTTTAGTTCTTTGTTAACCAATGCTGAAATACAGAAAAAGGAGGCTTTAAATTAGGAATTAAAAGACCTGAGATTTCTAGTGCTTGAATTAAGAAGACAAATGATCCTAGGATGTTTGTTTTCCCTCACCAGGCATAGTTATCTATTATATAAAGTATTAGTTCTCTTTTGTTAGTTTTTTCCTTCTTTATTTTAAACGATTTTTTTCTTTAGACTTTTATGCAGAGCAGTGGCTTCTGGGGTAGTGAGGAGGACCGCATTGCCGGGAACAGGACCCCTCTGCCACTCCTGGAATCTCTGGACCACTTCCAATCTTCCCCATCCTGCAAGCGGGAGCTCCCACCCTCAGGCACCAGGTGGATTCTGCCTTGAATCCCAGGGCACCTGCTCACCGGCAGGACAACCTCGACGAGTTCCATTACCTCATTGTAGGACAGGCAGCCAGAGACCGTGCAGACTTCTCTCTGAGAAGTCTGGCCGCGTCTAATCAGCCCATTTCGCAGAGGACAAGACCAAGGCTCTGCGAGGTTAGAATTCATACTGGAAGTGAAGTCCTGAACTGGGACCAGAAACCAGATCTATGTGATTCTAGAGCTCAAATACCAACTAGCACTAGATACACGAATATCGAAGACACAGTCCAACATGCAGTCGATACAGAAAGAGCACAGGCAAACATGCAGTTATAACCCAACAGAATTCCCTGTACCTGGAGCTCTGCCGTCCAGACCAGCAGCCCACATGCGGCTCAGGTGACTGAGAGCTGAAGTTTAGAATCCATTTAATTTTAATCATCTTAAATAGAGAAGCTAGTGGCTAGAATGTTTGATTGCATGAGATCAGACACTCTGTTCCCTGAAGGGAAGATGGAATTTATTTGTAAACACATAAATTCAGAGTCATGATGACCTTTTTTAAAAATTAATTTAGCTGGGCACGGTGGCACACGCCTTTCATCTTAGCAGCTCAGGAGGCTGAGGCGGGAGGATCGTGAGTTCAAAGCCAGCCTCAGCAACAGCGAGGCCCTAAACAACCCAGTGAGACCTTGTCTCTAAATAAAATCCAAAATAGGGCTGGGGATGTGGCTCAGTGGTCGAGTGCCCCTGAGTTCAATCCCCAGTACAAAAATAATAATCATTATTTATTTATTTATTTACTGTGGCACTGGGTATTAAACCTGGGGACACTTTATCACTGAGCTACATCCCCAGCCCTTTTAGAATTTTTTCTTTATATATAAACACACACACAAACATATGAATACAAAGAAAGTATATATAAATATAAAGAAAAAATAATATGTGGTTTTTCTTGTTGTTTGGTGTTGTTTGTTTGTTTGATACTGGGTCTTGCTCAGTTGCTGAGGCTGGCCTCCAAACTTGTCATCCTCCTGCCTCAGCCTCCAGAGTCTCTGGGATCACAGGTGTGTACCCTGGCCACCAAAGCACAGAAGTCTGTTTTTACACTTCAGTTGGCCTTGACTGGCATTTGACCTTGGGAGGTGAGTTCCATTTATAGTAAAGAAACCCTCTTCCCCCACTGGCCAGTCAAGCCTTTCCTGCATACATAAATCCCACACAACTGAACATTTCTGGTAACTGGGCCGCCGCCGGGTGTGGAGAATCCAGTGGCGAGCAGGATAGAAACGGACTCGGCCCACAGAAACGTCCAGAATCGGATGCTTGTCCATAAATGCAAATGACACACAGGAGGCAGGGAACGCTCTGGGGCGCACCATGCACGCTGATGAAGTGGCATCTCAGTCCAACAGACGCTTCTGGAAGGGACTTGGCAGGGTCCCCAGAGCATGTTGTATTAACTGGAGAAAGTTGGGAGGGTTATGCAAATAGGCCTGTTGAATAAAGAATATTCCTAGTAAAATCATTATGCACGACAGTTCCCCCTCTGCATAAGGTGGCAAAAATTATCTCCCTGGTGCCAATTATGTGCTTGTTAGCACTGACATTCTCAGTGCCATTACACGGAATGGGTGCCGTTTATGTACGAGCTACACTGGGTTCTATTGTAATTTTTTTTCTGTTTACAACCCGGTATAATAAATGTCATTTTTTTTCAAATGTGAAGGTATTTGGTATTTAATCTATATTAAGGCTTGGAATATGTTTGCCCCTGAAAGACACTCACACCCAAACATGGTCCGGTGTCTCGGAAAGGAGAGGGGACTGGGGAGCGCTGGATGGGGGCAGGGGACAGGAGGCAGGATCTGTTTCTGACACCATGTCCTTGAACATGGAGCTTCCCTCCCCGAGCCTAATTGTGCCATGTGTGCTGAGACGTGATCAGACCCGGAAATTTCCAGAGCCCTTGTGCAGGCTTGATTTTGGATCAACATGCAGAGGAGCTCGGCTTTGGTTGTTGATTAAGATCATATCGGTAGTATATTTTTAAAAAGCAAATAATGGAGCAAAATGGAGAAAGGTAAAAAGGAGAGAGAGAAAGGATGTCACGATGGGGAAATGATGGATTATCCAGTAAATTCTATAGAGGATTCCAATATGTCTGTGGGGAACAGAAGCAATCAGGGTGGATCATGACCTCCCCCCACGTATAAAAATCATAAATACCTAAACATAAAAAGTAAAGACTGGACAGAAAAGAGAGGAGAGTATTTTTGTGATCTTCAATGAAAAGGGAGAGGGTTTCTTAAAAGTATCCAAATATCAGAGCTCACAGCCGTGATTAGGGATAGATTTGCTTACATCCTATTTAAGGTATTTGTCCCCTGAATGCCACAGAAAAACCTAGCACAGTGCTAACAAGCGGAAAGAGAGATTGACAAAGATCGAGCTACCTAGAAAATGCACAAAAGCAAACACTTCGAAAACCTGGGAAACAGATGAGCAAAATTTCTTAGTAAACAATTCTCCAAAAAGGCGGTGGGTGGCGGCGGAGAAAATTGCTAATAAGTAGGGAAAGGTTTGTAGAAATGACTCGTGATGTGTAGATTCAAATAACCATGAAGCAGCCTGCTGTCCCCATCTGACGAACACAAGTCAGAGAGAAAGACGGGATCAAGTCTTAGCCAAAGTGTAGCCACAAAGGCATCCTCAGGCCCAGCTGGGGACAGTGCGAACCCTGCGTAAGAACCCTCTGCCTAGACTTGGTGACAGGCCACGCGCAGATGCCCAGGAGCCCAGCGCTGCTGTCCCTGGTGATAGAGCTACAGCTATCTCACTCGGGCCGCGGGAGGACAGGCACTAGGTGCTCACCGAATGCTTGTCATGTACCTACGGCGAAAGACACACCGGAAAGCGTTCTGCAGCTGTCAGAAGACACAGGCGGACGGATCCGCAGCGACATGGGTAGATCTGAAAAACCGAGCCGAGCAAGAAGAGAGCCAGGATGAGACCTAGCAGCCCCTTCCGCAAGCCGCAGAAGCCCGCACCCCGTGTGCACTGTTCAAGGTCCCGCACGCGGTCAGGTCTCCTGGGTTCCACATCCCAAGGACACTGTGTGCCAAAAATACTTGGGAAAGTGGGCCCGGTGGCGCACGCCTGTCATCCCAGCAGCTCGGGAGGCTGAGGCAGGAAGATTGGGAGTTCAAAGCCAGCCTCAGCAAGGACGAGGTGCTAAGCAACTCAGTGAGACCCTGTCTCTACATAAAACACAAAATAGGGCTGGGGATGTGGCTCAGTGGTCGAGTGCCCCTGAGTTCAATCCCCGGTACCAAAAAAAAAAAAGATAAACAGAATGTACTGAACATGCGCAGACATTTTGAATGTCATTATTCCCTGAACAATACTGTAGAACAACTATTTACATAGCATTTACATCGTATTAGGCATTTAATTCATCCAGAGATGATTTAGAGGACCTGGGAGCATCGCATAGGTTCTGTGCACTCTGCCATTTGACATAAAGGACTTGAACATCATGGGCTGTGGTGTCCTTGGGGGTCCTAAAACCAACCCCCAGCAAATGCTAGCGGGTGGCTGTATATACACATGGCCGGCTGGTGAGTTGGAGGACTTAGAAAGCAGGAGGAGGGAAGGAGATGGGAGGAGGGTGTAATTTATAACAAGAGTCCTCAGAGGTAATCTGCTCACTGCTGCGCATCCGAGCCCCCTCCAAAATGAGGGAGGAAGGAAGGAAGAAACAAAGAGGGAAAGAGAGAGAGAGAGAGAGAGAGAGGGAAGGAGGGAGGAAGGAAGGAAGAAACAAAGAGGGAAAGAGAGAGAGAGAGAGAGAGAGGGAGGGAAGGAGGGAGGAAGGAAGGAAGAAACAAAGAGGGAAAGAGAGAGAGAGAGAGAGAGGGAGGGAGGGAAGGAGGGAGGAAGGAAGGGAGAAACAAAGAGGGAAAGGGGGGGGGGAGGGAAGGAGGGAGGAAGGAAGGAAGAAAAAAAGAGGGAGAAAGAGAGAGAGAGAGAGAGAGAGAGAGAGGAGGGAGGAAGGAAGGAAGGGAGAGAAAGAAAACAGAAAGGGGAAAGAAAAATAGAACAGTATCGTTTTGCTCCCTGGCAGTATACTAAGGGAGGTGGTATTTAAATTGGAGGTATAGATACACAGATAAGGTGATAGATAGGTAGATAGAATCTATGCATGATTTAATGTAGACAGTTTAATCCATATAACAAACCAGCAACATCATCACTATTAGAGTTCTAAACTGAGGCTAAGCTAGGGAAATGCAAAGGTGGCTGAATTTGAACTTGAACTTGGTCTTTCCCATTCCTTTGACATCATTTGGGCATATTTATGCATCTCAGGCCAGACCCAGGCCTGCTTCTCCAGGGCAGGGCACACCTGGAGCCTCTGGGGCAGGGTCGAGGAGGGGTGCTCAGCAGCCATCCCGAGCACAGAGTGCCGTGAGCTCCACCACCCACAGAAGGGAGACATTTGCCTTGCTCCTAGGATGACTTCTGTTTAAAAGAAATAACAGAAAACAAGCCAGGCATGGTGGCACATGCTTGTCATCCCAGAGGCTCTAGAGGCTGAGGCAGGAGGATGGCGAGTTCAAAGCCAGCCTCAGCAACGGCAAGGCACTAAGCAACTCAGTGAGACCCTGTCTCTACATAAAACACAAAATAGGGCTGGGGATGTGGCTCAGTGGTCGAGTGCCCCTGAGTTGAATCCCCAGTACCAAAAAATAAAAAAATAAAAATACAGAAAATAAGAAGAGCTAGCAAAGGAGCCTGGGAGCCTGGTGCACTGTCTCCCGAAATATAAGAAGGGACAGCTGCTGTGGAAAACAGTATGAAGTTCCTCTGACAATTAGACATGGAATCGCCATATGGTCCAGCAATTCTACTTCTGGGTCTATTTCCAAATATCTCCAAATACCTGCAGTGCAACAAGGCAGGGTTGCAAAGAGATATTTGTACACCCACCTTCTCAGCCACGTTCTTCACCAGAGCTGAGAGGCGGGAGCCACCAAGTGTCCATCAGCAGTTGAATGGATGTGGCATGATCCTAAGATGGAATATTACTCAGCCTTCAAAAGAAAGAAAATTCTGACACATGATTCAATGTGGCTGAACTTTGAAGATATTATGCTAAGTGAAATGAACTTGTTACAGGAAGATGAAGGCTGCACTTCTATGAGGCACCCGGGGTCGTCAAATTCACAAAGTCTTCACGAAGAGGGGTTTGCATGGGTTGGTGGAAGGGGTCAGCGGGAGGTGTTCAATCTGTGAGCTCCAGTTTTGTGCACTGAAAAACTCTTGGGATTGGTTGTACAACAGTTTGACCACACTTGATACCATTAAACGTCCAAACACCACACCACAAGGAACCCTGTGACATCTGAAGCTGCCAGTGGCTATCTGTCCCCAGCCCAACTCTGATGGCTCTCTTCAGGTTGGGACAAAATGCCTCCAATAACTGGCATATGAATCCTGAATCACTCTCTCCCCAGGCTCCTGCAAGGACCACCCACCTGGCCAAGAACAGGCTGGCCCATAACTCCTCCCTAGCAGGTGTTCCAACTGAGATCTTTCTGGATCCCATAGCTCCAGCGCCAGGAGCCATGATTATTCAGAAAGTGAGTGGTGGCCCATTTGGGGATTCCTGTTAATCTAGAGAAACTCTCAAGCTTTAAGGGGATTTGGAAACCATCCACCTGGCAGGGGTGTGTGGGGATCCCCTGTTTCACACAAGGAGGCCAGGCTCATTCTTCTATTTGTTCAGGGTAACAAAGTCCAGCAGTCAAGGAGGCTCCGCTTAACTCTCTGGGAACTGGCAAGCTTGGCATCCTCAAGGCTTTGGAAAAATGACAAATGTCAGTCTTTCTGTGCCCAGTGCTCTTGGATCCATGGCACAGACTGCATTTCCAATAGTATTTGATGCTTCCCTCCAGGGACTATGCTAAGTGAAATGAACCAAATCTGAACCAAGTGTTTGAATGGCGATGGTGAGGATGTTCCCACAAGACCTGGAACATCACAGCCTCCTTCTGCCCTCATGAGTAACTACAGAGCTCAGAGGGGAGCACCCTTCTAGCTCTGGAAGGTTGAGGACCCATGATTCCCTCAAGCTCATCAAGATTGGACTTTCAAGGAAAGGTTGTGGGCAGGAAAGAAACCCATCAGATTCCTCTTTTGGAGGGAGTACCTGGGATTGAACTCAGGGACACTCCACCACCGAGCCACATCCCCAGTCCTATTTGGTATTTTATTTAAAGACAGGGTCTCACTGAGTTGCTTAGCACCTCACTGTTGCTGAGGCTGGCTTTGAACTTGCAATCCTCCTCCCTCAGCCTCCGGAGCCTCTGGGATTACAGGCATGTGCCACTATACCCAACTTCCTCATTCCTAATAAATGGAATCCCACTTCTCCTGCCCATGCCCTCGGGCATTCCCTTACCCCCAGTCTGGCCAGACCACCCTCACCTCTCCCTGGGATGCCTCTGGTAGCTCCCTCACTGCTGACTCCACACTTTCTCCTCCAATCCCTGTGCAACATTTGAATTCTAAAACTCAAATCTGGTCTTGCCACTCCAATGGCTCCTTCAAAACAAGACACTCACCTTAGCATATGCTGCTGGGCCTTGCACAGTCGGATCCCTGCCATGGTCCCTGGCACTCTCTGCTCTGCCATTTACTCTCTGCACACATGAAGGTGCTCA
>CM053407.1:109806311-109890267 GCA_028644305.1 Xerus rutilus
TCTCCAATTCCCAAAGGGTAAGGATGATGAGACCTCACTTGGGGGACAGAAAGAAGTTACTCCCCCTAGTGTGATAAGGAGAAAGGGGATCAAATCTCCCCCCTCGACCACTGAGCCACATGCCCAGTTCTATTTTGGATTTTATTTAGAGACAGGGTCTCACTGAGTTGCTTAGCACCTCACTGTTGCTGAGGCTGGCTTTGAACTCGTGGTCCTCCTGCCTCAGCCTCCCAAACCACTGGGATGACAGAGGTGCGCCACCACACCTGGTCTTTTTCTTTAAATTTAGTTTAACCAACACATAATAATTGCACCTGTTTCTGGTGCACAGTGTGACAATTTGACACACGTATGCAATGTGTATCCTGGGAAATCCAGACATCGACATGCAGAGACCAGACTCCACATATCTCACCATGTAAAAAAAAATTCCATCCAAGATGATTTGCAGACCTAAACGCAAGACATGAAATGACTAGAAAAAGAACACAAGGAAAACCCTTCAAGATTTCGGTATAGTCAATGATTTGGGGGATAAGCCTTCAAAGGCGCACGCAACAAAAGCTCAACTAGACAAAGGGATTACATCCAACTAGGAAGCGTCTGCACAGCAAAGGAAATAGTTGACAGAGTGGAGAGGCAGATATAGAATGGAAGAACTCCTTTGCAAACCCATTTCGTTTTCTCCGACTTGCTGGATTCCTGAGGGTGGCGGGACAGGAGTGGTGAGTGAACCATCTTAGCAGCTCAGTCCCACGGAGAACTGGACTTTCAGGACCACGGTCAGCGGCACAGGTTTTTTTTGGATTTTTTTACTTCTTTGTTTTAGCTCCAGTTCCCATCCTCAACAAACCTACCTGTCCCTGAGGCCCCACCTGGGCCAGTTACCAGCTGTGTGGCCCCGGAGGACTCACACACCCTCTCTGAGCCTTGGTTTCCTCTCTTACAAAATTTGAGCATCTAACCTAAGGAGCTATTGTGAAGAATCCACGTTTAATGCACACCCAGCAGCCCGGCAGATTGCAAGGTCCTGATACATGAGAATTATTATTACTATTAACCTGCGCCCCCAATTCCTGACCTGCGTGCCCCCATTAGTATGTAGAGCTCTGCTCTCTAAGAGACAGAAAAAAATATATTTACTAATGTAAAGTAGGCAAAGGAGAAAATCCAGACAGTTCAAGAACTGAATTAGATCTCTCCCCTCCTGCAGCCATATAAATACTGCCTATTTGATTTTGCCAACAAGGTACAAATTTCCTTTCCTGGGGAACCTTGCAATAGTATGAATTATTATCTATGGCATTCTTTAAGCATTTGTAACTTTACTTGGCACCAAATTATATTAATTGTATCCCTCAGAGATCTCCACCACTCTGAGGCTGGTGATGTCACATAAAGTAACATAAACTGTGCCCATTTTCCAGATGAGGAAACAGAAGCTCAGAGAAGGGAGATGGTAAGAGCTGAGCCAAGATTTAGCCCAGGTTTTTTGACCTCTAGACTTTACCCGAGATGCCTTCCAGCCCTTGTGGCTCACACAGTCTGGTGGACACAGAGGCAGGTTGTTAGGAGCCGGGTGTAGTTACTGGGGACAGGGGAGGTGTCAGAACCTGTGTCCTCTCCACTTGCCTCTCTCACGTTCAGGTTCCCATCTTTCAATGCAGGTGTTTGAACTCATCTTCTCGAAGGGCCCTCTGATTCCACAGTTGCAGTCAGGGAAGCATCTGGGATCCTGGAGTGTCCTCTCTCACCGTGAGGCCTCATGTTTGTCACCACAGAGCATTTCCAAGACTCTTGCCACCCCTCAAGGGCTCTGGAATCCAGGAAGGGAGAGAGGAGCCGCTCCCGGCAGTGAGGCCTCCAGCCCATCCTGCTGTTGCCGTGGCAACGATGCGGCATCAATCTTCTTCCAGGCCTGCTTCCCAGCTCAGCCTCCCTCCCGCTCCTGTTGTGTCTGGGTGCCCCAGCAGCAGGATGCAGGGACCAAACCATAGGACGGGAGGAAGCAGCAGGAGGAGGAGAAAAGAACAGGAGAGGGCTGGACCTGGCTGAGGAAGGTTCTGGAAGGAGTCCTGGGTACCCCACCCACTCCAGGAAATTCCATTCTGTTCTTTTCTCTGGGCACATCAGGCCTTGTGCTAAAGGTTTGCATTCATTATCCCGTTAAATTTCAGCGTGAGTCTAACCTCCTGTGGGAATTCTGCTACGATCCTCACCCCGTCCCACCACTTGGCTTCATCACAGTGATCATGAATTAAAATCCTGACCCTCATATGGCCTAGGAAGTAGGCTCTATTGTTATCCATGATCCCATTTATCAGGTGGGTACATGGAGGCTTGTGGAGCCTCGTGGAGGATACTCAAGTTGCCCACAAGCAAGTGGCCCAGCCACCATTTGATTCTATCTCTCTTTGGCTGCAAATTCCAAGTCTTTGCACTGCATCAGGATGCCTCGGGGATCCAAGCACAGAGATCCAAGAGAGATGGCTGCAGCTAGCGATTGATTTGACTCATGAATTCTGAAAGGAGCTAACGGGGCCAAGGACGTGGACCAGATGTCAGTGGGGACTGGTCCAGCATGTTCTGTGGCCTCTGGGTGTCCCATCAATGCCCGCTGACCACTCAGGAATGCAGTCCATGGTCCCTGCAGAGAGAAGCCAAGAAATCACAGGGGCCATGGAAGACTGGAGAAGGTCTTTTTCCAAAGAGATGATTCAAAGTGTCACTTTCACAAAGCACCAGTCTGGGGACCTGGGGTCCACCACAAAAGCCCACCTGCTCTGAGTCTTCACAGGAAGCTCACAGTAGGAAGATGCTTCTAGATCATCTCCCCAACCCATCCTATAGACTGGAAAACTGGATCCAGAGAAGGGTAGAAGAAAGCCCCAGGTCATCTTGTATCAGAAAGAGGCAGAGCCAGGACTCGAACTCAGACCTACCTGACCTGTCATCCAGTGCCCCATTAGAGCAGCCAGAGGTCTAAGCCCATAGGTCCAGGAGTGGCCCCACCAGGGCATCCGTTGAAAAGAACCCACGTCATTGGCCAGGGACTGTGCCAAACTCTTGGTACGTGTCCATTCAATTTTCAGCACAGTACAAAGTAGAGATGTTCACCAACCCTGTCTATGAAGAAACAGGAGCCATGTTCAGTTCCCATGTCTGCTATAAGTAATTGCCACATACTTAGTGACTCCAAAACACCAAAAGTGCTGAGCAGGAGGCTGAGGCAGGAGGATCACAAGTTCAAAACCAGCCTCAGCAACTTAGCAAGGCATTAAGCAACTCGGTGAGACCCTGTCTCAAAAAATAAATAAATAAAAAGGGCTGGGGATGTGGCTCAGTCATTAAGTGCCCCTGAGTTCAATCCCCGGTACCAAAACAAACAAAAAAAACCCCACCACAAGCTTGTTCTATTACAGTTCTGGAGTCAGAAGTCCAAACTGCGTCTCACTGGGCTGAAACGGAGCTGCAGACAGTTCCATATGGAATCTGTAGAGAAACCAGTGCCCCCGCCTTTCCAGTTTCCAGAGGCTGCCCTTGTCCTGGGCCCTTCCTCCGTCTTCAGAACCAGCCAGGTTGGGCTGAGTCCTTCCTATGCTCCTTTCTTTCCAGATCTCTCTCCTCTCCATCTTCCCCTTTTAAAGGCCTGTAGGGATTACACTGGCCGTGTGTGTAATCCAGAAGTGTCTTCCTTCTCAGGTCTTCACTGCACCTGCAAAAGTGCAGTAAAGTTTCTCTTGTGCCAGGAAACCTAGCATAGTCACAGGGTGCCACCTCCCCAGGGCAAAACAGACCCCAACCCACCACTTCCCGGGCCTCCCCTCTCCATGCCCCCTGCTGCCTCCACTCCCCAGGGCTGCTGGCCTCTCCTGCTCCTTCCGAGGTCGCTGGTTAGCAACACACACTTCCACTGGGGTTCAGAAACACTGTCGTTACATTCGAAATTTCTGGTGTGATTCTAAAAAAAAAAAGGAGGAACTTTCTTTAAAGGTACATTTTTGGCTAGTCTCCATGCTGGGCTCAGAAAATGTAAGCTACCTACGGCCTGACAGGGACGTGTACAACCTATTCTTGTCTCACATGCTTCTAAAATTAGACTGAACGCTGTGTTAACCGCCACAGTTAAGATCAAAATGATGGATTCCTCCGATGAAACCAATCCTAACATATTTCCTTTGCTGGCAGTCAGAGAGCTCACTCTCCATTTATACTATTATGATTCTCGTAATTGCCTTACACAATTACATTATGACTACCCTTCACTCTGCAAGGCACCTGGTGACCTCAGAGAAAAGAGGAGAAACGCTGACCTCCCTGGGAGTCACTTCCTGCCTTGGCCCTAAGCTCTCTAGCTACTTCCTGTGAGGTGAGAGCCAATCCCAGCAGAGCTGGGCTGAGACCTCCCAGTTGAAGGAGGACTTCATTAGCATAGAGATGATGACAACTATGAGGAATCAGCAAAGAAGACCTCTTAATCCTTGGAGTAACAGCACATTTAACTGATGGCTGCTTTCACCATTTAACTGGTGGCTACTTCCTCTCAGAGGTGAATTAAGGAATTCTGAGCCCTGGAATGCTACAAAACAAAGTGAAATGAGAAACTTAAATAAATATCCCAAGTTCCACTCAGATGGTAAATTCCATTCATAGAAAGCTGTCCTCCCAGCTTGGATTGGAAGAGGTCAGGACACCTCCAACTGACTCCAACTCCAACTTATGTCAGCAACTCCAACTTATGACTGTCAGCAAATTGCTTCCTCTCTCTAAGGCTTCGTTTTCCCCACCCCAGAAAAGGGCAATCACAAGGACTACGGTATAGGGACACTGGGACGATTCAAGGAAATCATAAAAGTACCAGGCTCAGCCTAAAGGAAGTACCCAGTGAATGTGTTCTTCCTGGCCATGGAGGAATGTCCCTCTCCCACATCTGTGGTGCTGAGCTGGCTCTTGACTCTACCCCGGAGGGGAGGAAATGAACGGTAGTGTGGGCCAGTTGCTGGAAGCCAGTGACTTGTCCTGAAGCACGCTTTCAGCTACCCAGTTACAAGCAGCTCTGTGACCCTGAGAAAATCACTTAAACCCCTCTGAAATTAATTGCTCTGTAACATGGGTAAATAAATCCACAGTGCCCCAGAGGGTTTCGAGGTGATTTAGCAGGTTAAAAAACACTGTGAAAAATGGTACAACCTCCACCCTGAAGAAATCCTGAGCAACCTTTAACAGTATCCTGTGCCATCTTCCAGAAGGATCTTAAAAGAGGAGAAACTCAAATACAGCACTTCAAACAAGGAATTCATACCGTAGGCTGCACACCAGGTGTGGAGAGAGGTATGTTTAAGGGCAGGAACTTGGCATCTCTCTTGTCACATGAAGTCTTTGCTCACCTCCTCTTCCCCTTGGTCTCCTTGAGCCAAACCCCAAGTCAGCTCCAGCCCCCTCCTCTTGGAAGTCAGTGCCATGTTCACTCACAGTCAAGTTGGCCCTGGCCAACTCAGTGTCAGGTTAGGGCAGGACATGTCATACAAACTACCCAAGCCCAGCTTCTAGCCTACCCTTAGATTCTTGAGCTGGTCTGGGACAGTGGTACAACCACTTCAGGGGATATTGAGGAATGTGTGGAGATGTTTCTGGTGGTCATAAGACTGGAGCATCTTCAGGGAAGAAGCCAGGGATGTTCTCAACACTGCACGAGCTCGCTGAGGCCCCTACAATACAGATGGACCCAGCCCCCACGTCAGCAGCGCAGAGGTGGGGAAACCCCGTCCAGCATGAGGCTCGGTCATTGGTATGTTGCAAAGTTTCCCAGGTGATTCTAATGAGTGCCATTGGGTTAATCAAACACTCAGCAATTAGCCTTGGGGAATTAGACTCTTGGAGATGAAGCTGCCCTAATCAGCCAGCTGTTATTAAATCATCAATAGCTGTGGTCAGATTCAACCCAGGGCTAAGAGCACTCTGAGGACTGCCTGCCCAGTCCCTGCCGGGGCACCCAGCAGCTCAGCCTTTCCAGGACTGAACGTTCCCAGGTATACCTTCTGGGTTTTAAGACTGGGACCTTTCTGAGAAAACCAGGCTGGCATGGTGGCCCCCCTTTCTGCCCCTCTTGTTTTCCTGCACTATTCATCTGTCATTTACTGAACTCCTACAATGTGCCAGGCTTATACAAGGGCTGGATACTCACGGGCTCATACAATGCTCAGAACCCCAAGAGGCAGTTTTAAGATCTCCAGTTCAGCCAGGTGCACGCCTGTCATCCCAGTGGCTCTGGAGGCTGAGGCAGGAGGATCATGAGTTCAAAGCCAGCCTCAGCAATTTAGCGAGGCGCTAAGCAACTCAGTGAGACCCTGTCTCTAAATAAAACACAAAATAGGGCTGGGGATGTGGCTCAGTGGTTAAGTGCCCCTAAGTTCAATCTCCAGTACCAAAATAAAATAAAATAAGATAAAATAAATCTCCAGTTCCTAGAAATCCAGGGATTCAATTACTTGACTTTGGAAGCTTCCCCTGTAGTTAAGCAGTGGACTTTGGACTTGAACCCAGAGCTCCCAAATCCTTGGTCCTTACCATCAGGCCACACTGCCTGCTTCTCCAGCTGGGGGGTTCAAGGGGGCAGGAACACAGTCTCCCCATTCTGCCACATCTTTACCATTTCCATTGATCACATCCACTGTCATTTTTATTCCTAGGTGAGGGCCCAGGCAGTTAAAAGGAAAAGAATGAGGACCCCATAGATGCCCTTCAGCCAAAACTAATTACCAAAAGCCTCTCAGAGTTAGCCCAGAGCGGCACACTCCCAGGAAAGAGGAAAGAAAGAAGTCTCCAGGCCCCGTGCTGGAAGTGCCTGCATATCAGATCTGTGCCCCGTAAAATACCTAAGAGCCTCTCCAAGAAGCCAAGCAGGAAGCTGAGGCCAGAGAGGTGAGCATCTGCAATTAGTAGGAAGTCTGGGGTTGGAACCCACGTCTATTTCTTCCAGTGCTCCTGCTTTTTGCATTTCCTTCTCTGCCCTGTGAAGCAGCCCGGCTTCCTGTTGATTGAACGCCTGGTGTGGGCAAAGCGCCCCGAACAAATCCCTGAAGATTGTCTCAGAGAGGTGTTGTGTGCAAACAGCACCACACATGTCCTGGGCTTTGTAGCACCGCTTCAGTTGCTGACGAGGCCCATTACACAGCTCCGAGAAAGCTCTCCTTAAGGGGAGCTGCTCTCGGGTTCGAAAGCCCAGGGTGCAAGGGGACCCTGCCGCACGGGCTCCCCGTACCCATGTGACCCGTCCACCTGCGCGCGGGGCGCACGCACCTGCGGTCCTCTGCAGCCCTCCCTACCCCCATGCACCGCCGAGGTGTGGACCCCATGGTGCCCCGTGCATTTCTCTGAAATGATATTTTATTAAATAAACAAACTGGAGCCGTTCCCGTAGATTTATGAACAGTCCTCACGTCTCACTTGTTCGACCCGCTGTGGATTTACAGCCCTACATTAACCTCGTGAGCGCTCATAACGTTTACTAAGATAATGTTGGCAGGAGGGAGAGGGATTTTTATAGCTGAGTAACAATTAGGAGATGCAGGAAGCCCTGGAGAGCCTGTTTATTGGTGATGCTGGGTGTGTGGTGGAAGGACGGGACCAGGTGTCTCACAGGTTCAAGGGCAGGAATCAATCCCTTCCCTCCCCAGCCCGCAGCAGCTCCAATGGCATCTCTGGAGTCTGGTTCCCACTTTCAGAGACTGTCATCAGTGCCATCAGGGGGGAATCCAAAAGAGCAGAGGGACGGCCGCCTGCCTAAAGGACCTAGGTGCCAATTTGCCCCGTTTTTCCTGACAGTAGGACCCGAAGTGCATCATTAGGATTTGGAGGGAGGTGTCCTACTGGAAAGAGGTTGGTGCCCAGGAATGCAGCGCCCCTTCCTCCTCGGAGTGGGAGGGCCTGGTTGTTCGGGTCTTCCTTGCAAATGCTTTTGCACAGGGGAAAACAGAAAATGTGGTGGCCTTGGACGTTTAGGAGGAGTTGGGAAGAGGAGACTCACAAAGTGGTCAGAAGACAGAGGCAACAACAGTAGACATGTATTAAGAACATCTTTGTAAGAAGAACTACAAAACTCTGGCTGCAGGGAAGAACCACAGGGAAAAGAGGTGCCTGGACTCAGCCAATCAAAACCACTGCACTGTCACCAACTCCCCGGTGATGCTAAGGCACAGAGGCCTCGAGCCTGGCTCCTCACAGGATGGGCTGAACACCAGCAGCATGGGCCTCATCTGGGGGCCCTTTGGAAACTGCAGATTCTCAGGCCCCAGGCCAGACTTGCCAGATCAAAACTGGCATTCCCACAAGATTCCCGTGGGCATTAAAACTTGAGGACGGATGCCCAGTGGCATTTGACTCTCAGAAATGCCACCAAGTAGGTAGAGAAACAGCTCAGGTACTGCCCCATTTTACAGGGGAAAAAACCGACGCTCCGAGAGGTTGAGCGCACACAGCCGGGGACCGACCCCAGGCCCTTGGCTGACCTCAGCATCTCACTCAGGTACGGCCACCCATGTCGGGAAGCCAGACACCGTGGCAGGTGCTGCGGAGGTGCTTGTGGGCCGGAACTAAAAATGAGAGACGGAGAGGGGGCGCCCCGGGAAGGGGATCCGTGAGCGGTTGTCAATTAGTCACCCGGCCTTCCGCAGCTGGCAGAGCAGGGCCGTCTCGGCTGCCACCCGCCTCCCTCCCTCCGCATCTGCCCTCTCCGCCTTTCCCTTCCAGAGCCTCCTTGAGATTTGAAACTCAAACAAGAGGGTATGAATAATGTAGCGCGATTGCTCCTCTCCTCTCCCTCAATCCTCAGAGGGTGCGCGCGGCTCCTTGTCTGCCTCATTAGTGACCGCTCAACCATTTGATTTCAGTAACAATGAGCGCGCCTTCCGCGGAATTTTCATACCTATTTGCGTCACCGGAGTCAACACTGAATTTTTGAAACCACATGAAATTTTAATGGTGCGATCTGCATACTGAGCGGCTCTCTCCAAAGGCCCTGCCGCCCCAGCCCTCTTCCCAGCTCCGGGGGACGGGCGAGGAGAGCTGCTGGCGACAGGAGAGTCCCTGTCCCATCATGAGCCCCTTCCAACTTCCAGTGAAGGGCTTCGGCATTTCCTGCCTGTGTGATCTAGGGTACTTGGCATGGCCACTGTGACCCTCGGTTTTTTCATCTACAAAATGGGGGAGAACAGCAGAGTTACCATTGCGGGGATTCAATGAGGCAATCCCTTAGCCTGGCACCTGAGAGGCCACTGAAGCTTAGGAGCTCGTGTGACAGTGGTGACCATGATGTTTCTTTCACCGTTCACCCTACACACAGCTAAGACTGCGGAGTTTACAAAACACAGTCCCATCTCCTCTGCTGGTCTGTTTTCCCATCTGCCCTGGGACTTCCCAGCAGACAGGCCTGACTTGACTCCAGCTTAGAGGAAGCGACCCCACCTCCTTGAACCTTGAGTTTCCTCCCCTATGAAATGTGGAGACGAAATCGCATCTTTTAGGGCCGATGTTGGGATGCGCGTGCAAGAGGGGCCCTTTGCAGGCAGGTGCTCTTGATTCTAAGCACACTTCCTTTTTACATTTTAGCATCTCTGAATTCAACAGCTACAGGGAACTGGAGTCATTTGCCCAGAGCAGCACAACCAGTAAGTGGCACAGCTGGAGCTGGAAGCCGAGCTTCTGCAAACTCTGAGCTCCTCCTGCGGGTTCCACCCTGGCAGATGCTGGGCACTGCAGCCCCTGCGTCCTCCAGCTCCAGCGCAGGCCAGGACAAGCTGCCTTCGCCCCCAGGTGTCCTGCAAGTGGCTTCGCATCTCTCAACCTCCCTTCCCTCACGTGTGGAATGGAGTCGACAATCCCGACCTCTCGCGAGTGTTTTGAGGATGAAATGGAGCAATGCTCTGCAAAGTCTCGCGAGACCTGAGTGGGCGTGGTTACTGAGGACAGGCAGGCAGGGGCTCTGAGAGCCGGCCAGCTGTGCCACAGGACCTTGGAACTGAAAAGAGCAAGAAAAGAACCGGGCGCGGTGGCACACGCCTGGTATCCCAGCGGCCTGGGAGGCCAAGGCAGGAGGATCGAGAGCCAGCAACGGTAAGGCACTAAGCAACTCAGTGAGACCCTGTCTCTACATAAAACACAAAATAGGGCTGGGGATGTGGCCCAGTGGTTAAGGGGCTCTGGATTCAATCCCTGGTACAAAAAAAAAAAAAAAAAAAAAGCAAGGAAAGGGTCTTCCTGCCCTTTGGGGGCACCGGCCTCCATACTATTGGAGGCTCATCATCTACGTTATCTATGTTTCCCTCACCATCAACCAAGAAAGAGGAGTGGAGGGAACGCAGGCCCCCCACCCACCAGTGTCTCGTCAGCTCTAATGAAATGACCAGAATTTCTGTTGAAGACGGTGATCGCTAACCTGCCAACCTCAGTGAGAAAAATCAATCCAGAGCGTATGGGGGGTGGGGTTCTGCCGAAGGGGGGATGAGAGGTAGAAATAGAGAGTGGCCCAGGAAAGAGAGAGACGGACAGACGGACAGAAAGAACCACACATCCTCTTCTGCAAGACCAACCTCACACGGTCCATCTCCATCCCTCTCTCTCCATTCCTCTCCTCGGAGGTTGATAAGAAGTCTGAGAAGATGGCTCCAGAGGTAAGCCCTGGGCCCTAGCACCAAGAAGATGCAGGTCTGGCCTCGGGACCGAGAGCTCCCAGGGGTGCTGAGGCCTGGCCCGGGGATGAGAATCAGGGACATCAAAGGCAAAGACCGAAGCAGTCATTTGACCACTGGTGAATTTCTAGCACACAAGTTTCCCCAGTGCCTACTATGTCTTGCCAGAACCACTGTAAGCTTTACTGAATGTTCCCGAGAGAAGTCTGCTTGCACGTGAATATTCATAGCAACATCATCATAATCAGAGTTGGGAAAAATCAAATGTCCATCAACCAGTAAGTCAATAAGTAAGATGTGGTAGCTCCATCCAATGGAATACTACTCAGCCGTAAAAAAGGAATGGAGTATTAATACATGCGAAGAAATTACTCTTTGTGATTAAATTCGTAAATGATATTTCTTGCCCGTATGGCTATAATCATGCCCCTGACTAACCCCCCTCCAGTGTTGTCACCGTGCAGCCCCCAAAAATGCTGCCTGAGCTTCCACAAAGGGCAGAATGTTGAACACATCCATTGACGCTCAGTTAGGCCAAGACAGATACCTGGCTGCTCACTGGCTTTCTCCATGACCTTGAGGGGAGTCCCTCCAAACTTTAAACTTTTCATCTATACAACAGGATTCAAGATTTGGCAAGTGTCAGTTATCTCCATGGAATGAACACATATGACCCTCTAAAATTCAAATGCTGAAATCTGAGGCCCCCAATGGTGGTCGTATTAAGAAAGGGGGGGCCTTTAGAGGCTATTAGATCATTAATGGGACTAGTGCCCTCATAAAAGGAACCCCACAGAGCTTTCCAATCCCCATGCACCCCAAGATGATACAGGGAGATGTTGGCGTCTACAGCCTGGAAAAGGACCCTCCCTGGAGTCAACTAGCTTAGCACCCCCAGCGCAGACTCAGCCTCCAGAACCGTGGGAAATGCTTTCTGTTTATCAGCCACCTCATCTACTTCGTTATAGCAGCTTGAACAGACTAAGACAATCGCTGTAGGTTGTACAAAGGGGAACCTTGGAACCCGCCCTTGACGGCTGCATTGGACAGGTAGGACTCAGACACGGGGACAGAGAATTAGCGGCACAAGCAGAGTATCGGTGGCAGAGTGATCCCAGAGGGCCACTGCGGTCACATCAGGCACATCGTGTGATCCAGCACTGGCCCCTCTGGGATCTTGACTGGACCCTAGGACTCACCCCGGCTGACCCTCTCAGTTCACAGATGAGAAATCAGAGACCCAAGAAGAAGCGGCTTGCTCAAAGTCTAATAGAGAACTTGCACCTGACTTCCGGTTAGATGGCGATTGAACACACCCCTCCAACATGTCTCTCCTCAAAAGACCCTCATAACAGTACGAGGACATTTCGCCAAGGGATAGGAGATTGGAAGAAGAATCCACCACCAGAAGGTGCGGGAGTTAGCAAGAAGGTAAGAGGGATGCATTAGCAGAGTCCCCGCGGGCAAATCCTAACGCAGACAGATGACTGAGGGACAGCCAGGAGGAGAAAGAGGAGGGGAAGCCCCCAGGAGCAAGAAGGGGACATGCCAAGGCAGGAAGTGAGCGCATGAAATGCTCAGCACGTCGTGAGCTGCCTTGGATGCAGATCTCCAGGACCCTGTGAGCCAGAACACAGGAGTACCAGGGAGCCACCGAATGTTCTTGAGCCGTAGAGTAACAAGGTCCAGAACGATCCCTCTGATGGGGTGATAAAGAAGAGCCTTTAGAACTCCCATTTGCATCTCTCTGCCTTTCTCCATCCTGTCTTCCAGCAGCGTTAGCTGAGCACCTACTGTGTGCACTGCCCTATGCTAGGTGCCTGGGAGCAAAGCCCAGAGAAACACAGGCATGAGCCCCAGCAGCAGTAATTGGGCCCTCACCTGCGTGTCCTGCCCCCTGTTCTTTGGAAAATGCTTCCCACCGAGTGTCAAGTGCCCACCTGCTGTCCTGCATGCTTGCATGAAAGTCTCTGGAAAAAAATTGATTATATTCATTCCCTGACCCTCACCCCAACCCTAACATAAATCGTCTCTGTTTATAACACTTTTGGCATTTTGTGCATTTTTGCCGAGTGACATAAAATGACAATAAATTTAGGCCCCACCAGCAGAAAAGTACCTAAAATGCCACATGTCACTAATATTGACAGGTTCTGAAAGTAAAACTTGGAAATGGTTCAGGCGACATAAATTAAAATAAAAATATATACTTTGTCCTTGAGAAAGAATCAGCTAAAATGAAACCTTGGTGTGGGTGGGATGTCCAGGAATAGGTGGGAGAAAAGCATCCTTGCTGCCTCCCTCAGAACACAGCCATGGACTGGGGGCCCAGAGACACCCGAGGAAGTCCCACCACTCGGGGCTGCGCCATCTCCCTCTTAGGGTTGTGCCAGTGTAAACACGATGAAAATCCAGGTGCACTAACCACATCTCAGTGCTCAAGAGCTGTGTGTGGCTAGTGGCTACTGTATCGGACGGAAGATCTAGAACATTCCAGAAAGTTCTACCAGACGGCTCTCTTAGAGCAGGGTCATGGACACCTGTGTATTTTTCCTCTGCTTCTCGCCAGCCTCCTTCCCACCAGCCATCCCTCCATTTCTTCCTTGTCTCTCTCTCTCGGTGTCTCTCTCTAACCGCCCCAATGTCTGCCTGCCCACTCGCTGCCCCTGTCTCTGCCCCTTTCTCTGCCTCTCTCCTCTAGTCCCCCTCCCTGGTTTACTCTGGTCAAACATCAGTAGATAGATGGGTTTCAAAGGCCGTTGAGGGTCTGGAAACCAAGGTCAGGTTCGAAGCCCTGCAAATCACCGTCCTGGCTGAGATCTCAGGGCAGTGACTCCAGTGTCCCTCCTCCCGATCTGCTATTTACAGGGAGCATACCATCTACCTGCCAGGCCTGGCCCCTGGAGGAAACCACCAGTTTAGTGGCACACCATAGGTGCTCAATAGATGTACGGTGGTTCTTTCCGCTCTTGAATGACAATCCCTGAGAGGATCCCAAAAATCTGCCAGACCCATTTCAGCCCCTTCAGGTCAGAACTGGAGCCGAGGCATGCACTGAGCCTCTCCCTTCTGGACAGAACCGCTCCAGCCCCTTCCCACAGCCAGCTGCTCCCTGAGGCCCCCGGCCTGCCCCAGCAGAGAATGCCCTTTGCCCCAGCCGAGAACGCCCTTTGCCCTTACCCTCTGGTCTGTTTTAGCATCCTGCTCCCAGGGGAGGGGTCCGCTCGGAGCCCACTGCACCCTCCGGGATGCCTGTCACCCCCCGCCCCCAGACTCCAACACGGGACTGGGTGATGATCAAGATAAAGACCCCAGAGGAACCGAAGAGCTAGTTGGGCTCACAGGGGGCCCTGGCCCAACCTGTTCTCCAACTCTGGCTGAGATAACATAGTTCCTTCCTCCAGTCGACATCTCTTGGGCACCTGTTGTTTGCAAACATACTCCTGCCCAGCCAGGCACAGAGATGTGTCTGGCAAGTCCCTTCCTGGAGGGCTCACAGTCTGATGTGGGGAAAGAAACTGTCCCCAAGCCACTGTGACACAGGGTTCAGACGCCTGGGGTACAGGTGGAAAAGGTTCCCCAGCCACAGGAAAGGGGACTTGGCTTGAGGGGGACACAGGGACATCCGAAAGAGCCCCTGAGAGCAGGCATTTAGATCCATGGGGCAGGGGGGTGTCACAAAGAGGTTGGTGTTTCTCCAAAGCAGGTGACAGATGGAGCAAAACCAGTCCAGGGACCCAAGAGTCATTTGATGGGACTGAGCTTCCTTAAGAACAGAGGGCCTCAGGGAAGAAGGGATCAGGGGGATGGAAGGGACCAGACCGTCCCCCATGGGTCAGGTAGGTTAGTCAGTTAGGAACTGATGCTCGGGGCAGGCGGGAGCCATGGAAAGCTCTTGAGCAGGGGAGAAGAACACTGATCCTGGGGGCAGTTTGGGAATCTCTGACTTCTCCAGGATGCAGGATGCTGGGGGGCAGGGTGGGTCCTGGGGCCTGCAGTAAGGCCTCCGTGGGGTGCGCAGTGCCGGAGACAGAGAGGGGATGGAGGTGAGGGGGCGCCCCCACCGTGGGCCTCGCCCTTCCCCCTTTGGCTGCTGCGCCTCCGGCGCTCCCCGCCCCCTCGTTCCCCGCCAGCCCCGCAGCCTTCTGGCTGCACAATTTGTGAAGAGCATTATGTAAATGGGCTTTATGCAAATCCAGCCTCGCTCCCGCTCGGCGCAGGCTGGACTCCTGAACTCTAATTACCGTGCCAAAGCCCAACGCGGCCACGTCCCCTCCGCGCCCGCCCAGCCCCCAGCCAGGAAATCCATCTCGGGGCGCGCGTCCTGGCGCACCCTCCTTGGGACGGGCGCCGTCGCCCACACCCGGAGCCGCGCTTCAGCCGGTTGACACCCAAGCTCGGAGCTTCCCGTGCTGCTCCAAGATAAATGCCGCTTCCCCGCCCCGCCCCCCGTTTTATTTTTGCTTGTTTCTAGAACCAAAAAAAAAAAGCAACCCAACCGGCCTGGGGACGTTGACAGGATTTTTCATTATCTTTGAGTCTTTCTTCTGGACCACCGAGGATCACCCTCCTCCTACTGCGTCCCAGATCTCAAAGGCAGGGACTCAATACCCTCTCTGCTCTCTCTCAAAATGCCCACCCTGGAAAGGGTCAGGGTGGGTGTTTTTTTGTGATCAGCCCAGCAAGGGTACATCCAGCTCCTGCTCCAACGTA
Organism: Xerus rutilus; assembly: GCA_028644305.1. NCBI lineage: Eukaryota > Metazoa > Chordata > Mammalia > Rodentia > Sciuridae > Xerus > Xerus rutilus. The sequence continues at coordinate 109,821,710 of CM053407.1, forward strand.
CATTCTTGTGAATTCTTCCCAAACGCACATTTTTGCCCTAGACAAGACCTCAGCTGCACCCCCGTCATCCAGGGGTTAAGTTCAAGGAGGGGCAGGCAGACCCTGGCAGGGAGAGAGAGCAGGAAAGAGTGGAGGGATGGCTGGGGAGAGGCAGAGGCAATTTACAGGTATCTAAGAGCTGTCTGGTAGAACGTTCTGGAATGTTCTAGAGCTTTCTGGAATGTTCTAGCCACCTGTCGCTCTTGCGCACTGACATGTGGTTAGTGCAGCTGAATTTTAATCACGTTTCCATTTGACCTAGACAAGACCTCAGCTGCACACATGTCTCTCATCCAGCCTCCAAGTGCCACAAGCAGCAGTTGGGGGACCCAGAGATGACTCAGGTGCAGGCTCCCTGGCCCCCGTGGGTGGCTTCCTCTCAGCCTGGGCCTTTCTGCTCAACATCTCGTGCCCCAAAAAGGCACAGCCAGAAAGAGCAGAGCCGTTTTTGACAGGCTCGTGCGTGGTGTGCTCACTTTCAAGTACAGAACAAAGCTAAATAAAGGCTTTCCCAGGAAACACGGAGGAATTGTGTTTTCTGCCTGTTCCTGACACTACAGCGAATCCCCTGGACGAGGCTCCAAAGGCAGGCGTCGGGGAAGGCGGGGGACTGGCTCTGGAGCCGGGGGGCCGAGCAGGCTCTCTGTTGAGGGCTTGATGTTGTAAACGGGGCGGGGGGGGTTTTGAAAGACGCTGTGTATCAGATACTTGCCAGAATTCATTCTGACAGCTTCGAGTGGGAACAAACAGGGAGCAGTCCTTCGTTCATTGGATCATTGTGCATTGAGGGAATATCACTCGTCCACAGTGCCTGGCCCAGGGTAGGTTCCAAGAGACATCTCTGGCTGCAGAGCCTGGTAACACACTTGTCCTGGGCTGCGGAAGACCAAGATCCCCATGACACCGCATCTTCCCCCTGGTCAAATGCTCTCCCTCCTCCCAGGAATCCTGGCAACTGAATTTTAAAAAGGATCTCTGTTCCAAAAACCGAAAACTCATCTTGTCCTTTGGTTTTGTTAAAAAGTTCTGAAAACAGGGGATTGCATTCGTGCCTAATCCTGAGGACCGATCGTGCAGACAGGCTGTTGATCTGGGGAGAAGGAATGTGGAGTCACACCCAGGTTCAAATCTAGGATACTGGCGCGGCTTCACTTCCCAAGCCTTTGTTTTCTCATCTGTGAAAGGGGTTTCCTAAGGTCCAAGGGGATTGAATGAGGAAAGGAGTGGAAAATATCGCCCTTTCTCTGGCAGAGAAGCCATCCACCGAATCTCTAGAGGCCATTCATGTCTCACTGGGGTGCCCAGAACCAAAGTAGAAAACCAGGATGGTCAGATGAATTTCAAAGTGAGAATTTTATCCCATCAGAAGTATCACTGAAGCCAGTGCACAGCGGTGCATGCCTGTAATCCCAGCAGCTCGGGAGGCTGAGGCAGGAGGATCACAAGTTCAAAGCCAGCCTCAGGAACCTAGTGAGACCCTGTCTCTAAATAAAGTATACAAAAGGGCTGGGGATGTGACTCAGTGGTTAAGTGACTGGGTTCAATCCCCGGGACAAAAGAAATGTCACTGAAGACAATTTTAGAAAACACTTTGATATGGTCCTCTGACCTCCCTGAGCCTCAATTTTCTAAGAGATAATATGGAAATAATAAAATTAGCCACCTCGTAAAGGTCAGTAGAAGGGATGGATTAGAACGGTCTCAGTACCGTGTGAATCGCAGTTACAGACCTGGACTAGGAACAGAGACATAGACGTACCTAATTACACTCAGTGACGGGGAATTCCTTTTAATCAATCCATTAGTTAAAAATTAATTTCCCAGTTTCTCCATAGGGCATTTTTTTACCCCTCTAGGTTTTATGAAATATGATTTAAATAGAAATATTAGATTATATCTTAATTTCTACTTGGGAAGAAAAACTCAATAAAAATGTTTTAAGGATGGAAGAAATTAAATGAGTTGGTTTGGTCAATAGAAGACAAATCACTGAGTTTTGCACACAGTGCCCCAGACTCAGCTTAAATAGATAGAAGACATGGCCAGGGTGTCCTTTTCAATGAATTGTGAATGCCAGGATGTAGATGGTATATTTTATAATTAGTATGGCGTCTTCCCACAATGCCTTCCTACCTGCCTTTGCTTTGGGATTTTATCTCAGGGACACCAGAATAGCGCTACAGGTGCCGCTGTAACCCTAGCTCGCCAACAGCAATCGTTCAGTCCTGTCATATGCGAGAAGCCATGCCGTCTCCTATTAACAGGTGGCTGTGACCTTGTGTTAAGAAGGATTCGGATGTCTTGTTTAAGCTCAGTGTTGAAGAGTGCTTTCTTGATCAGTGATGTCTGCAATGGAACTGGGTGGTAGTCAGTACACATGTGCCTGGTGTTTGCTAACCCCAAGCCAGTATAACCCCTGCAGGGGGAGAGTCAAATAAGCTGAGGATCAGAGAGGGAAACTGATTTATCAGGGTCACACAGCAACTTGGCGGGAGAGCTAAAACTAGAATAAATATCTCCTGGCCCCATGCCCAGGTCTCTTTTCTCTCCTTTGTACACATTCAGGTTCTTAAACAAGGCCCAGGGGTATCTTATGGAACAGCCATAAAGCCTGGCATTTGTCACATTCCTGACCCTCCCCCACGCGGTTCCAAAGAGATGTACAGTGATCACACATGTCAGAGAGAAATGGACACATCCGAAGAGGATTAAAATAAAATGGAAAGGGTAGCCAGAGCAAAGGGAAACCGAGAAATAAAATAAGATGATGTCAAAGGGAAGTTTGGCACATAAAAACACTGTCCCTATGCCGTTGCTAGGCAACGGGTGGCCAAGTGGAGAAGGAAGAGGAAAGGAGTGTTGGAAATTGAAAACTTCAGCCAATTGGTCAGAAGAAGCCTGTTCTTGGTGTCCCTGTGGGAGCTGTCCCTCCTTCCAGGGCTCTTGCCCAAGACAGCCGTCATGCCGTGTCACCAAGACATGTCACCAAGATGTGTCACCCAGGAAGTGAGCAATCGGGACACCATTCATCCTCGCTCTGTCTCTCAGGGTGGACGATGCGGACAAGTCTGAGAAATCAGAACTCCAGACGTCAAGGTCACCAGTGACCAAAGCCAGGGGCTGGGTTCCGTCACTGGTCCTCACTGACCTCGTCGGTATTGGATGGTCAGCCATGGTGGGCTGGGTTGTTTTGCCTTGTGTCCTCCTAAGACGCCCCAAGTTCCTGGATGGCCTGTGTCCAAGGCAGCTCCTTGGCCCGGCCCAGCGTCGGGGGCTTCGCCCTCCTCGCGTGGCTAAGGCTGCAGAGCCCAGAGCTCAGCCACAGGTGCTCCTGAGGCCGCTGCCCCTGTTCCTGGAGACCTTGGGGCTGAAGACCTTCCCTCCCTGCCCCCGCCACCTCTGTCTAGATGGACCCCGAGGGCACCTCAAACTGCAGCTGCCCACCCCCGATCCTGGATGCCGCACGTCCCTTCTCCACTCTCCCCATCTCCCATCCCCTGGCGTCCCGCTCAGGCCCAAAGTCTAGGACTCAGTCTTAGTCCTCTGTGTCACGTCCAGTACCGTCTGCCGGCCGGTCTCGGCAGCTCCACTACAAAGCCTATATCGTGGGCATCTGTCCCTCCCCTTCTCTTCCACAGCCCCTGGTCCAAGCCCTCTTACTCCTACAGGATGGCTGAAGCCTCCCGTCTCTCTCCTGCCCCCTACAGGTGCTTCTGCAGACAGCGGCCAGGCCATCACTGGAAATGTCACCACCAGGCTCAGGGCCCCAGGGGCCCAGCGCTGGCAAAGTCCCTTCTTGGCTCACTCTGCACCAGGCCCTCCAGGCCCCTCACTGATGCTCACACGTGCTGGGGTCACTCTTTTGGTGGCCTCAGTATTGACCTGTCTCTCCTCCCGGATGCTCCTCCCCCACGCAGCCCCTGGCCCACACCTGTGTCCACAACTCTTATGAGCTTCCACTTCCTACAGAAGGCTTCCCGGACCCCCGGTTCTGAACAGACCCCCGAGCCTCCCCTTTGGCCCCTGCTAGCTTCCCCGCCACCCCCACCAGCACCATTCTGGGCCCCCACAATAGCCTCCTTCCCACCCTCTCCTGCATCCCCCCCAAAACTTCCTCCCAGGGAAAGGCCTCTTTTCCCTCCTGCACTGCACTCCACAGAGCAAGGACGTTCACCTCATTGCTAACCACCGTGTCCCCAGTGCCCTGCACATAGTAAGTGCTCAATAAACACACGCTGCGTGACTGGCTCTCTAGTGGTCGGGCTTACTCCAAATGACTTCTTCAGCTGAGAACTGCGGGGCGATGGTGGTGGGCTGAGGGTTTTGGCCTTTGGACGTGGTGTCGGGCCTGTCTGTCCCCTTGGTTGGGACCACCAGGACACGCCTGTGACTTCTAAGCATCCTCTTCTTCATAAGTGTCTCCCTATGGTGTCAGCTGATCCCTGGAACACCTCCGGTGTGTGTGGGGGGAGATTTCTATTATCAAATCCCGACATATTGCTAAAGGCCCAAGCAGACCCGGCCAATTTACAGCAGGTTTTGACTTTAATCATGTTTTGTCTTAGATTTGGCCCTAATTATAAATCAGTCACAACTGTGGTTTAAACCGTAAGCAAATCTTCCGTGGCACTCTTATTATCTACTTAATATCACAGACAGAAAGATTTACGGAATCGCGTTCTGGGAATTAAGCGAAACGAGGAAACTTTTAGGTGCGGCTAAAACACGTGAAAGTGATAGTTTGTCATAAAAGCGCTGATTGATCAACGATTATTGTGAAACTCTGGAAACTGTGCTGGCGTCCACATAAATCTGTAATTGGCTGGATTTATTCTTTCTCAAAATACTATATTTTCTACAGTTTTGACCACCGTGGTCGTCTGAGCCTGTCAGATTTACTGTGGTTTTAACTTAATTAACTCCATTTAGCTTATGCAGATAGATGAGTGTGTGTACGTGTGTGTGTGTGTCCTTAAAATGTGTCCCCTAAGTCTCTGTCACATGTCCATGGTTAGTGTTTTTCTCCAAATGTCATTCTCTAATGATTTTCACTTTGCCAGGTAAGGTCAACACCGATTGCAGGAACCAGTTCAAAGTGGCGTCTCCAGAGCTGCTGTCCTGTCGGGTGACCAACCAGGGGATGAGCCTATGTTTTAGGAGGTGCAGAGAATGGCAGAATGGTCTTGGCCCGATTGGCTGCTTCACCCTGAGGAACCTACTCCACCGCCCAGCCTCAGTCTCCACATCCATAAAATGGGAATAATTATGCTAACCCCAGGCCCCCATGAGGCCCTGGTGAGGCTTGAATGAAAAAATGGACATCTGGTGGTCCACACAGGGCTTGGCAGGCAGCAGATGTGTCTATGTGCTGGGGATGTCCCCTCCTTTCTGATTCCCCATGGACTTGGGTGACCCCACAGGACAGGTGTGGTCCAGGCAGGATCCTAGCAGTCAGAGGCAAGGGCCAGCCCAACCTCAGTGGGCACCAGACCAAACACCAGAATCATCTTGTCATCCAATAGGACCAAGGAGGCAGTGGGTCTAGTCCAGATCAAAGCCACAGAGGGACAGACAACCAAATAATAATTCAAATTTAAAGTATAAGTACAGCCGGGCTCAGTGGTGCATGCCTGTAATTCCAGTGGCTTGGGAGGCTAAGGCAGGAGGATCGTGAAGTTCAAAGCTAGCCTTAGCAAAAGTGAGACCCCAAGCAACTCAGTGAGACCCTGTCTCTACATAAAACACAAAATAGGGCTGGGATGTGACTCAGTGGTTGAGTGCCCCTGAGTTCAATCCCGGGTACCAAAAAATAAAGCATAAGAACAGCAGCCTACACTTATCAATGAGTACCAGCTCTGCATACTATGGTGAATTGTTTACAGACTTCTTTTTGCTAAAGCTCAGCTGTGACTACTCAAATTTTAGGGGGTGGGGGGCAGGGTTGGTACTAGAGATTGAACTCAGGAGCACTCAGGCATCGAGCTACATCCCCGGCCCTATTTTGTATTTTATTTAGAGACAGAGTCTCACTGAGCTGCTTAGAGCCTTGCTAAGTTGCTGAGGCTGGCCTCGAACTCTCAATCCTCCTGCCTCAACCTCCCGAGCCTCTGCGATTACAGGCGTGCGCCACCTGGTGACTACCCAAATTTGAAATAAGAAAATGAAGATTTCAGGGATTCGACCTGCGCAAGGTCACAGAGCTAACAGGCAGCCAAACTGAGACTTCAAACCTAGGCCCCTAAGCACCGACCAAGGGTCATTGGTCCCACAAGGCACCTTAGCAGCGGCCACTCTCCCAGAGCCAGGCATCCAGAGCATGGGATGGTTGCAAAGCTAACCAAAGGGCCGAGGCCCCGTGCAGCCACAGGAGTGTCTTCCTGTGTGACAGCTGAGGTCGGAGCTCAGCATGGCTGGGTTGAGCTTATAATCCGCCCTTCTTATGGATTTTGGCATTTATGTTAATAGTGGTTTGTTTTTCTTGGTTTTCATTATGTCGCCAGTCAGAGGTGCTTTGGTGGGGCCTACTCAGAGTCACTGCTCATGGTGTCTGCTCTCAAGATGCCCAGGGTCAAGGCCAAGTGAACCTAGACACTGGATTGCACTGAAAGTAAACCAAGCCAAGCACTGTGGCTGGTGTCCAGTGTAACTTTCAGAGGCAATTTCTATCATGCCACTGTCCCCACACTTTCTTCTCTCTCTCTCCCTCTCCTGTTTGATTTTTCTCTCATCTGTCTCTCCTCCTCTTTGCTTCTGTCTTCTCTCTTTCAACTCCTTCTTCTTTCTTTCTCTTCCTCTCTCATCCTTCCTCTCTCTTCTTTTCTCCTCTCAATTCTTTTCTGTTTTAAACTGTACCAAGGATTTTTTCTTTTAAGTCCCAGGGATTGATCCCAGGGGTGCTTCACCACTGAGCCACATCCCCAGCCCTTTATAGTATTTATTTAGAGACAAGGTCTCACTGAGTTGCTTAGGACCTCACTAAGTTGTTGAGGCTGGCCTCAAACTAGCGATCCTCCTGCCTCAGCGTCCCAAGCCACTGAGATGACAAGCATGTGCCACCACATGGGAGGGGCCCAGATTTGGTTTTTATTCAGGGACATTGAGGCCAGCAGATGGAGAGACAAGTGCCATTGCAATGACAGCCCTGCGCTCACACTGCCTGAGGGGTGGAGCTGCTCCAGGCCACGGCAGGCTGGGGGGCAAGCACAGACCAGACCTTTGAGATAGGTTTTGTGGGAAGGAAGGCGTGGGGTGAGGTGGACAGACTTAGGATTGGCTGGTTCAATGATTCCAGGGGATGCTGGGCTGTGGGTCCTATGTCACCTGGCGCCTGGGCCTGGGTTGACTTAGGGTAAATAGTGTCCTGGTCAGTGGGAATCTACAGAAAGGAGGCAGGTGGGAGGGGCTGTGCGGACTTGGGACGGGTTGGCCGTAGGAGTTAGCTAACCCTAGACAGGGGTCAGGCCCTCTGGGTCCCGAGATGCTAACGCATCCTAAACTTTAGAAAATCCTAAGATACGGTGGCTACAGCTTTGCTTCTGTCCCTCCTTCTTCTTCCCCCTCTTCTCTCCTCTCTCCTGCCTCTGGAGGCCCGTGAAGAGCCTCTTGCAAAGATCCAAGTAAATGCTCATAAAAGGACCCAAAACCCTTATTTGGGGACCCTGGATGTGGCTTCTGACACCCGAGGAGAAGCCCAGCAGCCCTGCACCTCCACAGCCTGGCAGCCACCCCAGCTTTATCCCGACACTGGTGACCGTCACGTCCTCGCCCCTGAAACCATCCCGTGGGCTGGTTGTTTTGCCCAGGCCTGGAATTACCCCAATCCCCCTAACTACACGTCTGCAAATGAGGACAGTGGGAAAAGGCAATGATTGTGACAGTAACTCACGGGGCCAGGCCTGACACGTCTCTAATTGCCTGCTAAAATTGTCGCTGTCTCCTAAAGTGCAAATTATCACCCGAAATGACAAGAATAATGAATGAGTAGCTCTGATGTAATGCAACAATTAGTCCTCGAAGACACTGTCTAATATGGTAATTCAGAACACCCACTCCTCGTTATTAAGTGCCTGATAATTATTTAATTATCTATCTGCCAGCATGATTTACTTGGTTTATTTAGCTGCAGATGTGGGCAGGAGCACTCGGGTTTAAGGTCAGAGCGAGCTGGCCCTTCCTCTGGCCACCGCATGGGTTCGCGGGGACCTGGAGGCGGCCGCCCAGCTGGGTCCCCTAATCGGCTTTGGCAGTCTGGACCTCGGGGCAGAAAATTCCATCTGCAGCCCTGACTCAGGGCTACTCAGGGGCTGAGGACCTTGAAGGCCGTGGCTGAGGGTCCCTGTATTTCCTTTGTCTGTTGGACCCTCGAGAGGTCAGCAGAGGACTTGGGGACCCTCTTTTGGGCGCGGTGCCAAGTTCTGCACAGAAGCATTAGCTCATTTAATCTCCACTCTAGTCCAGGAACTAAGACAATGAGCGTTGGCAGGTGACCAAAGAGGAAAGAGAGGCTCCAGAGGTGAGGCCACTCACTCAGGGTCCATGGTGAGTAGCAAGGGGTGGGCCGGGGCAGGTCTCACTGTCCCCTTGGCTGCTGTACCTTCCTGGACCCTGACAGCCACCAAGGCAATGCTGTCCCCAAAGCTATGGGTCTTTTCAGGGTCAGTGCATCCCCAGCAGAGTGTGGATGGAGACAAAGGAGGACCAGGGTCATGGTCTCCAAATCACACAGTGGGGATGGGGAAGAAGAAAGGAGGCCCCTCCTCCTTCTGGCTGGAGGAAGGAGACCAGAGCTGAGGAGCAGAAGCCACCAGAAGACGGACTTGAGGTCCCTGCAGGAGACCTGGTCACTGAACGCACCTGGGCAAATGTCCCAACCTCTCAAGCTTCTGTGTCCTCCTCTTCAAAGCAGGGATGGTCTGAGCATCCCCATGACCCCCTGTCAGAAGTACCCTCATCAGGGGACAGAGGGAAGTTGGTCTGGAACAAAATCAGACGGGGAACAAGTTCTGGTGCCCCATAGCCCAGCAGGGTGACCACAGCTGATGCCATCCTCTGCCTCAAAACAGCTCCAGGAGGGGACGTTGAGTGTTCCCAGCACAAAGAAGCTCACTGTAGCGCGTCTGGAAATGTCACACTGTCCCCTGTCAATACATACGATTATTACATGTCGACTAAAAATAATAATAAAAACGTGCCCCTCGCCATCAGGGGCCCTCCATTCTGCACCCTGCAGGCTTCCTCTGTAGACGTGTCCACGTCATGACTGTCCCGTGGATTTGTCACTGCCCCTTACACTCACGGCGTCGGCTCTGAGGGGCGACACACCTTTTGTTTTCGGCACATGTCCAGTTCCCTGAGCTCCATGCTTGGCACAAAATAGACCCTCATTAAATACCTGTAGGATGAATGAAGCAGTTCCAGGCCAGCCACACCCTCACCTGAGGGATTGCACCTGTTACTCTGTCCCCAGTCATGCTGTGCCTGTGGCATGGCTTCAACTTGCAGGAGATGGTGACTTTCTTGTTCTGGAAGGGCAGCCCGCAGACCCCCAGCTTCTGACAGCTTCTCTCGTCCACCTAGGGCACCTGTCCCAGATGACTCTGGTGTCCCTAAAACCCACACTTTGTGATCGCTTCCCATTTCTGGGTACATTGCTCCACCTTCCACACAGGAGTCTCATGGCCGGCGGGCCGTGCTGTCTGCTGGAACTGACCTCGCCGGGGTCACCTGCAGAAATGACTGACAGGAGCTGGCAGCAAGCGGCTCAGTCCCTCCAGGTCCCTGTAGAGGGGCTGCTGTTGGTCTCTCACCCAGATGTCCCTGGAAAGGTCAAAGTACCCACCCCAGCCCCGGCTGCTGTAACTGTCGGTTGCTGATGCCGTAGCTAAGAATTGCCCCAACCAGAGACGCCACACCTGGAGATGCCTGGAAGGGTCCATCCTCACTCCCAGGGTGCCCAAGGCCACTAACACACACAAAAGTACTGAAGGATGGGCAGGGGTGTGGCTCTGTGGTACAGCACTTGCCCAGCATGCACGAAGCCCTGGGGTCCATCCTCAGCAGTATAAAAAAAAAGGACTGAAGGCTAGGGGCCCTCGACCACTGAGCCACGTCCCCAGCCCTATTTTGTGTTTGATGTAGAGACAGGGTCTCACTGAGTTGCTTAGTGCCTCGCCCTTGCTGAGGCTGGCTTTGAACTCGCGATCCTCCAGCCTCAGCCTCCCTAAGTGCTGGGATGACAGGTGTGTGCCACCGCGCCCGGCTCAGACAGTTCTTAAGCAGAAAGTCCCCATGCGCCCTCGGCCCAGCTGGTCCTGGTGTTACCCTTTTGTGATGTTCTACACCCTGCGTGTGACAGTGGGCGCTCAGCTGGGGGGTGGAGGTGTGGCGGGCAGGAAGTCTGTCATCTGGGGATGACAAGTCACCCGGCTGAGCAGGCCTGGAGGAGGGCTGGCGGCAGCCGCGCCCCTCTTCATCTCTCCCTGCACGTGGCGCATCTGCGGCTTTCTTTTATTTGTGGTCTAGCACCTCCTATGCCGTGGCAAACAAGAGACTTTATAAATATTTCAAACACTAATAATTTGTGCTGTCCCTGCTTAGACTTTTAAATGAATCTAAGAGCATTTCTCTTGGAGGAACATGCCAAACTGCAGGCGGGGGAAAGAAATACCACCGTCAGGTCTGAGTCGGTGCTTGATGGAGAGGTGGGGCCGGGGACAGCGGCTGCGGGTGCCGGGCTCCCTTCTCTCCCGCCTGCCTCCCCTCTGCCAGTATCTGCTCTGGTGACACTCTGCTCAGCACAGTGACAGTCTGCTTAAACCCTAGGTCCAGCGGGTAGGGAGACTCTAGCCACTCGAGTAAATGAAGACAGGTTGAGGCTGGTCATTCCCTGGTTGGTATTTTAAGAGCTTTGGCTTTGCAGTTGGAAGTTCCTAGACTCACATCCCAGTGCTCATGAACTGTGTTGCCTTGAGAAAGTGGCTTCACCTCTCTGAACTTTTGTTCCCTTTTCTATGGAAAGATTGCATTCAATGGTGTGTACGTACCAGAGCCTGGTGGGCCATCAGCTCAATGCACAGTCGCTAGTATTTGCCTATTGAATATTTCCAAGGCCTTTAGAGTGGCTCAGACACAGGACAAGTTAATTTCTTGTTTACATAAACTACCTGATGAGATTCCAAATTGCTTCAGATAGAAGGAAGTAAAAATTGGCTTAGCTCAAGTTGAAGGAAGCTCTGTCACAGCTCCGGCTTCAGGAAGGTTCTGGGCCCCCCGCGCTCAGTAAGCACAAAGAGAAAGAACATGCCAGAGGTTCCCACCGTCCGGCCTGCAGCTCACTCGGCAGGAGGAGCCATGGGAAACACAACCCGTAACAGGCAGGATGAAGTCCTTACCTGAGGAGGGACCAGAAGACACAGGGGTGGTAGTCTTTCCAGAAAGCAAAGCAGATCTGGCACTCCTGTCACTCTGCAGAATCAACTTCTTAACCAGAGTCCGAGGCCCACATGGTTCAGCCCCTGCCAACCTCTCCAGCCTGGCCCTCCTCTCTCTGCCCTTCAAGCCCTGGAGGTTCTTTTCTACAGACCACCACCCCCGAGTAATCGTGGAACTCATCTCCCAAATCAGGCCAAGTTGGAAAGAGCAAGGTGAGCCAGGACAACCGGGGCTGTCTGGGAGGACAGGCTGGGATTAGTGGCTGCTGTGTACCATTGCTCCTGCCTCAGGGCCTTTGCACACGCTGTTCTCCTTACTCCTCACTCACCTGGCTGACTGGTTCTGAGGCTCAAGCATCACTTCCTCAGGTAACTCTTTCTGATGCACCTGTCCGTTGTCAGCTCCTAGAAAGTTTTCCTCAGAGGTGCTGATTTAAGTTCCTAAATATATGCTCAGTTGTGTGTGTATTTGATTGTAATCTCTCTCTTTCTGACTAGACTATAAACAACGTGAAATTAAGGAACTTGTTTCTTCTTGTCCACCCTGGGCATGTAGTGAGCACTCCATAAACACTGGGATATACGAATGCAGGCTGATCTCCGTCTGGAGGAGTCAAAACGGAAATCTTCCAATGTGATAGGACATCTCAGCACAGCCCAGAAGAATAAGCATCGAATGGGGTTACATCAAGAAACCGGAACAGCATCTTGGTGGGGGAACTGCAAATCAGTAAAAGTAGATCCTGGACTGTGTCTGGCGTGGCTGGAGGTGGCTCCCGTCCCTCTCTGGCGGTCTGTCTCACCATGTGATCTCTCCTGGTCCAGGATGCCTTTGCCAAGAGTCCTCCATCTGAGCGGGCACCATGAGTCCGCCAGCTCCTGAGTCTCTGGAACTGTGAGCAAGGCGAACCTCTTCTCCATAGAACACAGCAACAGACAACAGACTCACAACTAACCAACAGACGTGGACGTGTTCGTCTGACTCCACGTTCCACGACGAGAGACACGCACTCCCCCCTCGGGACCGCTGGGCCAGCCGTCCCAGCTGTCACTTACACGAATGGCCCCGTGAGAGCAGCTTGGACGGCGCCGTCTCTCCGGGTGCCAGGCTGCCTCCGGCAGGAGCAACAGCCAAGGTCCTCGGGTTGAGGCTCGTGTCTGAGCCACATTTGCCAAACTGGGTCTGCCAGGACAGCTGGCTCCCAAGTCAAGGGCCTCCCTGGCAGAGGAGCCAGGGCTGAATTCTTCTTCATTACAGTCTGGCCATGGGTCAGGCAGTATAAATAACGCTGCGCTGACAGCCAGATGGACAACGTGCCCGACTGGTAATGTTTCCTCTGTCTTGCCAGGGAAAGCACTGAAAATAGAATATCAGGGACTGGGAAGGACCCGAGGAGTGACTGCGTCCTTCCTCTGAGTCTGATGAGACCCCCACTTAGCTCATCTTAGCTGGGAAGGTGCCTGCTTTTTTCTTTCTTATGGATCTCCATAGAGAAAGGAAAGTCTTCTCAAAACACTCTTCCCTTTCTCTTCTGGCAGTGGTTCATGGTGTGTCAAAACTTTCCGGTCAAACCTGGTTCAAATCCTGACTGAGCCGCTCACAGGCTGTGTGACCACAGGCAAAGTACTGAACCTCTCTGAGCCTCAATTTTCCTGACTGTTAAAATGAAAGGGGAGACCAGTGAGCAGCTTCAAGGGTTGGTGAGGGTTTGGAAGGAATAAGGATCACAGGAAATGCTCTAGGGGTGGGAAGTGTGATTTTGGAAAGGCACTAAATAGGCAAGAGCAGACCACCTCCCTTGGAACGTGAGAGTCGCACCTCTGCCAGACAGGGACAGCTCTATCTGGTTCCAGGGGCTCCACAAGACACCTCTAGGGGGCCACTCCAGCACCAGCCAGTGTGCCCACTTCCCAGACCAGTTTAATGGGGGACACAGGAAGGAGGGTCAGGTCTCAAGTCCCCACGTAGCAAGACAGGAAGCCAGAGAGACCCGGGAAGGCCAGGCAAACAGTAGGTGTCCCATGGTTGTGTTTATCATCAAGCGTTAAACCCTGATGGTTGGAACAAATAAATTCACACTCCTCCAGATCAACTAGGCTCAGGTTTCTTGGAACTGAAGAACTGTAGTGAAATAGAAAATGGATGTTGAAGCCAGGCGCCATGGTACACACACCTGTCATCCCAGTGGCTTGGGAGGCTGAGGCAGGAGGATTGCAAGTTGGAGGCCAGCCTCAGCAACTTAGCAAGGCCCTAAGCAACTCAATGAGACCCTGTTGCTAAATAAAATACAAAATAGGGATTGGGATGTGACTCAGTGGTCGAGTGCCCCTGAGTTCAATTCCCAATATGAAAAAGAAAAAAGAAAAAAAGAAAGAAAAGAGATGTTGGCTACTCAATCATGAGGCCCTTGAAATCATCACAAAAGAGTGCATTGTTCTACAGGGTATCCAGAAGAGAGATTTTTTCCATGCTGGTTCACAAAGGCACTGTTCCTGTACCACAAACAGAAAATACTGAGAAAGGAAATTCTGGAAAAAAAAAATTATAGTAGTGCTATGGATGATTATGGTGAGTCCCCTCCAAAACTCATGTTGAAATTTGGTCCCCATCAGAATGGTAGGGAAAGGTGCTGAGGCCTTAAAAATGTGTTTGGGTGGTGAGAGCGGAGCCCTTGTGACTTTCTCTTGTGGGCTCTTGCTTTTTTGGGGAACTGGATCCACTCTTCAAGAAAGAGCTGTCGTAATCAAGCCCATGACTCACATTCTGGCTTTCTTCACACGCCCTCTTGTCTTTCTGCTTAAAGGAGCATGAGGTCCTCATCAGAGGCCAAGCAGATGCTACATCCTACTCTTGGACTTCCTGACCTCCAGAACAGTGAGCCAAAATAGACCTCTTTTCTATATAAACTTCCAGGTTTCAGGTATTCTGTTATAGCACAGAAAATGGACTAGTCCAATTAGATATATGTTAATACACAATGATATGTCAGGCACAGTGTGAAGTGCTTTACATGTACCAGTTCAATATTTATCCTCAAATATCCCTAGAGTTGCTATAATATTCCTCACTTTATGAGCAAGGAAACTGAGCACCAGAAAGGTAAAATGATTTTCCAAGGGCACAAAGGTAGTAGGTGTCAAATCCAGGGAATTGTGAATCCTGCTGAGCATCTTCCTCATTCAAGTCCTAACATGAGGAAAACTTCTACTAACTCTCCAAAACTAAATAAGCTTCTTGAACTTCTTGTCATCCACACCAAGGATAGACAGGCAAATTAGGCCTCATGGTCTAGTACGGATGAGGCCCAGAGGAGAGTATTGGGAGGACCGAGGGGACCAGGGAGGGCAAGGAGATGAACAGGAAGGTTCTAATTCCTGAGCTCCAGTGTCCTCATACCTACAACTTCAAGAGTGGCTTCAAGCACTGTCTTCAACAAATACACACTTGAGAGGCATCCTCTCGATACAGAGTCCAAACCACCCGACCTTCCTCAAATAGAAGAGCTGCCCAGCCCAGTTCATTGAATTGCTTCGGATCAAGTTCAGTTGCATGGTTGGAACACCTTGTGCGAGGAATCCTGTGGACTTGGCTTGTGTGGGGTCAACTTGGGCTACCTGGGCTGAGACGTGGCCCATTGTATTGAGTTGGTTTATGGAGTCGGTTTGGTTTTGTGAAATAAATTCAGCTTGAATTGAGTTGGACCGTGTGGTTGGGGAGGGGGATGAGTGGGTTTGTGTAGGTTAATTTTAGCTGAATGGATGCCGATGGAGTTGGGAGGAATAAATTGTGTCGGGTTTAGCTGTTTTGGCTTGGCCTGCATGAAATCGGTTTTCAGTCCTGTATTTTAAGACAGTCTTTCTGGAATGGAACCATTTCCTGTCCAACAACTAGAATTGCTCTGGAAAACTCAAGAGCCAAAACCATAATGGATGAAGAAGGAGGGAGGTTTGACCCAAATAAACAGTGCAAAGACCGAGTCTCCCTTTTTTTTATTAGAGTTCAGATTATTTGCTGCAGAGATGAAGATGAGTGCATCAGAGGTTGAGTGTTTCAAGGTTAAGATTTTCACTCATTTCTTGTGTTTCCTTTGACCCCAATTCATTCATCCTGGAGCTGCTCTCAGGTCAGGCTTTATTCTGGGTACCAGAGATTAAAGGATGGATAATACTTTTCTCCTGCTCTTAAGGAACTGATAATGCCAGGCGATGACTGTCACCATCCTGGAGTCTCAGTCAACTCCTCCTCCTTAGATGTGACCACGAGCAGGACCAGTGCCAAAACTTGGCCCCCAAGACTTTGGAGCACTGTGATATTAATAAACATGAAGACCACCTTTAGATTAATTAACAGAAGAATACTGGCTTGCCTAACAAAGGAAAAGAGTAGAGAGAAAGAAAGTGAGAATGGAGATTATAAATACACAACACAGTAAGTTTTCAGCCTGGGAGCAGAACATCTACCAATTATTTCATAAGCACCACAAGCAGCATATCACCAATCCACTTGAACTGCACATAAAATGGATAATTTGGAGAAAAATTAAGATAAAAATTGGCATAAGAAGAAAATGTTTAACTGAATATGTGAATCTCCATGAAAAGAGCATCAAACCTGTATCATCTCCTCTCCTGACCATCCCACTCCACCACCTGGGAGTTGATAATTTCATGAACTAGTTACAACAAAACTTTAAGAAGCACAAATATCCAATAATGTATGCAGTATTTTGAAGAATGAGAAAAGTAGTACCTAATTCAAATTCAGCTGAGACTAGTCTTTGTACCAAAACCTGGTAAGAATAATAACACAGAAGAAATCTGTAGAAGAAACTTCACTTATAAAATCAGATGCAAAATGTGAGATGGAAGCAAATTAAATTCCATCGTATTATTAAAAGTACATTGGAGGGAAGTCAGGGATATCTCAGGAATGCAAGGATGGTTCCACATCGGAAAAGCTTTCAGTGCAATACACCTCGTTACAAGACAAATTAATAGGATTTGGTGAATTGATGTTGAAATTTTTTGAAAAACTTCACTTACAACTCCAATTGCCATTAAAAGAGGAATCAAAAGGAGCTTTCCAAGAGAATTTAGAGATCAATTTTTAAGACTAATAAAGAAGCTCAATAAGATTCCAAAATATGAGATCAACATTCAAAAACCAATGGTGACCTCTGCTTCCGAGTAAAATATTTCCTACTAAGACAAGTGTGTGTGCTGACAACTAGGAAAAAACATGGATGAATTATAGAAATTGTATTTTTAAAGGAATCCAGACCTTTGGAAGCAGAAAGTAAAAAAGCATATGGACTACAATTCTGGAAAAAGGAGATGCTTTCAAAAAAATGGGCGACACACAGCAGCTGTTGTTTCTTCCCCAGGAACATGAATGACTGGGACTCAGCCAGAGATTCTTCACCGGCCCAGATGGTGCATTCATCTGTCTTCCATTGCTGCAGCTAAATGCCTCAGGTTGGGTAATTTGTAAAGAAAAGAGGTTTATTTAACTCACAGTGGTGGAGATCTGAGAGCACGGTGCTGGCTTCTGCATGGCTCTGGTGAGGGCCTCCCAGTGGCTGGAGTTTCTATGGAAGAGATCACATAGTGAAACAGAAAGCGGAACAGGATTCCCGGGCTCTTTTACAACAACTGACTCTTGTGCAGAGTGACTCACAGCTCCGGAGACCAGCATTTGTCCCTCCAGAGCACAGTGCACTCTCCATGACCTAAGGACCTTGCACGGAGCGTCCCTTCCCTTAAGGTTCCACCACAACCCAACACCACACCACAGCACAGCGGGGACCAACCTTCCAACACAAGGAGCCCAGGTGCCTAAACCACATGCAGACACTAAGTGTGGGTAACTGCTGGCGGAAACAGGAGAACATCAGAGCACCCAGAACCATCAGCGGGCTGGGGCTGCCCCAGATGGGGGCCATGCAGGGTGCACCAACTAGAGCAAGCTTAATAACAATGATGAAACTAAATGTCACTCTGCCTTTTAGTAGGACCGTGAGGTCAATTCCAAACAAGTCCAGAGATAAAATACTCCAGGAAATGATAGATTCTGCAGATGTGCCAAACAATCCCCGCAATTACTGTGCGACTTTGATAGTAAAAGTAAATTTCAAATGAGTGCATTTTTATGACTTATCTTTTTAATTAATATGCTATCCTCCCTGGAAGCTAATGCAGATACTCCCAGTGATAGAGTCAGTGTGCACATATGCAAACATGGTGTTATGGTTTGGATGTGAGGTGTGTCCCCCCAAAAGCTCACATGTGGGAAAATGCAGGAAGCTTCAGAGCAGAAATGATAGGGTTGTGAAAGTCGTAACCCATTCAGTGGATTACTCCCCTGATAGGGAGTAACTGAGCGGTAGCTGAAGTGGGAGGTGTGGCTGGAGAAGGTCGGAATGGGGGCGTGGCTCGGGGGTGCAGATTTGTATCTGGCCAGTGGAATCTCGCTCTGTACTTTCTGATCACATGTGAGCGGATCCCCTCAGCCACCCTCTCCCGCCACGATGTTCTGCCTCACCTGAAGCCCTGAGGAATGGAGCCAGCCTCCTATGGACTGAGACCTCTGGAACTGGGAGCCCTCAAATAAACTCTCCCCACTCTAAAATTGTTCTGGTCAGATCCTGTAGTCATGGCAGCAAAGAAGCTGACGGTAACACCTGGCTAAAGGCATGTGATCAAAGTTAAGTTCATATGGTGAAGAGTCCCTGGAGCTTCTGAGGAGAGGATGCTGCTGGTGTCCCCGACCCTCCTGCACTTCACAGTCCTGCATTTAGAGTGGAGATTTTCAATATATCTCGATAATACAGAACTTTAGTTACTTAAACTCTGTCGTTCTATATGACCACTTGGAGATTTTGAAAGCTATGTTAAAAATTAAAACAGTGAAATAGATGGTTCACTGTGAGAAGTAATAGTTCTGTTTGGTAAGAATGACTTTCAGTTCACACGTGAAATATCAAAATTTTTTCTTCTTTTTTTTTATTTGTTCTAATTAGTTATACATGCCGGTGGAATGCATTTTGACACATCGTACATAAATGGAGTATAATTTCTCATTCTTCTAGTTGAACGTGGTGTAGAATCACTCCAGTCGTGTAGTTATATATGTACATAGAGTAATAATGTCCAATTCATTCCCCTCTCCCTCCTACCCCACAGCCCCTCCCCACCTTTCCTTCCCCTTCTACCTAATCCATAGTAACTCTATCTTCCCCAGCTCCCCACCACCACCAATTGTGAAGTAGCATCCTCATATCACAGAAAATATTTGGCCTTTGGTTTTGGGGATAGGTTTATTTCGCTTAGCATGATAATCTCTGGCTCCATGCATTTACTGGCAAATGCCATAATTCCATTCTTCTTTAAGGCTGAGTAATATTCCATTGTGTATATATACCACATTTTCTTTATCCATTAATTTGTTGAAGGACACCTAGGTTGGTTCCGTAGATTAGCTATTGTGAGTTGAGCTGCTCTAAATTCTGATGTGGTTGTGTCACTGTAGTATGCTGATTATTTCATCTCACTCTAGTCAGAATGGCAGTTATCAAGAATACAAGCAACAATAAGTGCTGGCAAGGATGTGGGGGAAAGGCACACTCACACATTGCTGGTGGGACTGCAAATTGGTACAACCAATCTGGAAAGCAGTATGGAGACTCCTCAGCAAACTTGGAATGGAATCACCATTTGACCCAGCTATCCCACTTCTTGGTTTGTACCCAGAACTTTTGATTTTATTTTTGTTTTTAAATTAACATAATATTTGCACTTATTTATGTGGTATAGAATTATAATTTGCAACATGTATATCATGGATAATGATAAAATCAGGTTCATTTGCATTTCTATCTCTTCAAATAGTATTCCTGTGGCATCCAGAACCTTCAAACTCTTCTAGCTATGTTGAAATGTATCAAAATAAATCGTTATTGATCATTATAACCCTAGTAGCCTGTACAACATTAGACTATGTATTAGTCAGCATTCTGTTGCTGTGACAAAATACCTGAGGGAAAAAATGTTAAGAAGGAAAGATGTAGTTTGGCTCATGGTTTCACAGGCTTCCCCGCAATGGCAGGCTCTGAGGCCTGTGGTGAGGCAAAGCACCGTGGCAGAGAGGGTGTGGTGGAGCAGAGATACTCACCCCAGAGCAGCCATGCAGCAGAAAGAGGGAGAGAAGAAGGGACCTAGCACAGGAGGCACCCTTCCAGTGCACACCCATGACCTACTTCCACCAGTTAGGCCCCGTGTCCTATCTCCACCACCTCCTGAGAGTCTATTCGACTAATCAGTGGATTAACCTATTGATGAGGTCAGCGCCTTCATGATCCGGTCACTTCCCTGAAGCCCCAGCTCTGAACATAGCTGTACCAGGGACCAAGCCTTCAACATGAGAGCCTGTGGGGACATTCCAAGTCCAAACCATAGGGAACCACCCCCCCTATCTGTACTTGGGCACCCCTCATTCCCCTCCCTCTCTCTCTCCTCCCCATGCCCTACCTTGACCCTAGTGACCTCTGTTCTACTCTCTGCTCCCACAGGACCAACTATTTTTAGCTTCCACAAATGAGCAATAATGGGCTATATTTATGTCTGTCTGTGCCTGGCTAATGAAATATTGAATTGAAATAGGATTTTTAAATGGAAAGCTATTTTTTATTCTTATTTATTGTAAAAACAAAGGACAAATGAAGAAAATAATGATTATCTCTGATTATTGTGTGATTATTATTCAAAATAACTTGGTGATATGAATTAAAAAAGAGGCAGCATTAATAAAAGGATTTGCTCTGGGTGTCCAATATCTAAGTTCAGCTCCAGAGAAACAGGCACAGCTTTGGGAGATTGTGGGGCCACAGTGATTTTGCAGTTTGGAAGATCAGCTTCCCCCGACAAGGCACTTTCGGTGAATGTCATGACCATGTGGGAAGGAAAAGAGGAAGGGGACAAGACTCTGAAATATAATTTCAGTGAAATCCTCGTGAACTGCAAAAAGAGCCTCCAGAGGGAAGGAAGGAATAGAAATAGGAGAAGGAAAGAGACGCAGGAGGGAATGGGACTTTGACATGGGGTGACCAAGTGCTCAGCACTGTTCCAGTTTTAAAGCAAAAAATCCCACCACCCTGGAGCTCCTTCTATCCCAGAGAAACTATAAATGTTATTAAGCTTTATGCCAATAATTCATCATTTAGATAAAATCTTTAAAACTGAAAGACTAAAATTGCCAAACATGAAAATCTGAATAGTCACATACATACTAAAGAAATTGAATTTATAATTTAAAATCTTCTCACAAAGAAAGTTTCAGGAAAAGACTGGTAGGTACACTGATGATTTCTTATGTGCTAAAGGCAAAAATAATGCCAGGCTTACACAAATTTGCAGAAAATAAAGGTTAGAAGAATACACCATGTCATTTTATAAGGTCAGTATTTACCTGCTATCAAAACTAGAGGAAGAAATTACAGGAAAAGAATATTTCAGGCCATTATCTCTTTGGAAAATAGGTGGAAAAGTCCCTAACAAAATATCATGAAGTTGAGTGTGATAATATATGAGGAGATCATATATCATGGGAGATTTAACCCAACAAGGTAAAAGTGCTTTCATAATTTAAACTCAATCTATGTGATTCATGATATGATGTGTTCTAGTCAGCTTTTCACTGCCATGACCAAAAGATCTGACAAGAATAATTAGAAGAGGAAACATGATTTGGGGACTCACAATTTCTGAGGTCTCAGTCCACAGATGGCCGACTCCATTGCTCTGGACCCCAGGTGAGGCAGAACATCTAGGCAGCAGAGTGTGGTGGGTGGAAGTGGTTCAGGACGTGACACCAGGAAAGAGAGAGAGAGAAAGGGAGCTCTCCTCACCACGTCAAAATAGAAACCGCAAAGGCATACCCCCAAAGACCCTCCTCCTCCCGCCACACCCCACCTGCCTACAGTCACTGCTCAGTTAATCCCTGTCAGGGAATCAATGCACTGATTGGGTTACGGTCCTCATGACCCAATCACTTCTCCTGTAAATGTTTTTGCATTGTGTCACATGTGAGCTTTTGGGGGACACCTCATATCTAAACTATAACATTATGAGAATAAAGAACAAAGACTCATATAATTCTCCTTATATGAAAAATTATTTTTTTAATTCAATAGAGTTTATGATTAAAAAAATCACAATTAACTGAAGATGAAAAGAAGCTTTCTCAAATTTACAGAGGGTATTTTTTTAAAAAACCCACAACTAATAAGACTAATTCTGAAATAGTTATATTTTCCTTAAGTATGAAAAAAGGACAAGGATGTCCACTATCACCACTTTTTTATTTATCGTTATCCCAAATATCATAGCCACTGCAATAAAGCAAGAAAAGAAATTAAAGACATACAATTGGAAAGGGAAAAGTAAAGATGTCTTTATTCACTGTCTCTATAATAAATGAATTTAGTTAAAAATAAACAGTATTTCTATATACTATCATTGAGTAAGTAGGAAATTTAAAACAATTTCATTTACAAGATCACCTAAATGTGTAAAATCTAGAGAACAAAATTAATAAAAGCCATATAAAGGCCTGGGCTCTAAAAACATGTAAAGTTACTATACAAACTATGACACTACAAATATAGTTTTATATAACTTATAAATGCTTGATGATTTATTTTAAATATTTATGTTTTTATGTTTAAATATTATAGTTTTATGTCATCCAATGGAGTAATTATATTAAATGTAAAGGAAATAAGTACTTCAAATAGAAGGCATAAATTGTCCAACTCAGAAAGAAAAGTGCATGCTGCTTGGAAGAGCCATATTTTAAGCTTAACAATTTAAAAACATTGAAAATAGAAAAATGTTAAAATATGTGCCATGCAAAACACTGAAAGCTGGTATGGCCAGCTTAATATCAAAATAGACATTAAGGTAGAATGCATAATTGGAAATATGAAAGAGTGAACTTAAGAGAAACATATCACAATCCTATATCTGCAAACATCCACCACATGACTTCAAAGTACACCAAGTAAAAACAGAATTCAACAGAGATAAAGGTAAGTGCATGGTGGTGCGGAGGGAGCAGGGCACAGCCTTCTCTATACCTGCACAGCAAGACCTTCAAAAGTGAGTAACCACAAAGGTCTGAACGGCCCAGTTACCTCTCACCTCATCGACACCACACACGATAACGACATTCTTTTCATGTCCACAGGGAAAATTTACCAAATGGGCCATATGGCTGGAATATTTTGTAAAAGTCTACACGAACTTTAAAATTTGAAGCATTTTCTCTAAGGGCAAAGGAACAAAGATGTAAAATACAAAAAAGACCACTAGGAAATCCCCAGCTTTTTAGAAATTAAACAACGTACTTAAACTGGCTGGTCAAAAAAAGAAATTGATAAGAAAAACCTTTTTGTGATGATGCTGAGAACTGAACTCAAGGCCTCACGCACACCCGGCAAGCACTCTACCACGAAGCCACACCCCAGCCCAAGAAATTTTTAATTAAATCTAATTAATAACAATAAAGTTTTGACAGCAGAATGTGAAAGATGCAACTGAAGCAGGGCGCAGCAAGACCTCCACATCCCCAAAGCACATGTATTATAAAAGAAGAAATTAATTATTTAATCCTCCATCTCAAAAAGCTAGAAAAGGAGTAACTTAAACCCAAGAAGATGAGTAAAAAGAATAATAAAGATAAGAATAGAAGTAAAATAGAATGTGTTCAAAAGGAAAGGGGAAAAAAGTATTAATTCTAGAGTTGGTTTCCAAATAGGTAAAAAGTTGACAAATTCCCAGCAAAAGAAGCTGAGGTAAAAAGAAGAATAAAACCTGCCATTATCAGGAGTCACAAGAGAGGCATCACTTCAGAACCTACAGATGTCTAAAAGGTTAAGATGTCATAAGAAATTGTAGCCAATGAACTTGACCATTTGAGTTACAACAAATTCCTCACAAATACACCTTTGCAGTGCTTACAAAAGAAACAGAAAATATGAACATACTATTAAGGAAATCAAGCATATTTGACACTCCTCAAAGACAAACTTCAATCTAGATGGGTTTCAGGTGATTCTTCTTGATGTTTAAAAAAAGAGACAACACTGATCTTACACACACTATTCCAGACAATGTTAAGAGGATAAACACTTCCCAGGATGGTTCATGAGACCTGAGTGATTCTGATAATTTTTTAATATATCAGTAAAATATAAGAAAGACAATTGTAGGTATATGTGAAAAAACAAATTAGATTCCTACCTCACACATTACACAGAAACAAATCCTAGGTTAATTAAAGACCTAACAGGGAAAACTAAAACTTTTTCAACTGCATAATAAATTTAGGAAGATATAACCTCAGGATGTACTATCTATGTTAAACCAGGCAGAAAAGCACAAATCACACAATAAAAGATAAATAAATGTGACTAGATTAAATTTTAAAATTTCCACACAGCCGAAAACATCCCATACAATATTAAAAGACAAGGCATGTATTGGGAGAGAGAATTCTCACCTCATATAATCACAGAGGATTAGTAACCAGAATACATATATTTTAAAATTGATTTACAAGAAGATAAGTAAACAACACTGTGAGGGGTGATAAGAAGTAAGTAGGTAATTCACAGAAGAGACCAATAAATGGCCAATGAAGATAAGCAAAGAGGCCCAATCTCACTGGTAAAATCAGGGGAATGCAAATTAGGCCCACAAAGAGAGAGCATTTTTTCACCCACCATATTGGAAAATATTAAACCATCTGACAATATAAATCGCTGGCAGAAACTTTCATCCAGGGCTGGTATGAGAGTAAATTCATACAATCATTTTGGGGAGCAAGCTGGCAATATCTAGTACAGATTAAGACATGCATATCCTTGCACCTAGAAATTCAACTTCTAAGTATATATCCTAAAATCTCTTGCATATGTGCACCAGAAAATGTACAAAAATTGGAAACGGCTTGCATGTCCATCAATGGAGAAGAGAATAAATTAATGTTTGATATATTTATACAATATATCAACATGTATAAACCTTAAAAAAACATAAAATGTATTTAAAAATAAAAGTTGTGGAATGATACATATGGTATAATACCACAGATATAAAGCTAAGAATATGCAAAACAATACCATGTATTATTTATGGACACATATGTAGTAAAAATATTTTTAAAACATGAAAAACACCAAGATCGGGATGGGACTATATTTCTGGAACAGGAAGCCAATGAATGGGATTGTGGAGGGTAATACAGATGGAACCAACTGGTTTTGTATTATTTCAGCTCTTAAAAGAAAAAAATAAAAGGTCTGAAATAAATAATAGCAAAATTTCAAGACTTACCAAAGCTGGGTTTTGCATACATTGAGCATTCATTGTATTAGTGCAGTGACATGTTGGCGAAAGTTTCATAATTGATTGTCTGAGAGAAAACGCTGATTTGTATTGCTGACCACTTCCCATGGTGTAAATACCCCCATCACGACCCATATGAAGCTATCAATGGACCTCACTGATCATAAAGTTGGATAAAAGATGCACACACTTGTGAGCAGGAGGAACTGATCCCAGCATATGACTAGATCAGACTCTACTGTTTGTGTGAAATCAAGGAAAGTAAAAGTAAAATACTAAGCAAAACTACTTTTTAAAGCACATGTGCATATGGAAAGAACTTGGGATGCAAGTGCCTTGTTAAAGGAAGTGATAAGCCTCCTCCCTTCTTTTTCCTACCATCAGAACCACCAAGGCCCCAACATGTCGACCACTAGTCTAGGCAATCTCTGCTGTGCTGGCATTCACAATGATGTTCTGACCTCACTCAGGAACTGCTTCAGTCAGTAACAAAAACCAGCTGCATCTGAAGTAGTGGTTACATTGGGACCTGATCCACAGGACTTGAGGCACAGGGAGACGTACGGCCTTGAGGAAACTAGATTGTTTAATAGGGTGGACGTAAAAGGGTATCTCTTTGTAGGTTTCTTTTGCATTTCCCTGAACTTAAGTTCATTCCTTGCAAGACACTGGGAATGAACACCAGTGTTCCATACAGCACAGCTTGAAAAGAGATGATTGAATGGCCCATTCTATATTTTCTCCTCCAACATTCTGTATGGTCCTCCTCAGCAATTCAGCTCAAGGTTAGATCACAAGGGAGACAAGGGAAGGGGGTGAGATTAATACTCCTGCTTCCTGTCCACCCACAGCAGCCCCTTCTGTATCTGACTTAAGTGGAAAGTTTTCTCATACTGATGCCACTGGAGCATCCTGTCCACTGCTTCAAAAACAAAACAATATGGAAGCCACTGAGAGGTTCATCCAATGAACATTCTTCCACAGTTGTGCAAGGGGTCTTCTCAAAGTTATATAGATGGCAAAGCTAGAACTCGAACCCAAGTGTCCTGACTGGTAGCCCAGCTAGTCCCATCCACAAGCATCCTCAACCCCTAAGAAACTCCTGCCATCACTGTGACAATAGATCCTTCTCTTTCCTCTGCCTCATTAGGTAAGGAGGCCCATGAAGACCAGCAAGAAGGGAGGAAGTGGGAACAGGTGTAGCACATCAAAACAACTCACTGGAATCCACCAAGAAGCATGGATCCTCCACTTGACTCATATAATGAGTCTCTGGCTGAGATCCAAATCAGGTCAGAGATATGCTAGGGGACTCCTCCCAAACATGTTCTTTGGGTTTCTATAGAAAGACACAGAGAATAGTAAGACATGATCCTTTTAGGGGCAGGCAATGCAGCCAAGCAGAGAAACTTAATATTTCCCATATCAGGTTGAACCCCAAAACCAGTATACACCAGCCTGTGACCAGGAGCAAGAAAGCTAACTCAACACAGTGTCCTTCTTTGCAGAATGGGTTACTAATTGCCTTAAAGGATCATCATAAAGGTCAAAAACCATAAAGCTTTCTGCACAGAAACTGATCCCATAGTAAATGCTCAAAAGACATTTTATCCTCAATTCAAAATACAGAAATTAATAAATGTGATATAATGTACTAACAGAATGAAGAACAAAAAACATGATCATCACAAAAGGTGGAGTAAAAGCATTTGGTAAATTTTAACACACTTTGATGATTAAAAAACAAAACTCTCAATAAATTAGGACTAGAAGAAGCATACTTCAACATAATAAAGCCTATACATAAAAAATGTAGAGCAAACATCATATTCAACAGTGAAACATTTTTTCTCTAAGATAAGGAACAAGACAAAGATGCTCAGTTTCATCATTTCTACTTGAAATAGTGCTAGAAGATCTAGCCAAAGTAATTAGACAAGAAAAAGAAAGAGAAGGCACTCAAATAGGAAATGAAGCAATGAATTTGTTTCTGTTTACTGATAACATAATCTCACATATAGAAAATTCAAAGACCCACCAAAAGAACTGTTAGAACAGAGAAAATCAGT
Organism: Xerus rutilus; assembly: GCA_028644305.1. Lineage (NCBI taxonomy): Eukaryota > Metazoa > Chordata > Mammalia > Rodentia > Sciuridae > Xerus > Xerus rutilus. Next base: position 109,848,651 of record CM053407.1, read on the forward strand.
AGTCACAGGGTACCAAAATCACACAAAAATCAATAATGTTCCTTCTTGCTAATAGTGAACAACTGAGAAAGAAATTGAGAAGTCAATTCCATTCAAAATAACATCAGAAAAAAATAAAACACTTATTCAAGGAGACAAATGCTCTGTATGCTAAAAACTAGAAAACATTTATGAAAGAAATTGTAGGAGACACAAATAAATAGAAAGGTATCCCATGTTCATGGATTGAAAGAATTAGTACTGTTAAAGTGTCCATACTACCCAAAATAATCTATGGATTCCATGCTTTCCTATCAAAATTTCCATGTCATTTTTCATGGCAATAGAGTCAATAATATTAAAATGTATATGAAACCACAAAAGACCATTAAAGAACTCTGGAGGAAAAAGAACAAAGCTAGAGGCATTGTGCTCCCTGACTTCAAAATATACCACAAAACTACTGTAACCAAAACATCATGGTACTGGCATAAAAATGGTCAAATTAACTAAAGAAACTGGACAGAGAGTCAGAAATAAACCCATGTGTTTCCAGTGAATTGATTTTCCATAAAGATGCCAAGAACACACAGGGAGAAATGACAATCTCTTTAATAAATAAGCTGGGGAAACTGGTTATGGAAAAGCAGAAGAATAACATTGGATCCTTATCTCACATTATATATAAAAATCAACTCAAAATGTGTTAAAGACTTAAATGTTAGACCTGAAAATGGAAAGCTACTAGAAAATGATACGGAAGAAATGGTTTACAACATCCATCTAGGCAAAGATTATTTGGATATGATCCCAAATCACAAGCAACAAAATCAAAGATAAACAAATAGGATTCCCTCAAACTCAAAGGCTCCTTTACAGCCAAGGAAAAATGGACAGGATGAGGAGGCAAAGAGCACATCAGGAGGAAATATTCTCAAAGCATACATTTGATGAGAAGCTAACATGCGAAATATGAAAGGAGTTCAACCAAGTCCATGGTAAGGGAAAAAATAATCCAATCAAGAATGGGCAAAGGACTTATATAGATTCATCTTGAGACATATAATGACACTACATGTAGACAAAAAAAAGTGCTCATCCTCATCAATCACTAGAGAAATGCAAATTAGAACCACAGTGAGCTATCACTACACACTTGTTAGAATGGCCATCACCAAGAAAACAAGTGTCAGAGAAGATGTGGGGGAAAGGGAGCCTTGCGGCTTGTTGGTAAGAATGCAAAATAGCGGAGCCATTATGGAAATCAAGACAGAGGTCCCTCAGGAAACAAAAAGTGGAACTGCCATATAGTCCAGAAATGCCATACCTGGAGATACAGATATATACCTATCTATCTGTGTGTGTGTATATATATATATATAATTGGTTTTAGATAGATAGATATAATTGATTTCTTTTCAGAGGAATTGGAATCAGTATGTTGAAAAGATATCTACACTCCCATGTTCACTGCAGAACTATTCACAGCAGCCAGGATGTGGTAGCAACCCAGGTGTCCATCAATGGATGCACAGATACAGAAAATGTGGTATCTATCCACACTGGAACACTGTTCAGCCTTAAAGGCCAGGGACAGGATGCTGTCATTTGCAACAACATTGGGGAACCTGGAGGAGATTGTGCTAAGTGCAATAAGCCAGGTATGGAAAGACAAATGCCACATGATTTCACTTCCAAGAATGGGGCACTCCATTCTTCCACTTGTATCAGGGCAGAATTTAAGGCTCTTTGGAAGGGACGACCTTGTAGAAAGAGAAAGAGGGCATGTTGGTAAGGCAGGCCAAGACTGGGTTACCTGGGAGGTAGTCTGGCCATAGACTTACCAATGTGGTCACCTGGGTTTCCATACACTGATCTACAGAAGACCAAGTGGGACAAAAGAACAGAATCTTGAGAGGGAAAGCAATATACTTGAGCTCTATAAATACAGGACCAGGTCCTAATAGATTCATGCTGTGTGTCCCTGAACAAGTTACTCAACCTCTCTGTGCCTCAGGTTTCCCAGCCGTAAAAGAGCTTCATAAAAGTGACTAGAGTGATGTGAAGACTGAGGTGAGCTGCATACAGCATTAGTACTCTGTCTTCATGTCGTAGCAAGCTCTCAACAAATATTAGCTATTTCTGTGATTGTGCTAACATCATTCTAATGCTGACATGCTATCCTCCTGAGCAGGCCTGAATTTCAGAGTGTTGGATTAATTTATTCTTAGACATCAAACACCCTATCCAGGTGCAGTGATGCGCTCCCATAATCCCAGTGATTCCAGAGGCTGAGACAGGAGGATCCCAAGTTGGAGGCCAGCCTCAGCAACTTAACGAGGCCCTAAGCAACTTAGCAAGACCCTGTATCAAAATAAAAAATAAAAAGGGCTGAGGACGTGGCTCAGTAACTAAGCATCCCTGAGTTCAATCCCCAGTACCAAAAAAAAAAAAAAATCAAACACCTTGAGAACTTGGGCTTGGAATTTCAGCATCTCAGGGATATCAAACATTAGGCTCCCAGAATTATAGAACCTTCAAAACTGAAAGCTAAAATACAGTTCGAGCCAATAAAATTTGAACATAAATTTCTCTCTCGATGCTGCCACCCTCCTGTTCTCTTTGGGGGGGAATGGAGACATTATTTTGTCAGGTGGATTTTTCAGTTTTCTCTCCAGAAATCGATGCGTTAGTAGTGTGTGTGTGTGTGTGTGTGTGTGTGTGTGTGTGTGTACACTTCAGGGGAAAGCATTTTCTTCTTTCTCCTCTCCCTCTTCTGTTTCCTCTCTCCTGTACCAAGAATAATACGATGTGATGGGTAAAATATCAAGTACAATAAGTCAGAATTTCTGACAGAGCCGCATCCATTTCCAGCCGCTCTCCAAGTGATAACAATTAAATCCCGGACAGTTTGAACTTTTTACAAAGAATTAATGATGCATGTGAACACGGAGGGGGAGAGCAATTGCTAATAATTTATGAAGTCTTCACCCGCTCCAAGTAGTAAGTTTGGAAAGGTGAGGGGGAAATCTTAGCAAGGTAAACACTGCAAAAAGCCATTCGGAGGATCTGCCTTGTCAACTGAGAATTTACTACATTCCATTAAACAACCTAAAATAACTTCTATGATAATCACCCTTCAGACAGAGACGCCGGTGCCGACAAAGGGATTATTAAGTTAAATTACCCTAAAAGTGTTGGATTGACAGAAAGTCTCAGTCAATGGTTTGGAAAGCCAGAATCCCTCGATGACACCAGTAAACGGATACTGATGTTCTGGGGCTGCAGGACCAGGCTTTCCCAGGCCTGGCGCTAAAGATTTCAATCTGAGCTTTTCAATATTTCATGCGCTCGCTCTCTCCCCGACTAGAGAGGAGGGCTGCGTGATTCCCAGGGGCAGATCCTTGCCTGGCCTTTCTGGGCCAGGAGTTGAAAGGTAGCTCTGAATGGAAATAAACCAAGAGACAGATCGCTAGAAGGACTTTTCTTTTGGAGGGGAAGATGGAGTGATGGAGAGGAAATTCACCAGCTGGGATTGCTTAGGGGAAGGAATTTGAATCCTCCATTTATGGATACAGGGTATGTATGAGGTTTTATTGGGGGCAAGGGAGTACCAGGGATTGAACTCAGGGGCACTCAACCGCTGAGCCACATCCCCACTCCTATTTTGTGTTTTATGTAGAGACAGGGTCTCACTGAGTTGCTTAGAGCCTCACTTTTGCTGAGGCTGGCTTTGAATTCGCAATCCTCCTCCCTCAGCCTCCCAAGCCACTAGGATGAGGCTGGTATGAGGTCGCTAAAATGTAGGAGGCTGTGCTCACAGCAAGGACTGCCACGCTCTTGATTTGGAAGGCTCCCAGAGGTCACGCCCAGTTTGCCCACAGCAGGACCTCTTAGGTATTTTTCATGAATTCTATTAAGATATAACATGTGGAGACAGATGTGTGAGCCATACATGTAGAGCTCAATGAATTCTCCTAGTGACACCTCTGCTCCCAGCAATGAGCTCGAGACACGACATTCCCAGCCGCCACCCACAGCCTCCCAAAGTTCTCACACCCCCAAGTCACTATTCCCCACCCCTTAACTTCTAACACATGGATCCGTTGGTCCAGCTTTTCAACCTGATGTGCGTAGACTCAGACCATACGTATTCTTTGGTGTCTGGCTTATTTTACTCAAAAATATTTGTGCAACACATCCGGGTCTTTATACAAAGTTGTTTATTTTCATTGGTGCTTAGTTTTCCACTTTGCAAATGGACCACAATTTACATAGCCATAGTCCCCTGGCTGAGTACCAGGGTTGTTCCTGTGTATTACTTTTAAGAAAAGAGTGCAGCTAGAAACTCTCCTGTGTAAGACTCTTGGAGTTCATGTGTCCATGTTTCTTTTGGATTTAAAACAAGAGGTGAAATTGCTGGGTCATAGGATATGCATTTGTCTGGCTTTCATAGGTCTGGCAAACAGATTTCCCAAACAGTTGCATTAAGTCTTCCATCAGCAATGTAGAATAGTCCCGGTAACTCCATGTTGTCAACAACATTTGGTATTTCCTAGCTTATTAAAATATTTTAGCCATTGTGGTGTATGTGTTTTAGTAGCACATTGGGATTTTAACATGAGATTTTTTTGTTGAATCTTGAAACTGAATGCAAGATGTTTAAAGTAATTTAAATCATGTACTAGTAGTTTTTTCATCTCCATAACAAAATACCTGAGGCAGATAATGTTATAAGGAGAAAAGGTTGGTTTCACTCAGTTTGGCAGGTTCAAAGTTCAAAATCAAGTGGCCCCACAGGTTTGGCCTCTGGTATGGGCAGTCTGGTGTGCCTCTGGGTGGCACATCCTGGTAGGAGCTCATGTAAGAGCCAGTGGTCTCATCTCAAGAAGAAGCAGTTAAAACTCTTCCACTGGCCTAAGGACCTCCCACTAGTCCCCAAAAGCACCACCCTGGGGACCAAGCTTGTAATCACACTGGAGCCTTGGCGGGCACTCAAAACACACCCAGATCATAGCGATGTCCGTGCTGTGAGGCGCCTGGTCATTTCCCGGGGCTTGTCTGACTCTTTACGCTGCCCATGAACAATCACCCTGTAGCTGCTGTGGTGTGAGCTCTGTGTCAAGCGCACAGACTTCCAGCATCGTCTCCCACTCTGCTCTGTTGCTCCTCGCTCTCTCAGTGGTTTCTTCAACAAGCAGGTGTTCTGTATGTGAACCTTTAATGCAACGGATCTGTATGGGGCTCTCACGAATTTGGGGGTGTGAAGGAACGCTGCTGGGACCGGAGACCCAGGGCAGCGACAGCCTGATCTATTCCTAAATGAGGAAATACAGTAGTAGACGGTGCACTTTTTCTTTTTAATTCGCATATAATAATCACGCCTATTTGGGAGGTACAGCATGAAAGTTCAATGTATGATCAAATCAGATAATTCGCATTTCCATCTCCGTATACATAGATATTGTTTATTAGCATTTGGAGCCTTCAAACCTCTTTTCTAGTTCTTCACAGAATATTTAATAGATTGCTATGAACTATATTGACCCTACTGTGCTAGAGAATATTCAAACTTATTTCCCTTAACTGTATTTTGGTACCTGTCATCCAAGTCCATCCATCTCACCTTCCTAATGAAATTCTTAACCTCTAGCAAGCACTCTTCTATTTTCTTCTTCTTTGAGATCAACATTTTTAGCTTCCACATATGAGACAGGACATGTGGTATTTGTGTCATTCATTTTGCTTAACATAATATCTTCCAGTTCTATCCATTTTGTGCCCAATGACAGGATTTCGTTCTTTTTCAGGACTGAATAATGTTCCACCATACATTTGCTATTTGTTCATCTGCCAAAGGACACCTTGGTTGATTCCATATCTTGGCCATGGTAAATAGTATTGCAATGAACATAAAAGTACTCCTCTGGATATGTACCAGTTGTGGGACAGCTGGATCATATGGTAGTCCTAGTTTTCATTTTTTGAGAACCTCTATACTATAAAAGAATTTCCTGTGTATCATGTGATATTCTGCACATAGCCAACTGCTGTTCCCATACAAGTGTTCATTTATTCAAAACATATTTTTAAGGGCTGACTATGTGCCAGCCTCTCTCCTCAGTTGGAGATAAAATGGTAATGGATGAGAAACCCAAGTCCTTTTTCTCCTGGTGTTTATATTTGGTGAGCAAGAGGAACCCCACACATGTTCTCAAGAAGATGAAGATTCCAGGAATGGATTGGTAAGTGCTCCAAGGACAATTAAAAGGACATCATGGATAAAGTGACCAGGGAGAAGTAAGTCAGAGACACCTTTCTGGGGTCAGAGTTAAGCTAGGTATTGAATGATGAGAAAGAGTTGACCTTGCGAAGTCCTAGAGGAAAAGGGCTCAGGCAGAGTACAGAGCAAAAACCCTGAGGATGAGGGTCAGAAAGGAAGCATGTGTGACTTGTGCACACTCAATGAGTGGAGCCAAAGAGGGGGACCTGGCTAGTTATGGGCCATGTCATAAGTTAGACCTGCAGACAGATATGTCCAGCTCTCCAGGACAATGATAGTATAAGTCAGCTTTCAGTTGCTATAACAAAACACCTGAGAAATCAACTCACAAGGAGGGAGATTTATTTTGGCTCACAGTTTCAGAGGTTTCAGGATGTAGTCATCTGGCTCCATTGCTTGGGCCTGTGTTGAGGCAGAACATCATGGAGAGGAACTCAGATTGGAGAACAGCTGCCTGCTATGGCAGCCCAGAAGCAAAGACAGAAAAGGGGAGGAGCCGAGGGCCTCACATCTCTTTGAGGACATGCCCCCTGTGACCTCACTTCCTTCCACTAGGTCCCACCCCCTGAAGGTTGCACCGCCTCTGACACCATCTCCAGCTGGGGACCAGGTCTTCCACACTTGAGCTGTGGGGGATTTTGAGATCCAAGCCATGCACAGCACGTGAGGCTTGCTGCCAGAGGAGGAGAGGTTCTAACAGGGCGAAAGGAGCATTAGGAACCCTTTAGGAAGCTCTTGCCCCAGAGAAGAGAAAAGAAGTGCCTCTGCCCACAGTGTTGGAGTCACAAGGGTGATTCTCAGGGCTGAAAAGGAACTATGAGAGGTCAAGGCGTCCATCCCCCTGCAGTCACGCCCATGGCATTCAAGCCCTGTCCAGGCAGATACAGCTAAAATGATAGTGTCCCCCAGTGTTGTGGAAAACTTTGATGGAAGGAGAACATTCCTGCTTCCTAAAGCCACGGCATCTTGGAACTGAAGGTTCCCAGGGGCCTCCCAGTCCTTTGTCTGCACTTGTCTTCCTCTGAATGTCTCAGTGGCCTTCAGAACATCCCGTGAGGAGCGAGCCAGGACGCACGCTGCCTGTCGGCTCTGCAGTCACCCTTGGACCACGCCAGCCCCACCTCCTCGCCTTCCCCATGCCCTCTTGGCCTGCCATGGTCTTCTCGTTTCATCCGCACAGACGCTCCAGAATGGAGATGCCACCCTTCCTCCACTTTGCACCCAAGGCTTTGAGAGGTGAAGTGGCTCATCACATGGCCGTCCTTGAGACCTGAGGGAAAATGCCACCCCCTCCGTTGACATCCTGGTTGACCAGAGGCCAGGCCCTGCCAGATGATCTCTGCGGCCTGTGTCTCCCTGACCTAACTTCACCCGGCAGTTGACCACAGTTCTGTTTGTGCCCGTAGCTGAGGACATCTGTCTGTCTTCCCCACAGACTCAGTTCCATGGGGTCAGGGTCTTCCTGGTCCATCCCGATCCTCCCACTGCATGAGACAGAGAAGATGCCCCCCAAAACATGATCATGGGAAAAGAGGAGTAGAAAGGCAGAGAGGAAGAGCACACTCGAAGAATAGAGGTGACCGAGTCCCCCGTGGCTTCCATCCAGCCAGGTCATCCTAGAGTGCCACAGAAAAAGGGGACTTCAGGGTCTGAGGACGTCACTCCGCAGAAGTGCCACCTTCTGTGGCTTTGGTACCTGCTGTGATCCCTGCTCTGCCACGTAGCTCCCTTTGGGCCTGCAGAACACGGCCCCTGAATGAAGCCCTGCTTCCCGCCTGCTGTGTGCCTGCTCTTCGACCTCAGCCAAGCCAAACTCTCCCGCACCGCAGGAGAAGCAATTAATCCTGCAGGGCCCCCTCGGCTCACGGGATCCCCAGACTCCTGGACGCCTGATAGCTGTGCGTGTTCACATCCAGGGACCATCAAGTGCATGCCCAGATTGCGCTGAGCACAAGACACCCTGTCAGACTCTCAGGAGGGAGTCCTCCCCGGACAAGAACTGGGGAGACACCTGGGAGACAGTACCCGCCTTTCCTCCCTGGTGACTGTCTGGTGAGGCAGGAGCCAGCATGCCTTTCTCCATGGGAACGGCCAGCTGAAGGTCCCACAAGCCAGGCACACAACCAACTTGGAATTCCAAAGTGGGGGATGAGGCCGGCCTCCACTCTCTGGCATGCTGTGTGATCTTGAGCATGTCATTAAACCTCTCTGAAACTAGGCGATAATGGTAAATCTGGGAAATAAGTAACTGCTTCTCAAAACTGTTGAGGACGTTGAGATAATTCACATAAGGGGCTTAGTACAATAGCTAACCCAGAGCGGCACTTGATAGATGGTAGATGTTCTGGTTTTGTAAGTATTTTTATCTATAGCTCTTAGGCTTGGCATTAAGACTAAACAGAACGATGTTTCTAAGGCTTCTAGACACTGCTGAGCACAAAGTAGTTGCTCAATACTTGTCAATTCCAGTTCCAAATGTGGAGTGCTACCCGCTGAGGAGGACTAGAGTCTCTATCTACACTACAGTTCAATTAGACTTCAAAATATTCCCAGTGCTTGGATGGAGGATGGAAGATGGATGATGGATAAATGGAGGATGAATAAATGGATGGAGGATGGATGGATGGATGGATGGATAGGGGGATGGATGATGGGTGGATGGGAGATGGAGGATGGATGGATGGATGGATGGATGGATGGATGGATGGATGGATGGATGATGGGTGGTGAATGATGGATGGGTTGATAGATCTTAGATAACATGATGCATGTCACAGTAACAAGATGAATAAACGCTCCCAGCCCTTCAAACTTGAGGCAAGAACTTCTGGTTGCAAAACACTGGATTCCATGACTGCTGGGGAAGGTGACAGTTCAGGACCAGGGAGATCAGAGGAACTGTGTCTAATCACACCATCTACTTTAATGATTGTCACAGCAGATTCCTCCACGGTTTCTCAAGGTGCTTTGGACCATCCTCATTCAGAAATCCCCATCAGCCCATGTTGGTCCCAATGCAGCTATCATCTAGGTCTAAAGAGCCTCCCTCTAGAAAGACTCCCAGAAGATGTGAGCTTACTTAAAAAAGGATCTCAGAGATTGTGGCATACAATGTGCTCACTTAGGAAAAATCACTGTTATAACCATTTAAAGAGTTCTTCCAGTCATGCCTATAATCCCAGCAGCTTGGGAGGCTGAGGCAGGAGGATTGCTAGTTTAAAGCCAGCCTCACCAATGGCGAGGCACTAAGCAGTTCAGTGAGACCCTGTCTCTACATAAAACACAAAATAGGGCTGGGGATGTGGCTCAGTGGTCGAGTGCCCTTAAGTTCAGTCCCCGGTACCAAAACGAAAAAGAAAAGAAAGAATTCTTCCATCTTCTAGTCACTACGTATTTATTTGACATGTATAAATGCACTCAGCCTCACAGCGCTCCTGTGAGAACACTATGTATAAGACACGTGTATTCCTTCCTTACACAATGCTCAATTAAAGTATTAGGTACTTCCGAGTTATTTTTCCAAAGTTCTCATGCCAAAATGTAAGCAGCTTTCTTCTAGATCTTCTGATTAATTCATACTTTTTCTTCCCCTAGTTCTCTACTTTTCTGATGCTCCAACATGAGTTTAGTCCCTTATCAAGGTGATCCAGCATTCTTGAGGGATAAAGAATGTCACCGTCAGTTAATGACATAAGGAGACACAGGTACAGACAGGTGAGGAAGAAAACCCTCCCATTAGTTATCTGTAGAACTAAGATTCCAACCCAGGTCTGTTTGATTCCAAAGCTCTTTGAAGAAAACTTTGCCCTAAATGGAGAAACTGAGACTCAGCAAGGAGAGGTGATTTTCTCAAGGTCACATACACTGTTCAGGTCCAGAGCTCAGAGGGGAAGCTCCTATCTTGGCTTCTTCACTAGCCCAATTCCAGATCATCGTTCCCAGAGCTTTTCTCTGTGGCCTTTCTCTCTCCAGCCACCGGGAGCCTGGGTTCACTTTGTGGTGGCAATAAAATATGGATGCAAATATTTCAGGCAGGTTTCTTTCTTCTCTTGACTGGTGAGAATTTTCCATGTCTGGGCACCTTTGAAATCTCCCAACGTCAGCCATCATCAGCTGTAAGTGCCACCCCTGCTAATAAATTGAGAATGTCACTTCTCCCAAGCTGCATTATTACCGTTTATAATTTTGATTGTTCATTTGCATACGAAAATTAGTCCTGTGACATGCGTGAATTTTATTTTATTCTTGAACTAATTATAAACAAGAATGCCACATTATTTACATAACTAATTATTGTTCCTTATGTTCCCCTGTTTTTAAATCGGGGGCCCATCCTCTATTGGTTAACTATGCAGATGAAAAATCCAAGAACATTTCTAAAGTTTAGGAACTTGTTCTATTTGCATCAAATACAAATTCCTTTGAATGAGAGCTAATATGCTTTCCATTTTAATAGGCCTAAATTAGGTTGATCTTAATTTATAGTTAATTTGAATGAATAATTCCTGTCTACCTGAGTCTGTTTTTTCAGTAACTCATTGTAAATGTTTATTAACCCATAAATCTGCTGCTTTCCTTTAGGAGGGGATTTTAAGGGCCCTCCAAACTGAAGGGCGTATGGTACAGAATCAGGGGGAACATCCACAAAAGCAGTTAAGAAACCTGGGTTTGAGACCCTACTCTAAGTCATATGCTGTGTGCCCTTGGGGCAAATACCTAACCCTCTCTGAGTCTCAGGTGTCTCAGTCATTAAATGAGCAAGTTGACTCGTAAGCTGTCTAATATTGAGGGGGAAGGCTTTATCTTCTTCCCCTTAACTTTGATTATATCTGCTCCAGAATCTCTCTTCTTCCTCAGAATCCAACTCTGCTTTTGGTTAAGATCGTACTGACTCATTTTCTTGACCAATATAAAAGAGGCACAAAGAAAATTATTCTCCCGAGGAGAGGACTGGAAGGGCTACAGAAGTCGTGGTAAGTTCCAGGCACAGCTGAACTTTGGAAAGACAGGAACTGGACAGACGGCATTGCCAAGGTTGAGCAGAGGTTCCCACGGCCCATCAGTCAGGCCAGGAGGGTACAGATTACGTGGCTGTGTCTGCAGGGAATGAACTTTGGAGTCTAAAGACCTGGGCTTTTACCCCTGTTCTGTTGATTCTTCTGGAAGATGAATTAACCTCTCTGAGACGCGGTGTCTGGTGAGAATATCAACACTGCCGATCGCCCAGGAGATTTGCTATGGGGATTCCATGAGAGAAGCCAGTGCTCAGATGCTAAATCTTGCCCTTTCCTGCTCACCTGTTGGTTTCTAGGGGTGAGGGAGAAGGGGATGATTATAGTAACTAATATGTATAGTGTACCTGGTAGGTGCTTCTGCTTCAGGAATCACACTTCCTTGATAGTGTCGATCTCTACCATCACCACCCTCTACCTGGCTTCCAAAACATGCAGAGTGGGGTCTGTTTTTGTCTCCATCGTCTCGCTCCCATCCTACCTAGTACCTGGGCAGCCTCGATGAATATTTGAGGACTTGAGAACAAAGCACTTGTCCAAGATTATCTTAATCTTCACAAACTGGACCTGCGGCTGTTATACCCATTTCACAGATGAGGAAACTGAGGCTTAGAAAGGGAAAGTCCAGCTGAGACCCAGGGCACCACCCAGCCTAGCCCAGCCTGCCTGAATCATAAACATTCATTGCTAAGCTGGACGCCAGAGGAGTTGGTGTTGTTTCATAGCGTGACTGTGTCAATCAGTGTTTGATACACATGTGCTGGTCATTTTCTCCTTTACAGGCAATTTCCTATAAATTATTGAATCTCAGCCTCCATCTCTTCATCCATATAATGTCTCTCTAGCTCCCATGGTTAGCAAAGAAAAGAACCCCTTGTCCTCTTACTAGTTCATTTACTCATTCATTCTACAGTCACACAGGTAAGAAATAATTAGTCATCACCTACTGTATACCAAGCACCGTCCTGGATGTCAAATCTGTCAACAAGAAAACTAACATAAATGTCAGCCCTCTCTGGTCTCCAATACAATTTCCCTTTTAACATTCATTTGTTCACCTATTTATTTCCCGTGGGTTTTCTGTGTATCCTAGCAAATCAAGTACAGACTCCACCCTTGAGGATCTGAGACTCAGGATAAATCTTATCTTGGTTGCTGTTTATCACATCCACAGAGGGAACTCTAAGACCTGGTTACTGAACATGAACTCCACAGAGCACATAAATGTGAACTTATAATAGCACAAGTTTCGTTGGGGCAGAAATGGAAGTTATAGCCTTATTTATTCTGCCCTGAGAGGGACTTTGCATTTGCCCAATTATCCTTCTGCTAAATTGATAGATTAATTTGTTCAAACAATTGTTTCTGTAATTAAAGGAGAGGGCATTGAAGACGACCCGCAAAAAGGTGTCTTGTTTAGTTCTATAAGGTGCAACTGGTGACCCCTCACCCAATTTAGTGATCAGACAGCAGGAATATGACCATTAATTGGATGTTTTCGGCGCAAGCAAAGTTGTCCGAGCTATCATGGAGCTCACCAGCCACAAATCTGCCAATGACCTGTGGTCTGTGGCTTTGTTAGTGACATCTCCTTTGGTTTTCTGTCTCATTATCTATTACTCAAAGAGGCTTGGAGTTGGACCTAAACCAGGGGGGCCAGTAATTCTCATTTAGTGTAGAGGAACATTCTAGGGCAGCCCTGCAGGATGGGGGTGGATCTGAGCAACTTATAAGGAAGGCCTTGTGAAAGAGCCGCCCAGGGGCTGAGCTCATTGGCTCTTGGGTGTTGATTGACGGATGCCCCGCCCAACGCAGCTCCGCTAAGGGCGTGGGGCGGGGCTTTGTGTCTCTGTCCGTGGTCCTGAATGCTGAGGCTTGTGGAGCTAGGAAGAAGGGAGGGGAAGGAGGGCAAGAGGGAGGGAGACGGGGACAGACTTTTGAAGAAACCCTACTAGCTTGACATGTGCCCAGTAGAGCTTAGACTCCAACCATGGCTACCATCTCAGCTAAGAGGGGAAATCAGAGATCTGTGTTCACATCTGGGTTCTGCAGCCCCATACCGTGTGACGGTGGATAAGCATCTTGCCATCTCTGGCTCTAGGATACCAGCACTTTGAAGTGAGGGAGTCGGGTAAAATAAATTCTGAGGTCATCCTTCCCTCTTCCGCCACTCTGAGATTCCTCTGCCAGTTTCTTCTTTGAAGGAGAGAAAGATATGACATCACATTTCTCCCTTAATAGGGCCTGAAAGAAGCATTTATCCACCGTTACGCAACGAGGGGCCAAGAAATTCAAGAACGGGAGCTCCTCGACCTAAGAAATACATCTTCGCCTCCAGTGAGGGAAACTGCTGGCCAGCCAGAGCCTTCCGAGTTCACCGAGTTCTACACCTGGTCTTCACAGCAACCCAGGAGCTAAATGATGTCACTATTCCCATTATACAGATGAGGAGACCAAGGCGGGGGGAGGGATGAAGAACTCATTCAAGGTCACTCAAAGGAGTTGATGCTCTAAACTTCAGCTGCTTGGGTCCAAATTATTTGCACTCTACTGGGCTGCCCCTGGGGAATCATCTGAACATATATCTGCCCTGACTAGCCTCACTGTGCAGGGGACACGTCCAGCCTCTCCCAGCCTCTCTGAAATGGCTCCATCCCAGATCCCTGGGTACCAAGTTCTCACTGAGGTCTCCACTAACTAATTTTTTTTCTGGAATATAGATGATGTGATGCTCCCATCCCAAACAGAGAGCTGAAGTCTGGCTTTTAATAAGGAGCCTCATGATTGTTTGTTGTGACTCAGATAACAAGCATTCTGAGACAGGCTCTGAGTCTCAGAGATATCATCATTAAACCCACAGAGAAATAGCAAAGCAAGACTCGTGCTGGACTCTTGCTGGAGGGAGAGGAGCAGGATCCTCTGTACCCTGGTCAGGGTGGGAAGCACTGTTCTGTTCTCACCCCTCCCTGCTCAGAACTCTCTACTCCCCCTGTCAAGAAAAGAGAAAGCTACTCTGTGTCCTTTCCATTCTTACTAGCTAGAGAAAAGTGGTGAAGGGTGTCAAGTCTCAGAGCTGGAAGGGACGTGAAGATTTCCAGGGAGGGTCACCCTCTATCCTCAGAGTTTATGCCAACTCTGGATAACCCTAACCATGATAACAAACTTTCTTTGATTGAGGCAAGATCTGTGTTTTAGTTAGCTCTTTGCCGCTATGACAAAAATGTCTGACAAGAACAACTTACAAGAGGAAAAAGTTAAGAGTTTATTTTGGCTCATGATTTCAGAGGTTCAGTCCATGGTCAGCCAACTCCATAGCTCTGGGCCTGAGGTGAGGCCAAGGGTGTGGTGGAGGTCATGGCAGCTAGGAAGCAGAGACACAAGATATAAACCCCAAAGACACACCCCAGTGACCTACTTTCTCCAGCCACACCCTACCCGCCTAGACTTAGCACCCAGATAATCCCTATCAGTGGATTAATCCACTGGTGAGATTACAACTCTAACAAATTTAATCTTCTCTGAAAATTCTTGCATTGTCTCACCCACAAGCTTTGGGGGGACACCTCATATCTAAACCATAACAGTCTGTGTCTCTGAAACTTGAACTTCATTTGCCTTTGGAACTTCCCCTGAAGACACTCATTTCACCATATTTACTGAATTTTATAGCCTGCACTGGAGACTGGGCTAAATTCAGTGGACATAACAGTGACAGGAACAGTTCCTGTATCCAGAGAGATGCTGACACCTGTCACATTTTCCATGTCCTCTCAAGGTTAAACTCTCAGTGTGTTTCTTTGAAAAAAAAATTTTTTTAAGGCTGTGGTTCTAGTCATTCGCCAATTTTTCATCGTAGAGTTACAAACCCAGAGCATAAGTCAGTCCTCTGGGACATACTCACGTCCCCTCCCATACGAGCACCACACCCAAACTCATGTTTATGATTCAGTCACTCAAAAGATAGTCATTGAGCTGAGAGACAGGGTGTTCAAAGTTCCCAGCACGGGCTGGCTTGTGGCTCAGTGGTAGGGCAATCACCTTGCATGTGTGAGTCCCTGGGTTCCATCCTCAGCACCATATAAAAATAAAGATATTGTGTCCGTCTACAACTAAAAAAAAATATTTAAAAAAAAAGTTCCCAGCACATACAGAGATGGTAAATGTAAGATGTGGTATATATGCCAGTCACCTGGTCTGATGATTACCCACTGTAGAGCTGTTATACTGTGGATGTGAGGTGTCCCCAGAAAGTTCCTGTGTGAGATGATATAAGAATCCTCAGAGGTGACATAATTAGCTTATGAGAGCTGTAACAAAATCAGTGGATTAATCCACTTATATGGATTAACTGGCAGTAACTTTGGACAGGTAAGGTGTGGCTATATGAAGAAGGTCCCTGGGGGTGCTGTGCCTTTAAGGTTTATATTTCGTCCCTGGTGAGTGGATCTCTCTTTCTCTCCCTGCTTCCTGGTTGCCTTGCCTGAGCTGCTTTCCTTGGCCACTCCCTTCAACCATGATGCTCTGCCTCACTTCGGGCCCAGAGAGAGCTCTGGAGTCAGCTGACCATGGACTGAAACTGTGAGCCCAAATAAACCTTTCCTCCCTTAAAGTTGTTCTCGTTAGGTCTTTTGGTCTCAGCAATGCAAACGGTGACTAAAACAATAGCTATAGTAAAATACCACACCGTACTCCACAAATATATACAAGTATTATGTGTCAATTAATTTTTTTAAAAAAATTAAAAATAGATAGGTATGAACGGGCCAAATGGGATTATAGACAGGCATAGGCTGTGCTTCCTGGTAGCTGTCAGACCACCCAAAGTCAAAGGCATTCATCAGAGAAGCAGAAGAATAAATCTATCTGGTGCCGTGAGTGATCATGTGTCGGGTGGGGACTGGCCCTGCTGGGAGATGAGGGGAGCTTCTGGGAAGAGCTGAGCCTCAGGTCAAGGTCTGGTGGCTGAGAGGTGGAGCCGTGTGATGTGCAGGCAGAAGGACCAGCTTAGGGCGGCCCTAGCGTGACTGCAAAGATGGTGTGTCTGGAGGCAGGAAAGGAGGCTTTGGGGCTGGAGTGAGGCTACTGGAAGGCTGGAAGCCAGGGCCTCAGATGAGGCTGGAAAAGGAGTCAGCATCAAGCCATATGGGTCCCTGTTTGCTAAGCAAAGAGCTTTAGGTCTTTGAAGGCAGTGGGGAGCCACTGAAGGTTAGAAGTAGGGAATGGCATCAGCAGATTCATGTTTTAGGCCTTTCAGGGAGAAAAGCCAGTACAAGAGAAAAGGGAGAAGAGGAAGGCTGCTGCTTGGCCCATGCCTGTGTTCCCTGTGTTGGTCAGCTTTCCACGACTATAACACATACCTGAGGTAACCAGCTTATAGAGAGAAAAGGTTTATTTTGGCTCACAGTTTTTGAAGTTTCTATCCACAATCAGTTGGCCCCTTTGCCTTGGGCCTGAAGCAGTACCTCATGGCAAGAATGCCTGGTGGGGCAAAATGGCTGCCTCCATTACCTGGGGGAAAAAAGAAAAGACTGGGGTCCTACAATCCCCTTCAAGGGCACACCCTCTGTGGTCTAAAGACCTCCCACTAGGCCCCACCTCTTAAAGGTACCACCACCTCCTAATAGCACCAACCTGGGGACTATAGCACATGGACTTTTGGGGTATATTCCAGAACCAAATCTGCTCACAGTCTCTCAGCCTCGAGTCTCCTCATCACGTGCCATTCACACTCACAGAGCTTCATGGGGAGACAAGCAAACCCAAAGGAATTGGGGGGGACAGAGTGTGGACGGGGAGGGGGACTGGGAGGCCTCATCTCTCATCTCTCTGGCCTCTCAGCCTCAGGTCCCTCATTTGCAATTTGGGGCTTGAAGAGTGGGAACCACACACAGATGACACTCTGAGGTCTCCTTGAATCATGATTCTCTGTGTATGGGGCTTCTGCTACCTGGAGAGTGAACATCATGGAAGCTAATGAGCCGCCCGTCACTAGAGACATTCAAGCAGAGGTCGGGAAACTTACGAGGGAAGAAGGACCTTTAAGAACCATGGATCTCTTACAATTTCCCAGTTATGGGGACAAATATATTTAGACCTCATTAAGTGTTTTTAACAAACATATGAGGTCAGAATTAGTAGTCTCCTTTTGTCAAAGAGGAAACTAGGGCCTGTACGAGCCAAATGACTTGCCCAAGATCACTCAGTTGGCAAGAAGGAGCGCTGGGATGTTTCAAACGTTCACTGCAAGTCCAAGACTATGTTGAGAGTTTCCCAGGGGAAAGGAAGAGGCCAAGGAAGGACCAACCTCGTGCTTTCATAAAAAACGCAGCCTCCGGGGATCTAATCTGCTCTGCAAGACCGGCATCAGGTCCTGGAGAACAGTCCAGACCCTGTCACCTGCTGCTCCCACCACCTCCCAATTCTGTTACACTGAGGATCAAGGTTCCAGTAAAGAACCTTTGAGGTTCTGCAAACCTTAGCAGCCATTGTCCCTATTTTATGGATGAGAAAATGGAAACAAAAGGGTCCAACGTGTCACCCAATGCTGTACAGTGAGTCCTATCGCCAGGACCCCGATCCTGAGCCTCAGCACTGAATTGCCCCTTTAAACCTCAACGCTCACCTTCAAAGCCAATGCTGCTGACCTTGCAGTCCATGCCCCATGTCCCCTGTCCCGTCTGCTCCTGCCTAAGGGTTATATTCCAACAGGCTGAAACAAACTACTCCATATCCGGAGAGCAGGAACTTGAAGATAAGATGCCCCTGGGCCTTGCTGCATCTGGAGATGCCATGGAAGGGTAGCTCCCGGTCCCCACCCCCAGATCCCCGGGGGTTCGTTGGTCTGTGGCCCCACAACAGTTTCATGAGAACTTCTCCTCACAAGTGTGTCTGTCTCTGCCTCAAATGTCTCCTTTGTATCAAGACAGGAGTCACACTGGCATAGGGCCCACCCTATTCCGCCATGACCTCACCTTAATTAATGACATCTACAGTCATTCAAAATAAAGTCCTGTTCTGAGCTGCGGGGGCTAAGATTTCAACCTATGAATTCTGGAGGGGACACTTTCAACCCCTAACTCCATCCAGCACTGTCTTTGCCTGTAGGGAGCAGGTAAGGAATCAGGCAGGACCGACCTGACCACACGTCTGCTCTTTCCATTCGGCACCACCCACCAGCCTTATCCCTCTGTCCCAGATGCTCAAGGCTCAGGTTTGATGCTTGAGTGATGGCCCAGGACCTGGAGCAGCCAGAAGACAGGGAGGAAGCCTCGTCCCTTCCAGAGGAGGCAGGTGAATCTTTCATACAAGGCAAGAAAGGAGAGCTCCACACAGCCGCCTCCCGCAAATGCAACATGACACCTCCTAATGGGACGATATCAGTACAAATCCGGTCTCCCCGCGGCCCAGGGCCTCCCAGTGATTCCCTCCATATTGTGCTCCTGTCGCTGCAAATGCAATCGCCAGGCTCAGGCTTCCACTGTGGCCAGCAGATCAGAGAGGACTGTCCCCATTTCTGCAGCTGAGGAGACTGAGGACAGCAGAAGGGAATCAATCTGTCCTCAATCACACACGGCGGGGTGGGCGGGGAGCGTGCCCCATTGGGCGGACGCCAAGGACGCAGGGGAGGAAGGAGGCGACAGGTCTTCAGTGCTGCATCTGTAAGGAAGTGAGAGAAAGAGAGGAGTCCAGGGAGTCCCAGACCCAGGCGGAGGGGGTGGGAAGGGGGATGGGGAAACGGGCATTTGGACAGAAAAAGAGCCAGCAGCTGGAGCCCAGAGGGGAAGAAGTGGAGCCCTGGGAAGTGGCTGGAAGTCAGATGGAGCAGGGGCAAAAGCTTCCTGGAAAGCCCAGAGGGGAGAATCCAAGGTTGGCATCCATGGCTGGGGCACTGGGCTTTGAGAGAAAGAGCTCCCAAGTCAGATGGACAGTGAGCGCCTCATGCTTCCTCCTGATTGGCCCATCAGGAGGAGGGCCCCAGCCAATGCCTGGAAGGCAAAGAAGACTGCAGTCCCTGAGAGGAAGCCTAAGCTTCAGAGAAGTCTTCAGCTTTTGTAGACAATTCATAGCACTAAAGATGGAATCAAGATGGGAACCTGGAGGTAGGGAGCTAGTCTTCTAGGTTGGGTTGAGATAATGAGGCTGGAGTTGTGTGGGGAGCGCGTTAGCCAAAAGGCAAGTCGAGATCTTAACACAATGAGGAGAGGAACTGCTTGAGGATAAAGCCCTCACACAAGAAGAGGCTGAAATATAAGCGCCTGTGTACTTCATTCAGGCACCTGGATTCAGCCATGCCTGAAGGCCTATTGACCATCCAACAAATTTCCTGTTTCTCTTAAACCAGCATCTGCATCCAAAAGAGTCTTGACCGATCCATGTGACCTAGTGGAATTATAAAACGAGTCATTCACTTATAATTAGATGAACCAGGGTTCTAATCATAGTTCCACCTGACCTTGGGCAAGATGTACCGCTCTCAGAGTCCTCAGAGTCATTCACACTTGCAATTTCCCAGGGAGATGAACAAAATAAAATAACACCTGTAGAAATATCCTCTATCATTCTAGGTACATGCCAAAAATGAGTTCACCTTGAAGTCTCCCCTTTCTGGCTCCCAGATCCTAATAAGGAACATGTGAGTTTGAGCATTGATAAGCTCAGGTGTTCCATGAGTCAATGCATATGATGTCACATGCAGAGGTACCCCACTTATCCATGGAGGATGCTTTCCAAGACCCCAGCAGATGCCTGAAACCATGTAGAGTACCAAACCACGTGTGTGTATGTGTGTGTACGCACACGCATACATATATATGCAAGTTTTCCTGTCCATAAATATCAGGATAAAAAGTTTAATTTACAAACTGATCATAGTAAGAACTAAAAATAGAACAAATCTAACAATATACTGCAATAAAAGTTATTTAAAACTCATGAGTTGTTCTTTTCTGGAATGTTCCATTTAATATTTTCTGACCTCAGTTGACTGTGTGCAATTAAAACAGAAGAAAGGAAAGCCGTAGATAAGGAAGGGTTCCTGTACTATCATGCTCTCCCCATCACTTGGGACATTAGTAAAAAAGCCTACCACCCTGTGTGACCTTGGGCAGCTCATATAACTTCCTTGTTGACTCAGTTTCTGCAAATCTTTTTTGGGAGGGGTTTTTGTTTGTTTTTTGGTACCAGAGATTGAACCCAGGGGCACTCGACCACTAAGCCATATCCCCAGCCCTTTTTTTATATTTTATTTTGAGACAAAGTCTCGCTGACTTGCTTAGGGCCTCGCTAAATTGCTGAGGCTGGCTTTGAACTCGCGATCCTCCTGCCTCAGTCTCTGGAGCCACTGAGATGACAGGTGTGTGCCACATCTTCCCCAAATGTTTAATGAAAGTGTTAATATTACTTCCACATGAGACTGTAGTGAAACTAATTGGGTTAATGCATATAAAGTGTGAGAACTTGGTCTGGGATTTCATAAGGGTGAGGCCAGGGAGGAGGCCCAAAGGACAGTCAGTGTAGGTAAAGAACGACTGGGTCAGAAAAATGGGGGCTGATCCAAGAGAAAATAAAATGCTGATACCTCTAGAGCACTTCCCCCTCCTCCAACCTGTTGCCAAGGTTACCTGCCTCCAGGGAATGGTCCCCCCTGCAGGGAGATATTAATGTGTAGCCCCTGGGTGGCTTCCTTCCTGTCTTTGGATCACTCTGCCTTTTGGGTCACGTAGGCAGGATGATCAGAGGAAGAGGCAGGAGAACAAAGGAAATCTAAAATCTGTAAAAGGGGCAGGACACCCCCTATTCCCTCAGGCACCACCTTGGACCCTCCTCCTCTGCGGAGGAGCCTCTGTTCCTCTCTCTCTCTCTCTCTCTCTCTCTCTCTCTCTCTCTTTCTCTCTCTCTCTAAATTAAACTTTTTGTGCTCGCCTCTGTATTTCTTGGGTGTTCAATCTTCAACACTAGAGGGAACTCCAACCTGGTTCCCAACACCGGTATCAAGGGCTCCATAAAGGCAGGTTATTTGGTGATGGTTCTAAGGGCACTGGTAGGAACGGCCATTGTTGAGCGCCTGCTCTGGGCTATCCATCCACTTCTCTGCACCACCTCGTTTAGACCTTGACATCAACCCTGTCAGGTTGGGGTTGATGATACTCCCGCTTCCCAGCTGGGGAAACAGACTCAGGAAGTCGCCTTGTGTCCACGCTGGGATTGGAACATGCATGCACCCATTCCAAGCTCGGTGTGTTTAAGGAATACACAGCATCGCCTCCCCAAGGGGGCATCCACACCCAAGTTCAGCCAGCCCGGAGCTCTGTGCTTAGAAAGGCAGTCATCCCGTGCACACAGCGACTGTGAACCCTGGGGGATGTTCCCAGGTTTGCTTCTGGAGCACGTGCACGCTCGCTCTCTCTCCCTCTCTCTGCAGACACACTTTCTGTTCCTGTGAATGAAGCTACTAAGTGGTATGGTGGCTGCTCTAATTATAGGCTCCCCAGCCCGTGCCAGAGGAAGTTGGTTAATGTACACTTGAGTAGATTTCAAATCAGATTTTGCAAGTCCCCGGCAGGAGGGAAAGAGGCCAAGTTCTCTCCCGGAAGAAAGTAACGGGAATTGCTGGCTGTAAGTGAGCCTTCCCGGCCTCTCCTGCGGCAGCAGCTGGAGTCATCTCCTTCCTGGGCTGCCGAGCCCTCTCCCCAGCTGTGTTTCCTTGGCCTGGCCTTTTCCAGGAGCTGGGGGTGGGAGAGAAGGAATGGGAAAAGCAATCAGAGATGCTGTGGCAAAGCCAAGGAATACTTTGCAAGCTGATGAAACTGAGTTCTGAGCCCAGCTCTCCACATCTCGGCTTTTCCAGCCACTGTGAACCCCAGGGGTGTGCCAGTGCCCCCCCCCCGTGATCCAGGGTAGCTCTGCAGGGGTGTGGGTCACAGTGTCTACTCCACATTTACCCCATGTCTATTCCCAGCTGACTTTGTGCTGGGCTCTGCTGCTCTGAGTAGGATGTGGCTCCGGGTTCCGGGGAGCTCTGGATGCAAGCCATTTATGTACCTCTTTGTGACACACTGGGATAAAAAAAAGAGAGGTCCTTGCAGGAAGGGGGACACCTGCCCCCGACCAAGGAAGATGTGGTGGAGGAGACATGCACCTCAGGCTGGACTCCAAAGATGACTAGAATGAGCCCAAGGAAGAGCAGGGTGCATTTGGTACCTGGGATTGAACTCAGGAGCACTCAACCACTGAGCCACATCCCCAGCCCTATTTTGTGTTTTATGTAGAAACAGGGTCTCACTGAGTTGCTTAGGGCCTCACAGTTGCTGAGGCTCCTTTGAACTCACGATCCTCCTGCCTCAGCCTCCTGAGCCTCTGGGATTGCAGGTGTGCAGCACCGCCCCAGGCCAGAGATGCATTTTTGAAAATTATGAAATTCAATAAAGTCTGTCAAAAGGACATTGATAAGAAATATTTTATAATGTGAGAATGATCTGATGAGTTCCAGATGATGCTGGATTGCGAGAAACTCAATGCTGTAAAACTAAGAAAAAGAAAAGAGCAAAGAAATATGAGTGAAAGAAATATGTGTTCTCAAAGCGTCTGGAAGAATAGCCATAAAAATGAAAATAGTCATTATCGCCAGAGGGTGGGATTATAGATGGGTTTTTTCTCTCTCTTTTTTTCTTTTTAATTTCCCAATTTACTGCAATGAACATGTATTGCATTTGTAATCAGAATATAGTTCTTTAAATAGCAGGAGTGTTATCCGTATAGACAGCAATATACAGTGGGCTCTCGGTATCCACAGAATCAACCAAGCGTGGATTGCAAATATTCAAAAAATAAAATTGCATCCTTACTGAGCATGTACAGATTTCCCTGTCATTCTTCCCTAAATAATACAGTATATCAACAATTTACATAGCATTTACATTGTATTAGCTGTCGAAAGTATACGGGAGGATTACATAGGTTATATGCAAATATTATGCCAATTTATGTAAGTGATCCAAGCATCCTCCTGGAACCGATCTCCCAAAGGGACCAGGGACAGCGGATGTGGATGGGCACAGATGCGGATCTGCCTGGCCTTGTGGCAAGATGCAAGTCTTAGGATTGCCGACAGCTTCTTACAAAAACTTAGGGCGCAGGGAGCCCTTGCAGGGGTGCCCCTGCGCGCCCTGGGAGGTCCTTGGAACTGGGACCAGAGGTCCCTTGCTCCTGCCCTCGCTCACCGTTACGCACAGCTGTGGCACCGGCTGCGTGCTGCGGCCCAAAGTGCAGAGCCAGACCCAGCGCCTCCCTCCAAGGCTCTGGTGGGGGAAACGAGCAAGAGGGGTGGGGACACCATTCGCATGTGACCAGATCTCCGCAGGAGGAGCAGGGTTGGCACACACGGCACTGCACGTGCGCACACGTGGATGCGCTCACACTGACCTCATACGTGCACTCCTGCTGGACCTCCCTGCCCGCATCACCACGCATACGCACACGCACGCACACGCGCCGTGCGCGGAGTTTGACAGCGAGGGCCTCTTCTTCCTGGAGTTCCCTGTGCGATCTGTGCTCCTGATGCTCCCCTCCCAACCTGACCCAGACACCTCTGGCCACCTCTGGCCACCTCTGCTCACAGGTCCCCCTCTGGCCACCCAGCCCTGTGCTGCAGAGGAACCTTCCACCAAGGCTGCTGCCTCACGGGCCCTGCTCAGGTCTACCCAAGGCCCCTCGCCATCCAGGGGACCAAATCCAGGCGGCACCGATGACGCAACTGCCATGGATCCTCTCAGGGCGCACAGGCTCCCTCTATCCAGTGTCCGGGGCTCTAGGCTGCGGGCTGAGTGCCCAGCAGCACTGCAGGCCGTTCTGATGGCCTCCGACCACTCCCCCAAAGGGACTGGTTCCACTGAGACCGCCTCCCTCATCTTCCACACCAGGTCCTATCCTCTATTTCCGTTTGTTCCTCCTTACTTGGGTTTCTGTACATTTCTAGTCTTAGGACCGTTGAACAGGCACACTATCCATGTGCCCGTCTACGCGGCAGGCATGATATCTCATTTAAACCTCACAGGGACCCTTCACAAGGGAACCAGAGGGGTAGAAGAGGCTCTGTGGAATTTCAAAGGATGGGCGGGTTACTCACAACAGTGGGGCATTTATTACCACCACACACTGATGGGCCTTCACATGCATCCTTTCATTTAAAACACACAATAGCCCTGTATGGTGTTACTGTCCATCCCCTTTATACAACTGAGAAAACAGGTCCAGAATGGTGGATCGCATGCCTAGGGAGAGTAACAGTGAGAATTCCTGGCAACTCTCGACATAAACCCAACTCAAAACAAACAAAACCTTTAAGCTTATAAAAGGAGCTTATAGTCTCATGCAGCAGAATAAAATCTAAGGGAACAGCATCAGGCGTGGCTGGATCCAGATGCTCAAGAATCTGTCTTCTCAGTTTCTCAGTGTGCTTGCTTTTCTCGTAGTGTTAGTCTCAGGAAGTCTATCCCTTTGTAGAGAAATAATGACCAAAAGCAGCTCTAGGTCCATCCCCAGCCAACTCGGCCCCTAGGGAAAACCTGGGGTTGTGCGACCATGTCCTTGCTCTGGGGAAAAAGGAGGACTATACCAGCCAGGGAGGCACATCCTTCCCTGAGGCTGGGGAGAGGTTCAGAATGCAGAAAGCATTAATCCCACAAAGCCTCAGGATGGACTCAAGCACCCCCCAGGGGGATTTGTCCCCACACCCCCGCTCAGCCCGGTCCCTAATCCCGGGCCTGAGCTGACCCCTGTCCTCTCGGAGGCCCTTCCTACAGCCCTCTGCATGGTGCACTGGGACTTCACAGTCATTCCAGGCAGGTGATGGGTGGCCACTGCCGCTGAGGCCCTTTGAAGGGAACAGGCAGCTGCCAGTGTGGAAGCCACTCCTCTGCAGGGAGGAACCCAACCCAGACACACACCAGGCGGTCACCGAGCCTGCTGAGGATTCTCCCCGGGGTCTCCTGCCCCTGTTTCCAATTTGCACCTCAGGGCTGTGGGCACCCGCTGCTCCAGTTTCTCCAGAAACCCGCTTCTGTTTCTCAGCAGAAACAGAATTGCGTTGCTCTCCTAGCAGCTGAAATCAGTAGCAGACCTTTCTCTTCATAGAATGTCGGCCCTAGAAGATGTGCTAGGTGGCATCCCATTCCACCTTCCCATATAGAAGAAAAGGTCCAGAGAGGGCAAGGCCTTACTCAAAGGTTGCACAGGATGGGATTGGCAACAGAGCCAGGGCTTATCAAAGGAAAGAGGAAAAGAACTGGTATTGCCAGAGGACCTACTGTGAGCCAGGGCCACACTGAGGGCTGTGGCTGAGTTTCAGCTGCTAGCTCAACCTTAGGGCAAAGCTTTAAGGGCAAACACTTGCTGCCTGAGGCTGGAAACAGCCAAGCCCAGGGCTGTGGCCCTGCGTGGCCGTGTGTCCTGTTATGAGCCACTCTCCCTTGTCCTGGACTGAGTTTCTCCATTTATAAAACAAAATTAGTGCTTCCACCTCAGTACTCCTGGTAGTGTGATAAAAGCCACTTGGGGGTCAGGAGGACTTCCAGGGGGCCTTTTTAGCCATAAGAACCAGAATCAGGGCTTTTCAGGAGTGGCTGTGGGCTGGGAGGAAAGGTATCCCCGACAGTGCTGAGGACCAAGGGCCACAGGCCAATGACTGTGTCCTCTGTCGCATAACCAATGGAATCCTAACCACAGTCCCACACAATCTGCCCACCCCCGACCTCTCTGACCCCCGTTCTCCTCTGTGTCCAGCTGCCCTGGCCTCCTCTCTCAAGCACACCAGCATGTTCCTACCCCAGGGCCTTTGCTCGAGCTGGCCCCTGCACCTCAAATGCTTTCTTTCTCTGTTCCCATGACTTGTTAGCTCTCTGTCCTGAGGACTCCCCTCAGATGTGGCCTCTGCAAGGCTTCCTTCCTTGAAGCCGCAAAAACAGGGCAGCCCTTCGTCACCCTAGGGCCCTCCCTCTCCGTTAGTGCTGCCATCTGACCTACCGGTTTCTTGGCTCTTTTCTGCCACACTCCATTTGAGCATAAAGCCCAGCAAGATCCATCGGATCCAGCACAGAACCCAGAACCCTTTATGTTGTGGGAACGCCATCAATATCTGGGGACAGAACCGTTGAGACTCCAGCGTCCCACCCACCACTGGGATTTGAGAAAGCTGTGTGTAGCAGCCTGGGCTATGGCCCGTTGCTGGAGGCGCCCGAGCTCAGCAGCCTGCCTATGAGGTCGGAGCGGGGACTGTTATTTAATGCTCGTTATCTGGATTTTCACAGGGGCCCATCGAGGCTGAGGCTGAAATGACAAGACCAGGGTCACGCATCAGGGCCGCTGCCCAGGACTGACCGACTCCACTGCCCCGGGACAAGACAGATGCGCGTGCTCCACAGGGCGGCTGCTCCAGGCGGGCTTGGGTCCTGCCACCCCAGCGCCCCTTGTGTCCCTCTTATTTAGTGGCTGGTCTACAATCGCTTGGCCGCGCGCAGTGGTGTCTATTAACTTCCCGCGGAGCTCATTACTCAGCGCCTTATCACCTGCCACCCGCATTAGGCGCGAGCAGTGATAATTTCTAACCCATAAATAGCCCCGCTCCGTCCACCACCCCTCACAGAATCAGAGGCCGCGGTCTTTGCCCAGCAGCTCAAGTCCAAAGGCAGAGAGTTGGCAGGGCTCCAGCCTCGGCCTCCACTTTGAAGCCATAAAGTTGAGCAGGAATCCATTCAGGCACCCAAATCTCTGTGTCCCAAACGTGTTCCTGCTCCAGTTCCACGTGTGTCTCCACATCGTGACAAATTCACAAACTGTCATGTGCAACTCAGCCTCTGCTGAGTCCCTGGTTGGGACTCTCTGTGACAACATGGCAAACTGTCAGACAGCCGCCTGAGCCTCTCTGAGCCTGTTTTGCCATCACTGTAATGGGCACAATCGCCCCCTCTGTGAATGTTTGTCCTGTGATTTAAATAAAATAATGGATGCTTGGAGTATCTGGTAAAGCCAGGTGCTGTGGCGCATGCCTGTGATCCCAGCGACTCGGGAGGCTGAGATAGGAGGATCGTACATTCAAGGCCAGCCTCAGCAAATTAGTGAGGCCCTAAGCCACTTAGCAAAACCCTGTCCCAAAGTAAAAAAATAAAAGGGGTTGGGAATGTGGCTCAGTGGACAAGTATCCCTGGGTTCAATCCCTGGTACCAAAGAATAGTATCTGGTGACAGCTCTCATTTCTTTTCAAATTAAAAGCAGAAAGTGAACATCATCCAGTCTGAGCTATGTTCCTCTTTACACCAGCACGCTTATAACATGTATGTTTTTAATAGTTTTTAATGAAAGAAAGAGAGGGCCCGTGAACCAAAGTGCCCAGGAACTACAATAGCCACAATTTGACCCTGCAAGTGACATTTGTCCTTTCTGCTTGAAAGCCAGTGGAAGGCCTGGCCACAGCCGGGACAGCAGGAGCCCTGGAGCAGTCTACCCCCCAGTGCGATGCCTGAGGCACCCCAAGGCTGCACCGTCACTCCACCACGGAGCCCTTCCTCACAACACCCGTCCGCTCATCTAGTGTCTGCTCTCAGCCAAGTGTCGTCTGGGTTCAAACACTGGTCTGGGCTCCTGCTGGCTGTGTGCACCTGGGACATGTATGCACCTGGGACTTGAGGGGACATTTCCCAGAGCCCTCCAGAGCCAAACACCATGGACAGAGACACGTCCAGGATAGAGGACATGGGTCTCCCTCCCAGTACTGTCCCTAGTGAGACCTATGGGTCTCCAGATGTGATTCCCCGGGTCTTGAAAGCCAGGGTGACGATTCTTCCTTCCCACAGATTCCGGGATCCCAGGCAGAGCCTGGGAGTAAACCCAGGGATTTTCCGCCTTTGCAAGGTGTTCTTGTTGGACCTAAAAGCTGTGCCCAGGCCCCACCCCAGGGCCTGGAATTTCCAGGTGACACCTGCTCACATCTGCCAAGCCGGCTATTTCTCGGCCCCTTAGCACACCCAACAGCAGTGTCCCCAGGTCATCTCCAACAGCCCAAGCTCTCTAGAGACTGCACAATGGCTGGGCCATGGCTGACTCCTAAGCCAGCTTCCTGGGAGGGCCAAGAGGGGCTGGAAATGCCTCCTCTCCGCTGTGGGATCTGCCTCTTTCTCCCTCCGCCCCATCCAAGCCAATGTGAATGGCCATCACTTCTGACCTGAGATCCCACTTTCTCTCGCCAATTCCCTTTGTCCCCCCTTCAGGAAAGGATCTTACTGAAACCAAAGCTGACTGTGTCACGCGCTGCCTAAGACTCCTCAATGCTTCCGGCATTCTGGGGATCCAAAGCAATTCCTTGAAGGCATGTAATCCTGGATCCATCAACCTCTCTTCCCTCTCCCACCCCTCCTACATCTGAGTTCTGCCACAGGGCCTTTGCACAGCTACCTTCCACCTGAAATATTCTTGCCACACTTCAGGTGGTCCCTGATGAAATCTCACTTTCTCAGGAAGGTCTTCCCTGACCTCCTGGCCACCTAGAACCCTTGCCCTCTCCAGCTGGCTTCTTCGTTTCTGTTCATAGTCCTTATCTCTGCAGAGCATTGTGATTATCTTGTTTATTGTCTGCATGGGGCCGGGGGGAGGTACTCTGTGAAGGCAAGGTCTTTAATCAACTTATCCCCTTGACTAGCGCATGGTGGGTGTTTGGTAATGTTTCCGAATGAATGAATAGATTTTTGCCAAACAATGCTTTATTGATTGCTTCACCTGAGAAGCCCTCTCGACAATCTCAGCCTCCAGCAGCCCCAGAGAAGAAACCCCACCAGCACCCGCCACACGGTGCTGTCTCTCTTAGATGTCCCCGGCTGCAGTCCAGCACCTCCTGACCTGGAAGTTGCAGAGGGCAGCCTGGGGCAGGCTGTGGTGGGATCCTGGACTCCCAAGAAGAAGCCAATTTGCTTTCTTTGGCTGAGAAGCTCAGCAGGCCCCAGGGATGAGGTTAGAGGTGGGGGCCATTTGGAGACGAAGAGCCTTTCCTGGAACCGTCCATAGACACAGAATCCCTGCATCTCCAGAGCCAAAGGCTGTGGGACAGAACGTCCCTATGCAAGGCAGGTGGGGAGAGAGCAGGGACCAAGGTTCCCCTGGGACACTGGAAATGCCTGGCTGGGCGTTGACACAGGCAGGAGGACCTGTGTGCCCAGAGCAGAGATGGCGGGCAGGTCAGGGCAGCAGGGAGGCGGAGGCCCACCAGGAAGGACCCACAGCCCTGAAGGAAGGCCGGCCTTCATGAGCAACATGCAAGGCACCTGGGCTTCCTTCTGCCACCAGGAGCTGTTGGCTCTCACGTCTTTTCACTACCTCAATGGCTCCCGTGGGCTGACCTGCAGCACCCCAAATCCACTGTGATCCATGACCTGCCATCTTCCCGCCACCCCAGCCTGCCTCTCTTCACAGACCCAGCTTAGTAGATCGATCCAAGCTCCACTCAGACAGGCCGGAAGCATCCTCGTCATCTCTGTCTCCCAGCTTGGCTCATTACCAGCTCTGGGTGAGTCCACATCTGCTATGGCTTGGATTTGAGTGTGTTCCCCCAGAGTTTCAGATAGAAGCTTGACTCCACTGTAGCAGTTTGGAGGTGGTGGCACCTTTAAGAGGTGGGGCCTCAGGAGAGGAGGTTAGATCATGGGGGCTATGCCCCCAGAAAAAACAATGCTGGCCTATAGAGCAGGTTCCTTCTTGTGAAAACCAGTTGTTGTCTATGAAGTTCTGCTGTCTCAGCCTTTTCTCTTTCTTCCAGTCTTATCACATGATCTGTGCAGCACATGATCCCACCATTGTGATACCACCAGCCATGAGGCCCTGTCCAGAGCTAAGGAGATACTACTGCCATGCTCTTAGAGAACTGTGATCCAAATAAACCTTTTTCCTGAATAAAACATGCAGCCTTGAGTATTTTGTTATAGCAACAACAACAATGAAAAATCTACCAAAACACCCACTCATACAATCTCCAGCGTCATTCAGGTCTTCCCACCTCTCTCCACCCTGTTCATGACCACCCGGGGCCAGGCACATCATCTTTTGCCTGAACTACCAGAGCAGCCTCTTCAACAGTCTCTCCACCTCCGCCTTTGCCTCCCTAGAATCCATTCTCCCCCAGCATCTAGAAGGATCATTCTAACATACAGCTCTCGTCAACGGCAAGGGCTTAACACCTTCCCACGTCTTCCCCTTGCCTTCCAAATAGACTCT
The DNA here is from genome assembly GCA_028644305.1 of Xerus rutilus. NCBI lineage: Eukaryota > Metazoa > Chordata > Mammalia > Rodentia > Sciuridae > Xerus > Xerus rutilus. The sequence continues at coordinate 109,879,176 of CM053407.1, forward strand.
AAACCCCTTGCCATGACGAGCTCTGCTGATCTGGTAGCAACCAGTGAGAGCAAAGGATCCTGGGATGAGAAGGGAGGTCCGCTCCCCCTCTCCTTCAGGGGGTTCAGAAGCTACACGGATCTTCTTGGGGAAAGGAGATGTGTCTCAACCCCTCCAGCTTCCCCTCGTTGGCTAGGATAAGGCTCTTCCCAGCCTACCACCTGCTCTCTTTCAAGCTACCTTCTCCGAATTCCCCACCAAATACCTACCATCCCGTTTTCTCTCTCTAGCAAGGGGACACAGGGATCCATGCACCAGTGCATTGAAACTTGCTCTGGGGCCCAACACATCCTTTCCTTTCCAAGCCGGGGCTGGGGTTTGGAATGTGGGTATGTGGGCTTATCTTTTTCTAACCAAATACACAGCTGTGGACACCAATTCCCTGAGAACTTTGATACTCACTGAAAACTTCATGAGAACTTATCTCAGATTCAGAGCAAGTCTCTGAGGCTCAGAGAGGGTGAGTGACTTGTACAAGGTAACTCAGGAAATCTAGCAGCAGAGGATATGCTCCTGGTCATCTATGGTAATTCCTAGGACAGGGTCGAAGGGACAGATCTATTTGTGAAATTCTCCTCGTGTGATGTGTTGGTCCAATCTTCCCAGCTGCAATATGTTGAAAAATGATCCCCAAAGATGGCCATATCCTAGTCCCCAGAACTTGTGAAGGGGACCTTGCATGCCAACAGAGATTTTTCAGGTAGGATTGAGTTAAGGATCTCAAGAGCGGGGTGATCCTGGACTCTCCAGGTGGGACCATGTCATCCTAAGGTCCTTATAAAAAGGTGGCAGGGGATCAGGAGAAAGTGAGGCAGAGTCAGAGAGCGACAGAGGGAAGAGGGAAGAGAAAGGTGGAGATCAGAGGCTCTGAAGGAAAGGAAGAGGTCACAAGCCCAGGATGCAGGGGATTTCTAGAAGCTGGAAGAAGTTAGGGAATGAACTCGCCCCTGAAGCCACCAGAGGGAACACAGTCCAGTTGACACCTTGGTTTTAGGATTTTTGACCTGCATGGAACGTGGTCCCAAAGAGCAGGGTCAGTCCGATGAAAAGTGGTGGCATTCTTAAGGTTGATGGAATAAAGCTTATTTAGGAAAAGGCTGGTGTAAACCGTGGGGTGGATGCTGGGCCAACAGCCGCTGGGCTGCAGGAAGCGGGGAGAGTCAGGAAATCTGAATGGCGTTGGAGTCACCCACCCTGGTGACCTCCTGCGGGATGCCGTGAAGGCCCAGGAAGCTGAACACACACACACACACACACACACACACACACACACACACACACATGCCCTCTGGTCATCGCTGTGGGAACCCAGCTGGGGCCACAGGGCAGGGAAGCCCCTGAGCCTCCCGGAAGCTCAGGGCAGGACGGTGACAGACAGGGACTGGTCTGCCAGAGGAGCAAACAAGCTGTATCCAGCACAGACGCCCCATGCCCGGGCTGAAATTGCTCCTTAGCTCCCCTATGCTCTCAGGTCATGGCCCCATCCCCCAGGACAACCCTCTCACTCTCCCTATGCCCGTCCCCATCCTGTTCCACGCCAACCCCTCCCACCTTACCCTCAACCCATGAGCATCTGCTTACAGTTCTCCAAAACATGGGGTCTTTCCACATCTTTACGCCTTTGCTCAGGCTGTCCCCATCCCTGGGGTTCCCGCCCCACATCTTCCCTGGGCAAAGACCAGCAGGACAGCGAGAAGGCTCAGAGGCTAGAGTCCCGCCTGCAGGGGTCCACGCTGCCTGCCCCTGGGAAGCCCGCCCACATGACCGAGCCTCATTTCTTCACCTATACGATGGGGGAGAATGCACCCCACAAAGCTCCTGCTACATCACACAGAGCCAAGCCCTTGACCACGCGAGGAATGGAAGTGGGGGTGATGGTTAAGCGATGGCCTCTTCTCAGGCCACCTTGGTCTTCCTTTACCTGTCGAGACCTCCTTTTTCTTTGAGCCTTGCTGAGCCCTTTGCGGGCAGCCCTGGGGCCCTGAATGCTTTACTATGCATCTCCTTCAAAGATCCTGCTCCAAGACAGGACGTGACAGGGGTCACGTTTTGGTTCTTAGCATCCAGTGCACAGCAGGAAGACAGGACGAACACTGGATGGGTGAATGAGGGGGCGAGTGAGGGGACGGACGAGCCATCAGATGAGGTCTTGGGTGAATGAATGAAGGAATAATCAAACCAATGTCACAACCGTCCAAATGGACGCCCCCGCTGCCCTCCGTCTATGTGGCTGGGGCTCCAACCACCCCCACCTGGACTACTAACTAGGGCACAGGGTGACCTCCAGCAAAGCCCAGGTCAAGGCAGAACAGATGGCCGGGGTGATGAGGGAGGCGCCAGGCCGGGAGGAAGGGCGGGCCTGCAGGCCCAGCTCATTGGCAATGCAGGGACAATCCCAGACAGCCGCCTGCCCGGGCAGGGCGCGCGAAAGAGAAGAAAAATGAAGCTGCGGCAATCTCATTTTCTGAGACCGGCAAGCCGGCCAGGAAATAGCTATTACTCCATCGCACTGTCGGGATTAAGTTATTTCCTTCACTAAATACGGGAACGCTCATGAATATCTATTGAGTCCCAGGTACAGACCCTCCTGGCTCCGAGGCTCAGTCACCAGGGCCTTAACACTTCTCCAACAACACCCCTCAATCTTGCTGTGAAGCAAAAGACAATGGTATTTTAAATTGGTTAATAAATCTCCGGATTGATGCTCCTCGAAGGCCCGAGAACTTCGTCTCTATTACTTGGAATAAAAGGGATCACATTTTAACCACTTGCCAGGATACGGATTTGGGGAGCAGAGACCCAAGCCAGCTGCTCCTTCTTCTTCCTGGAAAAAGAAAGCACAAGGGTCCAGGATGCTGGGTCAGAAGGCGCTTTCTTGGCAGCCAGGGAATGTCATCAGTTTCTATCCAATATGAGCCAGCTGGGCATCTCCAGCCACTTGGGTTTTGATGACTTTCTGTTTGACCATTTCCCCTGGATTCCAACAGAAGCAGCTCAGAGACAAAGCTCCAGAGAAAAAGTAGAAGCAGGTTCCTGCCATCCTTTTAAAAAGCACCCAGGCAGGTCCAGGGGTGCAGCTCAGTGGTACAGCATTTGCCTAGCATTTGTCCTGCCAATGTCCCCAGGTGAGAAAACCTCAGTCCATATCACCTGTGTCTTCTCAGCACCCAACCCAGGTCCAGCCCTGGAGCAGAGCCTCAGAAAAGAGTGTTGGGATTGGCTGAGGGAAAACTGAGGCTCAGGAAAGGCCAGTGGCTCACTCAGCACCTCACAGGGAGCTGCCTGTCCATGGTTTCTTCCAACACGGTGTGTGTGCTCCCGCTCTGCCCTGGAGTCTCAAGAGTCAGAAGTCAAGCCGAGCGCCGTGTGCATGCCTGTCATCCCAGCGGCTGGGGAGGCTAAGGCAGGAGGATTGTGAGTTCAAGGCCAGCCTCAGCAAGTCAGCAAGACCCTGTCTCTAAAAAAAAATCTACACTAGGGCTGAGGATGTGGCTCAATGGTCGAGTGCCCCTGAGTTCAATCCCCAGTACCCCCCTAAAAAAAGAATCAGAAGTCAACAAAAGAGATCTGGTGGCCACTCTGATAGAACTCATTACCTCGGGGGCATCTGGGTTAGGAAGAAGGGGACACAGAGAATACGTAAGTGATCAGAGGTGTCCAGGAGAATTTTAAGTATGCGTGATTGACAAGAAGGGAATGGAGCTGGATGAACAAAGCTGGGAGCAGCAGCGCTGGGGGAAGTGATCAGACAGAGCTTCTAGATCTTTCTGCAGACCCTGGAGAGCCGAGGAGCTGAGCACAGCTCAGAACTGGAGAGGTCTTGGGAGCAGCGATTATCTTGGATTCGCAGCCCCAGTTCCCAGCACAGAGCCTGGCTGGAAGCTGCTGCCCAGCATTTAGGGGCAGTGCATGGACAGTGTTGTTATTATCATGGGCAATGATCTTCTCATGGTTTCCTTTGCCCCTCTGACCCTCAACTCCCTTCCCCCGGCTTGGTGACCATCTCAAGCCAACAACTTATTAATTCCAAGGCACATCATCCCGTAAGCCGGCTCACAGGCTCCCCAGGCCTGCTCTCTGGTCCCTGTACTCTGGTCTCACTCCTTTGAACCAGTCCTTGACCAGCAGCTTTAATAACACCACTGATGGTGTCATCCTCTTCCCAGGGACCCTCAGGTCCCTGTTTCATGCAAACTGCTCCTTCTCTGGGACAGGCTTCCCCCCTGTCACCACCCCACCAGGCACCTCCTTCACCCTGCAGGATCCCGCTCCAAGGTCAAGATGGAGATCAAAAGTGGCCTCGTCCAGGAAGCCCTCCCTGACTACAAGCTTCCCCTTGACTGTACTCACACTGGGACATGATCATCTATTTCTGTTTTGTTGTTTGTTTTGTTTGAGGTGCTGGGGGTTGAACCTGGGGCCTCGTGCGTGCTGAGCATACCCGCTGCCGCGGAGCTGCGCCCCAGTCCACATGATCTCTAGCTCTCATGATCTCATGATCTCCGTAGAACAGAACTGTGCCGTGTTCACCTCGTAGGCCAGGCCCCAGCAGAGGACCCAGCCGAGAGGTCCTGAAAAGCTTGTCAGTGAAACACATTGCCTCTGTGCAGCCGCTACAAGAGATTGCACAGATTAATAAATAAAAGACCCAAGGCTCTGCCCCTCCTTGTATCGGCGTTTATTTCAAGGTGACTTTGAATCTGTTCCTGCCAAAGGAAAGAGACTTCCTCACCTCTAGAATCGCAGCTGTCCATGTAAATTTGTTTTGACCAATAGACTGTTGCAGAAATGAATGTCGTGCCCATTCGGAGCCTGGACCTTAGGAAGCCCTGAACCTGTCGCTTCCTCTTTTAGAACCCTGCAGCCCCCAGACTAGCGAGCCCAGGCTAGCCAGCTGGAGGACCCGAGCCAAAGGACCCAGTCACCCCATCACCCCAGCCTACAGCTAGTCCACCCCTGAACACATGAGTGAGGCCATCCTAATGCAGCCTGGGCCAACCAGCCTGCCTGAGGAAACCCAGCTGGGATCAGCCAAGCCTGGCCCAGATCAGAACCATCAAGTAGACTTCTGAGGAAAGAAAGAAGGAGAGACAAAAAGGAGAGGGTAGGAGGGAGGGTGGGAAGGTGGAAGGAAAAGAAAAGAAAGAGAGAAAAGGAAGGAAGGAAGGAAGGAAGGAAGGAAGGAAGGAAGGAAGGAAGGAAGGAAATGAAAGAGAAAGAAAGACGGAAGGAAAGAGAAAAAGAAGGAGAGAAGGAAGGAAAGAAAGAGGGAGGGAGGGAGGAGACAGGAAAGGAAAGGAAGGGAAAGGGAGGGAGGGAGGCAGGAAGGAAGGAAGAAAGAAAAAGAAAGAGGGAGGAAGGAAGGAAGCAAACTCCGTCTATTGTTATACGCTTCCAAGGTTATGTTGCTATTTGTTACGCAGCATTATTGTGGCAATAGGTAACTGATACAGTCACTGAACAGCTATTTCTCCCATGCATAGCACTAAGTATAATCTATCCCCAATCCAGGATCCTCTTGAAAATTGTCACCCACCCAAAGGAATCAGAACAGCTATGTCTCTGAGAAGAGTCAAAGACTGTCTCTGATGGAGCAGGTGGTAAATGACCCCCAGCTGACCAAGTGACCCATCCTGCCCCTGATGCAATCGAGGAGACACTTCCAGAAAATCTCAGTCTGGCAAACGCCTTGGTCAGAATGCCGAACTTCCTCTGGGGAATAAAGCCAGACACATCACTCTTTTGGACAAGCAATTTTTTTTTTGCATAATTGACAGTTCTTGGCATATCCTTTCCTTTCTTTTGTGTCACTCAAAAACGTACCAGACATGCCGAGGTGACTTCCCTGAAAAGAGAATGCAAGAGAGACCTCTGGCTCCCGACCCTTAAATATTCTCCTTGTTATAAATTCCCGGAGGAGGCTGCTCAGCTCCCGCTATCAGGGGAGTAGGAAAGGGGAGAGGGGCGGGGGAGAGCCGCAGAGCAGTTCTTTGTACTTGAGATTCTTTGGTTTGTATTAAAATATTCCCTTCTCCTCATAATTTATGAGCCATCCTGGAGCTAAGAGGGTTCGCTCTGTCCCTGATCCTCCTCAAGCTAGAAATAAAACCAGCAATGACAGAAGGCACATCTCCGGGAAGGAGGGGGCATCGGGACAGAAACTTCCAGGCGACTGATTTGAGTGCTCTGGAAAGCATTTCCTGGCCCCTCTTGCTGGGCTGGGACTCCACGCGCAGACCCCTCCCACCGGTGGTCTCATGGGACATCAGAATGGTTTTGCTGCCCAGCTCCTATTGTAATCACTGCTGTGCCCCTTCTCCAAGAAGGGACATGAGAGACCCAGGGACAAAGTGCCTTCTCTAGAGCACAGAGCTGTAAAGTGCAGGTCTACAGCCTGGCTGGAGGGGCACAGCTGTTGTTCCAGCAGCTCGGGAGGCTGAGGCAGGAGGATCACAAGTTTGAGGCCAGCCTCAGCAACTTACCCAGACCCTGTCTCAAAAATTTTAAAAATAGAACAAAAGAGGCTGGAGATGTAGCTCAGTGGTAAAGCACCTCTGGGTTTAATCATATATATATACATAATTTAAATCCAGGTGTGGCAGATGCCCCTGTGGGCTTACCGTGTACACCTGACATCTGAAGGGCCTTGATCAGGAAAGAGGAGGACTCCAGAGTCCCAGCTGGCTGGGCTTCCCGGGGAAGACTTCAACCTACCTTGTTCACATAGTTTTCAGTGAGTCCCTGAGGAGGCAAAGTCCCCAATTCACTCAGCATCATTTGTTTGAATTAGATCAACATTTTTCCTAGATGAAAACCTCTGCCACATTCACCCCTCCCAGCCCAGAAAACACACCTCCAGAGTACAGCAATGAAGACTCCTGTGCCCCAAGACCTCCCCACTGGCCCACCCACACACAGCGACACCCCACCTCCCTGCCAAATGGCATTTCACCTCTGGACACTTCCTTTCTCTTCTACCTCGCTCATGGCATTCCCCCTACCCACAATGCCCTTCTCTAACGAACTCCTACTCGATCCTCAGAGCCCAAATCAAATGGCCCTTTGTCTAGGAAGATTTTCCTTCACTTCCTCATCGGCACAGTTCTCCAGTAAAAAGTAGCATGGCGATAACTCACCCACAGTGTTATCTTTCCCCTCAATGCAGACACGAAGTGTGGAAGATCAAGGCCCAAGTTTTATTTATCTCCGAATTCCTACAGCTTAGTATGGGGCCCGGCCTTTCCCCCAGTAGTCAGTAATCGTAAAGGGTGGTCAGGTGACTAAGTGAATGAATGAAACCATCGTGGGCTTCTGGAGACGCCCCTTGGGTGAACACAAGCCTCCCCCACGCACATGTGATGATATGGCTTCGATACCTACACACAGTTGCTCAGTCAGCACCCTGATGGCGTGCACTGGACACCGCCTCTCATGTGACACTGCTTGTTTGGGGGGATTAAAACAAACAGCCAAACATCACCAAGGCCTGGCGGAGCTCAGAGCCCTCAGCAGCCCCCTCAGGAAGGTGGATGTGCGTCTCTGGCTCACTTTCTCTGACTCCAAGCCACTCAGTCCAAGCCCAGGTGAAATCTCTTCTGGGCAGGTGGCCCATCCCACCCACTGTCCTCCCTGGAAGCTGGTCACAGACCCAAAGCCCAGCAGAGGAGCTGAGACTGAGAGAGATCGTTAGATGCTTGTGACCCAGGAACTGGCTGTCCAACAGGTCACTCCTTCCAGATATCAGCGGCTGGGGGGACTTGTGGAAATGAGGTTGCCGGGTCCTGGAGGCCTCAATTCTGTCCCAACACTCTTACTCCTTCCCGAGACCACAGCAAGGCCTCCTGGCCTCTCTGGGCCTCCACTTTCCAATCCACAAAATGGAAACAGAGAGAAATAAGCTACCACTTGGCAGCATGCATGTGTCAGGTGACACTCTCTGCTTGATGTCTCTCCTCTCCTTGGATCCTGTAACAAGGACAGTGCGATGAGCACTGTCGGATGCAAAAAGACTGTGGCCCAGAGAGGTGAGGTAACTTGTCCAAGGCCACACAGCCAAGTGCAATGGTGGGGAGCTGCCTCTGTTCTTCCAGAACAACTAGTTCACCAGTTCCTAGGGTACGTCCTAGCCAAGCACAGCACAGACCTGGGAATCTCTGCCTGTATAGTGTGGCTGGCACTTGAGGATCACAGCCATCCTGTGAAGCCCTAGCCGGCCGTTCTCCTCTCCCTCCTCCTCCTTTTCTTCTTCCCCTCCTTCTTCTGTATAGCTACTATATTATTTGCGTGCTTTTTTATTTGTTTAATTGTTAATTTTACTTACTTTTAAGTTACCTCATTGAAGTATGACTGACCCATAAGTTGAACGTAAGTACGTAAAATAAGACCAGTCTGGGGTTGAGTTCATACCTGTGAACCCATCCGCAGCATCAAGGCTGAGAACACATCCGGGTGCCTTCCAGAGTCCTCGCCCCCCGCCCGGTGCCAATTATTTATTAGTCAGAACGTTCAGCCTGATACATGGGATCTTAGCAGATTTGAAGTATCAGTACAATTATCCTGAACGCCAGGCACTCTGCAGGTCTCCAAATACGGCATGCATATCTCAGCTCTGCAAAGCATTCACACAACTCGAGAACCAAAAAAACAGCAACCAAAAAAGTAAATAAATAAATAATCGGATTCCAAAATAAGTACAGGACCTGAACTTCTCCAAGGAAGACATGCAAATAGCCATCTGCTTTGACAGGCTCTGGAGGCAGCCTCCCCCAGGGCTCTGGAGGCAGCCTCACCCCGGGCTCTGGGCTGGATGAACGGGATAGGGATCCAGGCAGGGGCAGAAGCAGATGTGGCTGCGGAGGACCCGGGCTCTCCCCCTGGCTGTAGCAGGGGGAGAGCTGTGTGCTCAAGGCAGTCCTTTCCCTCCTTGAGCCTCAGTTGCCTCGACTGAAAATGGGGACCGTCATGTGAAGTCCGTGTGATCCTTAATGAGCCAGCTCTGCCGCTGCAGCCCGGTGTCTGCGTGCGAGTCAAGTGTTCTTGCGATCTCGGGTCCCAGCCGGTGGCCCAGGTGTCTTGTATAAAAGAGAGCCAGAAAGCAGGCGAGAAGGAAGCCCGAAACACTCTTCTGTGTCACCTCCAAGTCCCCTGGGGAGCTTGGTGGCCAACACGGTCCCCAGCTGCACCGCGCCACGCAGCCCCCCAGGGGTGGCTGATCCGAATCAACAGGGCTGTCCAAATGGAAAATGCACTTAGCGTGGGGAAAAAAGGTTTTAAAACCCCCTTGATAATCATTCGCATGGATTATATATTGAAATGAGCATTTTGATGCATGAGTTAAATTAAATATATTATTACAATGAACTTTGTGTGTTTCTTTTTTACTTTTATGAATGAGCTACTAAAGAATTGTTTAAACTACATATATGGTTTGTGCTGCCTTTTTATTGGCTAGCCCATAATGGACAACGACAATAACTATAATAAGCTCTATCTTTTGGAGCTCAAATCGGAGCTGGTCCACTTCCTGTGTGAACTTGGGGGAACCGCTTGCCCTCTCTGAGCCTCGGTTTCCCATCTTCATAAAGGGGCTCATTCTTTGAGATTGGATGGGGGCCAAATCATATTTGCAGCGTCTGGCGTGGAGCTGATACACAACCATGTGCCACCTAACACCACTGTGGTCGATGATGGACTACCTATGCGAGGCTGGGCCCGTGAGATTATAATGGAGCAGAAAAATTCCTCTTGCTTCGTGATGTCATGATGTGATGTGAGGGGCTGACTGGCCGAGCCCTGGGACAATCCTCAACCAGGTCTGAGGCTGGGGAGGGGCTTCTCCCTCAGATCCATCTCTAGAGCTGTGACTGGCTCCTGGTGAGGCAGTGTCCCAGATGGGGTCAATTGCAAAATATGACTCAAAGGTCTTCGAATCAGTAGGATCACCTGCTCTCCAGGACGCCCCTGGTCTCCTGTCCCTGGGTCCTGCGGAGCTTTGGAGCGGTGAAGACCAGCATGGCCCTCCCTGGTCTCTGGTCTTGCTTTTCTGCAGCTTGTGGAGCTCCAAGCAGGCAGGCATGCCCGGCTGGGAGGCTGGTCTCTTGTCCCCACCCTGGTCACAGTTTCCAGGAGCCCAAGTCTGGCCTCTCTGGCCAGGGAGAAGCCAGGTGTCACATTGAAGGGCCACAGCAAGGCCCTTGCTATCTGCATTCCTGAGAGCTGAGGACACCTGCTGTCCATCCTGCCTCTGAATGTTACCCACTAGAGCGGAGGCTTAGCTGAGTGGCCTTCCTGAACCCCAATGACAAAGCACAGAGCTTGTGGTACCCCAAGATCAGAGCTTCCAGATAAGAAGAGAAGCACAACAGAATCCCAATGATTCTTGATTCCAACCTCAAAAATACCACTTCAAAGTGCAGGGGAGAGAACCCCGGGCTCCTGAGCGCAGCCCTCTGCCCTGCGCACTGTGCCCTGTGTGATCCTGAGCAAGTCTGTCCCCCTCTCTGGGACTCTAGAAACCACCGGTGGCCCTCAAGAGGGCCCTTGGCAGTGGAACGAGACAGGTGCCAACAGTCTCTGGCTGGTAAGTCTGTATAAGTTAACTCAGTGACTTTGTATACCAAGCCTCAGTGACCCCATCTGAGAGATGGGCACGATCTCTCCCCTCACTGCAGGTAAGAGGCTGAGGAGGAGGATGGCGAGTTCCAAGCCAGCCTCAGCAACAGCGAGGCCCCGGCACCTCAGTGAGACCCTGTCGCTAAATAAAACACAAAATAGGGCTGGGGATGTGGCTCAGTGGTCGAGTGCCCCTGAGTTCAATCCCCAGTACTCACCCCCCAAAAAATAAAGCTTCAAGTGCTGTTTTTAATAAAGAGCTTAGCAGAGGGTCTGAGCATCTGCAGAAGTCCCCTCGTGGTCTAGTCACCATCAGTTGTGGAGATACAGGGTACAGCAGCTCTGGAGGCCAGACACTCATCTGTAGCGCTGGCCAATCTGTGTGGTATAAATGTTCCCACCGTGAAGGATTCGAAGCCCGGGCTTATCTGGCTTATACAAT